>CM057345.1:500790054-502003554 GCA_030015575.1 Agapanthus africanus
ATGTAAATTGTTAAAAAATTTATGTTCGGGAGAAATCGGCAATTGCTGCACATGGACGGCAGGATTTGTGTTTTTTTCTAAGACAATTACCATTTGATAACTTCGTTAAGTTGTCTAACCTGATTAGGCAAGCACTCTCTTTCTCCGGCTCCCTGAAACTCAAGAGAAATGATACCGCTTAAATATATTTTAATTTATAGTTCTTAAAATATTGTTTGCATATCTCGATGGGGTTTTATGAAAATATATATTAATATTGTTTAAAAATAACCTCGAGGGTGATTTATAATATTTAGGGTTTTCATGAACATGTATTTTAATTGTTGTGGTGTTTTGGTGGTAAAACCTAGTCTTTTTGAAAGTTTATGGTGTTTTTGTGAAAATTACTACTTTTGGAAACTTGATGGTATTTTATTGAAAATTCTAATTTTTCATTTTAAAAAAATATAGTTTTCTTAATATGATTTTTATTGAAAATAAGGATTTCATAATTTTATATAATTTTTCCAAAAAATTAGTTTTTTTTATTAGAAAAGTCACGCTTCTTAAAACCGTATTTTAATTTCCTTTCGATACCGAATACTCCGTGAGGAGTTCTGCATCTCGCTCTACTATCCCAAGGATGTGTGATAATCCGCACATCCATTAACGGGTCCCCTGACGAGGGTTATAGAGGCGTAATTGCCAAGGATTTCAAAATACCGATTTAAAGAAACCCGTTTTGAAACGGTGTGGTATTTTAATGAAAAAATTCTTCTTTAAATTAACTATAGCTCTAGAATACCGTGTTATGGAACCATAGTGTGTGTAGGAGGTAGGTCGTTACCCCGTAAAGTTTTCCTAAAGGTATTTAAACTAATTATCGAGAAACGTTATACTAAAGTTAAGGTATTTTAATGAAAAAGTTTGTTTCCTATGAAATTTTTTGTTAAATCTAAAAACTAAATGATGGGAAATTATATTAAGATTAAAGTAGCATGTTAGTTTGTTTTAATTTGCTTAACACATATCTTGCAAATGTAAAAAGAATATGATATTGAAGATAACTTCTCTTTTGTTGAGTTGTTTTAAAAAGTGATTTTGAGATGGAAAAGAATAGAGATGAAGGGACTTATGGTTTTTAGACGGTTAAGAATGGATTGAAGAAGCTCTCGAGGGGTCATGGTTTCATCGGAGATGCTCCGGTCGTCCAGTTTGTCTCGCTACTCCACTTAAGGGGCTTAACTCCATTTGGCACTTAGAGAGTTTGAGAGAATTTTTTGCTAGGATTTTCAGAATGTTGAAGAGCTAGGGCATGGGGTGGTATTTATAGTGAAAAATTAGGGTTTGGGAATTAAAAATGTGGATTAAAATGCATTAAAAAGGTGTAAAATGGTGAATTGAAGAGTCTCTGTTTGATTGTAGAGAAATCAAACAGTGCGGGGAGTTAAGGGGAGTCGAAAGGGTGTGTGTGCAAACCACGGAGCAATTTGGGCCTATATCGACCGTCGGCACCGGCCATATCATGGGTTTGGGCGGTCGGATTTTGTTGATTTGTCTCGAGATTTGTGCCACGTATCAAGTTGGGTGTGTACACCTCATTGCGCATGTTTGATTTTTCTGAAACTTTTTGGTTCTCCGTGTATTGCACGTGAAACTCTTGGGCTTCCAAAAATTTAAAAAAAATCTAAAAATAATTGGGTCTGATGAGAATCGAACACACAGGCTATGTCGCAGCAGTGTAGAAGCTTTACCAGTGAGCTACAAGTTGTTTCTTATTTAACAAAAATAACTTTTAACTCTTACACATGCTGTAATACCCTATTCTGTACAATAATAAGAAATTTCTGTACAGTGATTTAAGAGTCGTTACATTCTACCCTCTTTATAAAAATTTCGTCCTCGAAATTTACAATTACATAGGGACTAATTTTCAAAAAGGTAAGGGTATCGTGTACGCATATCTTCTTCTCTTTCCCATGTTGATTCTCCTGGCGAGTCTTTTCTCCTAATTACCCGGACCAAGTTTACCTCCTTGTTCCATAATGTTTTCACCTTTCGGTCCAGGATCATAACTTGTTGTTGCTCGCAGGTTAGGTCAGTTTGTATCGTGAGCTCTGAGTGATCAAGTATGTGACTGGGGTCACTCACATATCGTCGTAGTTGGAATATGTAGAACACATTGTGCACTCCTTCCAATGAGGATGGTAGTGCCAAACGATACGCCACTTCTCCAACTTGTTCGAGTATGTCGAACGGTCATATGTATTTTGGACATAGCTTACCACTCTTGCCAAAATGGATCACTCCGCTCTTTGGAAAGATCTTTAGGAATACATTGTCTCCAGGTTGGAACTCCAAATGTCGGCGCTTTGCATCTGCCCAATGCTTCTGTTGGTCTTGGGCTATTCGCATCCTTTCCCTGATCGTGCGAACTACGTCCACAGTTGCTACGATCATCTCTGGCCCAAGGAGTTTATGATCTCCAACATCGTCCCAACTCAACGGGGAATGACATCTCCATCTGTAGAGTGTTGCGAAAGCTGCCATCCCAATGCTTGCCTGATAGCCGTTGTTGTATGAAAACTCTACAAGGTGTAGGTGATCGTTCCACGAACCTCCGAAGTCTAACATACAGGCTCTCGGCATGTCTTCCAGAATCTGAATTGTTCGCTTGGACTGTCCGTCTATTTGTTGATGATACGTCGTGCTGAAATTCAGACTCGTTCCCAGGCTAGCTTGCAGACTCTGCCAAAATTGTTATTGGAATCTTGTATCACGATCGGAGATGATGAAGATAGGTACTCCATATAATCTCACGATCTCCTGCATGAGTTTATATGTATCAAATATGGTACATCTTGAAGGTTTAAATCTTACTTTAGATTTTTACTCACCTCCATGTACTTCCTTGCCAGTGTCTCAGTTGACTGGCCAATTCTGAATGGAATAATGTGAGCCGACTTGGTGAGTCGATCCATAATAACCCAAATTGCATCGTTACCCTTCGAGCTGCAAGGAAGAGCAGTCACAAACTCCATGGTAATGTGTTGCCATTTCCATTCTGGGATTGGTAATGAATGAAGTAGACCAGTAGTTCTGTGATGTTCAGCCTTCACTTGCTGACACACCAAACACTTGGCTACGCTCCTTGCTACTTCTCGCTTCATTTCATGTCACCAGTAGTGTTGCCGTAGATCCTTGTACATTTTTGTACCACCGAGGTGTACCGAATACGGAGAGCTGTGAGCTTTTTTCATCAACTCTTCTTGAACAGGTCCGATTGGTACGCATAAATAGCTTCCATATCACAAGGATCCATTTTCGTGGATGATAAAGTCAGTTCGTAGTCCACTTTCTACTAGTTCTCGGATCTTTTGTAGCTTGGCATCATTTGCTTAAGCTTCATTGATCTGATTTACAAGAGTAGACAGGACTTGTAAGTTCATCAAATATGAAGCGGTACCTGGTACAACTATTTCAATCTCCAATACATGCAGTTCTTGTTGTAGTCTCCACTAAGCGGTGAAGTTCATTGCTAATGGTTGATGACTAAGTGTATAAGGAACCACGTTCACCTTCCCAGGATGATACTGTAGGTTGATGCCGAAGTCCGCCATGAGTTCTAACCATCTCCTCTGCTGCATGTTGAGTTCCTTCTGAGTAAATACATACTCCAGACTCTTGTGGTTTGTGTATATATCCACTCGTTCTTCCAAGAGATAGTGGCGCCAAATCTTGAGTGCAAAGATGACGGCTGTCAATTCTAGATCATGAGTTGAATAGTTGCGTTCATGTACCTTTAACTGTCTTGATGCAAAAGCCATAACTTTTCCATACTGGTGTAAAACACATCCTAATCCTTTACCGAATGCATCACAATGCACAACGAATCCGCCAGATTGATCCGGTATTACAAGAATAGGTGCAGAGGTTAAGCTCAACTTGAGTTCTACAAAAACCTTCTCACATGCTTCTAACCACACGAATGCTTCGTCTTTACGTGTGAGCTTGGTCAGGGGTGCTGTGATCTTTGAGAAGCCTTCTATGAATCGTCGGTAGTATCCTGCTAATCCTAAGAAACTTTGTATATCTTTCACCATCTTTGGTGTCGGCCACTCACTGACAGCTGAGACCTTACCTAGATCTTTAGAGATTCCTTCGCCTGAAACGATATGTCCGAGAAATCTGACTTGATCTAGCCAAAATTCACACTTGTTGTACTTGGCGTAGAGCTGATGTTGTCGTAATGTCTTTAGGACAATCCGTAAGTGCTCGGCGTGCTTTTTCCGATTTTTTGAATACACCAGGATGTCGTCGATGAATATAACAACAAATCTGTCTGAGTACTCTCGAAAAACTTGGTTCATCAGGTTCATAAAAATGGCAGGTGCATTAGTCACTCCAAATGGCATTACTCTTTGACCTTCACCAGATGGTAACCCGAACGAAGATCTAGCTTTGAAAAGACACAAGACTTACTTAACTGATCGAAAAGGTCATCGATGCGCGGTAGTGGATACTTATTCTTAATTGTCACTTCGTTCAGAGCTCGATAATCCACACACATTCTGTAGGAACCTTCCTTCTTCTTCTTCACCAGTAGCACCGGAGATCCCAGCTCGAAGTACTGCGATGAATCCAACCTTTCTTTAGGAGTTCGTCCAACTGAATTCGGATCTCCTTCAATCCTTCTGGACTTAATCGGTACGGGGATTTTATTACTGGTTGTGTGCCGGGTTGTAAATCGATGCTGAATTCAAGAGCTCGATCGGGAGGCAAACCTGATATATCTTCCAGAAATACATCCTCAAACTCTCGAACTACCTCTGGCTTCGATTATTCCTCTTGCAACGCCGCAATCTCTGCTTTCTTTGGTTTCGCTCGGTAGATGCTAGGCTCCAAGGTTTGGTCTCCACTCTTGAAATAGAACACTGGATGATCTGGTATTTCGAACACTGCCCTCCTTTGGCGACAGTCGATGGTAGCGAAGAAAGTTCCTAGCCAGTCCATTCCCAAGACTATGTCGAAGTTTGGTATGTCCAGCACCTTGAAGTCCGCATAGAATTCTCGACTGCAGACGACCACTGGACACATATCGTATCCTAAAGTTTCTATTAGAACATCGTTCCCTCAACTGACATTCCAGCTGGATACGAGCGGTTTAACTGGGATCGCATAAATTCGGACGAACCGTTGGGACATAAAGCAATGTGATGCCCCAGTGTCGAAGAGCGCGAGTGCAGGTAGGGAGGCTACTAAGATTGTACCTAAGTCGCGTGGGATAGGTTTAGGTATAGCAAGTATAGATGACTAGGGTATGAAATAACTTGAAAGGAATTGGGGAAGAGATTTACCAGTGATAACCTGACCCATAGCTTCGTCCTCTTCGACCGACATGGTGAATGCTTGGCGTCGTAGCACTTTCCTCTATGCCTGGTTAAACACTTGGCGTTGAGGTTGAGCGGTCTGAGTACGGGAAGCTAGAGCTGGTAAAGCCAACCGGGTAGGAGGAGCTTGGATCGCCTGTCTAGCTGGGGGATTGTTGGGTCCTCGGTTCTGGAGGCATGCTCCAATAGCTTGAGTTGAAGACCCACAGATCAGGCACAAGTTGTTCGCCTTGCAACAGTTCTTCACGAGATGCTATGTTCTTTTACAATAGATGCAAAAGTCTGGCCTGTTGTTGTCGAACAAACCTACTGGCCTTCGAGATGATCCGTTAAAAGCTGGCCTGGAAGAGGCCCTTCCTGTGATCTGATTCATAAGGAATTTCACACCGGCAGTCTGCAGTCTGCCCTTCTTCTTCAAAACTACCTCATAGCGTCGGACAGCCTTTAAAGCAAGCTCATGAGTTGGGAAATCCCCTGTAGCGAGTGCAGCTTGGATTTCAGAGTCCAACCCTTGTTGAAATCGTCGTTCCCGGATCTCAGCGGTAGGAATAAGGTGTGCAGCGAACCTGTTACGATCTTGTGTTAACAGTGTAGTAAGCGAGATAGAAAATTTGAATTTGAGACTATATCTTAACTGCTGAGTATGGTAAACTCAGCATTATATTCATCCATCGACTTGACCCACATCGAGCCTTGCTGTAAATGGATGAATTGCTGCTCCATGGAAAAGTGGGCAGTCTCCAGGAAGTACTTGGCATCGAAGAGGTCTCGGAATGTTCTCTATTCTATATGTTGTGCGAGACGGCTCTCCTCAGCCTTCCACCATACCCTGGCGATATCTGTCAGTTGCAACTTAGAAGCTCTTACCCCAGCTATCTATGGCACTTGAGCTGCTGCCAGGTCATCCTCGATCGCTTAAGCTCATTCTTCTGTCTCATGCGGGCTCTCTTTACCTGAGAAGTTCTTTAGGCGCAGTGCCCAAAACTGCTTAATTCTGGGTGCCTCGGCTTCGGTGTGGTGCATGAGGATAGCCGTCTATTGTTGCTGACCCTCCAATAGGCTCTTGATAGCCTCAAGCAGTACCGTTTGCTCATTGATAGGTGCTGCAATGGTAGATGGTGGTGCTAGTGTAGGCGGTGGAGTATTGCCGTTGACGTTTGTGCCGGTATTGTTTGGAGATTCTATCACCTTGAGATAAAAGATAGGTTAGGATAGATTCAAAGAATTTGAAATGCAAGGAATGCAAATATTTGTTGAATTCATTAATTCTTGTGGTATATTGTTTACGACTTTATGCAGAACTGACCTGCATGGGCCACCAACAAAAACCTGTCACGCCCCGCTTCCCAGTAGACTAAAACGGTGACGTGGAAAGCCCGCGGTGTATTTATCCAGAGAAGGTCATTCCTTAAATAAATATACTAAGCGTATTGAAAAAATAATACACAATACAAGAATAAATGGAGACTGTAAATTTTTTCAAGAAACATATTTATTTACATTCAACTTTCAATATTTACAAATACATGAATTTATGCTGGAAAGTAAATACAATAGGGAAAATGCCTAGACAAGTGACATACATAAACTGAAGGAAAATGAAGCTGAGCTAGCCCTGAGTAGAGATCTGGTTGTAGTCCTCCTCTGTGGCTTCAACTTCCTCCGTCTCGGCCGTATCTGACGAACATTCCAAGAGAAGAAAAGTGGGTGGAATGCCCGTCAGCGAACTAGCGCTCGGTAAGTCTTAAAGACAGGTAAGAGAAAAAAATGACAAGTGTAGAATATATATGACGAGTAAGAGTATATGTTCATGGGTAAGTATATACTATATGTTTCTATATGGTTATTATGTTAACGTTAAGTTCCAAGTGTGAATGTCAACGCAGCCGTAGAAGTATTCACGAGCTCAAAAGTGGGGCCCCAGGAGGAAGGAAACATGGGCTCGTTTCATGTGTTAGCATCGAGGCTTTATGCTGTGGATGAGTCTACCCGACTGATATTCGAGTAAAATAAAAAACGAGGTTAATACGGGACTCCTGAAGCTCTGTTGGATTCACACAAGAAACTATCCCAAGCACCCCGAGTATAATATATTATAACTGGTTAATATACTTAATTGGTTTGATTGATTGATTAACATATCTTGATCGAAACCATAGTTTGCAAAAGGTGTAGATTGTATTCGAGTGAGTCGAGTAATATGCGAGTCCTGACAGTTGCAATCTTGGTTCGAGTCAAGTTGGTTCGAGTGGCTTGGGTTCGAGTTCATATTTGAGTTTAGATTCAAGTTAGGTTAGAGTTCGAGTTTGTATTCGAGAGAATTTTTTGCTTGAATTTTCAGAATGGTGAAGAGCTGGGGCATGGGGTGGTATTTATAGTGAAAATTAGGGTTTGGGAATTAAAAATGTGGATTAAAATGCATTAAAAAGGTGTTCAATGGTGAATTGAAGAGTCTCTCTTTGATTGCAGGGAAATCAAACGGTGCAGGGGAGTTAAGGGGAGTCGAAGGGGTGTGTGTACAAAGCACGGAGTAATTTGGGCCTATATCGACCGTCGGCGCTGGCCATATCATGGGTTTGGGCAGTCAGATATTGTCAATCTGTCTCGAGATTTGTGCTACGTGTTAAGTTGGGTGTGTACACCTCATTGCGCCTGTTTAATTTTTCTAAAACTTTTTGGTTCTCCGTGTATTGTACGTGCAAACTCTTGGCCTTCCAAAAATTTAAAAAGAAAATCTAAAAATAATTGGGTCTGATGAGAATCGAACACACAAGCTATGTCGCAGCAGTGTAGAGGCTTAACCAGTGAGCTACATATTGTTTCTTGCTTTTATTTAAGAAAATAACTTTTAACTCTTACACAGGCTGTAATACCCTATTCTGTACAATAACAAAAAGTTTTGTACAGTGATTTTAGAGTCGTTACAAGAGAGCAATATAATACTAGCTCCATATCTGGCAATCTTTCAATCCTGCTAGTATTACTAAATAGTTCGATTAAAGCACGCGTATAAAATACACGTGATCAATCGAACACCCAAGCGTATCGAAATATGCATACTACACCGTTTCGCCTGAACCGAGAAATCCTCTGTATGGGGCTCTAAAGACTCAGTAATACTGTAGCAGTGGGTTTAACCATATGCATGTAAGTGGCACTAGCTGTACGTAACGGCTACCTAGATATATGTCGAAAGTAAGATTGATAAGAAAACTCGTCCGAACTCCTACTGAGTCTATAGGTGACATTCTCCGTACAGTCTGGTCTAGTCGTCTAAGAGTGTCGCATATCGGACCTAGGGGGATAGTAAATGTCAGACCCCTATTAGCGCGATAAATCGTGTCGGTGTGGAACCCTATATAACCTGAGAAACTACTGGTGTACCTACCAATAAATCTCACTTTCCCTGGCCAGGGACCCGTAGTATCGGCCAACCATACACTGCGCGATATCAATTCCCAATACCAGAAGAGACAAATCCCTTCTATCACCTACTGCCTCCAAGTGCTTCGGGATTGCAGCCAACTACCACCGGTTTGCATGACTCTTTAAAGCCGTGGTAGGGTAGTAATCTAAGAACAATCGGAACACACTCGAGACTAATAGTGATGTCAAGTCATCGGACTAAGTCGTACTCATGTCACCAGAGAACTGCCATCCGATGATAGGTATAATACCAACTAGCAGTTCCCAGCGAGTCCGTCTAGTGTAACTCATAAACTAATAAGCACATGTATACTATCTCTGGTACCGTATACCAATGGCTGTGGGACCGCCTATCTCCCATGACAGGGATAAGAAATGTATACACTAATCTATCCTTGAGTATCGATGCCCAGTCTCGATAATCTTATGACTAGGGACGATTTTAAGGATGTGCTTATAGACTACCCAGCTCCTACAAGTATGATTTCCATCACAAAGCTGGTAATCAAGCAAAGATCTTAAGGGATCTATCAACATATATTAGCTGTTGGATATAATGCCCTCAAGACAATTATTGTAGTTGCGGGTAGGCGATTATGAAAATTGAATGAAGACCTATATGGGTAGAACAGTCTTACTCGAGATGATAGTATGCTATATGGTTTGTCTTTATCATTATGTGTATACGTTTTCCAGTAGGATTATCACTTGACTACCAGCATTATGATGGCGATCTTATACGTGGGGGTTGGGTGGTCCATAAGCACATCCTTAAATGTCCCTATTCGAGAGAGTATCGAGACTGAGCATCGATACTCCGGAATAGACTAGTGTATACTTTTGACCTCGATATCACAAGCTATTGGTGTTGAGTCACCTAAGATAGTATACAGATACTCACTGGAGGTGAGTACACTGGACGGACTCACCGAGAACTTCTGGATGGTATTATACCTATCGTCAGATGGAAGTTCTCTTGTGGCATGAGTACAGGTTAGTCCTTTGACCTGAGATTTCTATTTATCTCATGTGAGTTCCTACTGTACTTAGATTAGTACCCTATCATGGCTCAATGGAGTCGTGCAAACAGATTTTAGTTGGGTACATTCCCGAACCACATGGAGGCAGTGAGCAATCGTTAGGGATTTGTTTCTCCGGGTATTGGGAGTCGATATCGCACTATGTTAGGTGAGAAATCACCAAAAATCCTTGGCCAAGGTGGATGAGATTTAATGATGTGATATCAGTAGTTTCTTAGTGGTGATGAGTTTCAGATCGGCACGACTTATCAGGTTAGCAGGGGTCTGACGTTATCCACCCTCTAGACCTGGTATGCGATTATCTAATATGAAGAGACCAGACTATATGAAGATTATTATAGACAGGCTCAGTAGGGGTACGAATGAGTTTGCTCGTCGGGCTTTCTTTCACTCAATACCTGGGTAGCCATTACGTACAGCTAGTGCCGCTTACGTGCGTATAGTTAATGTTGGATATATGTATGCCCTAGTGGCCATTATTTGATAGTGGATGTACCGGTATGTGTATATATATATTCAGAGGACATTCTTGCTTGAAATGATTGTATGTTATCTGGTTGCTCTTTATCTTGACATGTTCACTTGATCATGCATATTACTCATTTGGTACATGTTGATAAAGCCATTAGGATATTTGCTTGACTACTGGGATTGTGATACAGATCATACTAGTGGGACATGTGTAGTTTATAAGCATATCCTTAAAATGTTCCTAGTCGTGGTTGTATCGAGACGGGGCATCAATATTCCAGATTAGACTAGCGTATACGTTTTTTGACCCATATGATGGGCGATGGATGATCCCATATCCATTGGTGTTTAACATCAAAGATTGTATACGGGTGCTAAGTGGAGACATGATACACTGAACGGACTCGCTGAGAACTCCTATATGGTATTATATCTATCGTAGGATAGCAGTTCTCAGGTAACACTGGTACAGGTTAGTCTGTAGACCCGAGATCGTCATAGAGTCTTGTGTGTGCTCCCATTGTACTTTGATTTCCACCCTACCACGGCTCTACCGAGTCGTGCAAACATGTGGCTTTTGGTTACACTCCTGAGGCACATGGAGGCAATGAGCGATAGGAGGGGTTTCGTCTCTCCTGATATTGGGGGTTTATGTTGTGCTATGCTCGATTGGCAATAACAGAAAGTCCCTGGCCAGGGCTGATGAGATTTACTGATAAGTGTTATCAGTAGTTTCTCGATCTGTTATAGGCCATATACAGGCATGACTTATTGAGTTATTAGGTCGACGATACCATCCCTAGACTCGATATGCAGCATATCTGACGAAGAGACCGGACTGTATGGTAAGTTTGCCAGTTGGCTCGATGGGAGTTTTGACAGGTTCGCTTGTTTTTCTTCTGTTGGCTCAATACCTGGGAGCCATTATATACAGCTAGTGCCGCTGACGGTTTGTGGGTATGTGATATTATCACTACCCACTGCTAGCTTATTGATAAGTCTTAGAGTCCTACAGAGGGGTTTCCTATCTCAGGCAAAACGATGTGGCGGTACATATGGGGATATACGCGGGAGCTTGATTAAATGCGTGTATATGATACCGTATTTTAATCTAGCGTTTTCTATTGGTCGGGTCGTATGTGATATGACCGGATTATTAAATCAAGTATTGATTTAATATCAATGACCATTAGCTCATTTATTAAACCCTTTTCTTTTATATGTATGCATGAATGTATGTATGTATATATTGATATGAATGCACACATGCATGCATACATGTGTCATGGTTGATGATACATTGGAGATGGCTATGCAAGACTCACATGGAAACTATTTATATATTTTTGATTATTGAGAAAAGGAAATTGGGAATTAAATCATGGTTGGATTTCTTCTACACTCTTCTTTACTTGACCAAAGTCATAAGTATGGTTTCATTTCCTATTATCTCTTAACTCAATATCAAAAATATCTTGATATTTTTTAGCCATGGTTAAGGGTGAGTGTGACTCTCTCATATATTCTATTATTCTCATTATTATTGAGATAACTCTCATATGAGCTCAAGCTAAGCCATTCTCCTTTTTCTTCCTCTTCCAAGCTCTCTAGCTCTTCATAAGTGAGATTACAACCCACATCACCAATCTACATTAGTCTATCCCACTAGTGTAGGTTGTTTGCTTCACTTCACAAGGTTGAAGTGAAGCTTGGAGCTTGTGCCAAGGGACTCCGTGGTGGATCGTCTTGGACTTCAAAGGACTCAAGCGAACCCGTTCAAATTCCAAGTTGATCCAAGGAGTCAAGGAGGAGTGGTCTACAAAGGTTGTATTTCTCCGCTTTTAGTGCTAGACACTTGCTAGTATGTGTTACTTGCTTTTTTTTACCCTAATACTCTAGTTCGATGCTAGGTTAGGTTTGGTTAGCTCTCTAAAAATTTTAATGTAGCATGTTTGATTCTTTTCAAAACCTAGTGAGGGTGCTAAGAAAACCTATCAGTTAAACCCACTGCCAGCGTATTGACGAGTTTTAGAGTCCCATATAGAGGGTTTTTTCGGTTCAGGAGAAATGATGTTGTGGCCGTATATTGATACGTGCAGGGTTTCAATTAGGTATGTGTGCTAGCCACACGGATTCTAATCGGGTGGATGATAATACTAGCCCGTTTATGATTAAGCCGGATTATTAAATCAAGTTTTAATTTAATAATTTACATATATAAATTTCGATATGTATATTTTAGTATTATGTTCATTATATTTTTCTATCTCTTGGGTGTTCGTATTTTGATATGAATACGAGCATGTATTTGCGGGGACGTATTCTTGTATTTATATAAAAATACTTCTAAAAGAAGGACACCTCATTTCTACGATTTTCTTTATAAAGAAAATATGAAATGAAATGGAAAAGAGAAATGGTGGAGGGTATGGGCAAATGAATTATAAATCCATTTGCAAATACTATTCAAGTATGGTTGTAGTTTTAAAATGGAAAAATTCTTTTTACAAAATACATAAAACATGCTTGAATTTGTTAAGGAAATTATTTATTTTACCATTCTTGCTCCTCTCTCTTTCATGGCTCCTTCTTCTTCTTCTTCATCATCATCTTCAACTCTCTCATGAGTTTATAATCATGAAGATAAAGAGAAAGAAAAATGCTAAACCATTCACACACATCACTAAGCATCCTAGATTAGCAACCTAGGATCTTTAGTTACTTCATTGATGAAGTTGAAGTTTTAACTTAGTTCCCTCGGGTGGATCATCTTCAACGATAGAGGACTGGCTTGCAAGAGCGATCCGGAGCTCTTGAGAGCATGCTAGAGTCTATCCCAATTGGAGAAAATGGAGATGCTACAAAGGTTTTGATTTCTATCATTTTATATTTGCTAGTTTAGGTGTTTGGTTTATATCCTAGGGTATAAGTTTTTAGTGCCTTGAAAATTTTTGTTTTCGGATTCCGCATTGGCCGCGGGTTAGTAGAGAGAGCACTAGGAACTTTCAATAGTATCAGAGACATCCAAACAACATAAACTATATAGATACGACTTCCGAATCCCGCCGGTTTTTGCTCCGCAAAAACTGCCGAAAAACAGTGAGGAAATTCATGCTATATTGATGTTTTGACTCCCCGCGGGCTCTCAGTTTAGACCGAGAATCCGCCGAGAGGTGCGCGGGGACCCCGTGGATGTCCTAAGGGGCCTAGGGAGGGCCCACACCCTCGAGACCACCCAAATGGTGGCCTTGGAGGGGTGGGGACCCGAAACTGCCTAAGAAGGCAGTTTCGGGTCTGCCTACCCCTTGGGCCACCTTAGGGTGGCCTAGGATGTGGGTACCCCCTAGGTGCCTCCAAGTCGACATTAATTTCGTGCCAGGGTTCTACGTGAAGTTTTGTCTCATTCCGAGCTCATTTCGGACTCCCGGAGTCGGTTTTTGTATGGAATTTCTTGTCGGTTTTTAGCACACTTGATTTTTGGTGTTTTGGAAAATTGAAGTGTTGGCTATTTGTTTCCGGCATTCAGTTGTCGTAGTCTTTATGATGGATTTGTGTATCATAAAGTTTAGTAAAACTTCATCTAATTGCTATATGTATCAATTAGACTGGGTTACAGAATTGATAATCGCAAGTTTGCATGTTCTGTGATGGATATTGCTTAATGGTTATGGTTGTGTTGGATTTGTCACGATGGATAACCCGGAGTGTGTAGTATTAGATGTAATTCTATTTGATGTAATGTATATTCATATTGCGTGACGAGCGTCCAACATGTGGACTGCCGTTACCGCGGCTTGTATTATTTTTTGGGGCGCGTCCACGTTGCGGACGTAGTCATCATTGTATATTAAGTTTTTCCATTACATGCACAAGGATTACCCCGCGGTGGAGTGCTTAAGTAGTCGGGTTCTAGAGGGCAACGGACCTCCATCTCATGGCGTTGAGAACGGGGCGTCTTACTCTAGAATTAGCGGGCTATTCGCCGCACTCGTAAGGGGTATAGAATTGACCCGCGGAGGGATGCCCAAGTCACCGGATTTTGGAAGTGCTGGGTAGTCCACTCACTTCGTTGATTGGGGTTGCCTTACTTCTGGGATTGGCGGGTGGCTTGCCGCACTCGTAGGGGTCTAGGATCTAATACTATGGGCTATCCACAGGACCAGGAAAATTTCATTTCAAATTTGGCTCCATTGGAATGTACTTTTCCTAGATTATCCGCATTTTCATTCTGTGTTTTCTTTTGCTGTGATGTTTCTGTGATGTTACTTGATATCATTCGTAAGACAAATGTTGCTACATATATTATATATATTTAGTCGACGCTATATATGTTTTGCATCTGCGCTAGTCCTGTTCCTGTCCTGCCGTAAGTTAAGTAATTTTACGGTGAAGACCCGAGACCCTGTGTTGAATGCGGATGGTATATATGTGCGTATATATTTTCATTTGTTTTCTGGCATGATAAGATTAATTGATGGGAATACATTAATTATGATTAATTCAAGGAAAATAAATCTAAATGATGTTGTCGAAAACAATTTTTAAAACTACACGGTTTTTTTCAAAACCATAGTCATATTCTTTTGCTTTACATAAAGGTATTCGGTTAGGATTATCCTGCACCTCATTCTATAAGGTAAAATCCTTGATCCCTTCATGGGGAGTTCGCTCTTAGGCAAAAGTTTATGTTATTGGTTTTAAAAGCGGAGCCAAAACCACTCCTTTTGAAAAACCACCCGAGTTCCTTCAATTATATCAAGTTCTTTAGGTTAAAGGTTTTTCGCCAAAAATAGCCGTAGCCCTCTATCATTTTAGATTGGTAGTAGTCAGTATTCATGCTACGTTTTTTTAGCTCTGTCAAGGCATAGTGTGCGGTAGCTGGCTATTGATTTTCTTTGCATTAGATGCGATTGGTTAGGACAGTCATGGGCTTTGTTGACCTCTGTCAAGGGCTCGTGCGGGTAGGTTTAATGCAATCAAGATAATGAAGGGTTGAACTTGACTAGGACCCTTGACTTGTTGACCTCTGTCAAGGTCCTTAGGTCCTAGGGGTAAAAATCTATATCGGGAGTTTCAAATATAAGGGAAACTTGCCAAGTATGTGCATACCTTCTTGAGTGTGGTGTTTTTGGTCGGCTTCCGTCAAGGTTATCATGCGATGATAGTTGGGTCCCGATTCCCACTGATGAGTAGTTTACTCCTCGGGTTATCCCGACTAATTCTCCTTTTAGTGTTTGAAGGAGAATTCGAGAAAACAATAGAAGCCATCCTGATTAAATAAAATGATTAACCAATCTAATCTTGGTAGAGTGCACGCTGAGTGTTTCTTTTCTCTCTCTCTGGTTTGTGACCATGAACTGCCTTAAACTATAACTCAACACCTAGTCGACCGACCTTTTTACCATCCGGTTTTGGATTGTCATGACTCACGACAAAATCACATATATCTCTTTTACTCCTACATACCCTTTGCTTTTCTCCAGAACACTCCATATCACTACGGAGATCCATTTTGCTTGGAATGACCATCTCGTATATTTATATACGAACTCGAAGAAATTTATTTCAGTTCAAGGATGACCACAGGTTCTGGAAAAATTGAATAAGATTATTCGGTTGTCTCTTCCCTTTTCCTTTTTCAGCTTGCATGAGCTTCTAATATTAGAAGAGTACAACACTTATTGGATAGTCTTCTTCCAAACCTTAGTCTGGTGCTGAATGGTAGGGAAAAAAGAAAACCAATTAGCCTAAGTGTGGTGTACAGAAGATAAGAAGTAAAGACATATAAAGGGATTGCAGTGAGGGCAAGAAAATTTGCGACTACTGTCATGAATCTGGATAGTGGAAATGGCATTACTAGGAATACCCGACCACCCCCTCAAAACATTTTCATGTTTCAGTTTTCCTGTGCAATGTTAATTAAAAACTGCTTTCCCAATTAGTTTCTGATTTCAGGGTATCCATTCACCAGACTTGATTCTCATATCTGTATGGCATTACAGATACTGAGTGGCAGTAGAATATTAGGAATTGGGTGATTAGATCCTCAATATCAGAATTCTTTGTAATTGATGATATTTGAGGAAATCACCTTGTTTTTGCCTTACAACAAATTTTTGGTTTTGAATAACCGTTGTTATGCACCAATTTTTAAAATTGAATATATGTATCTTTATTTTATAAAGTGAGATATAAATTTTGAAAATTGTGTTCTAAACATTTACCTTTATCGGTTGAGAATAAGGTAAGGTGCATTAAATAACGGTACAGACATTCTTAACCAAAATACAATTTGCAACTTACAACATATGAAATTTAAGTTAGTGTACTCTAGAGACTTATACATGGTATTGTATGTTATCCGATGTCCATTAGGACAAGGGGTTGGTACTCGTACTATATTTCATTTACTTATGACTTCTTTGGTTTTAAACACGCATTTCGTTTGAAATACAAGGTCCAAATTTTGGGAAGTTATAAATATAAGAATAAAGTGTAGAACCATGCGTTGGAAGTATCAGGATTCTTCGAGATGATCGAAAATGTAGATACTTATATTAGGTATTCCATCATAGTAATATTTAAGAACTTCCTTCTCTCCCATGTTACTCATCTGTGGGTGCGCTCCTTGTTGAGTAATACTGCATGGCCTTTTTCCATATGGGATATGCACTGGACAAAGTTGCATAACAATTGAATATAGTTCCATCTAAATTAGTGCTGATATAGAATGGTTGCATATCTTGAGAATGTTAAGATTTGGAATTATCTGGTTTCTGTTTAAAAGTTGAATCCGGACAAACTCAAGGCACATTTCTGTAATGGTAGTTTGTGGGTTATTCCAGACTTTTTAGAAAGGGTTTAACATTCTATCATTTCAAGATCAAAAGTTGATTTGTTCTTGACACGCCACCTTTTAATAAAAGGGATTTTTTTTCAAAAGAAACAAGTGGGAGTATGGTAGAATTGGATGTGATTCCAGAACCAAAAATGGTTACTAAAAATTTAGTAAAACCTGGATATTCAATTGGATTTGACAATCCATTAGCCACTCCACAGTTTTTGTAGGTAACCTCAGCCACCCGAGAGGTACTTCAGTTTCCTCAAAGACGGTGACAGGGAGGTTTTAATAACCTAAGCTTGTCACTACTTTGTCCTTGACTATGAGATCTGGCAGATGGATAACTATAACATCATTCTAAATTGAATTTAGAAATGCACGTGTATGTGACTCCGTCAGAGAGCTGTTATAGTCAGTGAGAGCAGTGGAAGCGTGGTGGGAAAGTTGCTTATGTCTATTTATATATTAAACCAAGGAGAGCGGAATTGGTCATTTATTTTGATGTGAAAGTCAAAGATTTTGACTTTATCAGAACAACAGATGGACCTGGTAAGAAGGCAATAGGGAGTGATGTCTTGGTATTTAGATGACATGCTCCTGATAGGAGATGATGTTCCTATACTACGATCGGTTATACTGTGGTTGTCACAAGGTGCTTTCTCCACATAAGACCTGGACAAAATATTGAGGATTCTGGTGACTAGATCTATGGTTTTAGATCTAGATTTGGGTAGTGTCTCAATTCGGGTACTTTGACACTATTCTAAAGTGTTTTAGAATAGAAAACTCCTGACGTTGTGGTGTACCCGCAGGTGATGAAGTCACCATCTCTTAAGAGACGTTTTCTACTCTGATGAGGAGAGAGATTTTCATGATTGACATATCACTTGTTAGGCAATTGAGTCAATCATGAAATATCAAGTACCACACCGAATATTTTTTTTGCACTAGCTGTAATAAGCATATATTAATCCAATTCTCGAGAAACATTGAGAAGTAGTGATGAAGATAATAGGATGTTCTTGGTGTATGGTAATGGCAGCCTCCTGCAAGAGGCGGTTACCAGTTTAGGCTTCTAGAGTGACCTGGATGACAGAGCAGTTGTCAGAGTTATAAGTTTACCCTCTTCTAAGGTGAAATATGTTGGATAGGTTTTCAAGCAGGATACTGAGGTGGTCATGGCGCTGGGTGTTGATTACATCAGCGATGGATACAGTCTAAAGAAGTTTGTTGGATTTGGTGTTCATGTTATGAACAAGGTCCTATTAGACATCCAGACAAGTTCTAAGACAGGTATTGCTCATTTCGAGAAATAGTCGTTTTCCGCGAAATTGAGATATAGAAAGATAAAAATAGAAACATTGGAGCGGATACACTCACTGAGGCTATTTCACGAACACATAAGTTTCTCAAAATGAGTTTTGTGAAACTGACTAGTAGAGAAGTTGGGTATTCCGTAGCACACGAGCTGTGAGTATGTTATACCGTAATAATTGGCCTTAAGCACAAGTGGGAGATTGTTAGATATAGTGCCCTCAATGCAATTATCGTAATTGCAGGCAGGCGATTATGATAATTGAACGATGACCTATACGGGTAGAACAGTCTTACTCGAGATGATAGTATACTATCCGGTTCGTCTTTATCATTATGTGTATATGTTTTGATAAAGTCCGTAGGTTATCGCTTGACTACTAGCATTATGATGGTGATCATATACATGTGAGCTGGGTGGTCCATAAGCACATCCTTTAATATCCCTAGTTGAGGGAGTATCGAGATCGGGCATCGATACTCCGGAATAGACTAGTGTATACTTTTCGAGACTCCGTCGAGGGGAAATGGTTGGTATCATAAGGCATTGGTGTTGAGTCACCTAAGATAGTATACAAGTACTCATTGGAGGTGAGTACACTGGACAGACTCGCCGAGAACTTCTAGATAGTATTATACTTATCGTTAGATGAAAGTTCTTTTGTGGCATGAGTACAGGTTAATCCTTTGACCTAAGATTTTCATTTGTCTCATGTGAGTTCCCACCGTACTTAGATTACTACCCTACCATGGCTCAATGGAGTCGTGCAAATAGGTTTTAGTTGGGTACAGACCCGAACCACATGGAGGCAGTGAACAATTGTCAGGGATTCGTCTCTTCCGGTATTGGGAGTCGATGTCGCGTTGTGTTAGGTCAGCAATCATCAAAAATTCTTGGCCAAGGTGGATGAGATTTACTGATGTGATATCAGTTGTTTCTCAGGGGATGATGAGCTTCAGACCGGCACGACTTATCGGGTTAGCAGGGGTTTGATGTTATCCACCCCTAGACCCGGTATGAGATTATCTCAAATAAAGTGACCGGACTGTACGGAAATTATCACAGACAGGCTCAGTAGGGGTACGGATGAGTTTGCTCGTCGGCCTTCTTTTCGCTCAATACCTGGGTAGCCGTTACGTATAGCTGGTGCCACCGACGTGCTTATACTTAAACCCACTGCCAGCGTATTGATGAGTCTTTAAAGTCCCACTCAAAGGGTTTTTTCGGTTCAGGCAAAATGATGTTTGTGGCCGTTTATTGATACATGCAGGGTTTCGATTAGGTATGTGTGTTAGCCACATGGACTTTAATCGGGTGGATGATAATACTAGCCGGCTTAGGATTAAGCCGGATTATTAAATCTTGTTTTGATTTAATAATTTACATATATATATTTAGATATGTATATTCCAGTATTATTTTCATTGTATTTTTCTATCTCTTGGATGTTCGTATTTTGATATGAATATAGGCATGTATTTGCAGGGATGCATTCTTGTATTTATACAAAAATGTTTCTAGAAGAAGAACACCTCATTTATAGGATTTTCTTTATAAAGAAAATATGAAATGAGATGGAAAAGAGAAATGGTGGAGGGTATGGGCAAATGAATTATAAATTTATTTGCAAATACTATTCAAGCATGGTTGTAGTTTTAAAATAGAAAAATTCTTTTTACAAAATACATGAAGCATGCTTGAAGTTGTTAAGAAAATTATTCATTCTACCATTCTTGCTCCTCTCTCTTCCATGGCTTCTTCTTCTTCTTCTTCTTCTTCATTTTCAACCTTCTCATGAGTTGAGAATTATGAAGATAAAGAGAAAGAAAAATGTTAGAACACTCACACACATCACTAAGTATCCTAAATTAGAAATTTAAGATCTTTAGTTACTTAATTGTTTAAGTTGAAGATTGAACTTGGTTCTCTCACGTGGACCATCTTCGGCGAAAGAGGACCGGCTTGCAAGCATGACCCGGAGCTCTTTAGAGTATGCTAGAGTCCAACCCAATTGGAGAAAATGAAGACGCTACAAAGGTTATGATTTCCATCATTTTATATTTGCTAATTTAGGTATTTGGTTTAGATTCTAGGGTATAAGTTTTTAGTGCCTTGAAAGTTTTTGTTTTCGGATTCCGCATTGGTCGTGGATTAGCGGCGAGGGCACTAGAAATTTTCATTAGCGATATGTAAAAAGGAACATATACACATGTTAAGATAGATACAAACCACAAAGCAAACTATCATATTGGGTAAGACTGTTATATATATATATATATATATATCCCAAGTTTTTAAAATGCAATCTACAATTCTGTACTATACAATAATAGCCTCTAGGGCATATATACCTAACAATGTATACAACATTTATTTATATATCACTATATATATCATCGCGGTTGGATAATCAGCATTTCTGGCAATCGATAAATATCATCATAGGCAGGTAATCACATCATAGGCATGCAATGAACATCACAGAAATGGAATGGTCGGGTTTCCTAGAAATCCCGTGTTTCGTTCGAGCCACAAACGAAACACGGAATTCCCCGGTAGCGTGAATAGCCCGTGCATAACCAACAGCAGACCCATACGAGTGTGGCAAGTTACTAGGCATCCCAAGAAACGAGGCAACCCAATATCATCATCATGAAGAGGCCACCCGACACTTTCTCGAATCCAGTGACTTGAGTACTTCTCCGTGGGTCTATCCTATACCCCCTACAAACGCAGCAAGCAACCCGCCAATTCTAGACTCCAGTGACCCGATTTCAATTCCTTAATATTGCCACCCGCTGCAATCTAGAATCCGACTGTCCGTGCTCTTCTCCGTGAAGTAAACATATAACCTGTATTATACAACGGCGACAACGATCTCAACCTGATCGTGTCTTGACATATAATAATATATCGCGGCAACTACGACTACAAGTCGGTCGCTCGCCCCGAAAAAGAATTTACATTTAGCGGAAACGACAACCACATTTTGGAGGTCGTCCCGAACTAAAGAATATACAAATGGCTACACTTGAATGAAAAATGAAAGTACATCATTACAATCACACA
The DNA here is from genome assembly GCA_030015575.1 of Agapanthus africanus. Lineage (NCBI taxonomy): Eukaryota > Viridiplantae > Streptophyta > Magnoliopsida > Asparagales > Amaryllidaceae > Agapanthus > Agapanthus africanus. The sequence goes on from CM057345.1 coordinate 500,811,586, forward strand.
CATGGCTATTTATTTCGCGACAAACTGAAATCAAGCCATACACACTACCATCTCAGACTCATATATTACCATATGTACAAAATAATTTGATTAAACAATTTAATCAAACCATTTCGCTGGTTTATGATCTGATAAAATCTAAACATTTCCAAAACGAATCCGGAAGCGTACTCGTCAAAACATACACGAGCACACCCCGGTCAAAACCCACTTTTCCCAAAAAAAAATTTAATGAGACCAAACCGAGCCTAACATAAGCAAGAATAAGGCTCGGTCAGATTTTGGAGGTAAAGTTTAAAAAAATAATTGGAGACAAGTGGGAAACATCAATCAATAAGCTAAGGGCAAAATTAACCAATCATAGGAAAAAGTATAATTATTCTTTGTTGGAACAGAGAATGGAAAAAGCCACTTGTTTGAAAAAAAGTTAGATTTCATCTGCCTTTAATGTATTGATTAATATTCAATTTTTCGTGGATGCAAGTTAAGTTCTAATTGGATCATGAACAAGATATACAAATACTAGCAAATGATCGTTTCTGATACCATTTTAGTATTTCGATGCTTGGGTCACAACTTTTGCGGACCGCGGCGGAATGATAAATCAAAAATTTTCAAGACTTAGCATCAAAATACAACCACAAGATCATGTCATTTACTTATAATTGCAAAATTAGAAAACACAAGAGAGCTAGTTAGGGGCTACTACCTTTCTAGCGTGTCCGATCACTTATCGGAAGACTCTCGCTAGACTTGTGAGCTCCCGAAAGTGCTTGGACACAGACCGTCTCGCCGTAGATGATCCGCGTGAAAGCCTCAAGCCCAAACTATCATCTTCACTTCTCAAGAGAAGAAACTGTCACGACCCGGAATTGCCACGTGACCGGCACAAGAATTACGTGAAGTCTACAGGACCCCGCCGTAATTCAAGTAAGCCGAAGCCCAGAAATCTAAATCTTTTTGCGGAAAATAGTGGAGGTGCAGTTTTGAAATATCGGTATAATGAAATTAAAGCCATCCTTTAAAAGTATAAGTCATATCATATGAAAATACAATGGTTTGTATCTATCTTTGAAAACATTTTCGTCCTTGAAATTTGGACAGCAACTCCTTTGTATATTTTGATCCAAAACCACATACATGCAATGAAAAAAGCATCCCCAAACGGGAGCTAGCTCTTCGCTAATTGACGGAATCACAACCACGCACAAGTATATATACAACGCCCTACGACGAAGATCAATCACAGAGTGAAAGTAAATAAGATCAAGACATCATTAAGCTCAAAAGAGACAAAACACCCATTTAGCTCTAAGTCTCAAGAATGTACAAGTCTGTATTTAGGTCTACCAAATATACAAAATCTGGTTTCTGGTTCATGGAGCTTTAACTAGATACAATAGAAATAATAGGTACAAGAGTGGTCACGATCCAAGTTTGTATCCCACCTACAAAAGAAAAACATCCTGAAGAAGGCTGTGTGCCAGCGAGCCGCTACTGATCCGAACGGACGAACCTGCAAGAAAACTGTGGCACAACGGGTGTAACATTTTCAGAAAAATAAAATATTATTTTTGGGAATTTTTATAATTAAATAATAATTATAATGAATATTTTAATATTTCGGTATAATTAAATACCGATAAATGGGGAAATTTTTTGAAAATTATGGAAATTACTGAAATGAGGGTGCTTTATCTGATTCATGCAAATTATGAAAATTTATGATTTATTTGACACTATTTTAGTTTTAATCGCGATTAAAAATCGCTAATCGGATTTTAAGCGTGTTTTGTGCACTTATCTTTTTTTTAGCACTTGTTACATTTTCTTCATGGCCTTCTCTTCATTTTTTTGGTATGGTTGTTGTTTTAATTGAGAAGGAAAAGGAAACAAAGAAAAGAAATGAAAACATGAAAAAAATATGCATGGTGTGAGGTATGGGCATGAGAGAGAAGAGAGGGTGAGGTGAGGGGTTCATTGACCTAGTCTTCATTCTTCATCCTCTTCATCTTTTCTCTCCTCCCTCAACTCCTATGGCAGCACCCACCTCCACCTCCACTTCAAAACCCCAAAACTTCATCAAAACAACACCAAAAGCTCATCCCCACTTCACAAAAAAGGTGCACAAGCCCACAAGCTACATTTTGGGCCAAGAAAGTTTGTGTTTTGGTGCTGTAGTGGGATTCATGGGTGCCAATGAGGTAACCCTTTCACAATTAGTGTAGTATTTCAAGTGCTTTAGACTCTTTTCAAGTTTGTTTTCGTTTTAGCGAAGTTTAGTGAATTTTGGGAAATTGCTAGAAAGGGTTAGGGTTTGATTTAAATTGGGATAGTGTAATTGGACCTTAGTGGTGACCTTAGACCCCCCATGATATTAGAAACCCAGATCAAGCATGAACTAAAACCTAAAACCCAAATTTTAAAACTTGTCATGTCGGTTTTGTGAATATATAGTGGGTGGAGGGAAATCTGGAGTGATCTGGAGCATTTTTGAGAAAAGTAAACAATACCATTGACTTAGATGGACCCCCAGGAGGCCACCCTACCAATACGAACACATTCTAAGCCTATAAAACCGAGGAAGCCGGATTTTTGGGGGTAGGGGCTGGCCACATTGGTGAATTAGGTACCCAGGTTGCTTCTGTAGGTCATTTACACCCTATACATTATCCCAGTACTGTTTGTGCACTTAGTTTTGACCTGAACTAAAATCTGGAGCATGTTTTCTTGATTTCTGCCGTATGTTTCGTGATGTTTATGAATTTGAGTTTTGATATTTTGTTTGATATTGATCACTTGGCGTTTGTACGTCTATATCGAGGGTTATTTGGTTGAATTGCGAGATGTAGACCATAGGTTTTGACCTATGGGTGATTCGTGCGACATTTTGGTTTTCATGCGTGATTTCGTTTACGATACTATATATGATATGTAGGTACTCCATGTGGACTTCGAGACGACGAGGATGAGCGTGGCGTCATCGACTCCAGAGAGCGAAGCTCAAGGTGAGTAGATTTATATCTACGGAGAGAAGTCGGGTGGATGTCGTATAGCACCCCCGCAGTTCGATGTGTAGTATGCTATACACACACACACACACACACACACACACACACACACACACACACACTATAGATATATGATATCTTTTATGTGAGACTTGATATTCAAGATATGGTTATGTGTTCATGGTTTAGCTTAGGGTAGTTAGAAGTAACTTAGTTTAGTTTCTAAGTCGCGAACCCTAGATTAGTTGTTACACCCACACGCACACACGCATTTGCATACATCTATTTTACATGTGCGTATATGAGGACACACACATGTGGGTATGGGACTATGTATATATATATATACGTATACATATACACGGATTATGAGGATAGTACTTGGGATTGGAGATGAGTCGATGATATTGGGCTTGAGACCGTGAGATCGGTGATGTGATTTGGTTCGTATTCGAGATACGACTTAATGTTTTAGCGGGTCCTTTCGACGTGGTGTTTTCATAGACACGCATGCATATACATAGATGGTATCAGTGTTGTACTAGACATAAATTAGTACCCCGATCATGATATTTGATAAAGAGGATACCAGGTGAATAGTGATATACATGTGATATTTGAACAGTACCCAGATTTGGGAAGCCGTACGACGGATTTTCCGTACGAGCTATATATTGATGATAGATCCGCACCCTTGACTCGAGGATGTCATATTATATTAGGGTATCGTATGGGATACTATTGAGGCGGGATCACCGACTATATATATATATATATATCGATTCAGATGTTAGGCGGTTTCCTTACCTTTCGATCATCCTGTTTAGTTTAGTCCGGTAGTTTACTTGTAAATGATAGATTAGACTCGAGTCATACCTATTTCAAAACTAACGAATCGTGGGTATTTTAAAGACAGGCCAAGGGATTTTATGGATTTTTCAAAGGACGTATCTTTTCTTAAAAACACCGTAGCCCTTATTTTCAAACCACCACGATTCGTGTTATTCCAAATGGCAAAACTGTATGACTCATATTTATATAAATGCTGATTCGTTATCATTGTGTTTATTATTCAGCTCCCGCATATTCTTGCTGTTCGCATCGTATCGCTTGCTTATATTGTGTTTTCATACGCCATTATTGAGATCATGCTGTCAGGATACCAGTACCATTACCGATGATGCGTATGTTCCACATACACTTACTTGCCGGCTCACACACATCATCATCGGTAATTGCCATGTCACGTACACTTTAGAAAACACTATTTCATTGACATAAGTTGCTAACTCATAGTTGCTACATGTTTTGGCTTTCATATGCTAGTAAATTTATTGCATGATATCAGATGCATCCATATATTCATTGGTTATGCAGTATTATGGAGATTTATGCTGGTTTTCATTGTTTATAGATATCACGATCTTGATGATTTCGGATCCTTCTTGAGATTTCTGGATTTGGGGAAAACCGCAAGGATTTATAAATTTATTATCCTTTTAAAAATGCAAGTTATGGTTTTCCCGTGATGTATGAGTCGTCCACCATGAGTTTTCTGGATTTCTGTTGGATTTTGAGACCCGATTCGAGGAGTTGGATGAACCGTCTCGGGTATATGGTGGGCTCAGTATGGTACCCCGGGGCAAGAAGCTCGAGTTGTATTCGATGAGCCTGGCAGGGGAGCACTACCTACCGGTGATATTTTTGGACTCGTCGGTTATCCGGAGGATACCGGCCGGAGTCATGAGATGGTTATAAGCTGATCCGTTCTGCCGGAACCGCGGGACGATCCCGCAGATGATACGGATGCCTGAGATATTGATATTTGAGATTTGAGACACTGAGATATTGAGATTTGATGATACAGGTTAGTCCGGGCAGCCGGAGCCTGAGATATTGAGATATTGGGATTTATGTTCTGTGTCGATGCTTGGCACGGATTTCTCTGTTGATTTCATTGATGTTACTCGATTTATATACATACAGACATCTCATTAAAAATAGAAAACAGTTGTCTCACTCATTTCATTACATTACATTCATATCTCATACATATGATATATTGCCACCTGAGGCACTGACACGAGCACTGAGTTTACACTTATGTATAGATGTTTACTTTTGACACCTTTTTATGCTTCAGACTTATCATTTGAGCTTATTTATTTTTGATCGTATTGACTTAGGATTGTATCATACATACGATTTCTGCTCGGTGATGTTTTTTACTCATGAGTTGGCAACTCACCCCCGTTGTGCCACAGTTTCTTACAGATTTTGCCGTACAGATTCCGTTACGGCTTTGCTGGCATACTGCTTCCTTTCCGGGTGATTTTCTTTGGTAGGTGGGTTCACTTGTATCGTGACCACCATTGTACTTATTTTATTCTGTTGTATCTAGAAACTCCATCAACTAGACTTCTATTTTTATTTCATACTTAGAGGTCAGTTGTATATTATTTCGACCTTAGAGTCGTGCGTTGTATTATTATGGTTTTCATTGATGTTTTGAGCTTCCTTTTGAGTTTTGATCCTCGCCCTTCGGCGTTGTATACTTTATACTTGCGTGGTTGTGGCCGTCGATTGACGAAGAGCTAGCTCCCGCTTAGGTATGCCTTTTATCATTATATATGCTTTTATCATGTTGTACCCCGTTCGGGGCCAGTATTTACAAAGGAAACTCTGGTGAAATTTTCAGAAAAGACTTGATATTTTAAAAATGCATAATTCGGCTTATGCTATTAAAACAACTCATTTTAAAATAAGTTCTTCTTACCTAAAAATGGTTTTAGATTTTTGGGCTTTTGGCTTACTTGAATTAGATGTGGTCCTATCGACTTCATATGATTCAAGTGCCAGTCACGTGCTATTTCGGGACGTGACAAAGTTGGTATCAAAGCGCTAGGTTAACCTTGGTTTGAGTCTATGTTTGACTATGCGGAGCCTATGACGTTTGTATATATACGGAATTTAGGCTTGACCTTACGGAACTTAGACTTAGTCGAGGGGGTATTAGACCCGAACTTTCGTCACGTAGGTTGACCTTGGTTGATGGAGTAGGTGACTTAAGGAGAGTGACGTACAGTGTGCATGTTCCGCGGCATACTTACGATACGCTACTCCGCTTAAGAAGCCTTAGGATGTACATTTCCTTGCACAGCATTATATTCATTCATGATCTATCATCATCGATATCGGTTGATGGTTTTGCTGCCACGATTACACGGGCAAAGAGAACTACGGCTAGAGTTGCGGTCAGCATGAGCTCGCCACGAACGAAGACTGACCAGGGCGTGATTCCAGGGACATACGATTGCATAGAGAGGCGTCGTTTTATTTTGTTTTCGCGCCATGAGCGTTTGATGGATCGCTTTTACGAAATTACTCGGACGTGCAGATCAACACAAGAGGATTGAGCCATTGATAGAGGCCGGTCAGAATGTGATGACCATTGATTTATCTCTTATTCATGATGATTGAGGCACTGTTCAGCGTGCATACGAATGTGCTAGTAGTTGCTGCGAACGACAAGATATCGCCCAGATGTTGGAGCTATTGCAGTATGAGTTATACTCAGAGATATGATAGATGGTCGCTAGTCACACGAGGGTGAAAGACTAGGACATATAGTTCGTTCGCTTACCCTGATGCGAGGTCATCAGATTGATTGATTCCAGCTTGAGGAGACTTCACACGGATACGTTGGGAGTCGATAGAGACGATCGAATGTCAGAAGCCCATTTTCCAAGTTTAAAGTATTTGAAGAAAACATGCAAGTAACTCTACGGACCCTCTAGAAGAATGAAACCCTAATTTGACATAATGACCATGTAAAAGCCTTTGAACCTTCCAATTTGCGGCAGTTCCGCGGTGCCATTAATGAGGCTTGGGTTTGCCCTTCTACGGTTGGTCCATAGGTTCTGTGGCATGTACTCGATATTATTAAACTGTACTCAAGATGTTGATCTCTTAGGGGATTATGAGGTTTTGACGAGTCGATCGGATGGTTCGACATCTTTCGGATATTATGTGATGGGATGCATTGCTTGGGAGGTTCCAGATACGAGTATAGCCGTTGGAGCACAGTCCATGCAGCCACGAAAAGACAGTCCGAAGTAGTCGACATTAGAGAAAATAGGATTAAGAGCTTCGTACGAGATCTTGATGAGATGACGTTCCACTCTGCCGACATTAGAGATGTGACACGCATACAGAGGCGTTACATATGGTTATATCTTCCAGAAGGAGTCACGATGAGTATGCAGCCATTCCGGAGCCAGAAACAGATTTAGTAAAGGACGATGAATTCTGAACAGTTCGGTAGATATGAGATTTGGGAGAGACCTCGACAGGACCTTTCTGGAATATTTTACGAGAAGACTTGGACCCAGGAGAGGTTATTTTGTGCACACCCAGCAGGCCAGATTTCGGCACCGTCGACGAGACATGTTATGAGTGACCATGATAGTTGGCCAGAGATTCTTAGAGGATGTGCTTGAGCGGGACTATTCCGCCATACTTGATTTCGGTATTTTAGGCGATCTACTCGCATGATTGAGTTTTGATGACTGAGTTTCATGATATTTTTTTTCGTGCACCATGGTTGCACCTACTGGGTATTTATGATTTGTGCACAGTTATTGCACTTGATATCGTTTTGTGCCTTGGTTGCACATGTTTATGACTTCATGGATTTCATACAGATAGGTTGATTTTGTGCTTATGGTGCGCACACGATTTGGTTTTTGCACTTGGTATAGTTTATATATGCTTGCAGTGCAGTGACACGTATTTTTTGCACTGCAGTTGCACATGACTCCGATTTGATGTTATTTGAGGTATTGATTTTGATTTCATGCCTAGGGCATGCATATGATGTGACTTATGCTTACGGCATAGTTTTCATGCATTTTTAGCGTTTCGATTAAATTTTGTGCACGTGGTTGCACATGGTTGTGAGATTATATATACAGTATACTGGATTTGGATTTGAGATGTGTTTTATACCGTCGATTTCGATAGTGATACTCGATATTTGCTTTGTGCACCTTGTGCACTTGATTGGGTTCTTGCGCATATTTGACGCGCTTGGATTGGATTTTGCGCGTGTTCGGCGCTTGATATTGGATTTCGTGATTTCGTGCATATTGGATGCACATGATTTAGATTTTATTCGTGCATGATGGATGCACCTGATTTGGATTTCCGCGCATGTTGGGCGCATGATATGAGATACGATTTTGGTGCACACCAGATGCACCAAATCGGGATTCTTGGTGCATATCAGATGCACCTGATATTGCTGTCAGGCACACCGTTGCCTCTGACAGGTGTTTCGTGCACACCCGTTGCACTTAGATGTTATTTCTGTGCACATGTATGGCATATTCATGGATTTTGATTTCCGTGCGCACCAGACACATGCGACATTCTTATGCACATTTTGGGATTTATTCTTGTGGAGAAGTACGTTTTATGATATTTTCTATTTGGTATAGTAGTTGAGCAGGACTAGTCAGAGGACAGTACCTGGATATATTTTGCATGCATTGATAGTTATCGAAGGGATTTCCAAAAAGAGAGTTATAGTCTCAGTATTTACCTACGTGTCTAATATGACACGAAACGTTTAAAACAAGGAAACCCTTCTAAATTGTTTTCAAAACGGCGGGACGTGCATATTAAACAAAAGATATATACATATATGGTTATTTTCTTACAATAGACGTCCGCTACTGTGCAGTGTTATGCGCATCGTACAACAACATGAAAGGTTTGGCATGCGTTTCCTTCAGATGTTTACATGTATAGTTTTGATGTATATCATATTGATTTCGTTTTGGATTTGACATTTGTACCTTCACCATGACTCCGATAATTGCAGGATGCTTGACGGAGTTCTGTTTTTGAGCTATCTGCTCATTGTTCATGCGCATGCATTGCACTACGATGCGTTTTATGTATTGATGATTTCGAAGCCCCGACGACTTGGACTTTTACTGAAATGTTTTAGTATTTGAGGGGCTTAAAATTAAATTCGGGGACCGAACTTCTTTAAGGGGGGAAGACTGTAATATTTCAGAAAAATAAAATATTATTTTTGGGAATTTTTATAATTAAATAATAATTATAATGAATATTTTAATATTTCGGTATAATTAAATACCGATAAATGGGGAAATTTTTTGAAAATTATGGAAATTACTAAAATGAGGGTGCTTTATGTGATTCATGCAAATTATGAAAGTTTATGATTTATTTGATACTATTTTAGTGCTAATCGCGATTAAAAATCGCTAATCGGACTTTAAGCGTGTTTTGTGCACATATCTTTTTTTAGCACTTGTTACATTTTCTTCATGGCCTTCTCTTCATTTTTTTTTTGGCATGGTTGTTGTTTTAATTGAGAAAAAGAAGAAAACAAAGAAATGAGATGAAAACATTAAAAAAATGTGCACAGTGTGAGGTATGGGCATGAGAGAGAAGAGAGGGTGAGGTGAGGGGTTCATTGACCTAGTCTTCATTCTTCTTCCTCTTCATCTTTTCTCTCCTCCCTCAACTCCCATGGCAGCACCCTCCTCCACCTCCACTTCAAAACCCCAAAACATCATCAAAACAACACCAAAACCTCATCCTCACTTCACAGAAAAGGTGCACAAGCTCACAAGCTACACTTTGGGCCAAGAAAGTCTGTGTTTTGGTGCTGTAGTGGGATTCATGGGTGCCAATGAGGTGACCCTTTCACAATTAGTGTGGTATTTCAAGTGTTTTAGCCTCTTTTCAAGTTTGTTTTCGTTTTGGTGAAGTTTAGTGAATTTTGGGAAATTGCTAGAAAGGGTTAGGGTTTGATTTAAATAGGGATAGTGTAATTGGACCTTATTGGTGACCTTAGACCTCCCATGATGTTAGAAACCCAGATCAAGGATGAACTAAAACCTAAAACCCAAATTTTAAAACTTGTCATGTCGGTTTTGTGAATATATAGTGGGTGCAGGGAAATCTGGAGTGATCTGGAGCATTTTTGAGAAAAGTAAACAATACCATTGACCTAGATGGACCCCAGGAGGCCACCATACCAATACGAATACATTCTGAGCCTATAAAACCGAGGAGGCCAGATTTTTGGGGGTAGGGGACGGCCACATTGCTGAATTAGATGCCCAGGTTGCTTCTGTAGGTCATTTACACCCTATACATCATCCCAGTACTGTTTGTGCACTTAGTTTTGACCTGAACTAAAATCTGGAGTATGTTTTCTTGGTTTCTGCCGTATGTTTCGTGATGTTTATGAATTTGAGTTTTGATATTTTGTTTGATATCGATCACTTGGCGTTTGTACGTCTATATCAAGGGTTATTTGGTTGAATTGCGAGATGTAGACCATAGGTTTTGACCTATGGGTGATTCATGCGACATTTTGGTTTTCGTGCGTGATTTCATTTACGATGCTATATATGATATGTAGGTACCCCACGTGGACTTCGAGACGACGTGGATGAGCGTGGCGACATCGACTCCAGAGAGCGAAGCTCAAGGTGAGTAGATTTATATCTACGGGGAGAAGTCGGGTGGATGACGTATAGCACCCCCGCAGTTCGATGTGTAGTATGCTATATATATATATACTATAGATATATGATATCTTTTATGTGAGGCTTGGATATTCAAGATATGGTTATATGTTCATGGTTTAGCTTAGGGTAGTTAGAAGTAACTTAGTTTAGCTTCTTAGTCGCAAACCCTAGATTAGTTATTACACCCACACGCATACACGCATTGCATACATCTATTTTACATGTGCGTATATGGGGATATATGTGTGTATATATATATATATACACACACACACACACACACACATGGGTATGGGACTGTGTGTGTGTGTGTATGTGTGTGTATACACACACACGTATACATATACAAGGATTATGAGGATAGTACTTGGGATTGGAGATGAGTCGATGAGATTGGGCTTGAGGCCGTGAGATCGGTGATGTGATTTGGTTCGTATTCGAGATACGACTTGATGTTTTAGCGGGTCCTTTCGACGTGGTGTTTTCATACACACGCATGCATATACATAGATGGTATCAGTGTTGTACTAGACATAGATTAGTACCCCGATCATGATATTTGATAAAGAGGATACCAGGTGAATAGTGAGATAAATATGATATTTGAACCGTACCCAGATTTGGGAAGCCGTACGATGGATTTACCGTACGAGCTATATATTGATGATAGATTCACACTCTTGACTCGAGAATATCATATTATATTAGGGTATCGTATGGGATACTATTGAGGCGGGATCACCGGCTATTATATATATATCTATGTATCGACTCAGATGTTAGGCGGTTTCTTTACCTTTCGATCAGCATGTTTAGTTTAGTCCGGTAGTTTACTTGTAAATGATAGATTAGACTCGAGTCATACCTATTTCAAAACTAATGAATCGTGGGTATTTTAAAGACAGGCCAAGAGATTCTACGGATATTTCAAAGGACGTATCTTTTCTTAAAAACACCGTAGCCCTTATTTTCAAACCACCACGATTCGTATTATTCCAAATGGCAAAACTGTATGACTCATATTTATATAAATGCTGATTCGTTATCATTGTGTTTATTATTCAGCTCCCGCATATTCTTGCTGTTCGCATCGCATCGCTTGCTTATATTGTGTTTTCATACGCCATTATTGAGATCATGCTCTCAGGACACCAGCACCATTACCGATGATGCGTATGTTCCACATACACTTACTTGCTGGCTCACACACATCAACATCAGTAATTGCCATGTCACGTACACTTTAGAAAACACTATTTCATTGACATAGCTTGCTAACTGATAGTTGCTACATGTTTTAGCTTTCATATGCTAGTTAATTTATTACATGATATCAGATGCATCCATATATTCATTGGTTATGCAGTATTATGGAGATTTATGCCGGTTTTCATTGTTTATTGATATCACGATATTGATGATTTCGGATCCTTCTTGAGATTTCTGGATTTGGGGAAAAACCGCAAGGATTTATAAACTTATTATCCTTTTAAGAATGCAAGTTGCTGTTTTCCCGTGATGTATGAGTCGTCCACAATGAGTTTTCAGGATTTCTGTTGGATTTTGAGACCCGATTCGAGGAGTTGGATAAACCGTCTCGGGTACATGGTGGGCCCGGTATGGTACCCCGGGACAAGAAGCTCGAGTTGTATTCGATGAGCCTGGCAGGGGAGCACTACCTACCGGTGATACTTTTGGACTCGTCGGTTATCCGGAGGATACCGGCCGGAGTCATGAGATGGTTATAGGCTGATCCGTTCTGCCGGAGCCGCGGGCCGATCCCGCAGATGATACGTATGCCTGAGATATTGATATTTGAGATTTGAGACACTGAGATATTGAGATTTGATGATACAGGTTAGTCCGGGCAGCCGGAGCCTGAGATATTGAGATATTGGGATTTATGTTTTGTGTCGATGCTTGACACGGATTTCTCTGTTGATTTCATTGATGTTACTCGATTTATATACATACATATATCTCATTAAAAATAGAAAACAGTTGTCTCACTCATTTCATTACATTACATTCATACCTCATACATATGATATATTACTACCTGAGGCACTGACACGAGCACTGGGTTTATACTTATGTATAGGAGTTTACCCTTGCCACCTTTTTATGCTTCAGACTTATCATTTGAGGTTATTTATATTTGATCGTATTGACCTAGGATTGTGTCATACATACGATTTCTGCTCGGTGATGTTTTCTACTCACGAGTTGGCAACTCACCCCCGTTTTGCCACAATTTCATGCAGGTTTTGCCGTACAGGTTTTGTTACGGCTTTGCTGGAACACCGCTTCCTTTCCGGGTGATTTGCTTTGGTAGGTGGGTTCACTTGCATCTTGACCACCATTGTACTTATTTTATTCTGTTGTATCTAGAAACTCCATCAACCAGACTTGTATGTTTATTTCAGACTTAGAGGTCAGTTGTATATTATTTCGACCTTAGAGTCGCGCGTTGTATTATTATGGTTTTCATTGATGTTTTGATCTTCCTTTTGAGTTTTGATCCTCGCCCTTCGGCGTTGTATACTTTATGCTTGCGTGGTTGTGGCCGTCGATTGACGAAGAGCTAGCTCCCGCTTGGGGATGCCTTTTATCATTATATATGCTTTTATCATGTTGTATCCCGTTCGGGACCGGTATTTACAAAGGAAACTCTGCCGAAATTTTCAGAAAAGAGTTGATGTTTTAAAAACGCATAATTCGGCTTATGCTATTAAAACCGCTCGTTTTAAAATAAGTTCTTCTTACCTAAAAATGGTTTTAGATTTCTGGGTTTTTGGCTTACTTGAATTAGATGTGGTCCTATCGACTTCATATGATTCAAGTGCCAGTCACGTGCTATTTCGGGACGTGACAACGGGGGTGAGTTGCCAACTCGTGAGTAAAAAATATCAGCAGATAGAAATCGAATGAAGAACGATCCCTAGGCCATACTATAACATGAAGGTAATACTATGGTATCTAGGGTGATCGTGTATGCATATGTATCAACAACAATGTCATGCCAGTAATCAGTATGTAATATCTAGTCATCTACAATATATCCATGTATACATGTATGTCATCCACATGTGTCCATCAACGACACATCAATCATCATGAAACCTGAGTGTCCAACATCGACACTTGAAAATATCATAAAACCCTATGTTCAGTATCGACACGTAAATCCTCATATCTTAGGCGCCGCATCCTCGAATCGGCCCTCATATCGATCCGATCTCACAACTCCGGTTGGTAACCTCCGGATAACCGCTGAGCCCAAACTATCACCGGTAGGTAGTGTATCCCCTGCCAGGCTCATCGTCTATCTATACGATCTTCTTGCCCGGGGTACCATACCGGGTCCACCATGTACCCGCAGACGGTACCTCCTCACTCCTTGAATCGGGTATCACATAGCTCAGAACCGAAAAAACTCATGGTGGACGCCACAAATCACATCACGAGAAACCGTGTTTTTAAAACAATTCATAATTTCCTTTGAAATATAACTACGGTTCTCAAATTCAGAGATCTCATGAAAACAGTATCTCAATGCATGTAACCATAAAGTGCAGTATATGCAAGCATAGAATGGTACTGTAAGCATCTCAAGTATTATCATATAAGCATGTCATTTGATAATTACTGAACAATGATTGTACTTTTCAGTCAAGAGCAATACCGTGATATAGTTCTACTGTGTAAGCGGCATGGCAATTACCGATGATGAATGTGTGAGCCGGCAAATCTGTGTAAGTGTAGCATGCGCATAATCGGTAATAGTGCAGATGTATTAGCAGAAGAAGCCATATACAGGTAAGTTCTGGGAACATAGTACGTATGTCACAAGGAAAAGATACAATCTAAGTAGGAACGGTATAAGGTACATAGCTACACCTAAATTCATCAATATAAACCATTATCTACCAAGGTGTTTAGAAATCAATGATTCTCCGAATCAAGATAATCCAAAAGTCGGCGAGCCAGCCTCATAGTATCAGATACGGCGCTATCATCGAACATCATCCTCAAGTCACGAGTGAGGAACAATCATCTAGTATATTTTATCACGTACAGTAATACATCGTATGGTATTATCAAACAGAATAAGGATCTATCGTCCTATACATAATATCATCTCTTATTCTCATATATATATATATATATATATATATATATATATATATATCGGCATAAGTATACATGTATAGATATCGCCTAGCATCTGTATATCAACATATCAATCCAAGTCATCTTGTTTTATCATATTCTCATTTCATCATATCAACATCTCAATTCAAGTCATCTTGTACTTATCAGTATGATTATATCCGTAGGTACTTAAGCTTTGGTTTCTCCAATTATATTCTACATATCGGTTCTCCCATTACTATGGTTGCGGGGTGCTATACGCCATCCACCCGACTTCCTCCATAGATATAGATCTACTCACCTGCAATATCCTTGCTTTAGCCGAAGTCGATGAACTTCTTATTCCCCTTCGTTGTCTCGGAAGTCCACGCGAAGGTACCTACAAATCAATACACACCGTAACGATATCAAAACCAAATCTGAAAACCGATACGACACGTGAAGTGCTTATAGGTTAGAACATATAGCCTACGCATGCAAGAACAACCAAATAATGCTCAGCGTTGACGTACGAACGTCCAACGACCGTGCCAAAACTCAAATACCAAAACCAAGTTTTCAGAAATCGGAAACCCGAAATCAGCAACATGGAAAAACACTCCCAGATTCTACCCTAGGTCAAATTAGGAGATTTTGCATATAGGATAGGTCTCTACATCAGATAACAAAGCCAGGGACCAAAATCCACACTAATCCATCAAGACCAGGCCGCAAATTGCGGCCGGGGGGATTAAATCTGCGGCCAGATAGAAAGGATAGGGGCTCGGGTTTCAGGGTTAAATTCTAGGTGGCCTGCACATCTTACTGTGATGACAACTTGTTTTTTAGAGCTCTCGGGTCATAGCAGATTCTACAAAGTCATAACAATTCTCCAAAAATCGACATCGAAAAAATTCTAAGTTCGTGTTTTGGGGTTCTAGTCTCAAGTCTGGCCAGAATATCATCACTAATGACTTGGGATCACTAACTAAACCTTAATTGCGTCTTTACTACTCAAATTATCCACTAAAAATATCCTAGAAAATTTCAAGGTCACTAATCTAGCTTAATCGAACTCTAAACACAAATAGGAGATGAAGAAACTTGATAACAAGAAGAAAAGTGAAGGGTTTATCTCTTGGAGCAACTGAAGAAAATTCCAAGATACTGCAAGTTGCTCAAAATCCAAACTTTTGCTTGCTATGGGGTGTAGGATGAGGTTGTGGTTATTTTTATTGAAGATGGTGTGGGGTTTTGATGAGGATTTTGAGGTGTTTTGGAGGTGGAGGATGAGGAGAAGGAGATGAAGATAAAGGAGGAGTTGAAGAAAATAATGAAGTGAAGAAGGATGGGGTAATGAGATAGGAGCCATGGTCAAGGGGCCATCCCTCTCTCTTTCTCTTTCTCACTCTCACTCTCTCTCATGCCCATACTTCTATGTCCCCCATGTCTCCTTTTATTTTTCTTTTCTCTTTTAAAAACCAATTACCACAAATACAAGAAGCCATGCATGAATCAACACAACATGTCATGGTACACTGGCCATAGTTAATACAAAAGTGGATTTGGCTTAATCATGATTAGTAGTGCACTAATCAAGTTTAATATAAACTTGCATATAATTAATTGCATAATTATTTATAAAATATCCAAATCCAATAAATACCTTTTTAATTAATAATTCATATTAATATCCAATTATTTTCCAAATATTGGTATATAATTATACCATTTTACGAAAACCCCAAATTCATACTCGAATAGATTTCGTGAAATTTATTATTTTATTATTTAAATGAAAGTCTACCCTAGCACCACCATGAGGTCCAAGTGGTATCAAGCATGCCAAATTCAAATTTTTATGGTGCTAATCTAAACTTAACAAGATCGTTAGCTAGGTGATTAGGGTTTAAGTTTGATATCTACAAAATCTATAGTAAGTGAAAGATGGATATAACCTCGTATATCGAGTCCTTCACTTCACAATCTCCGTGTAGTAGTCCCGCGACTCCACTAGGCTCCACTTGAGGCTTTGGACGAGCTTCCTCCGATGACCTTCGTGCCGAAGATGATTCACGCAAAGTCCCTCCAATTCAAGCTACATCTACACTAAACTCTTTAGCATAGGAAACACGCTACACTCGATCGCTAGTAAAGTGTAGGATGGTGAAGTAAGGGATGTTAAAGCTCACAAGATTGTGTTCAAGCTTCATGATTCACATCACATGTGAGGGTTGAAGCTTGAACTAAGACTTTGAGGAAGAAGAAGGAGCTAGAGAGCAACCATAGGAGCAAAGCAAGAGAAAAAATGCTAAGTGTTGTGAATGAAGCTAGAATGAATGGCAACCCTTGACCCCCACTCATTCAAGTATGGAATTTTTCAATATAAAATTGCAACCATACTTGAATAGTGGGTCAAGATAAATAAACAAATATAAATCCCATGCTTGCAACCATACTCTCATTTTCCGCCTCATTTCTATTTTCACAAAATAGAAATTCATATGCCATGCTTCATTATTATATATATATATATATCATATATATATTAATATATTTATAATGAAGAATAATTAGTGAGCTAATGATATTAGTTAAGATATAATTATATCACATATAATATATATCACATTATTAAATCAACACTTGATTTAATAATCCGGTTATATCACATATGACCGACTAATATCATTTATCTGTATATCACATTATCAAATCAACACTTGATTCGACAATCTGGTTATATCACATATATAACCGAACCGATAACAGATAACTGCCAGATTACAATACGGTATCACATACACGTATTTAATCAGGCCTACACACATATCGCATATGTGTCCTACTTCGTTTCGCTAGAACCAGGGAACTTTTGTGTGGGACTCTAAAGACTCGTCGATACGCCAGCAGTAGGTGATGATCATATCAGTCACCTACAAGCCGTCAGCGGTACTAGCTGGACGTACTACCCGGGTATTGAGCGATATGAAGATCAACAAGCAAGATTTTCCATAGTCTCCATGAAGCCTATCAGTAACACTACCGTACAGTCCGGTCTCTTCGTCTTATATGCCGTATATCATGTCTAGGGGTGGTAAACATCAGTCCCCAGTAACGTGACAAGTCATGCCGATGTCTGGCCTATAACGGTTCGAAAAACTACTGATAACACTTATCAGTAAATCTCGGCAGCAGCCCTGGTCAGGGACTTCCAGTTATAGCCAATCGAGCATAGCGCAACATCAACCCCCAATACCGGGAGAGACGAAACCCCTCCTATCGCTCATTGCTTCCATGCGACTCGGGACTGTACCCAAAATCCACCTGTTTGCACGTCTCCTTTGAGCGTGGTAGGGAGGAAATCAAACCACAGTGGGAGCCGCATAAGACTCTATGACAATCTCGGGTCTACAGACTAACCTGTACCAGTGTCACCAGAGGACTGCTATCAGACAATATGTATACTACCACATAGGAGTCCTCGGCGAGTCCTGTTCGGTGTACCCATTCTTAAATGAGCAGCTGTGTACAATCTTTGATGTCACAAACCAAGGGCTGTGGGATCAACCATCGCCCTCTTAGAGACAAGAAACGTACACACTAGTCTGCTTTGGAATATCGATGCCCTAGTCTCGATATTCACACGACTAGGAACTGATTAAAGGATGTACTTTTGGACCACCCTGGCCCTACTAGTATGATCTCATCATAGTCCTGGTAGTCAAGTACATATCCTAAGGGCTTTATCAACATGTAAGAGACATACAGTATAAATACCAGTCTACATGTTGAGATAAAGGTAACTTGATAGCATACTATCATGTCGAGCAAGAAAGTCCTCTATATATATGTCCAAGCATCCACTATATCATCAATAATGGCCTCTAGGGCATACATATTACTAACAATCTCCCACTTGCACTAAGCCCAGTGTTTGTAGTATCTCATACCCAACGTCCCAAAAATCTCTCGAATAGCATCTGGGGGATGGCCTCGGTGAGTGGATCCGCTGTGTTATCCTCTGTATCAGGTCTCCTGACCTCGATCTCCTGGAGATCAACTATCTCCCTGATCAGGTGATACTGTCTAAGAATACGTCTGGATCACTGACGGGACCGGGGTTCCTAGGCCAAAGCCACAGCTCCATTGTCATCACAATACACAGGTATTGGATGCCCAATGGTAGGAACCCAGTTCATCTCATGAACTTTATTCATCCAGAAAACCTCTTTGGCAGCATCGTTGGTAGCGATGTAATTAACCTCTATCAACGAGTCTGCTACGGTATATAGCTTGGAACCCTTCCAACATATCGTCTCTCAACTGAGGATAAAGACAAAACCCAAGACTGACTTTCAGTCATCCTTATCACTCTGGAAGCTCGAATCGATAAAGGACTCCATCTGGAGTTCACCATTACCATACAAAAATAACATCTCTTTAGTCCTTCTCAAGCACTTAAGAATGTTCTTCAGCTGTCCAGTGGTTTTCCAAAAAATCTTTTCGATACTTATTCACTACACCTAGTGAGTAAGCTACATCTGGTCTGGTACATAACATCGCATACATGATTGATCCGTCTGCCAAAACATAGGGTATCCCTTGTATGCGAGCCCTCTCCAAATCAGTCTCAAGAGATATCTCTTTAGAGAGAGTGATTCCTTAACAAGCGGGTACATTACCACGCTTAGAATCATCCATACTAAACCCTTTTAGCATGGTATCTATGTATCTGGATTGGGACAATCCCAAATCTGTTTATATCTATCTCTATAAATCTATATCCCCAGAATGTAGGAGACATTAGTTAGATCTTTCATGGAGAACCTGTGTGAGAAGAGGTGCTTGACCGAGTGTAGCATAGGAACACCCTTTCTTATCAAGAGTATGTCATCTGCGTACAATACGAGGAAGACAACCATACTCTCTACAACCTTCTTATTTATACATGGTTCATCTACCTTTTTGATGAAGTCAAACTCTTTGACAGTTTCATTAAAACAGATGTTCCATCTCCGCGATGCCTGCTTTAACCCGTAGATGGATTTAAGCAGCTTGCGCAGGCTTCCGCTGCTCCCACCGTCTACGAAGCCCTCTGGCAGTGTCATATACGCTTTCTTCTAAATCACCATTTAGAAAATCGGTTTTAACGTGCAGTCTACCAGATATCGTAGTCATGGTATGCAGCAATGGCAAGTAGGATCTTGATGGACTTAAGCTTAGCGACAAGTCTAGCTTTGAAAGTCTCAACTTTTCCATCTACACCAAATTATCTTTCTCAAATATCCACTTGCTCCCGATAGGTTTTACCCCTTCAGGAGCAACATGTAAAGTCAACACTTTGCTGGTGTACATGGATTCCATCTCAGATCGCATAGCATCCAGCCATTTCACATAGTCTCCACTTGTGATGGCCTGCTCGAAACTAGTTGGGTCATCATCTCCATGATACAATCCTCGCTCCCACCATCTACGAGAAAACCGTAGTATCTCTCTGGTGGATGAGGAACCCAACTAGATCTTCGGAGTGGCTTTGGTTCGTCAGGGACTATTGAATCCTCCGGTTTCGCCAAATCGTCAGTTATAGTTTGTGTTTGCTAGAACTACTTCCAGTTCTACCTCATCGCCATTAATTTCTTCCACAAGAAATTCCTTTTCCAAAAAGGTGGCATGTCGAGAAACAAAACATCTTTTATTCCTCGGTGTGGTAGAAGATATACCCTCGCGAATGGTTGGGATATACTACAAACTTGCACAGAACTGACCTTGCCTCGAGCTTTTCCGGATTTTTCTTTTCAACATATGTCGGACAACCCTATATCTTAACTCGATTAAGAGATGGTCCCTTCCCATTCCATATCTCATATGGAGTGGTAGGTAACGGATTTGATCAGAACTCTATTCAATAGGTATGTATATTCTCAAGTGCATGTCCCTGAAAAGAAATAGGCAACTCGGCAGTATCATAGAGCGCACCATATCTCATTGGGTGCGATTCCTCCACCCCGATATACCGTTGTGCTGTGGTGTATACGGAGGATTAAGCTGAGAGAGAATCTCATTCTCTTTTAAATAGTCTCGGAATTCTGTGCTCCAGTATTCTTCTCCCCGATCATATCGAAGGATTTGAATACCTTTACCCATATGGTTCTCTTCTTCGTACTTATATTTCTTGAAATTCTCAAAACATTCAGTTTTGTGTTTCAACAAGAACACATGTCCATATCTTGAGAGAACATCAGTGAATGTAATAAAGTACGCGAAACCAACCCTGGCATGTGTAAAAATAGGACCGCATACATCAACATGTATCTGTCCAAGAGTTCGGTAGCTCTTTCTCCGTTTCCAGTAAACGGAGATTTGGTCACCTAGTCTTTAAGACATGACTGGCAAGTTTCATAAGATATAAATTTGAACGGATTAAAATATGCATCCTTATGGAACTTTAGCTAGTCTTGTTTCATCAATATGACCCAGTCTACAATGCCACAAGAAGACTTCGTTCATTTCTGAACTGTTCCTCTTGTGTGTGTTCTGTACGTTAGAACTGTGTTTTGATTCAGAACGTTTATACTGTTATACAACGTACCTTACCCAATCAACACTTGATTTAGGAAAGTATTTACAATATTTATTGGTATGAAATAACAGTCGCTATGAATCAATGTATTACCAGTTGGTAACACCAGGTGATATCTGCCAACTGCTTTGGCTGCAACAATTGCACCATTCTCTACTACTAGAGACATATCACCGTTTCCCAATTCTCCACCTGTCTATAGCCCATGTAACAAATTATATGTGTGGTATCTTGATCCGGTATCCAATACCCAGGACATAGAGGTAACTGAGAAACAGTTCTTGGTTATGAACACAACCGAAGACAATGCATCAACATGCTTTTTCTTCTTTTGGGTGGCGTGGGAATCCGAATATTCCCCTATTCCTTGATCAGACTTATGACAATGATAATGTAGAGCTGAACCTATCCCAGTATGATAAGTAGGTTCGGTCAAAACATCCATATTATTATCTTGATTAAGGCATTTCATTGGTTGCTACCAGGAGAGAGAGAAGGATAATCACTTTGCGTGCACTCTTTGCAAGATTAGATTGGTTATTTTATCTAATCAGGATGGCTCCCACTGTTTTTATCAAATCTTCCTTCAAACCCTAAAAGGTAAGAGTAGCCGGGATTAATTACACCCTACGGGTTCGCCAATCGTTCGGCCAGGAAGGTATCGGTACTCCGAGGGAGGTTTCCCGTGCTTTCGCACGGACCTAATTTAAATAAACCTCGTTTCCCTAGAGGCATAACCCCGTTGACACCTTTCTAGACACTTACTGGATTAGCTAATTGTAAAGTGCAAAACTCTCCTAGGAGTAACTCTTACTCGCAGTGGGTATCAGGATCCAACTATCATATAGAAGGTATGCAATCTCATTGCAAATTTCAACACTTGAAATACCCGATAATGGTTTTTACCCCTAGCGTCCTATGACCTTGACGGAGGCCAAATTACCTAGACTCCGCTAGTCAAGTTCTACCCGTTCATTTCTTGATTGAATTAGACCCACCCGCACGACCCTTGACGGAGGCCAAACAACGCCGTACGACTACCCTAATCCAATCGCATCTCATGCTACATATAAGTACTAATCAGCTACCGTACACTACGCCTTGACGGAGGCCAAAACACCGTACCACGAATACTAAAATAGCACTTATCTGAAATGACGGAGGGCTACGCAGGTTTTTAAGAAAACTATGAGCGTAATGAACTTGATATCGATGTAGAATCTAATGATTTTGAAAAGGAGTGTTTTTTAGGCTTTTTCTAGTTTCGCTAAAGTGATCACTCTCGGTGAAGAGATCTCGGCTCTTTCCTCATCGAATGAGGTGCAGGATATTCAATAATACCACTATGCAAAGCAAGAACTAGAGAAGCAATCAAAAGACAAAACCGAGTGGGCTGTAGCATTTACTAGTTTCGCTAAAGAGGTCACTCCCGGTGAAGGGATCTCGGCTCTTTCCTCATCGAATGAGGTGCTGGATATTCATCAAGGAATACCACTATGCAAAGCAGAAAATAGAGCTACCCTTTTTGAAAATTTGATTCTACAACAACTTTAGATTTCTTTCTTTTCATTAATCTCATTAATGAAGTCCCATCATTTAATGTTTCCTAAACATTACAAAAAAGTGAAACGAAAATAAAACGTACGCTTATTCCATCCGCATTCGCCACTGGGCCCCATCATGCACCGTTAGCTTACTTAACTACCAACAGAGCAGGGGATGGACTAGTACGGGTACAAAACATAAGCAACGTTTATTATATATCATATATATAATGGAACATTCGTCTCACACAGTTATATGATCAACATCACAGAACCAAGCTGTAGAAGAAAACATATGAAATATTGGATATACTAGGATTTCTGTGTTTTAAATTTAGCCAGTAATATAAAATACGGATTCCACAGTCGTGATGAATTGCCAAACCCACATCCCATAGACCCCTACGAGAGCGGCAAGTAACGCTACCAATTCTAGAGTTAGGAGACCCGGTCTCAACTCCTTGAGATGGTCTCCCACTGGACTCTAGAACCCGGTTACTTGTGCTCCCCGTCTTGGGTCTATCCTAATGCGGAAAAGTAAATATACATCAATGGTGACATCATCCTCAACCCAGAAGTGCCCCAATAAAAGAATATTACATACAGATTTTACATGAATGAAAATATAAAAAACTCTCATCTCACATAAAAAAAACCCGGCTATTTAATCACGACAATCCAATAAAACATATCACCAGCAACACATGATATCACATATCATCAACGTAAGTAAATACGCGTATTCCAAATTCCGTTGAGATATAGCAACGAGATTTGGGATACCCCACGTATTACACTTACGGTCGTAGAAAAGAAATGTAAAACTACAATAATTAGAATCCGCATATCCTTAGACATCATAAACCCGGAATATCTCATATTCCGAATTACATGCCTAACTCTATAAACCCTGCATTTTAGTCTCATATCAAAAACTCTTTTCAATATTTTAGTCGTGTAATTCAACAAGATTCCCGACTACCCGATCGAATACGCGTCGGAAACTATAGTAGATGGCCGCACCCCCGATGCCGTCGACCAAGTGCACTTAGGCGGAACACCGTAGCCGCGAGCACCCGAGTGGATGCTATTGGCAACGGGGTTCTCCTATAGTCACTTGGTTGGGGCAATAGGGCGAGGCTATCTAGTAAAGTTAATCGGCGAGTATTCGCGTACGATACGTGATTGCGACGGAGTTTCGATCCGAATCGAAAATTCGTGGCAATCGATCTACCAAGACTAAAATGCTAGATTTATAATCATTAACCGGTTTTCATAAAACCAATTAAATGTGGATCCTCACTACTGCATCCATATTAAACTAAAGCCAAAACGACGTAACAATTATGACTACGAAACACTCCGTATTAGCCCCAATAGAACTGTTAACATCGCATACATACTGGGCTAATCAAACAGTACCTGAAACCCCAAAATCAAGTCCACACAACACCAAAAAATTTCGAGCCATAACGGAGAAAGAAAACCCGGTGTGACCGGATTTTTCATGCTTGTCGCCGGGTCAAAACCGGTGAAATAGTCTCGAACTTTTTCAGTGTTCTAGTTGTATCACATACAATATTCTGCAGTTGCTAAAATAATTTTTAGAGGACATTTTAAAATCGACAGAAACTGGATTTTCAGGTTTCGTTGTTTCGGAGTTTTTCGGTTTCGTGATTCTGATTATATCGTTTAATCTTCTAGCTTAAGCTCTGATACCATGAAAATGGCTAAGTGTTGTGAATGAAGCTAGAATGAATGGCAACTCTTGATCCCCACTCATTCAAGAAAGAAATTTTTCAATATAAAATTGCAACCATGTTTGAATAGCGGGTCAAGATAAATAAACAAATATAAATCCCATGCTTGCAACCATGCTCTCATTTTCCACCTCATTTCTATTTTCACAAAATAGAAATTCATATGCCATGCTTCATTATTATATATATATCATATATATATTAATATATTTATAATGAAGAATAATTATTGAGCTAATGATATTATTTAAGATATAATTATATCACATATAATATATATCACATTATTAAATCAACACTTGATTTAATAATCCAATTATATCACATATGACCGAGTAATATCATTTATCTGTAGATCACATTATCAAATCAACACTTGATTCGACAATCTGGTTATATCATATATATAACTGAACCGATAACAGATAACTGCCAGATTACAATACGGTATCACATACACGTATTTAATCAGGCCCACACACATATCACATATGTGTCCTACTTCGTTTCGCTTGAATCAGGGAACTTCTGTGCGGGACTCTAAAGACTCGTCAATATGCCAGCAGTAGGTGATGATCATATCAGTCACCTACAAGCCGTCAGCGGTACTAGTTGGACGTAACGGCTACCCGGGTATTGAGCGATATGAAGATCAACAAGCAAGCTTGTCCATAGTCTCCATGAAGCCTATCAGTAACACTACCGTACAGTCCGGTCTCTTCGTCTTATATGTCGCATATCATGTCTAGGGGTGGTAAACGTCAGTCCCCATTAACGTGATAAGTCATGCCGATGTCTGGCCTATAACGGTTCAAGAAACTACTGATAACACTTTTCAGTAAATCTCGGCAGCAGCCCTGGCCAGGGACTTCCAGTTATCGCCAATTGAGCATAGCGCAACATCAACCCCCAATACCGGGAGAGACGAAACCCCTCCTATCGCTCATTGCCTCCATGCGACTCAGGACTGTACCCAAAATCCACCTGTTTGCACGTCTCCTTTGAGCGTGGTAGGGAGGAAATCAAAGTACAGTGGGAGCCGCACAAGACTCTATGACGATCTCGGGTCTACAGAATAAGCTGTACCAGTGTCACCAGAGGACTGCTATCTGGCGATAGGTATACTACCACATAGGAGTCCTCGACGAGTCCTGTTCGGTGTATCCATTCTCCAATGAGTACCTGTGTACAATCTTTGATATCACACACCAATGGTTGTGGGATCAAGCATCGCTCTCTAAGGGATAAGAAACGTACACACTGGTCTACTCTGGAATATCAATGCCTTAGTGTCGATATTCCCACGACTAGGAACTGACTAAAGGATGTACTTTTGGACGACCCTGGCCCCACTAGTATGATCTCATCATAGTCCTGGTAGTCAAGTACATATCCTAAGGGCTTTATCAACATGTAAGAGACAGACAGTATAAATACCAGTCTATATGTTAAGATAAAGGTAACCTGATAGTATACTATCATGTCGAGCAAGAAAGTCCTCTATATATATGTCCAAGCATCCACTATATCATCAATAATGGCCTCTAGGGCATACATATTACTAACATTAAATTCCAAAAATATTATTTTATATTTCTGAAATATTACAGAAACTTACACATAGAACTAGCTAGGTTAAATGTGTGAGGCGATGTGATAAAGAAAAACACTCTCTTTTTGAATTCTCACCTCATTTCCAAACTCTACCATTTTTCAAGAGAGGAGGAAGAAGATGAAGAAAAAGGCTACTATGGAAATTATGTTAAGGAATAAATTAAAGGAAAAGAGAAGAAAAGAAGAGAAGATTGAATAAAATAAAGAAAAAAAGATGGAAGAAGAAAGAAGAAGTCTTCTCTTCTCTTTTCTTCTTTTTATTTCTTTTCTTTTCTTTTCAATTCTTATCTTATCTTATCTTTTCTCTTTTAATATTTATTCTTAACATATCTTTTCTTTTTACAATATATATAAATACATACTTATAAAGAGAATAAAATATGTATCAAATACATTTCCATATTACGTATCGTATATGCAATAATAATATATTAGTATCACATACCAATATAATTTACAGAGAGAGTGTGTGTGTGTATCCAATACACAATACTAGAAATCATATCAAAATATGGTCATTAAGTCAACACTTGACTTAATATTCCGAATTTAAACTGGTTAGTATTTTTCAGACATTCGATTAAATCATATATTTAATCGAACTCTCGCATGTATACAATACGCACATCACATCAACATTTTGCCTGGGCTGGCACTTTCATTGCGGGACTCTAAAGACCTGCCAATATGCTGGTGGTGTAGGGTTCCTAGGCACCCTAATGAGGTCTCACAAGGCATCAACCATGCCAATATCAAAAAATCTAGGTGCCGAGAAACCCGACTACGGATCGTTGGCTAGAAATCTAGGCGAAAAGATAACAAGTTAACACTTAACTAAGAGAATACGGAAATACAACCTTTGTAGATCCGGTGCTCCACCTCCATAGCTCCGCAATGAAGTCCTCTCGCTGTCCAAAACAAATCCCGGGCTCTAGCGTCGGCTTCATCGGAGAATAGGCGAGCTAGGTCGTCGATGTCCATGCCGAAGATGATCTACGTCGAAGCATCGCAAGATCAAGCTTTCACTTCACCAAGTCATGAAACTTGTGAAGAAAACACACTCTACTACTTGGCAAGAGGTAGAGGATGAAGAAATAGGAAGTGGGTAGACTTTAGATTTGGATTTCTCACTCTTTTTCATCACTTGCCATTGATGGAGGCAAGCTTTCTTCACTTGAAGAAATGAAGAAGAAGAAGGTAAATGTTATGACAAGTTAATTCCAAAAAGAAAATTAAAAGAATACTTATCATAACCAAACCATGGTCAAGTGTAGAGAATAAATCATGGTTAGTGGGATGGTTAGGGTTAAGCATGAGACAAAATGGTCACTTGGTCAAAGTCTTCATGAAGCTTCATGAACAAAACAAAACATGCCACCATTTTCTCCTTTGCTTTTCTTTTTCCAAAAGAATAAATAAATGAATAAAATGAATAAGGAAAAAGTAAACCCTAACCATTTCATTAACCAAGGTTTAATTCTTTACACTTAACCAAAAGGCATGCATCATCAAACATGATACAAGCAAGTGCACAAAATCATATCGCATATGCAATGCGCACATCCGAGTGAGAAAATCCATCTTAAAGTGAACCAATACTAGTTAATGCAAAGTAATATATCAAATATATAATTATGCATTAAATCATTAAATCAACACTTGATTTAACGATCCGGTCATATCGCATATAACCGACTAGTATTCTATGTATCGGCTTATCGAACCAACCCTTGATTCGATAACTAGGTTATATCGCATACAACCTTTCGATACATTCATCGCGAGAATGGAATACGGTATCACATACACGCATTATTCTCGGTCCCGCACATATCTCATATGCGCTCCTATTTCGTTTCGCTTGAGCCAGGAAACCTCTGTGTAGGACTCTAAAGACTCGTCAATACGCCGGCAGCAGGTGATGATCATATCAAGCACCCACAAGCCGCAAGCGGTCTGCTAAACGTAACGGCCACCCGGGTATTGAGCGATCAGAAGATCGACGAGCAAGCCCGCTCATACTCCTGTGAATCCAACCAGTAACACTACCGTACAGTCCGGTCTGATCGTCTGATATGTCGCATATCTTGCCTAGGGGTGGTAAACGTCAGACCCCAATAGCTCGATAAGTCGTGTCGATATGAGGTCTATAACAATTCGAGAAACTACTGGTAACACTTACCAGTAAATCTCAGCAACCCTGGCCAGGGATTTCCTGTTATAGCCAATCGAACACAGCGCAACATCAACCCCCTATACCGGGAGAGACGAATCCCCTCCTATCGCTTATTGCCTCCATGTGATTCGGGACTGTACCCAAAAACCACCGTTTTGCACGCCCTCTTGGACGTGGTAAGATGGAAATCAAAGCACAGTGGGAACCACATAAGACTCTATGACGATCTCGGGTCAACAGACTACTCTGTACCAGTGTCACCAGAGAACTGCCATCTGACGTCAGGTATAATACCATCTGGGAATTCTCGGCGAGTCCGTCCAGTGTACCCAGTCTCTACTGAGCACCCGTATATCATCTCCGATGTCAAACACCAATGGATATGGGATCATCCATCGCCCATCTGTATGGGTCGAGAAGGTACACGCTAGTCTACTCTGGTATATCGATGCCCCATCTCGATACACCCACGACTAGGGACTTTGAAGGATGTACTTATGGACTACCATGTCCCCACTAGTATGATCCGCATCACAGTCCAGGTAGTCAAGTACACATCCTAAGGGCTTTACCAACATGTAACAGAGAGACAATCAGTGTACACGTTAAGGTAAAGGTCAACCAGATAGCATACTATCATGTCGAGCAAGAAAGTCCTCCCTATATATGTCCCAGCATCCACTACAATATACATCCAATGTACAGTAATGGCCTCTAGGGCATACATATAACTAACAATCTCCCACTTGCACTAGGCCATCTGTAGCAGTGGTTGTAGTATCTCATACTCAACCATCCCATAAAAGTCTCTCTCTGGGAATAGGCCTTCGTGAGTGGATCCGCCGTGTTGTCCTCTGAGTCTACTCTCCTAACCTCGATCACCCTGAAGATCAACCATCTCCATGATCAGGTGATACTGCCTTAGAATATGTCTGGATCACTGATGGGACGGACGTTCCTTAGCATAAGCCACAACTCCATTGTCTCACAATGGTTGGAACGTAGTTCATCTCATGAACCAATATACACCCAAACATCCTCCTTGTTAGCATCTTGAGTAGCGATGTATCCAGCCTTTATCGTCTAGTGTGTCACGGTATCTTGTTTGGAACTCTTCCAACATACCGTCCCTTTACTAAGGGTAAAGACAATGCCTGTGACTGACATTCAGTCGTCTTTATCACCCTGGAACCATTCCAGTGATTCTCCCCAGGGTCGATTGATACCATCTCACTACAGCTAGTGAGTATCCTAACATCCATTTAGATCTATCTCATAGATCCAAAATCCAGGATTTAAGAGGTATCACTTTGATCCTATATGGAGAATTATGGTGATAAGCGGAGATTGACCGAGCGTAGCATAGGAAACTCCTTCCCCATCAAGAGTATGTCATCCACGTACTCTACGAGGATCGTCACCATACTCCCTACTACCTTTTTGTTTATACAAGGTTCATCTACCATTTTGATGATGTCAAACTCTTTGACTAATTCATCAAAACAGATGTTCCAACTCCGCGATGCCTGCTTTATCCTATAAAGCATCTTGCACACGTTTTCGCTGCTCCCACTGTCTACGAGGCCCTCTGGCTGTGTACTTACAGACGCTCTCTTCTAAAACATCATTTAGAAAAGCTGTCGTGACACCCAACCACCAGATATCGTAGTCATGGTCTGTAGCCGTGGCAAGTAGGATCTGGATGGACTTAAGCATAGATCCTTAGAAAAGGTTTCATTATGATCCATATCTGGTAAATGATGCAAACTTTTAACAAGTCTAGCTTTGAAAGTCTCAACTTTTTCATGTACACCAAGTAATCTTCTCAAGATATACTTGCTCCTGATGGGAATTTAACCCTTCAGATATAGCAACCAAAGTCCATACTTTGTTGGTGTATAAGGATTCCATCTCAGATCACTAAGCATCCAGCCATTCTTACAGAGTCACACTCCTGATGGCCAGCTCGAAACTAGTTGGGTCATCATCTCATGATGCAATCCTCGCTCCCACTGTCATAGAGGAACCGAAGTATCTCTCAGGTGGGTGAGGAACCCTACTAGATCGGCGGAGAGGCCGAGGTTCGTTGGTAACTATTGAATCCTTTGGTTCCATCAAATCATCTTCTGTAGTTTGCATAGCTGGAACCTTTCCAGTTCTACATAACTAACCTTGCCTCGAGTTTGTCCGGATTTTGCTTTTAGACATAGGCCGGACAACCCCAAATCTTAACTAACTTAAGACATGGGCTCTTCCCTTTCCATATCACATATGAAGTGGTAGGCATTGATTTGATTCGAACCCTATTCAATAGGTATGCAACTTCTCAAGTGCATAACACCCAAAAGGAAACAGGTAACTCAGTAGTACTCATCATAGAGCACACCTTATCATATAGGGTGTGATTGCTCCGCCCTGATATACCATCGTGCTATGGTGTATACAGAGGAGTAATGCTGAGAGAGAATCTCATTCTCCTTTAGAAAAGTCCAGGAATTCCATGCTCAAGTATTCTCCTCCGTGATCACATCAAAGGACATAATACTTATACCCGTATTTTGGTTCTCTACTTCTAACTTATATTCTGTGAATATCTCAAAAGGTTCGGACTTGTGTTTCAACAGGAACATATGTCTGAATCTTGAGAGATTTATCAGAGAATGTAACGAAGTACAAAGAACCATTCTTGGCATGTGTAGACAGGAGACCTTACATACATCATCATGTATCAGTCCCAAGAGTTCACTAACTCTTTCTCTGTTTCCAATAAACAGAGCTATGGTCATCTTATCTTTGTGACATGACTGGCAAGTTTCACAAGATGTAAATTCAAACTGATTTAAATATGCATCTATATATAACTTCAGCTAGTCGGGTCGCATTGATATGACCTAGTCTACAATGCCTCAAGAAGGATTCGTTCATTTCTGAACTCTTCCTCTTGTGTGTGTTCCGTATACTAAAGAACTGTAGTTTGATTTAGAACATCAACGCTTTTAGATAACGTGCCTGAACCGATCAACTTTTGATATAGGAAATGTTCAAAACATTATCCAACAATACAAAATTTTACCGTTTCTTTACTAATAAAGAGACAGATATGATTTTGTATATCAGGTTCGGTATCTAATAACATTCGTTCAGAATCAATGTATTGTAATACAGGGTGATAGTGACCAACAGACTTGGCTGCAACTCTTGCCCCGTTTTCTGCCTCATGAAACTTATCACCCGTTCTCAGTTCTCTACCTATCTGTAGCCCTATGTAACAGATTACATATCTGGGATCCTGATCCGGTATCATATACCCAGGACGTAAAGGATATTGAGAAACAGTTCTCTATAATGAACACACCCGAAGATGATGCATCAGCATGCACTCTCTTCGTTTGGGCGGCACGGGAATTCTGGTAATCCCCAATTTCCTGCTCTGTCTTATAACAATTATAAGTTGGAGCGGGACCAACGTTCCCCAACTCAGTATAACAAGCGGGTTCGGTCAAAAATCCGTATTATTATCTTGATTAAGGCGTGATATGGTCGCTACCTGGAGAGAGAGAGAAGAAAACACTCAGCGTGCGCTCTGTAAGAATAGATTGGTTATTATTTTATCTAATCAGGATGGCTCCCACTGCTTTTTATCAAATCTTCCTTCAAACCCTAAAAGGAAAGACTAGCCGGGATTAATTACACACTACAAGTTCGCCAATCTTTCAGCCAGGCCAGTGTCGGTACTTTGAGGGAGGTCCCCCGTGCTTTCGCACGAACCTAATTAATGTAAACCTCGTTTTCCCAGAGGCGTAACCCCGTTGACACCTTTCTAGACACCTACTTGATCGGCTAATTGTAATATGTAAAACTCTCCCAGGAGTAATTCTTACTCGCAGCGGGTATCGGGATCCAACTATCTCATAGAAGGTATGCAATCTCATTGCAAATTTCAACACTTGAAATTCCCGACAATATTTTGCCCCTAACGTGATATGACCTTGACGAAAGCCAACAAACCATAGCCCGCTAGTCAAGTTCAACCCGTACATTTCTTGATTGAATTAAACCCACCCGCACGACCCATGACGAAAGCCAACAAAGCCGCACGACTACCCTAATCCAATCGCATCGTATGCAGCAGATAAGCAGCATATAGCTACCGCACACTGCACCTTGACGAAAGCCAACAAATGCAGCACGAATACTATATACAACTTATCTGAAATGACGGAGGGCTACGACAGGTTTTTCTAAAAACCTATTGCGTAATGAACTTGATATCGTTGAAGAATCAAATGATTTTAAAATGGAGTGTTTTTGAGGCTTTTCTAGTTTTGCTAAAGGAGTCACTCCCGGTGAAGGGATCGTCGGTCCTTTCCTCGTCGAATGAGGTGCGTGATATATCACATATATCACTGTGCAAAGCAAAAACTCTTAAAAGCAATCAAAAGACAAACCGAGTGTGTAGCATCTGCCAGTTATTGCTAAAGGAGTCACTCCCGGTGAAGGGATCTCGGTCCTTTCCTCATCGAATAAGGTGCAGAATATATCACATATACCGCTGTGCAAAGCAAGAACTGTAGCTACCTGTTTTATTTTGAAATTCGATTCTACAACATCTTAGGTTTCTTTTATTTTCATTAATCACATTAATGAAATCCCATCATTTATATACCTAAACATCACAGATAAATACGACGTACACTTATTCCATCCGCATTCGCCTCGATGTCCCCTCGTGCACTGTTAGGTTAGGTAACTAACGGCAGAGCGGGGCAGGGCTAGCGCGGGTGTAAAACATAAGTAACGCCTATATAATATATCATATATACTATATACAGTATCTATCACAGAACATCACATGATCACATCACAGATATCGCAGCAGAAGAAACATATGAAATATTGGATATACTAGGACGTCCGTGTTTTCAATATGAGCCAGTATAAAACACGGATTCCACGGTCGTGATGAATAGCCAAACCCACATCCCTAGACCCCTACGAGAGCGGCAAGCAACCCTACCAATTCTAGAGTTAGGAGACCCGGACTCGACTCCTCGAGTTGGTCTCCCACTGGACTCCAGAACCCGGTTACTTGTGCCCTCCTCCTTGGGTCTATCCTAGTGCGGAAAAGTAAATAATATACAAAAGGTGACAACTTCCGCAACCTGGAAGTGCCCCAATAAAAGAATATTACATACAAGTTTTTACATGAATGAAAATGAAAAACACTCGTCTCACATAAAAAAACCCCGGCTATTCAAACACGACGATCCAATATAACATATCCAGCAACACATAACATCACATGTCATCAACGTAAGTAAATATGCGCATCCCAATTGTCGTTGACATATAGCAACGAAACCGGCGATATCACATATTACACTTACGGTCACAGAAAAGAAAGTGTAAAACTACAACAGTTGGAATCCGCAATCTCTTTAGACATCGCATGCCTAATCAAATGAATTCTTTAGACATCGCATGCCTAACAATTATAAACCCCGCATTTTTGTCTCATCATCGAAAACACTTTTCAATATCAAGTCGGGCAATTCAACAAGATTCCCGACATCCTGATCGAATGCTCGTCGCAAACTTCAGTAGACGGTCGCACCCCCGATACCGTCGACGAAGTGCACCAAGGCGGAACACCGCCATCGGGAGCACCCGAACGGATGCTTTCGGCGACGGGGTTCTCCTACAGTCACTTGGTCGAGGCTATGGGGTGAGGCTGTCTATTAAGTTTACCCGGCGAGTATCCGCGTACGCTACGTGATTGCGACGGACTTTTGATCACATCAAAATTCCGTGGCAACCGATCAAGTGAGACTAAACTGCTATGTTTATAACATTCATTCAGTTATCTCATAACTTCTTGTGAATACCAATTATTGTATCCCATTCCAGATAAATAGAAAATGTTAAACTTTCCGATCGAACATTCTAACACCCAAGTTTTCCCGATACAAATCAACTCATGAAATAAGTTCAAAGACATTCACTTCATGCCTCAGTACCAACGGTCCAGCCGTAGAAGGGTCAAGCCAACGCCTCACATGTGGCACACCGTACTGCCCCAAACCCGAGGGTTCAAAGGGCAGTTCAAGACGGTCACATAATCGAGTTAAGGTTTGTTGTCTTCTAGAGGGACCATCGCGTTACTTGCACTACTCAGAACGTCCTTAAACCATGGAAAAAATCCAACACTTGGAAATTTCCCGGCAGGGGAAAAAGTGGGTATTTATATCCGGTCGAACTTTTTAACAGTTTCTAAAATATCCGGAAAAACATAAACGAAGTTAAATTATCCGATCAAATTAACGAATCCCCAATAAAACCCTAGAAAACTCAACACTTGAGTGGAATTAAAAAATTCACATAAAAATTTGCCAAGAAAGGATCTAAGAATAAATATATAAAATTTGAGGGACTAAGTCCAAATTTGGGCCGCGGAAGCGCCGCCAAACCCCTGGTTTGGCCGCGGTTCCGCGGTCGAATTATGGAATTAGAGGCCCAAACTTCACAGTAATTCTTAGTTTTTCCTGCTCTATTTTCTGAGAATTTTTAATTCACAAAAATCCCTGTTTTTGAAAATTGTACAGAGAGCATGGAAAATTTGGGGTTTCGGGTTCGATCGGGTTTCTAACATCGTCTACGCATCGCCTAAGGCTCTAGTTAGGCTCTGATACCACTGTAGGGTTCCTAGGCACCCTAATGAGGTCTCACAAGGTATCAACCATGCCAATATCAAAAAATCTAGGTGCCGGGAAACCCGACTACGGATCGTTGGCTAGAAATCTAGGCGAAAAGATAACAAGTTAACACTTAACTAAGAGAATACGGAAATACAACCTTTGTAGATCCGGTGCTCCACCTCCATAGCTCCGCAATGAAGTCATCTCGCTGTCCAAAACAAATCCCGGGCTCTAGCGTCGGCTTCATCGGAGAATAGGCGAGCTAGGTCGTCGATGTCCATGCCGAAGATGATCTACGTCGAAGCATCGCAAGATCAAGCTCTCACTTCACCAAGTCATGAAACTTGTGAAGAAAATACACTCTACTACTTGGCAAGAGGTAGAGGATGAAGAAATAGGAAGTGGGTAGACTTTAGATTTGGATTTCTCACTCTTTTTCATCACTTGCCATTGATGGAGGCAAGCTTTCTTCACTTGAAGAAATGAAGAAGAAGAAGGTAAATGTTATGACAAGTTAATTCCAAAAAGAAAATTAAAAGAATACTTATCATAACCAAACCATGGTCAAGTGTAGAGAATAAATCATGGTTAGTGGGATGGTTAGGGTTAAGCATGAGACAAAATGGTCACTTGGTCAAAGTCTTCATGAAGCTTCATGAACAAAACAAAACATGCCACCATTTTCTCATTTGCTTTTCTTTTTCCAAAAGAATAAATAAATGAATAAAATGAATAAGGAAAAAGTAAACCCTAACCATTTCATTAACCAAGGTTTAATTCTTTACACTTAACCAAAAGGCATGCATCATCAAATATGATACAAGCAAGTGCACAAAATCATATCGCATATGCAATGCGCACATCCGAGTGAGAAAATCCATCTTAAAGTGAACCAATACTAGTTAATGCAAAGTAATATATCAAATATATAATTATGCATTAAATCATTAAATCAACACTTGATTTAACGATCCGGTCATATCGCATATAACCGACTAGTATTCTATGTATCGGCTTATCGAACCAACCCTTGATTCGATAACTAGGTTATATCGCATACAACCTTTCGATACATTCATCGCGAGAATGGAATACGGTATCACATACACGCATTATTCTCGGTCCCGCACATATCTCATATGCGCTCCTATTTCGTTTCGCTTGAGCTAGGAAACCTCTGTGTAGGACTCTAAAGACTCGTCAATACGCCGGCAGCAGGTGATGATCATATCAAGCACCCACAAGCCGCAAGCGGTCTGCTAAACGTAACGGCCACCCGGGTATTGAGCGATCAGAAGATCGACGAGCAAGCCCGCTCATACTCCTGTGAATCCAACCAGTAACACTACCGTACAGTCCGGTCTGATCGTCTGATATGTCGCATATCTTGCCTAGGGGTGGTAAACGTCAGACCCCAATAGCTCGATAAGTCGTGTCGATATGAGGTCTATAACAATTCGAGAAACTACTGGTAACACTTACCAGTAAATCTCAGCAACCCTGGCCAGGGATTTCCTGTTATAGCCAATCGAACACAGCGCAACATCAACCCCCTATACCGGGAGAGACGAATCCCCTCCTATCGCTCATTGCCTCCATGTGATTCGGGACTGTACCCAAAAACCACCGTTTTGCACGCCCTCTTGGACGTGGTAAGATGGAAATCAAAGCACAGTGGGAACCACATAAGACTCTATGACGATCTCGGGTCAACAGACTACTCTGTACCAGTGTCACCAGAGAACTGCCATCTGACGTCAGGTATAATACCATCTGGGAGTTCTCGGCGAGTCCGTCCAGTGTACCCAGTCTCTACTGAGCACCCGTATATCATCTCCGATGTCAAACACCAATGGATATGGGATCATCCATCGCCCATCTGTATGGGTCGAGAAGGTACACGCTAGTCTACTCTGGTATATCGATGCCCCATCTCGATACACCCACGACTAGGGACTTTGAAGGATGTACTTATGGACTACCATGTCCCCACTAGTATGATCCGCATCACAGTCCAGGTAGTCAAGTACACATCCTAAGGGCTTTACCAACATGTAACAGAGAGACAATCAGTGTACACGTTAAGGTAAAGGTCAACCAGATAGCATACTATCATGTCGAGCAAGAAAGTCCTCCCTATATATGTCCCAGCATCCACTACAATATACATCCAATGTACAGTAATGGCCTCTAGGGCATACATATAACTAACAGGTGGTAGGTTATATATAGAATCATTTCCGATTGAATCTGAAATACTTTCAGATCTAATCCCCTGACGGAATAACCTATAAGCACGTCAGTGGCACTAGCTGTACTTAACGATTACCGAGGTATGAACAAAATAAAAGCAGGTTGACGAGAAAACTCATCCGGACCCTAAAAAGTTTATAAGTGACACTTACCATACAGTACGATCTCTTCGTCTATGAGTACCGCATATCGAGTCTAAGGTTTGGAATCTGTCAGACCCCAATAACTCGATAAGTCGTGCGACAGAGGATTTATAACCATCCGGAAATACAACTAATAACAATTATCAGTTTATCTCCACTGCGGTGGCCACTGACTTGTGGTTGTAGTCATGTATTGCATAATTCGACATCAACTCCCTATACCGGGAGAGATGAATCCCCTCGACCGCTCACTGCCTCCACGTGCTTCGGAACTATACCGAACAAAAACCTGTTTGCACGACTCTTTTGAGCCGTGGTAGGGTAGAAGTCTAAGTATAGTAGGAACACATATGAGAAAGTATGGCAATCTCCGGTCCTAAGGACTACCCTGTACTCTTGTCACCAGAGAACTGCTATATGACATTGGTATATTACCAACTAGGAGTTCTTGTTGAATCCATCCAGTGTAAATCATCCAATGAGCACCTGCATATAATCCTCGGTGTCAAACACCAATAGTTATGGTACAAGATATCGTCAGGAAACGTACAGACTAGTTTAAACTGGAGTACCGATGCCCAGTCTGAATACTCCTATGACTAGGGACATTTAAGGATGTGCATCTCGACTACTCAAGCCCCACTAGCATGATCTACATCATCGTCCTGCTAGTCAAGAAAAATCCTAAGGGCTTTATCTCAAGTCTAAACGATACGTGATAGTGAATAAAATGCATCACATGAAAGATAATGACAAATCAGATAGCATAATATCATCTCGAGTAAGACTATTCTCCATATAGGTCCTCCTTCAATTACAATAATTGCCTTAAGGGGACCTATATCCAACAGTTCCATCGTCATGTCCCATCATGTGGTCATTAATCAATCCCATCTCTTTCTTAGAAAAAATAAAAACTTCGAGAGGTAGCGTCACCATTTATATTGATTAGGGTTTCCGAATTCGGTGAGTCGTTACCAATTTCGTCACCCCTGAAGATCCATCTTTCTCTTCTAGCACTTCTTCAGTAAGTCTTCTGTTGGATATGTATGCCCTAGAAGCTATTATTGTATATGTATATATAGTGGATGCTTGGACATATGTATGTATAGGACAATCTTGCTCGATATTATAGTATGCTATTTGGTTTGTCTTTATCTTAACATGTGTATATGTTTTACTTGTTATTACGTATCATTAATACATGTTGATAAAGCCCGTAGGATTATTGCTTGACTACCAGCGTTATGATGGCGATCATACATATAGGGGCTGGATAGTCCATAATCACATCCTTAAATGTCCCTAGTCGTGGGAGTATCGAGACTGGGCATCGATATTCCGAAGTAGACTAGTGTATACGTTTCTAGATCCCGACGAGGGGTGATGGTTAGTCCCACAGCCATTGGTCTTTCGCACCTAAGATTGTATACAGTTGCTCACTGGGGTGAGTACACTGGACGGACTCGCCGATAATTCTAGATGGTACTATACCTATCGTCAAATAGGGAATCGATTGTTGGATATAGTGCTCTCAAGGCAGTTATTGAGATTTCAAATAGCCAATTATGATAATTGAACGAGGACCTATACAGGTATAACCGTCTTACTCGAGATGATAGTATACTATCTGGTTTGTCTTCATCGTTGATGAAGCCCGTAGGATTTTTGCTTGACAACTAGTATTATGATGGCGATCATATATGTAGGAGCTAGATTGTCCATAAGAACATCCTTAAGTGTCCCTAGTCGTGGGAGTATCGAGACTGGGCATCGATATTCCGGAGTAGACTATTGCATACATTTCTAGGCCCCGACGAGGGGCGGTAGCCGGTCTCACAAGCCATTGGTATTGTGTCACCTAAGAGAGTATATAGGTATTAGTTGTATGTATGCCCTAGAGGCCATTATTGTACATGATTGTATATTATAATGGATGCTTGGACATATATAGGGAAGACTTTCTTGCTCGACATGATAGTATTCTATATGTTTACTCTTTATCTTAACATGTAGACTGGTATAGTGCTACTGTCTTGCTCTCACATGTTGGTAAAGCCCTTAGGATGTATACTTGACTACTAGGATTATGATGCAGATCATACTAGTGGGGCCACGGTAGTCTACAAGTTCATCCTTTAATTGTTCCTAGTCGAGGGTGTATCGAGACGGGGCATCGATATTCCAGAGTAGACTAGCGTATGTAGGGTTACTAGGCACCCTCACAAGGGTCTATAAGGCATCAACCATGCCCGATTTAAAATTTAGACGTGCAGAACAACCCTAACCAAGATCTTAGACTAGAGATTAGGCAAAAACAATAAGCAAGTAAACAACTTTACTTCTAAGAGTTTGGGATTACAACCTTTGTAGTCCGTTCCTTCACTTCTAAAGCTCCGTGTTGAGGTCCCTTCGCTGCGATCATCGAGTATCCGGACTCTAGAGAGGCTCCACAAAAGAAAGATGCAAGTTTGTTTTCGATCTTCGATAACTAAGATGATCTACCTTGAAAAAACTCAAACCCAAGCTCTTGCTTTGCTAATCAAGTATTAGCAAAGTAAACACCCTAATCTAAACGGCTAGAATATATGAGGATGATGAAGTAGGAATTTAGCTCTCATTTATTTTCTATTTCTCACTCATTTTTATCACATCACAAAAAGCTAGAAAGCTTTTTCAAGCAAGAAAAAGGAAGAAGAAGAAGCAATCTCTTTGTGATGAATAATAAAACTCAAGTGAGGTTAGAAATGCAACCATGGGTTAAGAATGAAGTCTTAACCCATGTAGAGAGTTAACTATGGTGAAGTGTTGGGTTGGGTTAAGCAAATATCTACACAAAATATCCAAAGTCAAAGTCAAAG
Source organism: Agapanthus africanus (assembly GCA_030015575.1). Taxonomy (NCBI): domain Eukaryota; kingdom Viridiplantae; phylum Streptophyta; class Magnoliopsida; order Asparagales; family Amaryllidaceae; genus Agapanthus; species Agapanthus africanus. The sequence goes on from CM057345.1 coordinate 500,851,934, forward strand.
CTTCAAGAAGCTTCTTGAAAGCTTCATGCATGCTTAACCCTAATCCAAACCCTAACCACAATTAAACTCTACAAACCATGTTGCATTTATAACCCTAACATGTTACAATATTATATATCACATATAAAATATTTATTGTAACAAAATAAAATAATACAATTAACATATATCACATATATATCAATGTATTACCCGAGTGAGAAAAAGAATCTTTAAGTGAGCTTATATTAGTTAATATAATTTAATATATTAAATATATAATTATACATTAAATTATCGAATCAACACTTGATCCGATAATCCGGCTATTTCACAAATAACCGACTAATATAATCTGTATCAGTTCATCGAATCAACACTTGATCCGATGACCCGGCTATATCACATATACCCGGTCGATATTTCATATCGTGAGAATCTAATACGGTATCACATACATGTATTGTTCTCGGTCCCGCACATATCATATATGTGCTCCTACTCCGTTTTGCCTGAGCCAGGAAACCTCTGTGTAGGACTCTAAAAAATCGTCAATACGCCGGCAGTAGGTGATGATCATATCAAACACCCACAAGCTACAAGCGGTCAGCTAAACATAACAGCCACCCAGGTATTGAGCAATCAGAAGATCAACAAGCAAGCCTGTACATTCACAAGCATCACATTTGAAACGAAATCAGCAATATAACATATATCTCATATATATAATATAAACATTCGTCTCAGGCAGTAATATGATCTCATCACAGAACATTGCAGCAGAACATAACATATGAAATATTGGATATACTAGGATTTCCGTGTTTTATGCGAGCCTGTATAAAACGCGGATTCTACGGTCGCGATGAATAGCCAAATCCACATTCCTAGACCCCTACGAGAGCGGCAAGCAACACTGCTAATTCTAGGATTAGGAGACCCGGTCTCGACTCCTCGAGATGGTCTCCCACTGTACCCTAAAACCCGGTTACCCGTGCTCCCCGCCTTGGGTCTACCTAATGCGGAAAAGTAAATAATATACAATGGTGACATCATCCTCAGCCCGGAAGTGCCCCAATAAAAGAATATTACATACAAATGAATTTTACATGAATGAAAATAAAAACCCCCATCTCACATAAAACCCCCGGCTATTCAGAACACGACGATCCAATATAACATATCACAGCAACACATAATATCTCATATCATCAACGTAAGCAAGTATGAGTATCCCGATTGTCGTTGATGTATAGCAACGAATCTGGCGATACACCACATACTACGCTTACGGTCATAGAAAAGAAAGTGTAAAACTACAACAGTTGGAATCCGCAACCTCCTTAGACATCTCATGCCTAACCAAATGAATTCCTTAGACATCGCATGCCTAACAATTATAAACCCAGCATTTTAGTCTCGATCTCGAAAATACTTTTCAATATCTAGTCGGGCAATTCAACAAGATTCCCGACATCCTGATCGAATGCTCGTCGCAAACTTTAGTAGACGGCCGCATCCCTGGATGCCGTCGACGAAGTGCACTAAGGCGGAACACTGCTGCCGCGAGCACCCGAACGGATACTTTTGGCGACGGAGTTCTCCTACAGTCACTTGGTCGGGGTTATGGGGCGTGGCTATCTATTAAGTTTACCCGGCGAGTATCCGCGTACGCTACGTGATTGCGACGGACTTTTGATCGCATCAAAATCCCGTGGCAACCGATCATCTGAGACTAAACTGCTAGATTTATAACATTTAAATTAGATATCTCATAACTACATGTGGATTCCAAATATTGTATCACAGTCCAGATAAACAGACAATGTTAAACTTTCCGATCGAATAAACAAACACCCAAGATTTCCCAAATAATTCTCAACACTTGAAATTAGTTTAAAAACATCCATCACATGCCACAGTACCAATGGTCCAGCTGTAGAAGGGTCAAACCAACGCCTCACATGTGGCAACGCCGTACTGCCACAAACCCTAAGATTTAGAGGCGGTTCAGACGGTCACATAATCGAGTTAAGGTTTGTGTTCTTCTAGAGGGTCCACCACGTAACTTGCACGACTTAGAACGTTCTTAAACTACGGAAAAATCCAACACTTGGAAATCCGGCAGGGGAAAAAGTGAGTTATTGATATCCGTTCGAACTTTTTAACATGTTATAAAATTATCCGGAAAAAGTTAAACGAAGTTAAATTATCCGAACGAATCAATGAATACGAAAGATCTTCAGAAAACTCAACACTTGAGTAAAATTAAAAATTCCCAGAATCAAGAAAAATTACCTAAGAATCATACCTTGAAGTACGAGCCCCTGACTCCTCATTATGGCCGCGGAACCGCCGCCAAACCCATGGTTTGGCCGCGGTTCCGCGCTCCAATGATGGAGTTAGGGTATCATACTTCACAATAATTCTTAGATTTTCCTGCTTATTTTTCTGGGTATTTTTAATATGAAAAAATCAGCATTTTTAAAAATTTCCAGAGAAGGGGTTCGTGTCGGGGTTTCGGGGTTCGATCGGACTTTAAATTTCGCCTAGACTTCGCCTAAATCTCTAACTTGGCTCTGATACCATTGTAGGGTTACTAGACACTCTCACAAGGGTTTATAAGGCATCAACCATGCCCGATTTAAAATTTAGACATGCCGAACAACCCTAACCAAGATCTTAGACTAGAGATTAGGCAAAAACAATAAGCAAGTAAACAATTTTACTTCTAAGAGTTTAGGATTACAACCTTTTTAGTCCATTCCTTCACTTCTAAAGTTCTGTATTGAGGTCCCTTCGCTGCGATCATCGAGTATCCGGACTCTAGAGAGGCTCCACAAAAGAAAAATGCAATCTTGCTTCCGATCTTCGATAACTAAGATGATCTACCTTGAAGAAACTCAAACCCAAGCTCTTGCTTTACTAATCAAGTATTAGCAAAGCAAACACCCTAATCTAAATGGCTAGAATAGATGAGGATGATGAAGTAGGAATTTAGCTCTCATTTGTTTTCTATTTCTCACTCATTTTTATCACATCACAAAAAGCTAGAAAGCTTTTTCAAGCAAGAAGAAGGAAGAAGAAGAAGCAATCTCTTTGTGATGAATAATAAAACTCAAGTGAGGTTAGAAATGCAACCATGGGTTAAGAATGAAGTCTTAACCCATGTAGAGAGTTAACTATGGTGAAGTGTTGGGTTGGGTTAAGCAAATATCTGCACAAAATATCCAAAGTCAAAGTCAAAGCTTCAAGAAGCTTCTTGAAAGCTTCATGCATGCTTAACCCTAATCCAAACCCTAACCACAATTAAACTCCACAAAACATGTTGCATTTATAACCCTAACATGTTACAATATTATATATCACATATACAATATTTATTGTAACAAAATAAAATAATACAATTAACATATATCACATATATATCAATGTATTACCCGAGTGAGAAAAAGAATCTTTAAGTGAGCTTATATTAGTTAATGTAATTTAATATATCAAATATATAATTATACATTAAATTATCGAATCAACACTTGATCCGATAATCCGGCTATTTCACAAATAACCGGCTAATATAATCTGTATCAGTTCATCGAATCCACACTTGATCCGATGACCCGGCTATATCACATATACCCGGCCGATATCTCATATCGTGAGAATCTAATATGGTATCACATACACGTATTGTTCTCGGTCCCACACATATCATATATGTGCTCCTACTCCATTTTTCCTAAGCCAGGAAACCTCTGTGTAGGACTCTAAAGAATCGTCAATACGCCGGCAGTAGGTGATGATCATATCAAACACCCACAAGCTGCAAGCGGTCAGCTAAACGTAACAGCCACCCAGGTATTGAGCAATCAGAAGATCAACAAGCAAGCCTGTACATTCTCCCGTGAATCCAACTAGTAACACTCCCGTACAGTCCGGTCTCTTCGTCTGATATGTCGCATATCTCGCCTAAGGGTGGTAAACGTCAGACCCCAGTAGCTTGATAAGTCGTGTCGATATGAGGTCCATAAAAGTTCGAGAAACTACTGATAACACTTACCAGTAAATCTCAGCAACCCTGGCCAGGGATTTCTAGTTATAGCCAGTCGAACACAGCACAACATCAACTCCCTATACCGGGAGAGACGAAACCCCTCCTATCGCTCATTGCCTCCATGCGATTCGGGACTGTACCCAAAAGCCACCTTTTTGCACGTCCTCTGGGACGTGGTATGATGGAAATCAAAGCACAGTGGGAATCACACAAGACTCTATGACGATCTCGGGTCTACAGACTAACCTGTACCAGTGTCACCAGAGAACTGCCATCTGACGTGAGGTATAATACCATCTGGGAGTTCTCGGCGAGTCCGTCCAGTGTACCCAGTCTCCACTGAGCACCCGTATACCTTCTTTGATGTCAAACACCAATGGATATGGGATCATCCATCGCCCATCATATGGGTCAAGAAGCGCATACGCTAGTCTACTCTGGAGTATCGATGCCCTGTCTCGGTACTCCCACGACTAGGAACTTTTGAAGGATGTACTTGGCGACTACACTGTCCCCACTTGTATGATCCGCATCATAGTCCTGGTAGTCAAGTACTCATCCTAAGGGCTTTATCAACATGTAACATAGAGACAATCAGAGTACATGTTAAGATAAAGAGCAACCAGATAGCGTACTATCATGTCGAGTAAGAAAGTCCTCCCTATATATGTCTAAGCATCCACTACAATATACATCGTATGCACAGTAATGGCCTCTAGGGCATACATATAACTAACAGCGTATACGTTTCTTGACCCATTTGATGGGCGTTGGATGATCTCATATCAATTGGTGTCTGACATTAAAGATTGTATACGGGTGCTCAGTGGAGACTGGGTACACTGAACAGGACTCGCCGAGAACTCCTAGATGGTATTAAACCTAACGTCAGATAGCAGTTCTCTGGTGACACTGGTACAGGTTAGTCTGTAGATCCGAGATCGTCATAGATTCTTATGTGATTCCCACTGTGCTTTGATTTCCACCTTACCACGTTCAAGAGAGCGTGCAAAACGGTGGTTTTTGGGTACAGTCCTGAGTCACATGGAGGCAATGAGCGATAGGAGGGGATTCGTCTCTCCCGGTATTGAGGGTTGATGTTGCGCTGTGCTCGATTGGCCATAACAGGAAGTCCCTGGCCAAGGCGGAAATTGAGATTTACTGGTAAGTGTTATCAGTAGTATCTCGACCTGTTATGAGCCTTACATCGGCACGACTTATCAAGTTATTGGGGTCTGACGTTTACCACCCCCAGACTCGATATGCTACATATCATACGAAGAGACCGGAATGTACGATAGTGTTACTTAATGGATTCACGGGAGTATGAACAAGCTTGCTTATTGATCTTCTGATCGCTCAATACCCGGGTAGCCGTTACGTCCATCTAGTACCGCTGACGGCTTGTGGGTAACTGATATGATCATTACCTATTGCCGGCGTATTGACGAGTCTTTAGAGTCCTACACAGAGGTTTCCTGGCTCAAGCGAAATGAAGTAGGGCACATATGTGATATGTGCGGGACCGAGATTGATACGTGTATGTGGTACCGTATTCTAATCTCGCGATAAATGATATTAGTCGGTTATATATGATATAGCCGGATTATTAAATCAAGTGTTGATTTAATAATTTAATATATAATTATATATTTGATATATTAATATATATTAACTAATATTAGCTCACTTAAGAATTTCTTTTCTACTTATACATTTAATATATATGTGATATATGTTAATGTATTTATTTTGTGTCATGTTTGATGATACATTGCACATGAGTGTATGAGACTCATACCATACTTAAGATAATTTTGGGGATTTAATTATTAATGGAAAAACAAAATTAGGTTGAAAAATCCATGGTTTAAGATGCTTGGAGAAGCTTGTGGAAATATTGACTTAGTCTACTAATTTTGTTTTACTCTAGATATTTATTAACCCAACTATTATCTTTAGCTTTGGTTAAGTCTCTACAAATATCATATATGATATTTTCTCACCCATGATTGCAATGATTCACCACTTCTTCTTCTTCTTCATCTCATTTGAGCTCACTAGGTTTTCTTGAGTGAAGAAAAGAAAGAGAGAAAAATAATTCTAAAGTGAGCAAAATTCCTACATCACCAATCTATACCAAACTAGTCATTTAGTATGGGTTGTTTCATTCACTAATTCTCAATTAGCGAAGAGGTAGCTTGAGTTAGAAATTCTTCGACGTAGGTCATCTTCGGCCTCGAAGATCCTTGAGTAAGCTCGTTCCTTTCGCCTAGTGGAGCCTATGGAGAGTCCGGGAGACTACCACTTGGAGCTAAGGGACTACTACACGGAGCTTTACAAGTGAAGGACCGGTCTACAAAGGTTGTATTCCTTGTTCACTTAGAGTAAAGTTGTTTACTTGCTTAGTTACACCCTAATTCTCTAGTTAGATCCTTGGTCGGGCTCGCTCGGCACCCTAATTTTTTTAAGATAGCATACTTGATGCGTGCTGAAAACCGTCGGGGGTGCTAAGTGAACCCAGCAATAGGTGCTCACTGGAGGTAAGTACACCGGACGGACTCGCCGAGAACTTCTAGATGGTATTATATCCATCGTCAAATGGAAGTTCTCAGGTGGCATGAGTATAGGTTAATCCTTTGACCTGAGATCGTCATTTGTCTCATGTGAGTTCCTAATGTACTTTGATTACTACCCTACCATGGCTCAAAGGAGTCATGCAAACAGTTTTTAGTTGGATACAGTCCCGAGCAACATGGAGGCAGTGGTCTATTGTCAGGGATTCGTCTTTCCTGGTATTAGGAGTCGATGTCGCGCTGTGTTCAGTAAGCTATCACTAGAAATCCGTGGCTGCGGTGGATGAGATTTACTGATAATTGATCGGTAGTATCTCTGTTGGTGATGTGCTTGACTCAGACACGATTTATCGGGTTAGTAGGGGTCTGACGTTATCCACCCTCTAGACCCGATATGTGATACTTTTTGACGAAGAGACCGGACTGTATGAAGATTGTCACATTCAGGCTCAGTAGGGTAAGGACTTACTTGATTGTCGACCCCCCTTTCGGCAAGTACCTGGGTAGCCGTTACGTACAGCTAGTGCCGCTGACATGCTTGTGGTTAAACCCACTGCCAGCATATTGTCGAGTCTTTAAAGTCCCACACAGAGGATTTTCCCGGTTCAAGCGATAGATGTAGGAGCCATACGACGAGCAGGGGTCTGATTAAATATGTGTACGAGATACACGGACATTAATCGGACGGTTGATAATACTAGCCGGTTTAAGATTAAGCCGGATAATTAAATCAGGTTTTGATTTAATAATTTATATATATATATATATATATTGATATGTATATATATATATATCAATATATATATATATATATATATATATTTTAGTATTATTTTTCACTATTTATTTTCTCTCATTGGTGCTATTCGTACTTTTGTACGGATACGCGTATATGTAGCGATATGTATACCGGGTGAAGTATTTCGTACTTATACTGGAATGCTTCTTTAAAAAGGACACCTCATATTTATTTTTCTATTTAGAAAAATAAATGGGAAATGAGGTGGCATGAAGCATGCTTGTGCTTGTAGAGAGGAATGCCTTGGATTGTGATAATTTATTGGGTTCACTATTTGAACCATGGTTGAAAAAGGTGGTATCCATCTTTTCTACATGAGATTGCTTCATTCCATTTTTTTAGAATATACTTCATGCTTCATATGAGACTTATCCATTTTTCTCCTCTGATCCTTCTTCTTCTTGCTCTCTTTTGAGCAACAAGGGTTATGAGAGAAAATAATTAGTGAAAAAATTCCTACATCACCCATAATCCATCCTTAGCAAGTTTGGATCGTCAGTCGGAGCCTTTTCTGGTTTCCCTCGAGTGGATCTTCTTCGGCAAGGGTGGTCATCTTTCAAGCTCATTCCCGGTGTCTACGAGCTTTGAGGGGTCTTCCACAATTAAGTGGACACGCGTCGAAAGTTATATTTCTATAACCATAATTGTTTAGCTTTCTAGTTTTAGGTGTTTGGATCGAATCCTAGGGTATGCTTGTTTGGTGCTTGTGTAAAAATTTTGTTTTTGCTTTCATCTTGGCCGCGGCCTCTGCGGCGCGAGCACCGAACATCAACATGGTATCAGAGCCTTCCAAACGCCCTAAACTAGCAGTAGACGATACTTTAGTTTCAAAACCGAAAAACTCTGATTTTCAAAACCTGTTCTCTGTTCGAAAAAATTTTGGTCTCTAAAATTTTTTAAACAAGTGCAGAGGCTTATTCTAGATGTGATAGAGACACATGATGAAAACGAGGCGAAACAACCAAGATCAAACAGCCCAAATCCCCAAAATTCCCATTTCTGGCGGTTTACTGTTCACTTCTGGTCCTCGTTATCATCCAGTGCCTTGGGTTTTGGAAATTGATATTTTTGGTATTGTTTGTTTTGCCCCAGATTTCACTTAGTGTTATCTTTGCTTTGGGGAAACTCGGGAGTTTTCGAACTCAAAACTTTTGCTTCGTTGATATCTGTGTTTTGGTATATGTGTTGCTGAACGTCGTCTAATTGCTATATGTTCATTTAGACGGGGTTGCATACATTATGGTGTTACTTGTTTCTGTGATTATATATATTTGGTTATGGTTCAGTCGGATTGTCGTGTTGGATAGCCCTAGTGCAATGGTAGTTGTACAGTTTAGATTCATTTGTATATTTGTTATTATAGGGCGAGCGTCCAACTTGTGGACTGCCGTCTTTGCCAGTTTGTATATTCTTTTATTGCGGCATGGCCGGGTTGAGGTCGATGTCACCACTTGTATTTATATTTTCTTTTCTGTACTAGGATTACCTCGCGGAGGAGTGCTCGAATAGCCAGGTTCTAGAGGGCAACGAGCCCGCATCTCATGGTGTTGAGACCGGAGGGCCTTACTCTAGAATTGGCGGGCTATTCTCCGCACTTGTAGGGGGTATAGGTTGACCTACAGAGGGGTGCTCAAATTACCGGATTCCGTAAAGTGTTGGGTGGCCCATTCACTTCGTTGATTGGGGTTGCCTCACTTCCGGGATTGGCAGGTAACTTTCCGCACTAGTAGAGGTCTAGGTTCTCCATTGCACTGGCTATTCACATGACCGGAGAACGTCGAGTTTCATTTGCGGCTCAAATGAAACATGGGGCTCCTAGTTTATTCGATGTTCCATATTTTTGTTCGCATGCCTGTGTTAATTTTTATCTGCTTGTGATGACTATTATCTGACTACAATGTTGATATATATACATATACATATATATATATATATATGTATGTATATATATATATATTATATTTATTAGATTCTTCTATATGTTTTGCATTCATGCTAGTCCTGCCCCCGCTCTGCCGTTAGTTAAGTAACCTAACGGTGCATGACCGGGCTCCTTGGCGAATGCGGATGACATATAAAAGCATACTATTTTTGTTGTTTCTTTTGTGGCTTGGAAACTTAAAATGATGGGAACACATTATCTAAATAATGCAAGGAAAATAAACCTAAATGATGTTGTCGGAACCAATTTTAAAACTACTTGGTTTTCTTCAAAACTCATTGTCATATTTTTTTGCTTTGCATAGAGGTATTCAGTTAGGAATATCCCACACCTTATTCTATGAGGGAAGAGCCTTGATCCCTTCACTAGGAGTTCGCTCTTAAGCAAAAGTTTATGTTACTAGTTTTAAAATATGGAGCTTAAGCCACTCCATTTCAAACCCACTCAAGTTCCTTCAACGATATCAAGTTCATTACGTTAAAGGTTTTTCGCCAAAAACCAGTGATAGCCCTCTGTCATTTCATATTAGTATTACTTAGTATTCGTACTACGTTTGTCGACCTTTGCCGAGGCGTAGTGTTCGGTGGCTCTGTAATGCTTTTCTGTTGCATGGTAATGCGATTAGTTAGGACAGACGTATGACTTTGTTGACCTTTGCCAAAGGTCGTACGGGTCGGTCTAATATAATCCAGGATAATGACGGGTTGTACTTGATTTATGACTTATGATTTGTTGACCTTTGCCAAGGTCATAAGTTGCTTGGGGCAGAAACCATATTGGGAGTTTCAAATATACGGAAAACTTGCCATGTTTGCGCATACCTTCTGGTGTGTGGTAATTTTGGTCGGCTTCCATCAAAGTTATCACACAATGATAGTTGGTCCTGATTCCCACTGATGAGTATGTATTACTCCTCAGGAGATTTTTCACTTCACAATTAGGTAACATATTAGGTGTATAAAAAGTGTTAACGAGGTTACGCTTCTGTGGAAACGGGGTTATTAATTCGGTCCGTGCAAAAGCACGGGGAACCTCCCTCAGAGTACTAACACCGACCTGGCTAAACGGTTAGCGAACTTGTAAAGTGTAAATGACCCCGACTAGTTCTCCTTTTAGGGTTTGAAGAAGGATTTGAGGAAACGGTAGGAGCCATCCTAATTAGATAAAGTGATAATCAATCTAATTTTGATACAGTGCATGTTGAGTGTTTCTTTTCTCGCTTTCTCTGGTACAGTGACCCGTGACTTACCTTAAAAACTCTTGAACCAAGTTGACCGGACCTTCTTATAGACTTTGGCTTTGGTTTGTCTTGATTCTCGACAGAACCACACATATCCCTGCTACTCCTACTTTACCCTTTGGATTTCTTCAGAACACTTCATATCACTACGATGATCCATATTCCTTGGAACGATTATCGTATAGTTACATATGAACTCGACAATGTTACTTTAGTCGAGGATGGCCACAGGTTCTGAAGAAATTGAATAGGATTATTCGTTTATCTCTTCCCTTTACCTTCTCTCAGGTTGCGATAGCTCCTTGAATTAGGAGAGTATACCTATTACGCTTATTGGATAGTCTTCTTCCAAACCTTAGGTTAGAGCCGAAAGGTAGGGAAGGAAGAAAATCAATTAGCCTAAGTGCGGTGTGCAGAAGGTAAGATATAGAGACATATAAAGAGATTGAAATGAGGGCAAAGGAAATTGCGACTACAGTCATGAATCTGGATAATGGAAAAAGCATTACTAGGAATACCTGGCCATCCCCTATGAAACATTTTTCATGTCTCAGATTTTCTGTGTAGTTGTTACCGAGAACTGTTTTCCCAATCAATTCTGACTCCAGGGTATGTGTTTATAGGATTAGATCTTACATATGTACGGTGTTATAAATGCTGAGTAGGAGTAGAATATTGAGAAATGGGCGATTTGATCCTCAATATCGGAATTCGTTGCAATTAGTGATATTGGGTTAAATCGCGTGGTTTTGCCTAACGACAATTATTTGGTTTCGAATAACCATTGTTATGGACCAAATTTTAAAATGAAATATTTGTACCTTTATTTTATAAAGTGAGATATATATTTTGAAAATTGTGTTATAAACATTTGCATTTATCAATTGAGAATAAGATAAGGTGCATTGAACAACGGTGTAAGAAATTCTCGACCAAAATACAGTTTTCAATTTACAAAACACAGAATTTGAGTTAGTATGCTTTTGGGACTTATGCATGAAAATGTATGTTGTCCAGTGTCCTTCAGGACAAGGGGTAGGTACTCTTACTTCATTCAGGTTTACCTATAAGTTCTCTGGTTTAAGACACACATTCATTATAACGCAAGGTCCAAAGATTTTGAGAAGTATATAGGTATAAGAATAAGGTAGATAACCATACGTTGGAAGTGTCAGGATTCTTCGAGGTGATCGAAAATGTAGATACTCATGCTAAGTATTCCGTCATAGTAATATTGAGAACTTGATTCTCTCATAATTTGCTCATCCGTGAGTGCGCTCCTTGATGAGTAATGTTGTATTGTCCTTTTTCTGTTAGTTGATTTGCATTGGAAATAGCTACATAACATTTGAATCTGGTTCCATCTAAATTAGTGCCTTGATTCTATTTGGACATAGAATGGTTACAAATCTTGAGGTTGTTAAGATATGGAGTTATCCGGTTTCTGTTTAAAAGCAGAATCCGGACAAACTCAAGACACGCTTTGGTAATGGCGGTTTGTGGATTATCCCAAGCATTCGCTAGGATTTTGCTTTTACCATTTTTAAGATCAATAGTTACATTGTTCTTGACTCGCCACCTTTTTATAAAAGGAATCTTTTTGCAAAAGAAACTATTGTGAGTATGGTAGAATTGGAAGTAATTCCAGAACTACAAACGGTTACTGAAAATTTAGTAGAACCTAAGAATTCAATTGGACTTGACAAACCATTAGCCACTCCACAAATTAAGTAGGTGATCTCAGCCACCTGAGAGGTACTTTCTCGTAGACGGTGACAGGGAGGTCGGCATCATGCTGATGATGATCCTACTAGTTGTCAGCAGGTCATAGGAACTGGTAAGTTCCTAGTGACCAGATACTTCATATCTAAGATGGACTCCACGCACTTCAGCAAATTATGGATTTTGGACTTTGCTAGGTGCTCCTAAAGGGATAAAAGCCATTAGGAGCAAGTAGATCTTTCAAGATTTGTGCAGGTGGAAAGGTATTAACCTAATAAAGCTAGACTTGTTGTAAAGAGTTTTCATCAAATACCCGTTGTGGATTATGATGAGACTTTTACTTCAGTGTCTATACTGAAATCCATACGGATATGGCATGGTGCTGCTGGTCCCCCTACTTGTTATCAGCAGGTCATAGGAAGTGTTAACTTCCATGTGACCAGATACTTCATATCCAAGATGGACTCCACGCAATTCAGCAAATTATGGATTTTGGACTTTGTTGGGTGCTACTGTAGAGGTAAAACCCATTAGGAGCAAGTAGATCTTTCGAGATCTGTACAAGTGGAAAGGTACTAACCTAATAAGGCTAAATTTATTGTAAATAGTTTTCATCAAATACCCGTTGTGGATTGTGATGTGACTTCTACTTCAGGGTCTACGCTAAAGTCCATATGGATATGACTTGGCATTGATACTATTCTTAGCTATGATATCTGGTAGATGGATGACTATAACGTCATTCCAAATGGGAATTTGGAAGTGTACGTGCATATGACTATGCCAGAAGGTTATTGTAGTCAGTGGGAGCAGCGGAAGGTGTACAGGTTGCTTATGTCTATTCCTAGACTAAAGCATGGATAGCGAAGACGGATCATCCGTTTTTGATGTGACAGTCAAGATGATTGACTTCATCAAAACAATAGATGAACCTAGTAAGAAAGATGTAGGAAGTACTATCCTGAGATTTGGATGACATACTCCAAATAGGAAGTGATGTTCCTATACCACAATCAGTCAAACTTTGGTTGTCACATAGTGTTTTCTCCACGTTGGATATGGATAATATATCAGGAATTCTGGTGACCAGATCTATTGTTTTAGATCAAGATTTAGGAAGTTTCCCAAATCGGGTACTTAGACAACATTCTAAAAATATTTTAAAATGGAAGACTTTTGGTGTGGTGGAGTGCCCGCAGGTGATGGAGTAACCCTCTATAAAGACATGTCTTCTAGACTGATGAGAAGAGGGACTGGCATGAATGAAATATCGTTTGTTTAAGCAATTGAGTCAATCATGTAATGTCTTGTACAAAACCAGATAGATAATTCTTGTTTTAGATCTAGATTTGGGATGTTTCCTAATCAGGTACTTAGACAGCATTCTTAAAGCATTTTAGAATGGACAACTCATGGCGTGGTGGTGTACCCGCAGGTGATGGAGTCACCCTCTCTAAAGAGATGTCTTCAAGACTAATAAGGAGAGGGACTGGCATGAATGATATATCATTTGCTCAGGAAATTGAGTTAATCATATAATGTATTGTACAACACCAGATATTGATTTTGCACTAGTTGCAATAAGAACATATTAGTCCAATCCTAAAGGAACATTAGGAAGCAGTAAAGAACATAAGTGAATGTTCTTGGTATAAGGTAACGGTAGCCTCCTCTGGAAAGCGGTTATCGGTTCAGGCTTCCAAGGTGACCTAGTTGACAGAGATGCTTTCAAAGTTTTGAGTTTAGTCTCTTCTAAGGATCAGTGTATTGGATGGAGTTCCAATAGGGATAATGAGGTAATCATGGTGAAGGATGCTGGTTATAACTCAACATAGGATACAACCCAAGAAGTTTGTTGGATGGAGTTGTTCATTGATGAACTTGGTCCTATCAAGTATCCAGAAAAATTCTTGAGACGGGGTATCGCTCAGTTTGGGAGATTGTGGATCTCCGCAAAGTTGAGATATATAGATATAAAGTTGGAACATTATAGCGGATCTACTCACTGAGGCTATTTCTCGAACACGTTAAGTTTCACAAACATGTTTTGAGAAATTGATTAGAAGAGAACTTGGGTATTCGGTAGCGTACGAGCTATGGGTACGTGAAACCGCAATAATTGGTTTTAAGTGCAAGTGGGAGATTGTTGGATATAGTTCTCTCAAGGCAATTATTGTGATTGCAACTAGACAATTATGATAATTGAACAAGGACCTATACAGGTATAACAGTCTTACTCGAGATGATATTATGCTATCTAATTTGTCTTCATCGTTGATGAAGCCCATAAGATTGTTGCTTGACAACCAGCATTATGATGGCGATCATATATGTAGGAGATGGGTTGTCCATAAACACATCCTTAAGTGTCCCTAGTCGTGGGAGTATCGAGACTGGGCATCGATATTCCGGAGAAGAATAGTGTATACGTTTCTAGACCCCGACGAGGGGCGGTGGCCAGTCTCACAAGTTATTGGTGTTGTGTCACCTAAGATGGTATACAGGTGCTCACTGGAGGTGAGTACACCGGACGGAATCGCTGAGAACTTCTAGATGGTATTATATCCATTGTCAGATGGAAGTTCTCACGTGGCATGAGTACAGATTAGTCCTTTGACCTGAGATCGTCATTTTTCTCGTTGAGTTCCCACTGTACTTTGACTACTACTCTACCACGTCTCAAAGGAGTCGTGCAAATAGGTTTTAGTTGGCTACAGTCCCGAGCCACATGGAGGCAGTGGTCGATTGTCAGGGATTCGTTTATCCTAATATTAGGAGTCGATATCACGCTGTGTTCAGTCGGCTATCACTAGAAATCCGTGTCCATGGTGGATGAGATTTACTGATAGTTGATCAGTAGTATCTCTGTTGGTGATGAACTTGACTCAGACATGAATTATCAGGTTAATAGGGGTCTGACGTTATCCACCCCCTAGATCCGATATGCGATACTCTTTGACGAAGAGACCGGACTGTACGGAGATTGTCACATTCATGCTCTGTAGGGTAAGGACGTACTTGATTGTTGATTCCCCTTTCGGCAAGTACCTGGGTAGCCGTTATGTACAGCTTGTGCTGCTGACGAGCTTTTGGTTAAACCCACTGCCAGCATATTGTCAAGTACTTAGAGTGCCACACAGAGGGTTTTCCCGATTCAGGCGATAGATATAGGAGCCGTACGTTGGTACGAGTAGGGGTCCGATTAAATACGTGTACGGGATACACAGATTTTAATCGGACAGTTGATAATACTAACCGGCTTAGGATTAAGTCGGATTATTAAATTAGGTTTTTATTTAATAATTTATATATATATATATATATATATATATTAGTATTATTGTTCACTATTTATTTTCTCTCATTGGTGCTATCCGTACTTTTATACGGATACGCGTATATATAGCGATACGTATACCGAGTGAAATATTCCGTAATTATATAGGAATGCTTCTAGAAGATGGACACCTAATATTTATTTTTCCATTTGGAAAAATAAATGGGAAATAAGATGGCATGAAACATGCTTGTGCTTATAGAGAGGAATGGCTTGGATTGTGATAATTTATTGGGTTCACTATTCGAACCATGGTTGAAAAAGGTAGTAGCTATCATTTCTACATGAGATTGCTTCATTCCATTTTGTTTGGAAGATGCTTCATGCTTCATGTGAGACTTAGCCATTTTTCTCCTCTTCTCCTTTTTCTTCTTGCTCTCTTTTGTGCAAGGGTTATGAGAGAAAATAATTAGTGAAAAAATTCATACATCGCCCACAATCCATCCTTAGCAAGTTTGGATCGTCGGTCGGAGCCTTTTTTGGTTTCCCTTGGGTGGATCTTCTTCGGCGAGGGTGGTCGCCTTTCAAGCGCGTTCCCGGTGTCTACGAGCTTGGAAGGGTCTTCCATAATTAGGTGGACACGTGTCGTAGGTTGTATTTCTATACCCATGCTTATTTAGCTTTCTAGTTTTAGGTGTTTGGATTGAATCCTAGGTTATGCGTGTTTGGTGCTTGCGTAAAAAAAAATTTCGCTTCAGCATTGACCACTGACTTCGCGGCGCGAGCACCGAACACCAACATCGATATTGCACTGTGTTCGGTTGGCTAGCACCATAAGACCTTGGCCAAGGCAGTTGGGATTTAATGATAGTTAGATCAGTAGTTTCCCGGATTGGTCCTGAGCCACATCGGCATGAATTATCGGGTTATTAAGGTCGGGCGTTTTCCACCCCGAGACCCAGTATGAGATACTATTAGATGAAGAGACCGGACTATACGGAGATTGTGACAGATAAGCTCAGTAGGGGTTCGGATGAGTTTGCTCGTCGGCCTTCCTTTTCGATAGGTACCCGGGTAGCCGTTACTTACAGCTAGTGTCGCTGACGTGTTTATGATTATGGATTTATCCAGTAACTCACTGTCATCACACTGTCGAGTCTTTAGAGTCCCACATAGAGGGTTTTCCTGGTTCGGGCGAAATGATGTGGTAGCCGTATTTTGATACGTGCAGGGTTTCGATCGAATGATTGTACTAGCTACCCGGACTTTCGATCGGACGGTTGATAATAATAGCTTGCTTTGGATTAAGCCAAATTATTAAATCAGGTATTTATTTAATAATTTACATATATATATTTCGATATGTATATTCTAGTATTATGTTCTTTGTATTATTCTATCTCTTTGAGTTTTCGTATTTTGATACGAATACGGGTATGTATATACGGTAGAGTGTATTCCGTATTTATACGGAAAACATTCTAGAAGGAGGACACCTCATTTCCTTGATTTTTCTTTTTTAGAAATTAGAAATGAGGTGGAGGGGAGAGCTGGCATGAGAATGGTGTGAGGCATGGATGAATTCATTTGTCTACACTATTCAAGTATGGTTGGTTTTTTATATTGCGAAATATCATTTGACAAAACCATGATAGCATTATGGTTGTGTGATGAGACTTATTCATTTTCACCATTCTCTTTCTCTCTCTTTTCTTGAGCTTCTTCTTCCTTTTCATCCCTACACTCTTATGAGTTGAGAATCAAGGGTGAAGAGATGTAAAAAAATACTAGAACAACTCACTACATCATTAGACATCCCAGTTTAGCAAGTTAGGACCTTTAGTTGCTCCACTTGATTTTTTGTGTGGGGCTAGAGCCATGAACCACATTACTCGGGTAGATTATCTTCAACGGAGGAAGACCGAAGGAAACGAATCTTTTGGTATAACATTTCTATCATAGCAGTTAAAACTCTTTCTTTGTGTCTAATTTAAGCGTTTGGATTCGATTCTAGGTTTTGTAGTTTCTAGTGCCTCTAAAAATTTTTGTTTTTTATTCTGCATAGGCCGCTGTTGTGGCAGATAAGGCTCAAGGAACCTCAACATCTGCTTCTCCCCTTTTATATATTTCTTGTAGCTATGTCTTCTGGCGTTTTGAGTATGGAGGATCAGGAGAAAGTTAGAGGTTTTAAGTCTTCTCTATCGATTTTTTCGATGGGAAATACGCGTAGGTCTTCCCCCTCTTATATTGACTTCTAAACTAACTTACACTCTCCATCCTCGACCCTCCTGAAGGGTATATCGGTTTGTACTACGAGTCTGTCCTCGCCGGTCTTCGATTTCTCATTCCCCCAATCATTCAGCGTATTCTTAAGGATTTAGATCTTGCTCCCTTTCAAATCGCGACTAATAGTTGGTATGTGATTTTTGCTTTCGTCTTTGCTCTTTTCATGGTGAGGGGGGCTTATTCACCTGAGCTTTTTCACGCCTTCATCAGGGTCAGCTTCCTTTCCTGTAGCCAATGTCCATGGGCCCATCTCTAGGGCAAGGTCAAAATAGTCGGGGGGGCTAAAGTCTAAGATCACCGACTGGCAAAAGCGGTTCATTTTATATCGCAACCTCGACCCCTTCCTAATTTCCGACGTCTTAGATGGCAGAGAATAGGAGAGCAATCTTCAAGACATCTACGAAGAATCTTCCTTCTGGCCTCAAGACCATAGCCGAGTATCTCATGGATTTTCAATGAGGAAAATTGGATGTAGAGGAATTCCTCACTGATGCTAACTTCATTTTATGTGGTCTCGCCTTTCCCTACCCTGAAGTTGATCTTTCTTAGGGTCACGAGAGCTTGCAGTACAATCGCGAGCGGTTAGGTACGGGAGAGCATCGAGCTCCCATGTGGGATGAAGGAATTTCCTTAGAGCTAAGACACCCCTCCCTCCCTCTTCCCCCTGAGACATCTTCGACCCATTCCATGGATCCAACAGGGGAGGCTCTTCCAACCGCCAGCCATGTCCTCGACCCCACTCTCTCTAACGCTTCTAGTGTAGAATCCACTTCTGTAACACCCTATAACATTGTACTATATTATAATGGTATTAGTAAATTTTATGTCATAATTTAAAGCACAATATGTAATAGTTTAATATTATTTTACTATAGTAAATCATTACCTTTCTATTATTTCCCTATTCCTGTTTGAAATCAACTTCATGATATATCCGGCCTATATAATTATGTATATCCTATTTAAACCTTTCTATCATGAACCGTGACCCCATCTCCTCCTCTTTTATTCTCCTAGCTTCAATTCCTTCTTATGTTCTCGCTGTCCCCCTTCACTTCGTGAGCTCCTTGGAGTGGAAATGGACAGCGCCTTCTCGTCGGCTTCTCGAAGTCGAAGAAGATCCACCCGAGAGTTCCAAACTTGAGCTTAACCTACAAGTTGAGGCAACTAAGTCACTTGGTGTGCTAAACTAAGTAGCCTAGAATGAATAGAGAGTGATTTTGGGTAGCTAAGTCTCACTAACCATTGATTCTCAACACATGAGACACTAGGGTTTTGAGAGGAAGAAGGAGAGAGTTCACTTGAGGAAAGAGATGGTTTTTGATAATCATCATTTAAAAAATGAGATGGCTCACTTGATATGACTACAAGCATGCCAAGAAAATATCTCATCCAAAAATATCTAGTGCCATAAAAATATCTCACAAGAAATATCTAAGTCAAAGAGTCAAACCAAGTCAAGTAGTCAAAACAAGTAGCCATGCCACAATTATCATTTACAAAAATAACAAATACTTTCCTCCACCTCATAATTGTTTTAATCAAGTCAATGGTCAAAACCCTAATGAGGTGTCTCCTTCTATGCCTCTCTCATCCGTATATACATAGCTGCATCCGTGTTCCGAGAAACACGAATACAAAGAGACAAAACTGATCCATCAATATAATACTAGGATCCATCTTAAACTAAAGCTCACTAGTATTATCCGCTCGAACATCATACGCGCACAAGTGCACGTACGTGATCGAAGCCCTGCCGTAAAACCATACGGCCTCTACATCTTTTGTCCGATGCAGGGAAACTCTCTGTATGGGACTCTAAAAACTCGACAGTACACTGGCAGTGGATCTAACCACATGCCGCAAGCAGTACTAGCTGCACGTAACGGCTACCCAGGTATCTGTCGATAAGAAGGCCAATGAGGAAACCCATCCGAACTCCTACTGAGCCTGAATGTGACAATCTTTGTACAGTCCTGTCTGTTCATCTAAGAGTATCGCATATCGGGCCTAGGCGGCGGTAATCGTCAGACCCCTAATAGCGCAATAAATCGTGCCGGAGTGTAGCCAAAAACAACCTAAGAAACTACTGGAATACCTACCAGTAAATCTCGCTTGCCCTGGCCAGAGATTTTGTGTAATGCTCTCTGAACACAGCATGATATCAAGCCCCAATACCGGGAGAGACGAATCCTATCTAACCGCCACTATCTCCAAGTGCTTCAAGACTGCACCCAACTACTACCTCTGTAAGTCGACGTCACTTACCCTGCGGGTTTACGGGGAGGCGGAACGGGTAAAAAACGATTTTTTCTAACAAGGTAACATCGACTTGAACTCCAGGATCTTAGCTAAACTATAACTAACAAACTAACTAGATGCTTTATCGACTGTGTAACAAGATCAAACCTCAACATTCAAGTCCTTCTTGTGTTCTCGCTGTCCTCCTTCACTTCGTGAGCTCCTTGGAGTGGAAATGGATAGCGCCTCCTCTTCGGCTTCTCGAAGTCGAAGAAGATCTACCCGAGAGTTCCAACCGTAAGCTTAACCTCTAATTTGAGGCAACTAGGTTACTTGGTGTGCTAAACTAAGTAGCCTAGAATGAGTAGAGAGTGATTTTAGGTAGCTAAGTCTCACTAACCTTTGATTCTCAATACATGAGACACTTGGGTTTTGAGAAGAAGAAGGAGAGAGTTCACTTGAGGAAAGAGAAATGGTTTTTGATAATCATCATTTAAAAAATGAGATGGCTCACTTGATATGACTACAAGCATGGCAAGAAAATATCTCACCCAAATATATCTAGTGCCACAAAAATATCTCACAAGAAATATCTAAGTCAAAGAGTCAAACCAAGTCAAGTGGTCAAACCAAGTCAAGTTGTCAAAACAAGTAGCCATGCCACAATTATCATTTGCAAAAATAACAAATACTTTCCTCCACCTCATAATTGTTTTAATCAAGTCAATGGTCAAAACCCTAATGAGTTGTTTCCTTTTATGCCCCTCTCATCCGTATATACATACCCGCATCCGTGTTCCGAGAAATACGGATACAAAGAGACGAAACTGATCCATCAATATAATACTAGGATCCGGCTTAAACCACAGCCCACTAGTATTATCCACCCGAACATCATACGCGCACAAGTGCATGTACGTGATCAAAGCCCTGCCGTAAAACCATACGGCCTCTACATCTTTCGCCCGATGCAGAGAAACTCTCTGTGTGGGACTCCAAAGACTCGACACTACGCTGGAAGTGGGTTTAACCACAAGCCGCAAGCGGTACTAGCTGCACATAACGGCTATTCAGGTATCTGTCGATAAGAAGGCCGATGAGGAAACCCATCCGAACTCCTACTGAGCCTGAATGTGACAATTTTTGTACAATCTGGTCTGTTCATCTAAGAGTATCGCATATCGGGCCTAGGGGGCGGTAATCGTCAGACCCCTAATAGCGCAATAAGTCATGCCGGAGTGTAGCCCAAAACACCCTGAAAAACTACTGTAATACCTACCAGTAAATCTCGCTTGCCCTGGCCAGGGACTTTGTGTAATGGCTCTCCGAACACAGCATGATATCAACCCCCAATACCGAGAGAGAAGAATCCTATCTAACCGCCACTGCCTCCAAGTGCTTCGGGACTGCACCCAACTACTACCTATTTGCACGATTCTGTTGAGACGTAGTAGGGCAGTAATCAAAGTAAATTGGGAACACACTCGAGGCGAAGTAGCAGTGTCAAGTCAACGGACTAAGCTGTACTCATGTCACCTGTGAACTGCTTGTAGGGTTCCTAGGCACACTCAAGAGGTTCCACAAGGCATCAACCATGCCAAATTCAAAAATTATATGCCGAGAAACCCTAATGCTAGATCGTTAACTAGAGGATAGGAGAAAACAAATGCAAGTAAACAACTTTACTCTAAAGTAAATGGAAATACAACCTTTGTAGATCCGGTCCTCCACTTCCTTAGCTCCGTGACGATGTCCCTTCGCTGCGATCATCGGATCCCGGACTCTAGCGTCGGTTTCATCAGAGAAATGGGCGGGCTAGGTCGTCGACTTCGATGCCGAAGGTGATCTACGTCGAGACAACTCAAGATCAAGCTCCATCTTCACTTGGTCATAGAACTTGTGAAGATAACACACTCTACTATATGGCAAGTGGTAGAGGATGAAGAAATAGGAAGTGAGTTCACTTTGGATTTGGATTTCTCACTTGGAATCATCACTTGGAAATTTTCAAGCAAGATTTTCTTTTTCTTCATGAAGAAGATGAAGAAGAAGAAGAAAGAAAAAGAATTATTGAAGAATAATAAATCAAGTGATCTTATTATAATGCAACCATGGGTGAGGCTAACTCATGTAGAGAATAAACTAGGGTTTAGGTTAATGGTTGGGTTAAGAATAAAACAAAATGGTTGAAGCTTCATGAATCTTCAAGAATAAAACAAAGAAAAGCCACCACCATTTTGTTTTGTTTCTTGCCAAAAATAAATAAATGAAATAAATAAATGAAATAAATAAATAAGGCAAATAAAACCCTAACCATTAACTAAACATGGTGTATAGCACACACCCAAGTTTGCATGTATCATCAAACATGATACAATCATGTGCACAAAAATATATCACATATACTACTTGTGCACATCAACTGAGAAAATCATTCTTAAGTGAACAAATACTAGTTAATGTAAAGTAACATATTAAATATATAATTATATATTAAATCATTAAATCAACACTTGATTTAATGATCCGGTCATACTGCATATAACCGACTAATATCAAGTGCATCAATGTATCGAATCAACACTTGATTCGGTAACCCGTCTATATCTCATATAACCGTCCAATGATACAAATCGCGAGAATAGAATACAGTATCACATACTGGTATTATTCTCGGTCCCGCACATATGTCATATGCGCTCCTATTTCGTTTCGCTTGAGCCAGGAAACCTCTATGTAGGACTCTAAAGACTCGTCAATACGCCGGCAGCAGGTGATGATCATATCAAACACCCACAAGCCGCAAGCGGTCTGCTAAACGTAACAGCCACCCGGGTATTGAGCGATCAGAAGATCAACGAGCAAGACCGCTCACACTCCTGTGAATCCAACCAGTAACACTTACCGTACAGTCCGGTCTCGTCGTCTGATATGTCGCATATCTTGCCTAGGGGTGGTAAACGTCAGACCCCAATAGCTCGATAAGTCGTGTCGATATGTGGTCTATAACAGTTTGAGAAACTACTGGTAACACTTACCAGTAAATCTCAGCAACCCTGGCCAGGGATTTCTGGTTATAGCCAATCGAACACAGCGCAACATCAACTCCCTATACCGGGAGAGACGAATCCCCTCCTATCGCTCATTGCCTCCATGTGATTCGGGACTGTACCCAAAAACCACCGTTTTTTTGCACGCCCTCTTGGACGTGGTAAGGTGGAAATCAAAGCACAGTGGGAATCACACAAGACTCTATGACGATCTCGGGTCTACAGACTAACCTGTACCAGTGTCACCAGAGAACTGCCATCTGACGTAAGGTATAATACCATCTGGGAGTTCTCGGCGAGTCCGTCCAGTGTACCCAGTCTCTACTGAGCACCCGTATATCATCTCTGATGTCAAACACCAATGGATATGGGATCATCCATCGCCCATCTGTATGGGTCGAGAAGGTACACGCTAGTCTACTCTGGTATATCGATGCCCCGTCTCGATACACCCACGACTAGGGACCTTGAAGGATGTACTTATGGACTACCATGTCCCCACTAGTATGATCCGCATCATAGTCCAAGTAGTCAAGTACACATCCTAAGGGCTTTACCAACATGCAACAGAGAGACAATCAGTGTACGCGTTAAGATAAAGAGCAACCAGATAGCATACTATCATGTCGAGCAAGAAAGTCCTCCCTATATATGTCCCAGCATCCACTACAATATACATCCTATGTATAGTAATGGCCTCTAGGGCATACATATAACTAACACTGCTACCCGACGATAGGTATAATACCCACCAACAGTTCCTGACGAGTCCTGTCCAGTTTACTAATAACCTAATGAGCACCTGCATACTACCTCCAGTACGACGTACTAATAGCTGTGGGAGAGACCATCTCCCCTGTTGGGATGAGAAGCGTATACACTAGTCTACTCCGGAGTATCGATGCCCCGTCTCGATAATCCTATAATTAGGGACCTGTATAAGGATGTGCTTGTAGATTACCCATCCCCCACTAGTGTGACTGCCATCACAACGCTGGTAATCAAGCAAAGATCCTAAGGGCTCTACTAATATGTATAAGCGATATGCTAAAAGAAACATATGCACATATTGAAGTAGAAACAAACCAAGTAGCATACTACCATTTTGAGCAAGACTGTCAATAAAATTGTGAATATCCTAAGCTTCCATTAAGTAATATACAAACTAGTATGATACAATAATGGCCTCTAGGACATACATCACTAACAATCTCCCACTTGTACTATCATCTCGATCAGCCTCTCGAACTATGTCTGAGGGATGGCCTTCGTGAGTGGATCTGCAGTGTTATTCTCCATATCTACTCTCCTCACCTCGATCTCCCGGCGATCTACGATCTCCCTGATCAGGTGGTACCGCCTCAAAATGTGTCTGGACTTCTGATAGGACCTGGGTTCCTTCTCTAAAGCTATAGCGCCGTTGTTGTCACAATACAGAGGTATTGGATAAACAATGGTCGGAACCACCTGAAGTTCTATAAGGAACTTCATTATCCAGACAGCTTCTTTTGCGGCATCGCAAGAAGCTATGTACTCCGCTTCCATTTTCGAGTCAGCAACGGTATCCTGCTTGGAGCTCTTCCAACAGACCGCCCTTCCATTGAGGGTAAAGACATAACCCGACATGGACTTAGAGTCATCTTTGTCACTCTGGAAGCTGGAGTCAACAAAGGCCTCGATCTGGAGGTCTTTTCCGCCATACACCAAGAATATCTCCTTAGTCCTTCTCAGGTACTTGAGAATGTTCTTTACTACTATCCAGTGCTTCTCCCCAGGGTTTGACTGATACCGGCTTACTACACTTAGTGCATAAGCTGCATCTGGTCTGGTACACAACATCGCATACATTATAGAGCCTACCGCAGAAGCATAGGGTCTAATAGACATGCGATCCCTTTCCAAATCAGTCTTGGGAGACATCTCTTTAGAGAGGGTGATTCTGTGACAAGCAGGTAAATTACCGCGCTTTGAATCTTCCATACTGAATCTTTTCAGTATGGTGTCAATATACCTGGACTGTGAAAGTCCCAACATCCTCTTAGATCTATCACGATAGATTTAGATCCCCGGAATGTAAGAGGCATCACCCAGGTCTTTCATGGAGAACCTTTGTGACAAGAACCCTTTGATAGGTTATAGCATAAGAATGTCATTTCATATCAAAAGAATGTCATCAACGTACAAGACGAAGCATACTACAGTTCTTGTTACAATCTTACTATAAATGCATGTCTCATCTGGATTTTTGATAAAGTCAAATTCTTTGACCGTCTCATCAAAACAGATGTTCCAATTCCACGATGCCTGCTTTAGTCCATAGATGGACTTAACCAACTTACACACTTTCCCGCTGCTCCCACTCTGAATGAAACCCTCTGGCTGGTCCATTTAGATGCACTCTTCTAAATTTTCATTTAGAAAAGCGGTCTTTACGTCCATCTGCCAGATCTCATAATCGTGGAAGGCAGCAATGGCAAGAAGGATCCGAATGGATTTGAGCATAGCCACTGGAGAAAAGGTTTCATCATAATCCAAACCAGGTCTTTGACAAAATCCTTTTGCAACAAGTCTAGCCTTATAGGTTTCAACATGTCCATCTACACCAATCTTCTTTCTAAAGATCTATTTACAGCCTACGGATTTTATCCCTACTGGAGCAATGTCCAAAGTCCATACTTTGTTGGTGTACATGGAATCCATCTCGGTCCGCATTGCATCCAGCCATTTTACCGAGTCTGTGCTCTGAATAGTTTGCTGGAAGTTGGTTGGCTCATCATTATCAATGATGCAATCTTCTCTATCCCCATCTACGAGAAAACCATAGTATCTCTCGGGCGGATGAGACACCATACTACTCATGCGGAGTGGCGCGGAAATGTCCTATTCTTTCGAAACTTCTGGCTCCACCAAGCTTTCAGTAATAGCTTATGTTTCTGGAATTTCTTCCAGTTCTATTGCGCTCCCACTAGTTTCTTTTTCTAAAAATAGATGTTCCAAAAAGTGGGCATGACGAGAAACTAAAACCTTTTGTTCCTCTGCGTAATAGAAAAGATACCCTCTAGAGTTCTTTGGGTATCCCACAAACTTATACAGTACTGAGCGTGCATCGAGTTTGTCCGCATGCTTCTTTTTAACAAAAGCTGGACATCCTCATAAATTCAGATATTGAAGATAGAGTTTCTTCCCACTCCACATCTGATATGGTGTGGTAGGCACAGTCTTGGTAGGAATCTTGTTCAAAAGATATGCAGCAGATTCTAGTGCATAGCCTCAGAATGATCGCGGTAACTCAGCGTTGCTCATCATGGAACGTACTGTTGGCTATAGTGCCCTCAAGTCAATTATTGGATCGCAGGCACGCGATTGCGATGATTGAAGGAGGACCTATACCGGTAGAACAGTCTTACTCAAGATGATAGTATGCTATCTGGTTTGTCTTTATCATCTTGAACTTACTTTAGGTGGCTTTATGATTGATCTGTATTTAAAGAAGTGTGTGTAGTAACCGCAATCAATAACGGTGTCGCGTGTATCTAGACCGAGATGAGTACGGGTCGTCCTCTGGGATATATGGAATCTTTCAATCTTACTTTAGACGTGTTGAAAAATAGGAAGAATAGAGGATTAAAGAATAATGGAAATAGTTTCAAGATCTACGTCAAAATACGGATGTAGAATACAGATCTAGTTTGAATACGGATATAGATTTTATAAGAAGAATACTTGTAGGGTTTGTTAGGATTTAGTAGTCATGGATGACTAATAAAAATTACTCATTTTATCTTTTTATAGATTTAATACTAGATAGATAGTGATGAATGAGGATTAGGGTTCTTGGAAGAAACTAGGGTTTCCCCACTATTGACCCTTGTCCTTTCATTGATCTCTATTCATGTCTAGCTCTTAACAAAACAATTGTAAATCTGATCTCAAATCGCGGTCAAGACTAATAATAAATTGGTAGCACGCCTGATAAGGATGTTAACATTTATTTTGCTAAAGTTTATAAACTTCATAAGACTTAAAAGAAGTTAAAACATTTTTTCATCCATTGATCTACCCTAATCTTACGAACCCTATCAAGTGGAGAATTACTCGCGCATGATGGAGATAGAAGAAGAACGGATAGAGAAAGAATTCATAATGTAAATGCAGAAAATAAATGCTAAATAAAGATATACCTTTATTAATCAACTTCACAATTACAAAGCTTTCAAGTTTAGATTACAAGAGGAAGAAGAAGTTGCTCTCGATCTCTGCCTTGTAAGAAGTAGATGCTCCGTCGAATCTCACGTCGCTCTAACACGTTGAATCGTGGACCTGTCGTGGATCTCGTGTTCTTTGACAGTGATTTGCTTTGTGTAAAAGGTGATGATTCTAATTTTAGCTCTCGGTCCTTTATATAGCCCTCAAAGAAGAAAACCTAGTTACCATATATGGTGACTTTCATAATATGGTGAGTTTCCATATATGGTGATTTCCTAATATGGCGACTTTCCATATATCATGACTTTCAATATATGGTGACTTCCTAATATGGTTACTTGTAACATTTTAAAAATAATTAAATAAAAAAAAAATTAAGTGAATTTTAGGATTTTCGGTAAAGTAAAATGTATTTTTCGTAAAACTAAACCATAATTATTTTTCACTATAAATTTAAAAATATCTATTTTAATTATGTTATTACTAGTAAATGGTGTTTATTTATCCACTTATAAATTTTTAGTTCAATTAAATATTTTTCCTAAATTAAATATTTTAAATATTAACATAAGCTTTATTTTTTACACTAAATTAGTGTAAATTACAAATTTGAATGGTTTTAATTTGTAAAAATGAGCCATGGTATATTAGAATCAAGTGTGTAATATGCAAAATCTTTTCCAAAATCTCTCCATGGTTCTAGAAATTTCGAGGAAAAGGGTTAAATTGAAAAAGTTAGATAATAAAGGGTTTAAGTGAAAAAAATGCATTATTTATGAACTTTCTACACAATACCACACATTTTTTCTCTCTCTCCACCCTCCTCCCTCTCCATGGCCGGCCTCCCCTCCATGGGTAGCCCCAAAAATTTTCCCCCATCATTTTTGCATTAAAAATCATCAAAATTCATCAAAAATTCCAAAAATAAATTTCAAAAATCAACATTCAACCTCTACCATTTTCCTTTGACCTATTTAGCATGGATTTTGGAGATGGAAAGCATGCATTTTGGAGGCTTATTTTATGTTTGGGTTTCATATTTTGGAGGTATAAATTTCCTTCTTTTGATTTATTGTTATTAGATGTTTATTTAAGCATAATTAGATTTAATATATTAATTCTATTTACTACTTTTAAAATTCAAGTTAGGGTTTGAAAAATCAAGTTGTGATTTTTATTAATTAAATAAGGTTATAATAGCTAGTTTAATATTTTTAGAGTGGAAAAATCTTGCATGATTGTTGTATAATAATTTGTTTATCCAAAATTGATTTAATTATGCTATTTAGCTAACTAGGTTTTTATAAAATGTGTTTGTGGGTAATATAAAATTCTAATTAAGGTTGCTATCATTAGATTGTAGTTTTAGTGAGAATATTAGCATGTTAATGGAAAGAAAAACTTAGTTTGATCACTAGTTTCTTTTGATGATTGGAAAAATACTAATAAAATGCTATTTTTGTAAACTAGATTTTGGAAATTCCTAAATAAATGAGATTAAAAATATAATTTATGGTTTCATTATATCATTATCATCATGAATTATAGTTTAAAACATTAATCCATGTAAAATCAAGTTTTGTTGTGGAAATGTGGTATTTTGCATGAAAGATGTTAAAAATTACTAAAGGTTGCAAACTAGAAATTTCAAATTAATACAAATTTGTGTAATAAAAATATAGTAATGGTTTGTATAGTCTAGTTATGCTATTTAATGAGTTTTATGAACATTGGTTTCATTTAAATGTCAAGTTTTAAAGAAAAACGGTAAATTGGCATTTTCGGGTTTTACGAAATCGGGCGATTTGATGGATTTTAGGGTTTCGATGGATTTAATCATGTTTTATAATATAGGTAATGAGTTTTAAAACTACGAGTTATTTTTTGATGTTTATCTCGATCCATCGGAGTCTGTACGCCGATATCGAGCGATATTTGGTTCTTTTGCGTGGACGGGACATAGGTTTTAACCTATGCTTGTTCCTTGCGTCGTTTTGGCTTTTGTATGTGATTCAGTTTACGATATTATTTATATGTTTGCGTTTAGGTACCCCTCACGTGGACTGCGGGCGATGAAGAGGATGATGGCGACACCGTCTTCGGCAGACATGGACCAGGTGAGTAGATGCATATCTACGGGGGGAAGTCGGGTGGATGGCGTTTAGCACCCCCGCAACGTAGAATAGGAATAGTACTTATTGACATTAGGAAACCAGATGTGACCCTAGATTCTTAATGAGTAGGACCCTAGTAATGACCCTAGGCTGGACCAGACTGATTTAGGAAGACCATACCAGAGGATGAATACCCTGGAAGAGGTTCGTAGGTTTCAGGTAGAAACACACACACGCACACACTGAAACTCGACATGGTGTATACGGGTATGTGTATATATATATAGGACTAGGTATAGGTATATATATAGATATATACAACACGTATGTGGGATACATTGATACACGGGAATGAAACAGGAAAACTGGGCTTGATGCCGTGATTCTTGACTATACAGTCGTATTAAAGTGTTAGCGGATCATTAGAGAATGAGATAATGAACAGGTATACCTAAATTATAATGGGTAGTGATGATATTGAGGTACATGGGACTCTAAAATAGAACCCGAACTGTAACTTGTGACTGATCACGATATGATATATGTATGACTTGATTACGACATCAAATAGGTGTGACCTGATGTCGATATCATATAGGTGTGACTTGATGACGATATGATATCAGTATGACTCGATCACAACATGATACATATGACATGATATTTCTGAGGATAAATTAATGAGGTATATTTATGATGGCAATGTTATATAATTAATGTATGTGATTACAGCATAGCACCTCGATCATGACATGCGTTGATGATGATATTATACGAATAATGAGACACGTAGGTGATATTTGACCCGTACCCCGATATTGGGATGCCGTACGATGGATTTTACCGTACGAGGCATAGATGTGATGATTGATCCGCACTCTTGATTTGAGAAAGTCGTACTATGTACGTGACGCTATTGAGGCAGGATCGCCGACTATTAGAGATATGGACTCAGGCTTTAGGTATACTTCTATCGACCAATTCTTAGGTTTAGTTTTCCTTAGGGAGGGTTAGATGGACACTACGTTAGGTTCGAGTCGTATAGTGGTAGTGGTAATTGTATATCAAATAAGTGGATAACACACATCCGTCTTTACTTTCACATTGTAATCATAATGTTGCATGTTCTTACATATGTTGCTATAATCAGTATAAACTTTACCTGTTAGGACACCAGCACCATTACCGATGATGCGCATATTCCACGCACACTTATTTGCCGGCTCACACACATCATCATCGGTAATTGCTATGTCACGTACACTTTAGATCATATTGTCTTTTATGTATAGAATCAGTTAACAACTAGACCGATATAATATTGTGATTATTCTCTGATGTTAGTATAGACATGATATTTATTACTTAGACATTCATGCATTCATATTTTCATGTTATCATGCAGTATTATGGGCATATGCCGACACTTATCATATAGTTACTTATGATTTTAAGATTTGGATTTCTATGAGATTTCTGGATTTTGGGGAAAACCGCAAGAATATATAAACAAACTTCTCTCTCTCCACTTCTCTTTTTTTTAAAATATGATGCGGTTTTCTCGTGATGTATGTGTCGTCCACCATGAGATTTCATGTTTTCTGATGGATTTCGAGACCCGATTCGAGGGGTGGATGAACCGTCTCGGGTACATGGTGGGCCCGGTATGGTACCCCGGGACAAGAAGATCGAGTTGTAGACGATGAGCCTGGCAGGGGAAGGCTACCTACCGGTGATGTCTGGCACGGCGGATATCCGGAGGATACCGACCGTTGTCGTGAGATTTGATGATATGGGCCGATCCGGACTGACGGAGCCCGAGATATTGAGACTTGAGATTACATGTGTTGTGTCGATACTTGACACGGATTTCCATGGATTTCATTGTTGAGATTTCAGATTCTTATACACATTTTACTATGATAACAGCTAAAGATTTCTTATACAGATATTTCTGGATTTCAGGATTGGTTATTTTATATTCATGATGCATGCATATCTATTCATATGACATAGTATTATATAAGGCACCGACACGAGCACGGAGTATCTGCATTTACACGTAGTTTTACCCTGCTATTACTAGATGATTGGGATATAATAGTGTAATATTATGACCTAGGATAGCGTCGTACATTCGATTTCTTTTCGTAGATGTCTTCTACTCACGAGTTGGCAACTCACCCCGTTGTACCAAATTTTATTACAGGTTCGATGTACAGGTTTCCCTGGCAGCTTGCTGGCACATCTTTTCTTCAGGGTGATTTGCACGGTAGGTTGGTTCACTTGTATCTGAACCACCATTGTATTTTTTATTCTTTCATTTGTATCTAGTAAGCTCCATCAACCATACTTGTATTACTTGATAAGTTTATTGGACCAGTATTTTTTTTTATTTCGACCTTAGAGTCGCGCATGTTTTATTCCGATATGGTGGTTTTGTTTTCTTTGAGTTTTGAGCCTCGCCCTTTGGCGTTGTATATTACTGTGCTTGTTGTGGTTGTTTCCGCCTGTTGGCGTTGATGCTAGCACCCGTTTGGGGATGCTTTTTATTGTTTATTTATATTATACTTGTTGTACCCGTCTGGGGGTCAGTTTTTACAGAGGAGACTCTGCCGAAATTTTTGGGAAAAATTGCTGATATTTTTAAACTTGTTTTTCTTCATGTTCTTTTACTTCTTCTTCTTCTTTTATGGTTTAGATTTCTGGGCTTCGGCTTACTTAGGTTACGTTGTGCCTCTAGACGCTTCGTAATCTAAGTGCCGATCACGTTCCGTACTTTCGGGTCGTGACAAAGTTGGTATCAGAGCGCTAGGTTTAACCTTGTATAAGTCTAGGTGACCCTTGGTTGATGGAGTAAGCGATTTAGGTAGAGTAACGTACCGTGGGTATGGTCCGCGGCATACTTACGATACGCTACTCTGCTTAAGGAGCCCTAGGATGTACATTGTTTGCACCGTATTTCATTCGTTCCTTTGATCTATCTTCGTCGATATCGGATGGTAGTTTCTGCTACCACGGGCACACGGGCAGAGGGAGCTGCGGCTCGAATACGATAACCATTAGAGTATTGGTTATTCTTGAGGATTGAAGCATTGCTTAGCGTGCGAACGAAGGGTATTCACATGCCGTCCGGATGAAGTTAAAGGGTTCGAACGATTATCAGAAAACCATTTTCCCAAGTTTAAAGTATTCGGAAGAACATGCAGGTATTTCGATGGACCCTTTAGAAGAGTGAAACCCTAACTCGACATAATGACCACGAGAACGCTCTTGAACCTTAGGGTCTACAGCAGTTTCGCGGTGCCATTAGTGAGGCTTGGGTTTGCTCTTCTACGGCTGGATCATCGATGCTGGGGTATGTACCGGATATTTTTAAACTGTACTTGAGTGTTGAGCTCTCGGGGACTTATGGGATTTTGATGGATTGATCGAAAAGTTTAATGTAGTCCGGATATCATGTGAAGGGATCAACTACATGAGAGACTCTAGATATGAGTATTGCCGTTGGTAGCGCAGTCAGCACAGCTACGAAGAGACGAGTTCGAAGCAATCGACATCAGAGGAAAGAGGCGCACATTGACGATAGTGTTTACGATTGCGATTTGGTGATTTGAATTTCATCTTTTCGTTGATTGGATTTTGGTATTTTGAGGACCTTGTTCTACTATTGGTATTTCATGTGTGTACCTTCATTACATTCTAGTGTGTTTCATATATCGGTTGTATTGATGTTGTTTAGTACATACCCAGTGCACTTGATTTGGTTTTAATACCTTTTGTGATTTTGATTTGATTTCGTGCATATGGTTACACATGATTTTGACATATGTTTCGACCTAGTTTTCATGCATTTTTGTACTGTGATTTCGATTTCAGTGCGCACCGGACGCACATGATATTTTAATGATGTGATTGGGATTGATTTCAGTTTGAGCAGTATGTTTTCATAGTCATTATTATTTGATTTAGTAACAAGACGGGACGTATATGTTAAATAAAAGATATATATATAGTTATTTTTTTAAAATAAACGTCTGCTACTTATGCCGTGACACGTGCATCACACGGCGATTTTCAAAAAGGGGTGTTGCATATTTCCTTATCCAGATATTTGGACGATTTTACTATGATGCGCACTATATTTAAGTTATAGTTTTGATGTATATTATGCTAGTTTTTGTATTGGGTTTTGATATTTTGTCTTCACCATAACTCCGATGATTGCGTTAAGCTTGACGGAGTTGATTTTAGTTATATATTGACGATTTCGGAGCCCCGACGACTTGAGCGTTTTGCTCGATGTTTTAGTATTTGGAGGGGGAGTTTTAATTTAAATTCGGGGACCGAATTTCTTAAAGGGGGGAAGACTGTAACATTTTAAAGATAATTAAATAAAAAAAATTACGTGAATTTTAGGATTTTCGGTAAAGTAAAATGTATTTTTCGTAAAACTAAACCGTAATTATTTTTCACTATAAATTTAAAAATATCTATTTTAATTATGTTATTACTAGTAAATGGTGTTTATTTAGCCACTTATAAATTTTTAGTTCAATTAAATATTTTTCCTAAATTAAATATTTTAAATATTAACATAAGCTTTATTTTTTACACTAAATTAGTGTAAATTACAAATTTGAATGGTTTTAATTTGTAAAAATGAGCCATGGTATATTAGAATCAAGTGTGTAATATGCAAAATCTTTTCCAAAATCTCTCCATGGTTCTAGAAATTTCTAGGAAAAGGGTTAAATTGAAAAAGTTAGATAATAAAGGGTTTAAGTGAAA
This sequence comes from Agapanthus africanus, assembly GCA_030015575.1. Lineage (NCBI taxonomy): Eukaryota > Viridiplantae > Streptophyta > Magnoliopsida > Asparagales > Amaryllidaceae > Agapanthus > Agapanthus africanus. The sequence goes on from CM057345.1 coordinate 500,886,211, forward strand.
AAAATGCATTATTTATGAACTTTCTACACAATACCACACATTTTTTCTCTCTCTCCACCCTCCTCCCTCTCCATGGCCGGCCTCCCCTCCATGGGTAGCCCCAAAATTTTTCCCCCATTATTTTTGCATTAAAAATCATCAAAATTCATCAAAAATTCCAAAAATAAATCTCAAAAATCAACATTCAACCTCTACCATTTTCCTTTGACCTATTTAGCATGGATTTTGGAGATGGAAAGCATGCATTTTGGAGGCTTATTTCATGTTTGGGTTTCATATTTTGGAGGTATAAATTTCCTTCTTTTGATTTATTGTTATTAGATGTTTATTTAAGCATAATTAGATTTAATATATTAATTCTATTTACTACTTTTAAAATTCAAGTTAGGCTTTGAAAAATCAAGTTGTGATTTTTATTAATTAAATAAGGTTATAATAGCTAGTTTAACATTTTTAGAGTGGAAAAATCTTGCATGGTTGTTGTATAATAATTTGTTTATCCAAAATTGATTTAATTAAGCTATTTAGCTAACTAGGTTTTTATAAAATGTGTTTGTGGGTAATATAAAATTCTAATTAAGGTTGCTATCATTAGATTGTAGTTTTAGTGAGAATATTAGCATGTTAATGGAAAGAAAAACTTAGTTTGATCACTAGTTTCTTTTGATGATTGGAAAAATACTAATAAAATGCTATTTTTGTAAACTAGATTTTGGAAATTCCTAAATAAATGAGATTAAAAATATAATTTATGGTTTCATTATATCATTATCATCATGAATTGTAGTTTAAAACATTAATCCATGTAAAATCAAGTTTTGTTGTGGAATTGTGGTATTTTGCTTGAAAGATGTTAAAAATTACTAAAGGTTGCAAACTAGAAATTTCAAATTAATACAAATTTGTGTAATAAAAATATAGTAATGGTTTGTATAGTCTAGTTATGCTATTTAATGAGTTTTATGACCATTGGTTTCATTTAAATGTCAAGTTTTAAAGAAAAACGGTAAATTGGCATTTTCGGGTTTTACGAAATCGGGCGATTTGATGGATTTTAGGGTTTCGATGGATTTAATCATGTTTTATAATATAAGTAATGAGTTTTAAAACTACGAGTTATTTGTTGATGTTTATCTCGATCCATCGGAGTCTGTACGCCGATATCGAGCGATATTTGGTTCTTTTGCGTGGACGGGACATAGGTTTTAACCTATGCTTGTTCCTTGCGTCGTTTTGGCTTTTGTATGTGATTCAGTTTACGATATTATTTATATGTTTGCGTTTAGGTACCCCTCACGTGGACTGCGGGCGATGAAGAGGATGATGGCGACACCGTCTTCGGCAGACATGGACCAGGTGAGTAGATGCATATCTACGGGGGGAAGTCGGGTGGATGGCGTTTAGCACCCCCACAACGTAGAATAGGAATAGTACTTATTGACATTAGGAAACCAGATGTGACCCTAGATTCTTAATGAGTAGGACCCTAGTAATGACCCTAGGCTGGACCAGACTGATTTAGGAAGACCATACCAGAGGATGAATACCCTGGAAGAGGTTCGTAGGTTTCAGGTAGAAACACACACACGCACACACTGAAACTCGACATGGTGTATACGGGTATGTGTATATATATATAGGACTAGGTATAGGTATATATATAGATATATACAACACGTATGTGGGATACATTGATACACGGGAATGAAACAGGATAACTGGGCTTGATGCCGTGATTCTTGACTATGCAGTCGTATTAAAGTGTTAGCGGATCATTAGAGAATGAGATAATGAACAGGTATACCTAAATTATAATGGGTAGTGATGATATTGAGGTACATGGGACTCTAAAATAGAACCCGAACTGTAACTTGTGACTGATCACGATATGATATATGTATGACTTGATTACGACATCATATAGGTGTGACCTGATGTCGATATCATATAGGTGTGACTTGATGATGATATGATATCAGTATGACTCGATCACAACATGATACATATGACATGCTATTTCTGAGGATAAATTAATGAGGTATATTTATGATGGCAATGTTATATAATTGATGTATGCGATTACAGCATAGCACCTCGATCATGACATGCGTTGATGATGATATTATACGAATAATGAGACACGTAGGTGATATTTGACCCGTACCCCGATATTGGGATGCCGTACGATGGATTTTACCGTACGAGGCATAGATGTGATGATTGATCCGCACTCTTGATTTGAGAAAGTCGTACTATGTACGTGACGCTATTGAGGCAGGATCGCCGACTATTAGAGATATGGACTCAGGCTTTAGGTATACTTCTATCGACCAATTCTTAGGTTTAGTTTTCCTTAGGGGGGGTTAGATGGACACTACGTTAGGTTCGAGTCGTATAGTGGTAGTGGTAATTGTATATCAAATAAGTGGATAACACACATCCGTCTTTACTTTCACATTGTAATCATAATGTTGCATGTTCTTACATATGTTGCTATAATCAGTATAAACTTTACCTGTTAGGACACCAGCACCATTACCGATGATGCGCATATTCCACGCACACTTATTTGCCGTCTCACACACATCATCATCGGTAATTGCTATGTCACGTACACTTTAGATCATATTGTCTTTTATGGATAAAATCAGTTAACAACTAGACCGATATAATATTGTGATTATTCTCTGATGTTAGTATAGACATGATATTTATTACTTAGACATTCATGCATTCATATTTTCATGTTATCATGCAGTATTATGGGCATATGCCGACACTTATCATATAGTTACTTATGATTTTAAGATTTGGATTTCTATGAGATTTCTGGATTTTGGGGAAAACCGCAAGAATATATAAACAAACTTCTCTCTCTGCACTTCTTTTTTTTTTTAAAATAAGATGCGGTTTTCTCGTGATGTATGTGTCGTCCACCATGAGATTTCATGTTTTCTGATGGATTTCGAGACCCGATTCGAGGAGTGGATGAACCGTCTCGGGTACATGGTGGGCCCGGTATGGTACCCCGGGGCAAGAAGATCGAGTTGTAGACGATGAGCCTGGCAGGGGAAGGCTACCTACCGGTGATGTCTGGCGCGGCGGATATCCGGAGGATACCGACCGTTGTCGTGAGATTTGATGATATGGGCCGATCCGGACTGACGGAGCCCGAGATATTGAGACTTGAGATTACATGTGTTGTGTCGATACTTGACACGGATTTCCATAGATTTCATTGTTGAGATTTCAGATTCTTATACACATTTTACTATGATAACAGCTAAAGATTTCTTATACAGATATTTCTGGATTTCAGGATTGGTTATTTTATATTCATGATGCATGCATATCCATTAATATGACATAGTATTATATGAGGCACTGACACGAGCACGGAGTATCTGCATTTACACGTAGTTTTACCCTGCTATTACTAGATGATTGGGATATAATAGTGTAATATTATGACCTAGGATAGCGTCGTACATTCGATTTCTTTTCGTAGATGTCTTCTACTCACGAGTTGGCAACTCACCCCGTTGTGCCAAATTTTATTACAGGTTCGATGTACAGGTTTCCCTGGCAGCTTGCTGGCACTTCTTTTCTTCAGGGTGATTTGCACGGTAGGTTGGTTCACTTGTATCTGAACCACCATTGTATTTTTTATTCTTTCATTTGTATCTAGTAAGCTCCATCAACCATACTTGTATTACTTGATAAGTTTATTGGACCAGTATTTTTTTTTATTTCGACCTTAGAGTCGTGCATGTTTTATTCCGATATGGTGGTTTTGTTTTCTTTGAGTTTTGAGCCTCGCCCTTTGGCGTTGTATATTACTGTGCTTGTTGTGGTTGTTTCCGCCTGTTGGCGTTGATGCTAGCACCCGTTTGGGGATGCTTTTTATTGTTTATTTATATTATACTTGTTGTACCCGTCTGGGGGCCAGTTTTTACAGAGGAGACTCTGCTTAAATTTTTGGGAAAAATTGCTGATATTTTTAAACTTGTTTTTCTTCATGTTCTTTTACTTCTTCTTCTTCTTTTATGGTTTAGATTTCTGGGCTTCGGCTTACTTAGGTTACGTTGTGCCTCTAGACGCTTCGTAATCTAAGTGCCGATCACGTTCCGTACTTTCGGGTCGTGACATTACTTGTCTTTAGGATCCTACCCAAAAAATCCAGAACCCAATTCCCTATAATGGCCGTGGATCCGCCGCATATGGCTTGTTTTGGCCGTAGAACCGCGGTCGTTTGGTGTGAATATTGTTTCAAAATTCTTGGGCTGCTTCATAGTGACACATGGAGATTTATTTTATGTCTAGAATCTTCATAGCTTTTCTGAATCTTTGCCGGTATTGATTCTTCGATTTATTTAACTTCATCAGCAGATTTTTGATTCCCGACACTCGATATCTCGATCTCCTGACCTGAGCTAAACCTTGCACAATATCTCAATGAATAATGTTAGTAATATTTGTTTTTATTGAGATATTATCCTAACCATTTTATATGATATTATATTTTAAGAATATTGATTAGGAATATTTGATATGATATGCATATAATTATCAAAATATTGTATAAATATAATATGCATATATTTTCCTTCATAATGTTAATTATAATATATAAACACATGAAAATAGTATTTTTACAGATAAACCCTCATATGTGTCATATTTATAATAAACACCTTTTATTACATAAATATAGTAAGGAAAATGTCATATCAAATGCACAATATTTTCGACTGAACAAATACCCCCAAACTTAACTTTGATCATCCCGAGCAAACTAGTTATTTAAGAGAAGGAAAAAAACCTAAGTAGCACACTTTCGTAGGCAACACGATTGCACTGAGCACGTGCAACAAGCCGTTAAACCTCTAGGAGTCCCTAGTAGGAGGAGTGTTGTCTCCTGATGGTTTTCAGCGGATTACACCCACAAAATCCTATAATAAAAGAGAGATGGTGAAAGTTACATATAAAGATAAGAACTATAAAAGAAAGAACTTGAAAATAGGAGTTTCGAAATATACCAGCTTTTCAGTTGCTATGAGCCCTATCTTAATGGTCGTGAAAAAATGTTAGAAATCACATCATCCTTCAATAAGACATCGCCCACAAATGTTATTTTCCTTCATACTAAGGCTTTTAGACAAGAGCATTTCAAGGTATCCTCTACTTTCCCAAGTTTCAAGATGTGTGACAGTGCATATAGTAGGATATCAACGTTCAAAAGTTTGGTCTTAAGAATAGGGACTATTTTTCAGACTTATTTTTATCCTCAGATTAGTAATTTCCTTCATCTTACAAACCCTTGGGACAACAGCTCATAACTACTTATTACTAGTTTCATTTAAGAAAACATCTAACTTTCTAGTTTTTCTTAAACTCTTCCTATCTTTCAAATGTAATTTTTCACTTTCTACTCTTTTATCATAACAAAAAAATTGTATAGTTTCAAGTGCCAAAAGATAGTTTAATGAATACAAACCTTCGCCCTAAACCTGTTTTCAGCTGTGTCCTCACAGATGTTGTCCTTTGAGAGCATAGACCTGTAGAATTGGAGGGAGACAATAATAGGGGTAAAATAATATTTAAATGAAAACTACCCCCAAACTTGTACTTTGGCACGCACGGATATTCAGTGATGTCCTTTTTTCCACTTACCTCCATTCTTAAGATGAAACAATGTTACCGAAACATGGAGGTGAGGCGGAGGAATTTAGTTATGATAATGTGGCTCCTGTAAAAACAGGAGCTCCTCCGCAGGGTCAGCAGAGAAGTACGGTTTTAATCGATGCCCAATTACTTTAAAAATTGAACCGTTTTTTATATTTTCAACTTCTACTGCCCCGTGCAGGTGTACATACTTCACAACAAAAGGTCCTTTCCAAGCAGATTTAAGCTTACCCAGATGAAGATAGAGACGGGAATTGTAAAGAAGGACTTCTTGTCCCGGTGTGAAAGTTTTTCTAAAATGGTTTTTATCGTGGAACACTTTAGTCCGGTTCTTTACTATCAACGCATTATCGTAAGCTTCATCGCGGAGTTCGCTTAGCTCATTCAACTGCAGCTTCCGATAGCTGCTAGCTTGATCAAAATCGAAGTTTAGCCCTTTAATAGCCCACATTGCTTTATATTCGATCTCGACAGGAAGGTGGCATGCCTTCCCAAATACAAGGCGGTATGAAGACATACCAAGATCGGGCTTATAAGCGGTGCGAAATGCCCAAAGAGCATCCGTCAATTTGGTTGACCAATCTTTACAGTTTTTAGAAACCGTCTTCTCCAAAATTTGTTTGATTTGCTTATTTGAGATCTCAGTTTGCCCGCTTGTTTGGGGATGATTGGGCGTAGAAAGTTTGTGGCTGATTGCATATTTCCGCATCAACGCCTCGAAAGACCGATTACAGAAATGCGTCCCGTTGTCGCTGATTATAGCGCGAGGGTGTCCGAATCGTGAAAAGATATTTTCTTTAAGGAACTTAATGACAACTTTGTTTTCATTAGTGCGACACGGTATTGCTTCCACCCATTTTGAGACATATTCAACCGCTAACAAGATATATAAATTCCTAAAAGAGTTAGGAAAAGGGCCCATAAAATCAATACCCCAAATATTGAATATTTCCACAACCAAGATAGGTTGGAGCGGCATCTCATTTCTTCGTGAAATCGGACCCAAGTGTTGACACCGCGGACAAGTTTTGCAATGATCATATGCATCTTTAAATAATGTTGGCCAATAAAAGCCATATTGCAAAACTCTCTCCGCTATTTTTCGAGGACCAAAGTGACCGCCGCATGCCTGATCATGACAAAAAGATAACACACTCTTGAATTCATCGTTAGGGACACACCTGCGAATGATTTGATCGGAACAATACTTAAACAAATAAGGTTCATCCAAGTAAAAGTGTTTTACTTGGGATAGAAATCGAAGTTTGTCTTGTTTCGACCAATTGCTAGGAATAAGTCCCGTAGCTAGGTAATTCACAATATCTACGAACCAAGGTTCACAGGATACGGTTAAGAGCTGTTCGTCAGGAAATAGGTCATTTATCGGCACGGTCTACGTTGGTGAAGAAGAGATGCGTGAAAGATGGTCGGTTATAACGTTTTCACATCCACTCTTGTCTCGGATGACAAGATCAAATTTTTGTAACAATAGGATCCAACGTATTAGCTTGGTCTTAGCATCCTTCTTCGATAAAAGGTGTCGTAGGGCGGAGTGATCAGTGTAAACCACTATTGGCGATCCAATCAAGTAGGGCCTGAATTTTTCTAATGCAAATACAACCGCCAAGAGTTCTTTCTCGGTAGTTGTGTAATTAATTTGTGCACCGTTCAGGGTCCAATTTGCATAGTAAATTATATGTAGCATCTTATCAATGCGCTGTCCTAAGACCGCACCAATAGCAAAATCTGTTGCATCACACATAAGCTCGAACGGGTGGTTCCAATCCAGAGATGATAGAACGGGGGCTGTAATGAGAGATCTTTTAAGCGATTCAAAAGCAGCCTCACAATCCGAATCAAAATGAAATGTTGTATCCTTGACCAAGAGAAGAGTTAAGGGTCTAGCAATTTTGCTAAAGTCCTTAATGAATCTCCTATAAAATCCTGCATGACCAAGGAAAGATCGTATATCTTTGACGCATTTGGGACGAGGGAGGTTATGGATGACATCTATTTTAGCTCTGTCTACCTCAATGCCTTTTCGTGAAATTATATGTCCAAGGACAATACCTTCATGGACCATAAAATGGCATTTTTCCCAATTCAAAGTTAAGTTCTTATTCTTACAGCGGGTAAGAACTGCGTCAAGATGATGAAGGCAGTCCTCAAAGGAGTCCCCAGATATGGAGAAATCGTCCATAAATATCTCCAGAAAATTCTCAACCATGTCTGAGAATATCCCCATCATACACCGCTGAAATGTAGCGGGAGCGTTGCATAACCCAAAAGGCATGAGTCTATAAGTAAACGTACCGAAAGGACAAGTAAATGTTGTTTTATCTTGATCCTTTTCGGCGATGGGGACCTGGTTATAGCCAGAGTATCCGTCCAAGAAACAATAGTATTCATGTCCAGCTAATCATTCTAATATCCGGTCAATGAAAGGTAGAGGGAAGTGATCTTTTCTCGTTGCGGCATTGAGTTTTCTGTTATCTATACACACGCGCCATCCAGTTTGGGTGCGTGTTTGGATCAACTCATTAGCCTCATTAATTATGACCGTGATGCCAGACTTTTTAGGGACCACATGAATAGGACTTACCCATTGGCTATCAGATATTGGGTAAATTATACCACTATCAAGGCACTTGACGATTTCTTTCTTTACCGCCTTCTTCATAACGGGATTTAACCGTCTTTATAGGTCTCGGGTTGGTTTTGCTTCATCCATCAAATGTAAATAAAGTTCAACAATTAAGGGACTAATCTCTTTGATGTCAGCCATTGACCAACCAAATGCTTGCCGATTTGATCTCAATACCGTCAAAAGTGCATTCTCTTGCTCTAAAGCTAGAGAAGCGGATATGATCACGGGCAAAGACTCGTTCTCACCTAAATATGTATATTTAAGATGAGAAGATAGCGGTTTGAGATATAGTATTGGCGGAGAGACAATAGAAGGCGGGGTAAGGGAATGATATTCGGACTCCCTGAGAGATTCATAACTTGTGTAGGATATTGACTCGGAAAGTGCTACTGACTTTTGCGATAAGTCAACGGATTGAAACTCGAGGATGGACTAGTCGAAGATATCCTCACTATAATTTTTTGCCAGATCAAACAATGCCGCACTAGTGTTGTCGAGATCATCATAGCAAAGTACTTCCGCTCCGCAGCTGTCGGAAGCTATCTCGTTGATGGAATAGACATCGATTAAATGAGCAGAAGGATCAGATGGTTGACTTCGTAGCTTGTAAATATTAAGCTCAATTGTCATCTTCCTGAAGGATAAGTTCATAGAACCGTTACGACAATTAATGACAGCGTTGGAAGTTGCTAAGAAAGGTCGACCGAGTATCATCGGGAATTGGTTGCGTGGGTTTGCCACAGGTTGTGTATCCAAAACAATAAAGTCCACATGAAATATGAATTCCCCAACTTTGATTAACACATCCTCAAGCTCACCCCTAGGTTGGGCAATAGATCGGTCTGCCATCTGGAGAGTACAGTGGGCAGGTTTCAACTCTCCTATACCTAGCTGCTCATAGACGGAATATGGAAGCAAGTTAACACTAGCGCCGAGGTCAAGTAGAGCACGATTGATGCTTTTTCCCCAATAGTTATAGATATTGTAGGACAACCGGGGACCTTACGTTTCTTAGGCAATTGCTGGGTAAAAGCTGTGCTCACGTTACTTTTCATGAATACATTTTTCGGCACTTGAGTTTTTCTTTTCCTAATGCATAAGTCCTTAAGGATTTTCTCATAAGATGGAACTTGTTGAATAGCATCTAGGAGAGAGATATTTATGTTAACTTGCTTAAACATTTCCACAACCTTCTCCATTTGTGTGTTAGATTTGTTGGCCCTTAACCTGTTTGGAAATTGAGCTTTATCAATAAGTTTTGGGTCCAACATTTGTGAAAAAGTTTGTGGGGATGGAATTGATCCCAGAATTAGAATGGGGATCGTTTTAGGTAGATTCAGGGAAATGGGCGAAGGGTTCGAGCCTTGGGGGAAACGGAGAATAGACTCGGACGAAAGTGGGAGACTAGACAAATTAGGGGAAGAAGTAGAAGCCGGGGTTTCAATTGATTCTTCATCATCAATCTATTCACCCACTTGATTGTCCAACACTCTTCCTGATCTCAACGTGGTGATGGCATTCACATTATGATTTTGTGAATGGCCAGGATTTGGTAGGGGTTGAGACGGAAGTTTCCCTTTCTCTCTTGCACTTATTTCGGCGTTTAATTGTGCAATTGTGCTTCTATCGATTTAATACTTTCATCGTGGAATGCGGAGTCCTTTTTTGTATTATTGACAGAAGACTTTATCTCAGCCGAAACTTGCATGAAATTTTTCAGAAACAAATTCATGGTTAGTTCGAGTGAAGAGGAATTATCGGTACCGGCCAATTGCAAAGAATTATTATACGGTGCAGAAGTGTTGGACGGATTTTGAAAAGGTTGCGATTGAAAGGGGTGCTGACTCTGTGGTGGTGGTTGCTGTTGCTGTGGAGGAGGTCTTTGGTAATTGCTTTGGAACTGGTTTTGATTTTGGTTTTGGTTTTGGTTCCAAGCAAAGTTAGGATGATTCCTCCACCCTTGATTGTATGTGGAAGAATAAGGATCGTTTCTAGGTCGCTGCTGAAAAGTAGCATTAGTTTGCTCATGACCTTGAAACAGTGCATTCATAGGACATACTTCCATCAAGTGTGATGGATCGGAACAGCAACCACACACGGTCTTGGGGAGCGTTACCTTGTTTAGGGAGATTGATGAGAATTTGTTTTCAATAGCGTCGAGTTTCTTTTATATCTCTGTCATTTCGGCTTTTACTGCGATGGAAACATCGAGCTGATGAATACCTCCCCTAGATGAAGGTGGTCTAACGCTTTCCCACTGCAAAGTGTTTTCAGCGAGATCTTCTAGATATTTCCAGGCTTCACCATTGTCTTTGGACATGAAATTGCATTGACACATACTTTCAAGCATCTGCTTTGTCGCTGGATTAATGCCCTCATATATAATTCGACATAAATCCCATCTATGTATTCCATGATGAGGACATTGGACAAGCAGATCTTTAAAACGTTCAAAGCACTTCCAAAATGGTTCATTGGGAAGCTGGGTAAACTGGTTGATTTCGCTCCGAACACGGGTGGTCTTATGATTTGGGTAAAATTTCTTAAGGAATGCTATCACGAATTTATCCCAATTGGTAATAGAGTGTACGACAGTTTTATAAAGCCATTTTTCTGCCAAGTCGCACAAAGTGAATGGGAGAAAACGCAAGCGCATAGCATCCACGGATAGTTGTGAAGTACCCATCATAGCGCATACGTTTTCGAATTTAGTGATGAAAACGTACGCGTCTTCAGACTCAAGCCCATGAAATTTTGGCAACAGGTTGATGTAGTGGGGTTTAATTTCAAAATTATCCCCGTTGGCTGGTGGAATGGATAGACAGGTAGGAAGTGGACCGCATATAAGATAACATCTTTCTTGGAGAGAGATGCGCGGTGGATTCTGCTCACCTACGGGCAGTGGCAGGGTGGTATTATAATTTGATGGAGTACCATCCATCTCGGTCGTTGTGGTGGGTGGTGGGGGAAAAGAAGATGAAGAAGCACCGACTTCGGAGTTAATAGCAAAAACGCGGACAAGATGGGCACTAGAATCCCGTGTCCAGCCAAGCATGCACTAAGCGGGTGTAGCGCAAGTGGCGGCGTGTGTGTGATTTAAAATTGGTTTGTTTTGAAAAGTGTCGGACTTGAGACAAATCACACAAAAATGCACAAACAACCCTAGAACTAAGGTTACCTAGGTCAAGTCTCTAAACCGCTCCTAGACTTCCAAAGGACAAGCCGCAGGATCAATCCTCTACCACCTCTTTACTACTCTTGTGGCCAAGTAAGTGCCAGGTAAGTGGGAGGTATCCGCTATACGAATCACCGAAAATAGCGGACCTAATTAAGTAACCACTTGCCTTAGACACACTTGCTTAGGCACCACAAAAGTAATGCAGATAAGCGATAGATTGCCCACGACCTTCCTTTGTCCTTATTGAGCGCGACAGTCCTTAGAGTCTTGTTTAGATATTTTTTAAATTAATGTAGGGTTGATGCGGATGCTCGTTTTATGATTTGCGGGGCCCAGGAAGAGTGATAAAATCCCCACCTAATCTGAATTTTGGTCTTGCCCCTTAAAATCCATATTAAAATATGAATAAACTAACCAGTTACAAAACTTTGCAAAAAGATTTTTGAGCGGCGATATTTTGCAAAGAATCCTACAGAAAAGAGAGAGAAGGAGTTGAGAAATTTACCAGAGAAGTTTGGAACCCTAAGTCCTCAATTGCGCCGCGGTTCCGCCGCCGAATAGGCCTTCTTGCCGCGGTTCAGCCGCGAAGTTTAGGGATCTTGTGATGATTTTTGCTACGTGGCCTCCCTTGCTCCTCTGGATCTTGATGAATGTCTCTGAATCTCTTTTTCTTCTAGTCTGTGACTCCAGATCCCCTTGCGAAATTCACACAACAATCGTTAAATATACAATTTGCAGTTTTGTTTTATTTATGATATTGATCAAATAATAATTCAACACGAATAGTAAGAAAAAAAATTATGCACGTATCCCTGGCAACAGCACCATTTGATTGATCTGTATTTAAAGAAGTGTGTGTATTAACTGCAATCAATAACGGTGTCGCGTGTAGCTAGACCGAAATGAGTACGGGTCGTCTTAAGGATATGTGGAATCTTTCAATCTTACTTTAGACGTGTTGAAAAATAGGAAGAATAGAGGATTAAAGAATAGTGGAAATAGTTTCAAGATCTACGCCAAAATACGGATGTAGAATACAGATATAGTTTGAATACGGATATAGATTTTATAAGAAGAATGCTTGTAGGGTTCGTTCGGATTTAGTAGTCATGGATGACAAATAAAGATTACTCATTTTCTCTATTGATAGATTTAATACTAGATAGATAGTGATGAATGAGGATTAGGGTTCTTGGAAGAAACTAGGGTTTCCCCACTATTGACCCTTGTCCTTTCATTGATCTCTATTCATGTCTAGCCCTTAACAAAATAATTGTTAATCTGATCTCAAATCGCGGTCGAGACCAACAATAAATTGGTAGCACGCCCGATAAGGATGTTAATATTTATTTTGCTAAAGTTTATAAACTTCATAAGATTTAAAAGAAGTTAAAACATTTTTTCATCCATTGATCTACCCTAATCTTACGAACCCTATCAAGCGGAGAATTACTCGCGCATGATGGAGATAAAAGAACGGATAGAGAAAGAATTCATAATGTAAATGCAGAAAATAAATGCTAAATAATGATCAACCTTTATTAATCAACTTCACAATTACAAAGCCTTCAAGTTTAGATTACAAGAGGAGAAAGAAGTTGCTCTCGATCTCTGCCTTGTAGGAAGTAGATGCTCCGTCGAATCTCACGTCGCTCTATCACGTCGAATCGTGGATCTGTCGTGGATCTCGTGTTCTTTGATGGTGATTTGCTTTATGTAAAAGGTGATGGTTCTAACTTTAGCCCGTGGTCCTTTATATAGCCCTCAAAGAAGAAAACCTAGTTAGCATATATGGTGACTTTCCTAATATGATGAGTTTCCATATAAGGTAATTTCCTAATATGGTGACATTCCATATATGGTGACTTCTTAATATGGTGACTTGTCTTTAGGATCCTACCCAAAAAATCCAGAACCCTAATTCCCAATAACAGCCGTGGATCCGCCGGATATGGCTTGTTTTGGCCGTAGAACCGCGGCCGTTTGGTGTGATCATTGCTTCAAAATTCTTGGGCTGCTTCATAGTGACACATGGAGATTTATTTGATGTCTAGAATCTTCATAGCTTTTCTGAATCTCTGCCAGTATTGATTCTTCGATTTATTTAACTTCATCGGCAGATTTTTGATTCCCGACACTCGATATCTCGATCTCCTGACCTGAGCTAAACCTTGCACAATATCTCAATGAATAATGTTAGTAATATTTTTTTTTATTGAGATATTATCCTAACCATTTTATATGATATTATATTTTAAGAATATTGATTAGGGATATTTGATATGATATGCATATTTTAATTATCAAAATATTGTATAAATATAATATGCATATATTTTCCTTCATAATGTTAATTATAATATATAAACAAATGAAAATAGTATTTTTACAGATAAACCCTCATATGTGTCATATTTATAATAAACACATTTTATTACATAAATATAGTAAGGAAAATGTCATATCAAATGCACAATATTTTTGACTGAACAAATACCCCCAAACTTAACTTTGATCGTCCCGAGCAAACTAGTTATTCAAGAGAAGGAAAAAAAACCCTAAGTAGCACACTTTCGTAGGCAACACGATTACACTGAGCACGTGCAACAAGCCGTTAAACCTCTAGGTGTCCCTAGTAGGAAGAGTGTTGTCTCCTAAGGGTTTTCAGCGAACTAAACCCACAAAATCCTATAATAAAAGAGAGATGGTGAAAGTTACATATAAAGATAAGAACTATAAAAGAAAGAACTAGAAAATAAGAGTTTCCAACTATACCAGCTTTTCAGTTGCTATGAGCCATATCTTAATGGTCGTGAAAAAATGTTAGAAATCACATCATCTCTCAATAAAACATCGCCTTCAGTCTTCCTCCCTATCTTTCTTCCAAACATTAATCATATATCCCTACATGTGTGTAAAAGACATCCCTACACTTAGAGAATTCAATTCCAGCTATCATACTCTTGTCCATCTTCCAAAATACTTTTTAGTTGGTGAATATTTTAGATGGAATTGCTCACACATTCTTCATGCGACCGTCAATACTTCTTGAGGTACTAACCGATCGATCACAAAACGTGCTCACGCATTTAGGCGTAATTCCTCGTTTCGCAACACCTAAGGCTTAGCAGTGGCTCCCAAACCAGTTGGTCTAAGGCACTAGGTGATAAAGCACCCTTACTATATTTTTTTATGCTGTCTTGGTAATTACAAAACCAGTGTTCATTTTTTTTTCTTCACCACTTATATATATTTTTTATTTTCCTTCATACTAAGGCTTTTAGAAAAGAGCATTTCAAGGTATCCTCTACTTTCCCAAGTTTCAAGATGTGTGACAGTGCATATAGTAGGATATCAACGTTCAAAAGTTTGGTCTTAAGAATACGGACTATTTTTCAGACTTATTTTTATCCTCAGATTAGTAATTTCCTTCATCTTACAAACCCTTGGGACAACAGCTCATAACTACTTATTACTAGTTTCATTTAAGAAAACATCTAACTTTCTAGTTTTTCTTAAACTCTTCCTATCTTTCAAATGTAATTTTTCACTTTCTACTCTTTTATTATAAAAAAAAAAATTGTATAGTGCCAAGTGCCAAAAAATAGTTTAGTGAATATAAACCTTCCCCCCAAATCTGTTTTCAGCTGTGTCCTCATAGATGTTGTCCTTTGAGAGTATAGACCTGTAGACTTGGGGGGAGACAATAATAGGGGTAAAATAATATTTAAATGAAAACTACCCACAAACTTGTACTTTGGCACCCACGGATATTCAGTGATGTCCTTTTTTCACTCACCTCCATTCTTAAGATGAGACGATGTTACCGAAACATAGAGGTGAGGCGGAAGAATTTAGTTATGATAAAGTGGCTCCTGTAAAAACAGGAGCTCCTCCGCAGGGTCAGCAAAGAAGTACGGTTTTAATCGATGCCCATTTACTTTAAATATTGAACCGTTTTTTATATTTTCAACTTCTACTGCCTCGTGCGGGTGTACAACCTCACAACAAAAGGTCCTTTCCAACGAGATTTAAGCTTACCCGGACGAAGATGGTGACGGGAATCGTAAAGAAGGACTTGTTGTCCCGGTGTGAAAATTTTTCTAAAAAGGTTTTTATCGCGGAACACTTTAGTCCGGTTCTTTACTATCACCGCATTATCCTAAGCTTCATCGCGGAGTTCGCTTAGCTCATTCAATTGCAGCTTCCGATAGCCGCTAGCTTGATCAAAATCGAAGTTTAGCACTTTAATAGCCCACATTGCTTTATGTTTGATCTCGACAGGAAGGTGGCACGCCTTCCCAAACACAAGGAGGTATGAAGACATACCAAGATCGGTTTTATAAGCGGTGCGAAATGCCCAAAGAGCATTCGTTAATTTGGTTGACCAATCTTTACGATTTTTGGAAACCGTCTTCTCCAAAATTTGTTTGATTTGCTTTTTTGAGATCTCAGCTTGCCCGCTTGTTTGGGGATGATAGGGCATAGAAAGTTTGTGGCTGATTGCATATTTCCGCATCAACGCCTCAAAAGACCGATTACAGAAATGCGTCCCGTTGTCACTGATTATAGCGCGAGGGTGTCCGAATCGCGAAAAGATATTTTCTTTAAGGAACTTAATGACAACTTTGTTGTCATTAGTGCAACACGGTATTGCTTCCACCCATTTTGAGACATAATCAACCGCTAACAAGATATATTAATTCCCAAAAGAGTTGGAAAAATGGCCCATAAAATCAATACCCCAAACATCGAATATTTCCACAACCAAGATAGGTTGGAGCGGCATCTCATTTCTTTGTGAAATCAGACTCAAGTGTTGACACCACGAACAAGTTTTGCAATGATCATATGCATCTTTAAATAATGTTGGCCAATAAAAGCCACATTGCAAAACTTTATCCGCTGTTTTTTAGGACCAAAGTGGCTGCCGCATGCCTGATCATGACAAAAAGATAACACACTCATGAATTCATCGTTAGGGACACACCTGTGAATGATTTGATCGGAACAATACTTAAACAAATAAGGTTCATCCCAGTAAAAGTGTTTTACTTGGGATAGAAATCGAAGTTTGTCTTCTTTCGACCAATTGCTAGGAATAAGTCCCGTAGCTAGGTAATTCACAATATGTAAGAACCAAGGTTCGCAGGATACGGTCAAGAGCTGTTCGTCTGGAAATGAGTCATTTATCGGCACGGTCAACGTTGGTGAAGAAGAGATACGTGAAAGATGGTAGGATACAACGTTTTCACATCCACTCTTGTCTCGGATGACAAGATCAAATTCTTGTAACAACAGGATCCAACGTATTAGCCTGGCTTTAGCATCCTTCTTCGATAAAAGGTGTCGTAGGGCGGAGTGATCAGTGTAAACCACTATTAGCGAGCCAATCAATTAGGGACTGAATTTTTCTAATTCAAATACAACTGCCAAGAGTTCTTTCTCGGTAGTTGTGTAATTAATTTGTGCATCGTTCAGGGTCCTACTTGCATAGTAAATTACATGTGGCATCTTATCAATGTGATGTTCTAAGACCGCACCAATAGAAAAATCTGATGCATCACACATAAGCTCGAACGGGTGGTTCCAATCCGGAGATGATAGAACGGGGGATGTAATGAGAGATCTTTTAAGCGATTCAAAAGTAGCCTCACAATCCGAATCAAAGTGAAATGTTGTATCCTTGGCCAAGAGAAGAGTTAAGGGTCTAGCAATTTTGCTAAAATCCTTAATAAATCTCCTATAAAATCCTGCATGACCAAGGAAAGATCGTATTTCTTTGACGCATTTGTGACGAGGAAGGTTATGGATGACATCTATTTTAGCTCTGTCTTCCTCAATTCCTTTTCGTAAAATTATATGTCCAAGGACAATACCTTCTTGGACCATAAAATGGCATTTTTCCTAATTCAAAATTAAGTTCTTATCCTTACAGCGGGTAAGAACCGCGTCATGATGACAAAGGCCGTCCTCAAAGGAGTCCCCAAATATAGAGAAATTGTCCATAAATATCTCCAGAAAATTCTCAACCATGTCTGAGAATATCCTCATCATACACCGCTGAAATGTAGCGGGAGCGTTGCATAATCCAAAGGGCATGCATCTATAAGCAAACGTACCGAAAGGACAAGTAAATGTTATTTTATCTTGATCCTTTTCGGTGATGGAGACCTGGTTATAGCCAGAGTATCCATCAAGAAACAATAGTATTCATGTACAGCTAATCGTTCTAACATCCGGTCAATGAAAGGTAGAGGGAAGTGATCTTTCCTTGTTGCGGCATTGAGTTTTTTGTAATCAATACACACGCCCCATCCAGTTTGCATGCGTGTTTGGATCAACTCATTAGCCTCATTAATTATGACCGTGATGCCAGACTTTTTAGGGACTACATGAATAAGACTTACCCATTGGATATCAAATATTGGGTAAATTATACCACTATCAAGGCACTTGACGATTTCTTTCTTTACCGCCTTCTTCATAACGTAATTTAATTGTCTTTGTGGGTCTCGAGTTGGTTTGGTTTCATCCATCAGATGAATATAATGTTCAACAATTAAGGGACTAATCCCTTTGATATTAGCCATTGACCAACCAAATGCTTGCCGATTTGATCTCAATACCGTCAAAAGTGTGTTCTCCTGCTCTAAAGCTAGAGAAGCGGATATGATCACGGGAAAAGACTCGTTCTCACCTAAATATGCATATTTAAGATAAGAAGGTAGCGGTTTGAGATCTAGTATTGGCGGAGCGACAATAGAAGGTGGGGTAAGGGAATGATACTTGGACTCCCTAAGAGATTCATAACTTGCGTAGGATATTGACTCGGAAAGTGCTATTGACTTTTGCGACGAGTTAACGGATTCAAACTCGGGGATGGACTCGTCGAAGATATCCTCTCTATAATTATTTTCCAGATCAAACTATGTCGCACTGGTGTTGTTGAGATCATCATAGCAAAGTACTTTCGCTTCGCAGCTGTCGGAAGCAATCTCGTTGATGGAACAGACATCGATTAAATGAGCAGAAGGTTCAGATGGTAGACTTCCTAGCTTGTAAATATTAAACTCAGTTGTCATCTTCCTGAAATATAAGTTCATAGAACCGTTACGACAATTAATGACAGCGTTGGAAGTTGCTAGGAAAGGTCGACCGAGTTTCAATGGGATTTGGTTGAGTGGGTTCGCCACAGGTTGTGTATCCAAAACAATAAAGTCCACATGGAATATGAATTCCCCAACTTTGATTAATACATCCTCAAGCTCACCCCTAGGTTGGGCGATAGATCGGTCTGTCATCTGGAGAGTGCAGTGGGCAGGTTTCAACTCTCCTATACCTAGTTGCTCATAGACGGAATATGAAAGCAAGTTAACACTAGCGCCGAGGTCAAGTAGAGCACGATTGATGCTTTTTCCACCAATAGTTATAGATATTGTAGGACAACCAGGGTCCTTACATGGTATCAGAGCCACTATATAAGCCTTAGTTAACTCATTGCGATATTAGAAATCCATCGTTTTTGTCGTGGAAAAACCGCCGACAAAAACAGTTTCAAAAACTTAAAATTTGAGATGTTTGCACACCCCGTGGCTCACGATTTGAACTGAGAAGCCACAGGGTGGTGCATGGGCACCCTGGGGAACCCCCCGAGGGGACTAAATAGCTGGGCCCACTCCCCAAGACCACCACAAGGTGGTCTTGGCGGTGGGGACCCGAAACTGCCCCACCTTGGGCAGTTTCAGGTCTGCCTCACCCCATGGCCACCACGTGGTGGCCTCGGGGGTGGGGTACCCCCTCTAGGCCCCCCGACTCAGAGTTAATTTCGTTCTCTAATTCCCCGCGAAGGTTTAGGCGCGTTTCGTTTTGATTCGGACTTCCGAATTGTCTTTAAATGGTCGGTTTTTGGAACTTTAGCTCGCTGTTTTTTCATGGTTTTGGAAATTGGTTTAGTTTGCTAATTGCATGCGGAATTCTAATGTCGTAGTTCACAGTACATACATTACCATCTGCGACCATGAATGTCCTTAGAGCAGTACAACTCGTCTAACTACTATATGCTCTTTTAGACGGGTTTGCGAACGTGACATTCACGTTGATGTTCTGTGTTGTGCTGTGGTTGTGGCGGGATCGTCGTGGTGGATAGCTTGGGTGCAATGGTAGTACAGTTTGGATTTATTTATACATTTTATATTGCGGGGTGAGCATCCGACATGTAGACTGCCGTCACTGTCAGTTTGTATATTATTTGTTATGGGCACGACCGGGTTGAGGTCGATGTCACCCTTGTACTTATTTTCTTTTCTGTACTAGGATTACCCCGCGGTGGAGTGCACGAATAGTCATGTTCTAGAGGGCAATGGGCCTCATCTCATGGCTTTGAGAAGGAGGGGAACTCACTCTAGAATTGGCGGGCTATTCGCCGCATTCGTAGGGGGTATAGGTTGACCCAAGGAGGGGTGCTCAAGTTACCGGATTCCGTGAAGTGCCGGGTGACACATTCACTTTGATGAAGCGGGTTGTCTCACTTTTGGTTTTGGCGGGTAACTTGCCATGCTCGTAAGGGTCTAGGTTTTCATTGCACAGGCTATCCACATAACCAGGGGAACGTCGGGTTTCACTTGCGGCTCAAAGGAAACCCGGGGCTCCCAGATCATCAGTATTGTTCTGTGTTGCTTATCGCTTATCCGTGATGTTGAATTTATCATGCCTGGAACGATTATTATATATTGTTATATATATATATTATTAGATGTTGTATATGTTTTGCACCCGCACTAGTCCAGCCCCCGCTCTGTCGTTAGTTAAGTAACCTAACAGGTGATGACGGGGCCCAATGGCGAATGCGGATGGCATATACGTACATCATATTTTCATTCTTTTCTGGTGTGATTAATTGATGGGACTGCGTTGATTTTGATCAATGCAAGGATAACAAAAACTATATATGATGTTGTTGGAACAATTTTCAAAAGCTGTTATTACAAGGACATTTTCTTTTGTTTTGCACAGCGGTATTCGGTTATGAATATCCATCACCTCATTCGACGAGGCAAGAGCCGAGATCCCTTCACCGGGAGTGACCTCTTGGGAAGAAGTTTGCGTCAGGGTAATAACTTCACTATAGTCGATTACTTTTTTGCTTTGCATCGAGGTATTCAGTTGGGAATATCCTGCACCTCATTCGACGAGGAAAGAGCCGAGATCCTTTCACGGGGAGTGACCTCTTTAGCAAAGGTTTTCGCCACTATATATTTGTAAAGCTATCCGGTTCCTTCAACGATATCAAGTTCATTACGTTAATGGTTTTTCGCCAAAAACCATTCGTACCCCTCCGTCATTTCAGACGGGTAGCACTTAGTATTCATGCTATGTTTGTTGGCCTTCGTCAAGGCATAGTGTATGGTAGCTATTTGTTATTTTTTGTTGCATAGATAAATGCGTTGGTTTCGGACAGTCGTACTACTATATTGGCCTGCATCAAGGGTATGTACGGGTGGGTTCAAATTAACCTGGACAATGACGGGTAGAACTTGATATGTCGGCCTTCGTCAAGGTCATAAGAGCATGGGGTAAAAATCACATCG
Source organism: Agapanthus africanus (assembly GCA_030015575.1). Classification (NCBI taxonomy): domain Eukaryota; kingdom Viridiplantae; phylum Streptophyta; class Magnoliopsida; order Asparagales; family Amaryllidaceae; genus Agapanthus; species Agapanthus africanus. The sequence goes on from CM057345.1 coordinate 500,907,311, forward strand.
GGAGTTTCAAACATACAGGAAACTTGCCAGGCATGCGCATACTTTCTGTAGCGTGATAACTTGAGTGGATTCCATCAGGTTATCATGCGATGATAGTTGGATCCCGATTCCCACTGATGAGTTGGTTTACTCCTCGGGTGATTTTAGATGATCCCGACTAATTCTTCTTTTGGGTTTGGGGGAGGATTCGAGGAAACAGTGGGAGCCATCCGGATTAACCATTCTGATCTAGGTTAGAGTGTGTGCTGAGTGTTTCTTTTCTCTCTCTCTTTGAAATCGACCATGGCCCGACCCTCGACTAGAACTCATAAACCAAGTTAACCAAACCTTCTTAAAACACACTGGCTTTTGGATTGTCAGAGTAGCATACTTCATTGCCACTCCTACTTTTACCCTTTACTTTTCTCCGGAACATTCTGTATCACTACGAAGATCCGCATTTATTGGATATGACCATCGTATAGTTACATACAAACTCGAAGAAACTTGTTTTAGATTCGAGAATGGTTTCCGGTTCTAGAGAAATTGAATAGGACTATTCAGTTGTCTTTTCCTTTTACCTTCTCTCAGCTTGTGAGGGCTACTAAGATTAGGTGAGGGTACACGTATTACGCTTATTGGATAGTCTTCTTCCAAACCATAGGCAGGTGCCGAAAGGTGGGGAAGGAAGAAAACCAATTAACCTAAATGTGGTGTACAGAAGGTAATAAGTAAAGACAAATAAAGGGATTAGAAAGAGGGCAAAGTAAATTGCGACTGCTATCATTTATGACGAAACCACGTATATTATCGCCACTCCCATTTCACCTTTGAATTTCTCCAGAACACCCCGTATCACTATGAAGATCCACATTTATTGGATAATCCATCGTATAGTTACATACGAACTCGGAGGAACTTGTTCCAGTTCAAGAATGGATTCTGGTTCAGGAGAAATAGAATAAGGATTATTCAGTTGTCTTTTCCTTTTACTTTCTCTCAGGTTGCGAGGGCTCATAGGATTAGGAGGGTGCACCTATTACGCTTATTGGATAGTCTTCTTACAAACCATAGGCTGGTGCCAAAAGGTAGGGAAGGAAGAAAACCATTTAGCCTAAGTACGGTGTACAGAAGGTAATAAGTAAAGACAAATAAAGGGATTGGAGAGATAGCAAGGAAATATACGGTTACAGTCATGAATCAAGATAGTAGAAGAGGTATTACTAGGAATACCCGGATACCCCTTCGAAACATTTTCATGTTTCAGTTTCCCTATGCAGTGTTAATTGAAAACTGATTTCCCAATTAGATTCTGACTCCAGGATATGTATTTACCAGCTTTGATTCTCACATCTGTATGGTATTAGAGATGATGAGTGGGAGTAAGATATTGGGAATTAGGTGATTATATCCTCATTATATCGGAATTCGTTGTAATTGGTGATATTTGAGGAAATCACCTGGGTTTTTGCCGGACAATAAATATTTGGTTTTGAATATCCGCAGTTATGCACCAGTTTCAAACTGATATACCTGTAAGTTTATTTTATAAAGTGAGATATAACTTTTTGAAATTATGTCTATGACATTTACCTATATCAGTTGATGGTTAGGTAAGGAGTATTCAACAACGGTGTAATTCTTCTTAACCATAGTACAGTTTTCAACCTACGACGCACAAGGTTTGAGTTATTGAATTCAGGGGACTTATACAAAGTATTGTATGTTGTCCAGTGTCCATTAAGACAAAGAAGTTGGTACTCGTACTATATTCTGTTTACTTGTGACTTTTCTTAGTTTTTAGACAAGTATTTCGTAGAAATACAGGGTCCAAGTTTTGAGAAGTTATAGGTACAAGAATAAAGTAGAGAACCATGTGTTACAAGTATCGGGATTTTTTAAGGTGATCGAAAATGTAGATACTTGTGTTTGGTATTCAGTTGATAGTAATGGTTTTGAGAACTTGCTTCTCTTTCAGGTTACTAATATCTGGATGCACTCCTTGTTGAGTAATGCTGATCGGCCTATCCCCATTTAGCTGACATGCACTGGAGACAGCTACATGATTTGAATCTATTTTCAATTAAATTAGTGCCTCTGTTTCTATATTGTATATAGAAGGGTTCATATATTAACGATGTTAAGGTATTTGGAGTTGTCCGGCTTATGCTTAAAACCAGGCTCTGGATATACTCATGGCACGTTTCAGTAATGGCAGTTTGTGGGTTATCCCGGGCTATGACGAGGGATAACTTTCTACCATCTGGAAGATCAATGGTGATATTGTTCTTGACTCGCCACAGTTTTAACAAAATGGACTTTTTCAGAAAACAGTAGTAGGAGTATGGTAGAACTGGAAGTGATTCCAGAACCACAAACGATTACTGAAAATTTAATAGAACCTAAAGATTCAATCGGATTTGACATCCAGTAGCCACTCTGCAGATACGGTGGGTAATCTCAGGCGCCCGAGAGGTACTTCGGTATCCTCAAAGACGGTGACAAGGAGGTTCTTGTATACCCAGACTTGCCATACTGCTGTTCTAGACTGTAAGACCCGGCAGGAGGATGAGTATAGCGTCGTTCTAAACTATCTTTATAAGTGCACGTGTATATGACTCTGCCAGAGGGTTGTTATAGTCAGTAGGAGCAGCGGAAGCATAGTGGACAAGTAGCTTGTGTCTATTTATAGACTGAAGCAGGTATAGCGGAGATAGATCATCTATTTTTTATGTGATAGTCATAGGCTTTGATTTCATCAGAATAGAAGATGGATCTGTTAAGATGGTAGTAGGGTGTGATGTCCTGGTATTTGGATGACATGCACTTTATAGGAAGTGAAATTCCTATACTACGATCGGTTATGTTGTGGTTGTCATACAGTGGTTTCTCCACATTGGATATGGATAATATATCAGGCATTCTGGTAACCAGATCTATGGTTTTAGATCTAGATTTGGGTAGTTTCCCAATCTGGGTACTTTGACACTATTCTAAAGGTGTTTTAGAATGGATGACTCCTGGCATGGTGGTGCACCTGCAGGTGATGGGGTCACCCTCTCTAAAGGTGTCTTACAAACTAAAGGGAAGAGGGATGTGCATGATTGGTATATCACTTGCTTAGGCAATTGAGTCAATCATGAGATGTCAAGTACCACACTGGATGTTGTTTTTGCACTAGCTGCAATTAGTTTATATTGATCCAATGCTGGGGAAACGTTGGGAAGCAGTTTATGAACATAAATGGATGTTCATTGGATATGGTAACAGCAGCCTCCTTCGGGAGACGACTATCATTCCAGGATTCCAAGATGACCTGGATGACAGAGCTACTGCCAGAGTTTTAGTTTTCCCTCTTTTGAAGGGCGGTAGTTTGGCAGGTGGTCCAAGAGGATACTGAGGAAGGCATGGTGCAGGATACTGATTAAATTCAGTAAACAATAATGTCTAAGAAGTTTGCTAGATTTGGAGTTCATTTGTGAACTGGGTCCTATCAGATATCCAGAAATATTCTAAGACAGGTATTGCTCATTTCGGTAGATAGCTTTCTCCGCGAAGTTGAGATATAGAGAGACACAGAAACAAACATTGGAGCGGATCCACTCACTGAGGCTATTTCTTGAACACAATAGTTTCGCAAAAGAGCTTTGCGAGACTGATTAGTAGAGGAGTTGGGTGTTCGGTATCACACGGGCTGTGAGTATGCGACACCTCAATAATTAGCCTTAAGTGCAAGTGGTAGATTGTTGGCTATAGTGCCCTCAAGTCAATTATTGGATCGCAGGCACACAATTGCGATGATTGAAGGAGGACCTATACCGGTAGAACAGTCTTACTCAAGATGATAGTATGCTATCTGGTTTGTCTTTATCATCGTGTACTTGCTTTAGGTAACTTTACAGATCATAATTACATGTTAAAAGAGCCTATGAAATTCATGCTTGACTACCAATAGTATGATGGCGATCATATACGTGGGAGCTGGGGGTCTATAAGCACATCCTTAAAATATCCCTAGTCGTGGGAGTTTCGAGATTGGGAATCGATACTCCAGAGTAGACTAGTGTATACTGATCGAGACCCCGACGAGAGGCGGTGGCCGGTCTCACAAGCTATTGGTGTCAGTTTGTTCACCTAAGATGTATACAGGTGCTCATTGGGTTATGAGCACACCGGACGGACTCACCGGGAATGTGCTAGTTGGTATTATACCTATTGTCAGATAGCAGTTCCCAGGTGACATGTATACAAGTTAGTCTATCGATCTAAGATCGTCATTTGTCTCGTGTGAGTTCTCACTGTGCTTTGATTACTACCCTACCACGGTTCAAAGGAGTCGTGCAAATAGGTTTTAGTTGGGTACAGTCCCGAGCCACATGGACGCAGTGAGCAGATCGTCAGGGGATTCGTCTCTCCCAGTATTGGGGGTTGATGTCGCGTTGTGCACGGGTGGCCATCACCAGAAATCCTTGGCCAAGGTAGTCGAGAATTACTGATCTAGGATCGGTAGTTTCTCAGGTGGTGATGGATTTCATACCGACACTGAATGTCAAGTTATTAGGGGTCTGATTTTATCCACCCCCCTAGGCTCGATATGTGATACTCATAGACGAACGGACCAGACTGTACGGATATTGTCACTGTTAGGCTCAGTAGGGGTTTCAGGATGAGTTTGCTCATCGGCCTCCTTTTCGCCCAATACCCGGGTAGCCGTTATGTACAGCTAGTGCCGCTGACGTGCTTGTGGTTAAACCCACTGCCAGCGTATTGACGAGTATTTAGAGTCCCACACAGAGGGTTTCCCTGCTTCGGGTGAAACAATGTAGAGGCCGTATGGTTTTACGGCAGAGTTCGATCACATACTTGTACTTGTGCATGGATGATGTACGGACAGATAATACTAGTGGGCTTTGGTTTAAGTCGGATCCTAGTATTATATTTGTTGAATTATTTTCGTCTCTTTATATTCGTATTCTTCGGAATACGGATGCGGGTATGTATATACGGTTGAGGGGTATTCTTGTAATTTATTACAAGATTATTTTTAGAAGATTACACCTCATCATAGTTTAGTCCTTTTTGGATTAAAAGATTATTGAGGTGTAGGATGAGGTGTTTATTGCATTTTTGTGGCATGGCTAATTAGTGACCCATGGTTACTATTCTAGCATGCTTAGGGTTTTTGTTTGTTCTGAGATTATGTTGACTTGAGATATTTTTTGTTGACTAAGATATTTTGGAGACGTGGACATTTATGTGATGGCTCCATTATTTCTTATCACACACACACAACAAACAAAAACACAAGCCATTATTCATTTTCTTTTTCTCTCTCTTGAGTTGCTCTCAACACCTCATTCTCATGGCATCTTCTTCTTCCTCTAGCTCCACCCAAACTCTCTCATGTGTTGAGAATCCTTGGGTGTCTTGAGACAAATTAATCCTTCATCACTCTCTATTTCATCTATGGTATCTAGAGTAGCGATCTAGGTGCCCTAGTTACCTCGGATATGAGGTTGGAGCTCGTTGCATAGACTCTCGGGTGGATCATCTTCGATGGAGGGAGACCGGAGATCAAGCTTGATCAAGGAAGCCCATAGGAGCTTGGGATGATGGTTGAAGACCGAAGGACACGGATCTATTCGGTATAACCATTCTAACTCTTTTGTATGTTTTGTTATCTAGGGCTTATGGGTAGATCCAGGTAATTGGTTGTGGTAGCGCCAAGATTTATAAAATTTTGTTCCGTATTTGGTCACGGATTAATGGCCGGGGCGCTGCCATAACCCAACACGTACCATATCCAATAGGGTTCGGTTCCATCTCTCCGATACACCGTTGTGTTGTGGTGTGTATGGAGGAGTAAGCTGAGAATAGAGGAGTAAGCTGAGAGAGAATTCCATTCTCTTTTAGGTAATCCAGGAACTCGGCACTCATGTATTCACCACCTCAATCAGATCTTATTGTCTTGATACTTTTGCCAGTTTTGTTTTCCACTTCATTCTTATATTCTCGTAATTTCTCAAAGGTCTCGGATTTATGTTTCATCAAGAAGACATGTCCATACCTCGAGAAATCATCCGTAAAAGTAATTAAATAGGAATAACTACTTCTTGCATGTGTAGACATTGGACCACACGCGTTGCTGTGTATGAGTCCCAAGAGCTGACTCGCTCTTACTCCGTGTCCAGTGAACAGAGTTTTTGTCATCTTTCCTTTGAGACATGATTGACAAGTTGTATAAGATTGATATTCGAACGGATCCAAATATCATTCTTTATGTAACTTGGTCAACCTTGTTTCGTTGATGTGACCCAGTCTACAATGCCATAAGAAATCTTGATTTAATTCTGGAGTCTTTCTTTTATGTGTGTTCTGGACATTGAAAACTTGTAGTTGGTTTAATAGGTATAAACCGTTGTTTAGTATACCCGACCCAATCAGACCATGATTAAGGTGGATGTTTACAACATCACTTACAAATGTAAAATCATAACCTTCTTTTGATAACAAAGATACAGAAATGATATTACAAGTCAAACTAGGTATATAAAAACAGTTACGCAAAACCAAAATATGTCCACTCGTCAATCCTAGGTGATATTCCCCTATGGACACAGTATCCACGCTCGCTCCGTTAGCAACCATGAGGGTCATATCACCGGTCTTCAGAACTCTACGGCTTCTCAGTGCCTGCAAAGAATTACAGATATGAGATCCTGATCCGGTATCCAATACCCAGAAAGTAGATTTGATTGACAGATAGTTTTCAATTACAAACACACCTGAAGCCGAAGCCACAACTTGCTTCGGGTCCTTGTTCTTGGCTCTCCAAGCCCTGCAATCTTTCTTCCAATAGCCATTTTTATGACAGTAGAAGCATTCTTCCTTCCCTACTGTCGGCCTCGCCACTTTTTCCTTGCCATTTGCTTGCACCTTACTAACACCGCCTATCGGCTTGGTGGGGGCCTTCTTTTTCTTTCCTTTGGTTTTCGCCTTGGATCTAAAAGAGAAAGCCACACCAATAAGCAGAGAGGGTGTTTCCCTGGATTTCTTTAGGGTGTCCTCAGCATTCCTCAACATGTTGAGGATTTCCGAAAGTTCAACTTCTTTACCTTGAATATTAAAATTCAAGATAAACTGGGAGTAGGTGGAAGGAAGGGACTGGAGAATCAAGTTTGTATACAGCTCGTTCTCTAACGTGGTACCAAGGTCCGTGAGCTCCTCAATGTAGCCGATCATCTTAAGGACGTGTTCCCCTATAGATGACCTGACAACCAACCTCGCCTGAAATAGCTTCTTCGAGGTCTCGTATCTTGCGATACAAGATTGCTCTCCATATAATTCCATGGTATGGAGGAATATGGATTCAAGATCCATATTCTCATGCCGCCTTTGGTGTTCATTGTCCATGGAGGCCAGCACGAGGCATTTGGCTTTCGCGCAATCAATTTCGCAGGTCTTACGGATTTCCCTATCCGCGACGCTGGAATCTGGACCTGGGACCGCGGGGGCTTTAATAGTAAGAACATAGCCCATTTTGTCATAAGTGATTTCCATCTTGACATTCCTAAACCAATCTTTGTAGTTTGGCCCTGTCAACATATTTTTATCTAATAGTAACTTAAGGCCCGTCATGTTTGGTCACTGCAATTAGAAGAGAGAGAAGCAACACTTTAGCATGATGCTCTTGCAAAGTTAGATTAGTTTTTAGTTTATCTAAACAGGATGGCTCCCACTGTTTCTCAAATCCTTCCTCAAACCATAAAAGAAGAATTAGTCAGGATTAATCTCACCGTACAATACTTGCTTAACCGTTCAGCCAGACCAGTTTCGGTACTTCGAGAGAGGTTTTACGACGCTTTCACGAAGTTCCTTAATTAAATAACCTCTTTTCCCTGGGGGTGTAGCCCCGCTAACACCTTTCTAGACATCTACTTGGTTTATAGTATTGATCGTTAAGTGAAAAAATCTCCTGGGGAGTAGCATATACTCGCAGTAGGATCGGGATCCAAATATCATCGTGTGATAAAGTCGAAGGAATCCTACCAAAATTATCACACTCCAAATGGTATGGAAAAATAGCAAGTTTCAGTTTCTTTAGAAACTCCCGATGTGGATTTTTGCCCCATGCACTTATGATCTTGACAAAGGCCAACATATCATAAGTCAAATGTCAAGTTCTACCCGTCATTGTCCAGGTTAATTTGAACCCACCCGTACATACCCTTGACGAAGGCCAAAATAGCAGTACGGCTGTCCCAAACCAACGCATCTATCTATGCTACAGATGAATATTCAGCAGCTACCAATCACTATATCTTGGCGAAGGTCAAAATACATAGCTTGAATACTACTGAATATCCAACTGAAATGACGGAGGGTTGCGAATGGTTTTGGCGAAACGTGAACGTTGTGAACTTGATATAATCGAAGGAACCTGATAGCTTTTAAAAGGAGTGGTTTAAGCTCCGCGTTTTAAAAGTTTTGCTGTTTTGAAAAAAACCGAGTGGTTTTAAAATTGTTCCAACGATTCAGCTTTGGTTTGTTTGCTTTGCAGTAATGTAATACAGTCCCATCATTTACACCTATCATCACAGAAAGAAACGAAAATATGACGTACGATTATGTCATCCGCATTCGCCACGGGGCCCCGTCATCACCCGTTAGGTTACTTAACTAACGACAGAGCGGGTGCTGGACTAGCGCGGATGCAAAACATAAGCAACGCCTACTAGATATCATATATAGATATATACATTCGTCTCACGCAATAATAGGCATTTCAGATCAAAGATGAACATATTGGATATACTAGAAATTCCGCGTTTCGTTTGAGCCTGAAACGAAAGACGGATTCAACGGTCGTGATGAATAGCCAAACCCCACCCTAGACCCCTAGGGGTGCGGCAAACTACCCGCCAAATTCCCGAAGTGAAGCAACCTCTCTCAACAAGGTGAGTAGGCCACTCGGCACTTCAAGAACCCCGTAGTTTGTACACCCTACCTTGGGTCTATCCTAGAAGCAGAAAACAGTAAAAGAAATAATACAACGGTGGCTACAACCTCAACCCGGATGTGCCCCGCAAAATAATATTACATAAATTTACAATTTACATTGAATGAAAGATTAAACACTAATCTCATATCCCCGGCTAATCATCCATGACAATCCAACAAGTTCATATGCACAAACCAATATAACATCATCACAGATATGTGCAACCCCGACTAATCGACGTATAGCAATTAGTCAACGTTTCCAAACACATATATCACAACTTGAAAATTTAAACGAAGTTAAAACTGCAACTTCGAAACACTCCGTATTGCCACAGTAAAGAATTAACAGTATATCAAAAATAGGCAAAAACAAACAACACCTGAAACCCTAATTCCAAGCAACTTGAACACAGAACAAAACTCAAGAAATTTCACCATAAGAAAACGGGTGAGGCCGGTTTTTGGGAGTTTGGCTGGCCACACTACAGTGAAATGGCCTCGTTTTTGTTCAACGTTCATCTTACAACAAGTAGAGCATTCTGCAATTGCTTAAAAAAATTTTAGAGGCTCAAAAAAATTGACAGAAACTTGAAGTTTTGCTTTCGTGTTTTGGAGTTATTTCGGTTTCGTAGTTTTATACTTCGTTTAAACTGTTATCTAAGGTTTAGCCTGGCTCTGATACCACTGTAAGTTGGCATTACTTACCTCGCGGGTTTGCGGGGAGGCGGAACAGGTAAAAAACGATTTTTTCTAACAAGGTAACATCGACTTGAACTCCAGGATCATAGCTAAACCATAACTAACAAACTAACTAGAGGCTTTATCGACTTGAACTCCAGGATCTTAGCTAAGTCCATGTCGTGCACACGTGTCTGCGGGGAGGCGGAAATTGCAAAAAATGATTCTTCAAAACTCGCAACACGAACTTAAACTCCAAGATCGATGCTAAACCCTAGCTAACAAAATACTGTGTGAAGTTTAACTACTCGGATGAAAGTTATACCTCACGAAACCAGTCCTTCGGGTCTTCTCCGCTTTCCTCATCATCATCGTAGGTTCCAAGGATCGATCCGGATCGTAGCTTTCTCGTTGGCTTCATCGAGTCAAAGACGATCCACCCGAGAGTCTATAGTCCGAGCTCCAACCTCAAATCCAAGGTAACTAGCGAAACTAGCTTGCTAAACTAGATGGCCTAGGTGATGTAGAGAATGAAGATGGATTTATTTGTCTCTTGGAACCCTAGTTTACTCAACTTATGAGACCTTAATGGTTGAAAGTTGAGAGGAAGAAGAAGAGAGCTAACTTGAGGAAAGAGAAAAATAGTTTTTGATAATCATCATTCAAAAAATGAGACGGCTCACTTGATGTGACTACAAGCATGGCAAGAAAATATCTCACCCAAAAATATCTAGTGCCACAAAAATATCTCACAAGAAATATCTAAGTCAAACCAAATCAAGTGGTCAAACCAAGTCAAGTAGCCAAAACAAGTAGCCATGGAACAATTATGATTTACAAAAATAACAAATACTTTCCTCTACCTCATAATTGTTTTAATCAAGTCAATGGTCAAAACCCTAATGAGGTGTCTCCTTCTATGCCCCTCTCATCCGTATATACATACCCGCATCCGTGTTCCGAGAAACACGAATACAAAGAGACGAAATTGATCCATAAATATAATACTAGGATCCGGTTTAAACCAAAGCCTACTAGTATTATCCGCCCGAACATCATACGTGCATAAGTGCACGTACATGATCGAAGCCCTGCCGTAAAACCATACGGCCTCTACATCTTTCGCCTGATGCAGGGAAACTCTCTGTATGGGACTCTAAAGACTCGACAGTACGCTGGCAGTGGGTTTAACCATAAGCTGCAAGCGGTACTAGCTGCACGTAACGGCTACCCAGGTATCTGTCGATAAGAAGGTCGATGAGGAAACCCATCCGAACTCCTACTGAGCCTGAATGTAACAATCTCTGTACAGTCTGGTCTGTTCATCTAAGAGTATCGCATATCGGGCCTATGGGGGAGGTAATCGTCAGACCCCTAATAGCGCAATAATTCGTGCCGGAGTATAGCCCAAAACACCGTGAGAAACTACTGGAATATCTACCCGTAAATCTCGCTTTCCCTGGCCAGGGACTTTGTGTAATGGCTCTCCGAACACAGCACGATATCAACCCCCAATATCGGGAGAGACGAATCCTGTCTAACCGCCACTTCCTCCAAGTGTGATCGAAGCCCTGGCCAGGGACTTTGTGTAATGGCTCTTCGAATTTGGTCTTCATCCTTTAAGTTTTCTTGTGGATGTTCGTCTATCTTTTTTGTCTCTGTTTGGCTTCATAAACATAACCGGGCACCATCCAGAGCCAAGATCTTGACGTCGGTTCCAAAGTTCGTCGTTTCATCGTCATCTATGTTTTCAAGATCGGTCGTCTTCGAGGCAAGTATTTACGTACTTGTTACATGCTAATATGGTAAGATCAGATCTTACTGTATCGTAGTATTTGTTATGACTATTCGATAAATCGACATTAAACCATGTACGATACCTCTTGCATATTAATATCGTAGTTAGATACGTTGTTTATGTTGTAGCTTAGTAGTAGTTATCAGTTCATTAAGATTTATCATATTTATTATATGATAGCAAACACATATACAAGATATTCATATATTACACTGTTGATTTGAGAATGTGTTTAGTATGAACAAATCATATATATATATATATATATATATATATATATATATATATATATATATATATATTGTTATATCACATCATTCATCATAATAGTAAGCACGTAGGCAAGTATCAGAATATTACTCTAACATGCTAGTACAACAAGCTAGATATTGATGTACATTATTATTAATACATTATCTGATATAGATCGATATAAACCCTAATTGAAGTTACAGTGAGATTTGAATCATGATGTGTCGATAAATCCAACCTAGAAACTATAAACATCGTCCAACCCTAGATTTACCATCTTTATGATTAACTAGTTTAGTGTATTATACTTGAATAATTGGCATTATTATATTCTGCGTTAAATCATGAATTGGACATATAACTGAAACCCTAATAAAAAATCTGATCGTCTCAGAAACTATTCGTGGAGACATCTGCTGCTAAAGTACAGACGTCTCTGAACCCTATTTACATTGACTAAAATTAAACTCCAGACGTCTACAACTAGGACAAGACGTCTCTGAAATGGATTTCCAGTAACTAGATTTGAACTGGAGACGTTTGCCATACACATATTCAGGGACTAGACGTCTACCACAGATGTCTGTTGTACAAAAATATGGTCCAGACGTCTGATGTGATAGGATGTCATAGGATTTCTGTTATCTGATATTAATATATTGGTTGTATGCTTTGGTTGTTAATGTTATTCATGGATCATGATATTCCTGTTAATGCTAGCACCTTGATCACATACCTGATATAATGATGCTATTTCTGAACATGCCAGTATATTGATTGTTCACATGTGTTCATGCTTGACCAGTTATTTGTTATCATGTCAAACCTTATTTGCAAGGCAATGTTTACCCAAATGCCAACGAATTCCTGATACCACTTGACTTAACTCGATTGTCTTGATTGACATGACATGTACCTACTTATTCTAGTATTGGCATTAGGTAAAGATTAGAATGATACTCGACACGAAACATAAAACATGGGGAAAAGGAAAAATAAAGAAATGGAACCCAAATCATAACTCAAGAGGAATCAGCATTTAGAGACTGATCAGTCGAAAATAAACCTTCGTGTCTTGGGATGATGAACTGGCATCATTCGTCCATTCATTGTGAAAATAGACATTTATGTCTTGGAATGATGCGCTAACATTATTCGATGGTACATTGCGAAAAATAGACATTCTTGTCTTGGAATGATGCGCTAACATCATTCGATGGTATGTTGAAAGGGGCATTCGTGCCATGGAATAATGATACTGTCATTATTTTTCCAGATACTTAACTTGTAGGATTTAGTGCCTAGCGTCATGTCTCGAGATTCAGTCCTGAGGGTATGTTGACCGTGGTTCCGGGCACGCATGTGATACTGCTGAGTTATAAGGAAAATTTCAGTCATTGATTTCAAATATCATTAGGATAGACAACTATTAGTGAAATTGGCCCTAGATCTACATAATATGATTGATTTACATGTTTTGCCTATTACATCACATGTTGTTATTGATATTATTATTGTATGCTCACATGCCACCCGTTTCCAATATATCTGCATACTATGTCACCTTTAATGTTATCATTTGTCATGGCCCGCTTCCCAAAATATGGAATACGAGAGATGACTAGACCAACCATGCTCCTACGGTCAAGGAATAATCCCGCCATAGTCACACTTTGGCTTCTATCATTACATGGTAATCAATAAACACAACATAGAAGTAAAGGAAACACATCACTGGTTTATTTGATCAACTTTCATCGTTCTCAATTTATATTAGTTCAAATGGAAAGGAAACTACTAACCAAGTGCAAATACAAGGTTACTTTAGGGAAAGAAGTGAAAGTGCTGAAAGTAAACTGTCTAGATCTCTGCAAGCTCGAACGGTAGATCTGACTCCTGAGTGGCATCCTCTCCAAACTTTGAGCATGCATACTCGGGACGTCAGGGCGACGCAATAGTAAATATATAATAGCAATATAATAAAGCATGAAATGAAAGATAATACAGTGGAGACAGTGAGGTAGTCAGTGTATCAATAATCAATGCAGTATATGATCCATATTCCTATTGGTCTCTAGGTCAATTTGAAATCGAACTGTGGAAAAGAGTGATCATGTTTAACGAGGGTCTTGTGCATACCCGTAACTATGTCCCGCTGTTGTCCGGGACATAACCCTGTCAACCGGACCACAAAATCTATAACCTAAAATATATATAAGAGTCGTTGTTCGAATGAACATTCTATAAATCGCTAAAGCTTGCTAAATACAAGTTCCATTCCATTTTGATTTCCCCTTTTCCCCCAAGGTTTCAATAACTATATCTATGGGGCTAGTTGTGTACAAGTACACGCTAATATCACTGTTTTATTCACATTTCACTGCACTGTTCACGTTCACAAATCATTCACTTTTCAATGGCGTACTTGACTCAACTAATCTGATACAACTCACGTTCGACAATGCAATAATTGCTAAGAATCAATAAGAGTGTTTGCTATCACTAAAAGTATCATGGTCGGGTAAGTATGTGAATTATGCCACTAATTAAGTTATGTACAATATGAATCACTACATACCTTATGAGTTCAAAAAATCATATTAAATCATATGATCATAATTAGGCAAAATGATATAATAGGGGTAGAAACTAAACTTAAACATAAATCCCACAAAATTGGTTTCATGCCAATTGGGTTTCCGTACGGTCATTCCATTTTAAGTGTTCACTGCTGAAAATCCAGTTCCTGAACTGTAAGACCCTAATGCATTTATATGATATTTTATTTGGGGTTTTTCAGATCTTGCAACAGTCTTCTTGTTTATTATTGTTTTGGGTACGGATATTGCAATTGGTAACTGTGGTTAGTATCCGACCCGACCCGCATGTTTGAAACCTATCATGGTTCAAGATTACGTCATATATTTGCTAGTATAGAGTATCCATGAAAATATAGATATTATACATGCATAATATATTTTAGTATCTGCATAACCTTTATAACACAAAATAAAAGTCAAATAATATATTTTATATCTAGCCTTGCATGTCATCGTACCCCAGATCATATGGTTGCATCCATACATCATGTTCATGTCCTAATTGTTAAAACAGACCCGTTTAGGTCACTACGTATATTTACGTAGATCCGTACATGGGGGTATGCATTTTTATTAACAAGATATCGCACTATGGTTTAAACTTTTACGTATATTCTCCATATTTAAAAACTAGATTTTTAGAAAGGACCCGGGTAATATTCGGAGTAATTTGGTATAAGCTGTAAAATCTCAATATATATATAAATATATTATAATATTTTTCTATATAAATAAACTAACAGTTATATATATATATATATATATATATATATTTATAAAACTAATATATATTCTCTCTCTCTTCTCGCGTTTCTCTCTCCCTCTCTCCTCACATCTTTGTCTCTCTCCCCTCTGTCTCTATCTCTATCTTCTCTCTCTATATCTCTATATGTTATATAACTATATAACCTATTATATAAAAACCAAACTCCTCACATTTCTCTCTCCCCCTCATTCTTCTATCCCCGCAAGAAAAACCCTAACCCGCTCCCTCTCGTCACCTCGTTGTTTGTCGTCGTCGACCCTCACCATCATCGACCTCGTTGTCGTCACCACCACCACCTCGCCCTCATCACCTCCATCTCCATCTCATCTCCATCTCTCCTTCCCGAGCACCCCTACACTCCGCGACGCTAACCCAATAAACCCACACCCTCGCCGAAGCCCTCGCCGTCGCCACCCATCATCGGCTCCCTCCTCCTCACATCCCTTTCCTCGACACCCCAGACCGCCGCCGCCACCAACCCAACACCTTTCCGACCCCGATCACCTACCATCAAAACTCATAGTCACCTTCGCCGTCAGCCATCGTCGTCGTCACCTCGCCACTTCTCCTCTGTCCTCGCCATCCCTGAACCCGAAACCAAGCAGCCACCCCATTCTTCTTTCTTCTTCTTCCTTTTCTTTCTTTCTTTCTTTCTTTTCTTGATATTCTGGCCATCTCGCCGGAGTCGTGCACGTCATCGACGACCCGGACGACCTAGTCACCGTTGTTGTCCAACCCGGTCACCAAGTCATGACACTGCTCAGCCAGGTCCAGTCCTGCACGCATAAGTTGCATCATGACGTATTTCGACGTCGGAACATGACATCCGTACCTCGACGGAGATCCGATCAAGCAAGTTTTAAACTTGCAACATGCTATGTTAGTTATATCGATATTTATATGAATAAGAATGGTGCATGTGTTTTATTATTCAGCAAATTCTACAGATTTATAGTTTTACGATATCTGTCTGTATCCGTACTAATAATAGCTATCTAGTTGCATGCCGAAACATCATGATATCATTATACTGCTATATTAGTTCTATACGCTATCTATATATGGTAATAGACATGTAATGGCTATTACAGATAGATACATATGCATCCTGGAATCAGTTGTGTTTACCATGTTCTGATATTGACTACAGTTTCACATTGGCATCCATTTTGGTTAATATACATGACATGACATGTTCACGACACATTACCAGACTTGTTACTCGGATATTATAGCTAATGCCGACAATCCTCACTTGTTGTTCTGACGGACGTGACTTGTTGTCTACATAGACAAAACATGTACCTGCTTGATCCTGTGTTGGCATTAGATTCATATCATATATACCTGACTTGAACACAAAACCTTGGGGGTAAGGGGAAATCAATAATGAAACCTGACTTATAACTCAACAGTTCGATACTTACATTGATAAGTCTTTACGGGATCGGCCAACCCCGGAATGATGCTGCTGACATCATTCATCTGTACATGTTACATGTTTAATGCTTAGCGGCACGTCTCGGATTCATCCTGAGAATCTTGACCGTGGCCCCGGGCACGCACGGGATACAATTGAGTTACATCGATGATTCCATTAAATTAATTTCAAAGACTTTTAGAATCGATAACCTAGAAGCACAGACTTTAGTTTACACATCACATACATACACCTCACTGTTTCATATCTGTGCTTACCATTTATATTCATGTTTACTTATATCGTTATATCCGGGTTATCACTGTTATTTTGATATTATGACACACTGACATATGGGTTTTGCATGGCCCAGTTCATCGACCTTTATTGCAGGCAGATCAAGAATACTTTACCAATCGAGCCGAGCAGTGAGGAATTGAACATGTATTTAGAGATGTTTAGTTTAGTTTATTTCCGCAGTTTTATTTCTTTTGATGTGAGCCCATATTGGGACATATTTCAGATGTTATTTATTGGAGCTTGATTATTTTCCGCTTATGTATTTTCTTGACTCTATTTATTGTAGCAAATAGACATGTACTAGATAGATTTTATATTTTACTGTTCTTGATATCCTATAGACAGCCGTAATGTGACTGTGGAGGGATGATTTCTAGCCACAGGTAGCATGGTTGGCTCTGTTACGTGCCGTAGTTTACGTATTTTGGGAAGCGGGGTGTGACAAGGTTTGTTTGGTATCAAAGCCATAGGATTTAGGTTTAATAATGTTTGGTTCTTTTGTAGTTGGTTATTGAACCCAATACACTAACCAGGAAACCGGAATTTAGAACATGTCCTGCCACATTATTATCTTGCCAATCTTGAATCTATAGCTATCTTGTTTATTGAATCCTGTATACCGTTGCTAATCTTCTTCCGTGTCTTGGCTTCAGAATCAGGTTGATAGAGATTTGTGATCGTACCAGAGGCGTGTTTATGACGCTGCATTGCTTGGAGTTATACGTGGAATGCTAGAAAACCAGAAGCGACAAACTGAGCTGAATCAGTGGCAAGCCGAGGCTTTCCATGAGGGTGTGCGGATAGTCCAGCAGTCCGTAGTCACAGTAGCACTCAGGCCAGCATAGCGTGAGGGTACCGTGGCGGACTTCAGAAAGCTTGGTACGTCCACATTTACAGGATTGGAAGAGCCATTGCCAGCAGAGCAGTAGCTAGTTGATACGGAGAATCTGCTTGTTTCCGTGCGGATTCCAGATGAGAAAAGGGTGGATGTAGTATGCATCCAACTTGTAGATTATGCTCGCAAGTAGTGGCTCGTAGAGGAGACTCGTCTGCCCAAACCGATCAGCTGGGCAACGTTTTCGCGAAGTTTCTTGGAGAATTTCTTTTCGCAATCCGCTCGAGAAGAAATGGAAGAGAAGTTCATTAGCCTGAAGCAGAATGGCGGATCCGTTGATGTGCATGCGGCTGAGTGGACTCGGTTCATTCGATTTGCGGGTCCTTTGGTTTCCAACGATGCAGATAGGGCACGGAAGTTTATGCGTAGCTTGGATGTGGAGATTCAAAGACATTTTATATCTCTGAGATTGATCACCTTCTCCCAAGTTCTCAAGGCAGTCAGGGAGCAGCAGAGTTTATCGGTGAAAGCGAAGAGTACACAACAGCAAGCCGTTGTAGTGCGGAAGCCGGCATTTATGCCAAACCGAGCTCCTATACGCAGAGGCATTCCGGTGAAAAAAAGAGGCATTGTACCTATGAAGAAGCCCGTTGTATCCGATCAGAGAAAGAGTGTATTTTGTGACTACTGCCAACGACCGGGTCATTTCCGGAGGGAGTGTCGGATGAGGCTTGGGCAGTGTCTGATTTGCAGAGCTACTGATCATCGAATGCATGCTTTTCCATCAAGATTTCAGTTGAAGGGTGATGCTCCGAGATCACCACAAAAGCAGGTTACTCAGGGGCCTAATCAAGCACGGGCCTTCACTTTGACGACCGAGGAGGCCAAGGCTTCAGACGTAGTTGTTTCAGGTATCCTACTTGTTAATAATTTTCCCGCGTTACCATTATTCGATTCCGGTGCATCCCATTCCTTTATGTCATCTAAGTTTATTATTGCACACTCGATTCCTCACGCGGCCCTGTCTAGTTGCTGGGACATACACACTGGGAATGGGAAAATTATATTTAGTACTGAGTGCAAAGGTTGATCGATTGTAATTTGCGGACGAGAGTTATTCGCGGATTTCTTGGTGATTGATATTGGAAGCTATGATGTTTTCTTGGGAATGGGTTTTCTTGGCACTTTCCCCGCTCACATCGATTGCAGGGCAAAGAAACTGATTTTCCAGATTCCCGGACATCCGGAGTTTATATTTTAGGGAGGTAGCAGATCTGTCGGGCCAGTCAAATTTAGGGCTAGGCTGATTAATGCCGTTCTTTTGTCGATGGAAGTAAATAAGGAAGAAGCACCAGCAGTAGTTTGGGAGTTTATGGATGTGTTCGAGGACATCTCGGGTTTACCGCCAAAACGAGATGTGGAATTTGCGATTGATCTTATTCCTGGAGCAGCGCCGATTTTAAAGGCTTATTATCTAATAGCGCTGGTGGAACTAGAAGAGGTAAAGAAACAAGTTGCCGAATTCCTAGAGAAGGGTTGGATGCGCAGCAGCGGTTCACCATGGAGAGCTCCAGTTCTTCTAGTCAAGAAAAAGGATGGCACACGGAGGATATGCATTGATTATCGAGAATTAAACCGGGTGACTATTAAGAATAAGTACCCAATCTCTCGCATCGGCGAATTATTCGATCAACTCAATGGCGCGAGGGTATTCTCGAAGTTGAATTTGCGATCCGGATATCATCAAGTTCGGGTGAAGTCAGAAGATATTTGCAATACAGCGTTCCGAACTCGATATGGGCATTACGAGTACTCAGTGATGCCGTTTGGAGTTACTAACTCACCTGCAATATTTATAGACTTTATGAACCGAATATTTTCACCGTATCTAGACCAGTTCGTAGTGGTATTTATTGATGATATTTTGGTCTATTCGAGGAGCAAAGAAGAGCATGCAGAACACTTAAGGATTGCACTGCAAACGTTGAGACAAGAAAAGTTATATGCTAAGATGAGCAAGTGGGAGTTTTGGCTCGAATAAGTGAAGTTCTTGGGTCATGTTGTATCCGGAGATGGAATTGTCGTTGACCCTGAAAAGATTGCAGCGGTTTATGAGTGGCCAATTCCAAAGAATGTGAGTGAGATCAAAAGTTTTCTTGGGCTTGCCGGATATTATAGAAGGTTCGTGGAAAACATCGCTCGAATAGCAGAACCATTGACCAAGCTAACACGAAAGGGGGTACCGTTCGTATGGACGGATAAATGTGCGTCAGATTTTGAAGCATTGAAGCAAAGATTGACCACCGCTCCTATTCTGACTGTGCCAGACGGTTCCGGAGGGCTGGTTATTCACAGCGATGCATCTGGAAAAGGCTTGAGATGTGTTCTGATGCAGCATAGCAAGGTCATAGCTTATGCGTTGAGACAATTGAAGACTCATGAGAAGAACTACCCAACTCATGATTTGGAGCTAGCAATAGTGATTTTTTCTTTAAAGATTTGGAGACATTACTTATTGGGCGATAAAGTATAAGTATTTACCGATCACAAAAGCCTAAAGTATGTGTTCACACAGAAAGAGCTCAATATAAGGCAGCGAAGATGGTTAGAGCTGATGGCTGACTATGATCTTGATCTAAAATAGCATCCGGGGAAAGTTAATATAGTGTCGGATGCTCTTGGTCGGTTGCCAGCAAAATAAATGTTGACTGCACAGAAGGAGATTATAGAGGATCTTCAAAGGTTCGAGTTGGAGATTGTACTACCGGATTCTTCAGGACAGTTAATGCAGTTGCAAGTACAGTCATCCTTGATCGATAATATTAAAGCAGCGCAGTCGCACGATCCAAAGTTGCAGAAATTTTGAGAACAATTAGAAGCGGGACTCCGAGCGGATCTGTTTCATGGAGATGGTTTGTTACGATATAGAAGCTATTTATGTGTGCCTAAAGGAGATGTTCATGAAGAAGTCATGAAGGAGGCTCATAGTTCTCCATATTCCATACATCCGGGAGGCACAAAGATGTACAGAGATCTACGACAACATTTCTGGTGGGAAGTCATGAAAAGGGAGATTGCTCGCTACGTATCGAAGTTCTTGGTGTGTCAGCAAGTCAAGACTAAACATCAAAAGGTAGCTGGTTTGTTGCAACCACTTCCGATTCGTCAATGGAAGTGGTAACACATAACCATGGATTTTGTAACAGCATTACCACGAAGTCCAAAGGGCAATAATGCAGTTTGGATGATTGTCGATCGCTTGACCAAGGCAACTCATTTCATACCGTTTCTTGTTGGTCAGTCGACGGAGGCTTTGGCAGAAAGGTACATGCAGGATATCGTGAGATTGCATGGAGTACCTGTGAGCATCGTTTCTGACCGTGATACTCGATTTCTATCATACTTTTGGAGGAGTTTACAGGAAAGTTTGGGAACTCGCTTGAAATTTAGCACAGCATATCATCCCCAGACAGATGGCCAGTCTGAAAGAATTATCCAAACTTTAGAAGATATGTTGAGAGCTTGCATGTTAGATTTCAAGGGTTCATGGGAGGATCACTTGCACTTGGTGGAGTTTTCTTATAATAACAGTTTTCAGGCGACTGTACAGATGGCTCCATTCGAAGCATTATATGGTCGTAAGTGTCGCTCGCCCGTCTGTTGGGACAATGTTGGAGAAAGAAGATTATTGGGACCGGATCTTATTGTGCAAACTGTGGAGAAGTTGGGCCGATACAGGACGAAGACCTCTGGAGTACGCAGTTGGCGATCTTGTATTCTTAAAGATATCACTGACCAGAGGAGTGATCCGTTTTGGTAATCGAGGCAAGCTTAGTCCTTGATTCGTGGGGCCTTTTGATATTATCGAGGGTGTTGGAGAGGTATCTTATCGATTGGCTTTACCACCATCCTTGGCGAGTGTTCATGACATGTTTCATGTATCTCAACTCCGCAAGTATGTTCGAGATAAGACGCACGTCCTAGATCACTCAGAGCTGACAGTATGGGAGGACTTAACATACGAGGAACGACCAATGGCGATTGTGGATCGACGAGACAAGGTCCTCAAGAACAAGGTTATCCCTCTAGTACTTATTTCATGGAGGAATCGTTCGCACAGTGAATCTACTTGGGAACGTGAAGACGAGATTCGACAGAAATTTCCACACCTCTTTTCTTAGATCCATGTTGTCTTGTCTTTTCTTGTTCCGTGAATTCGAGAACGAAATTCTTTTGTAGTTGGGTATAATGTAACACCCTAGTGCAATTATACAATATTTTATTTGGGGTTTTTCAGATCTTGCGACAGTCTTCTCGTTTATTATTGTTTTGGGTACGGATAGTGCAATTGGTAACTGTGGTTAGTTTTCGACCCGACCCGCATGTTTGAAATCAAAATTACGTCATATATTTGATAGTACAGAGTATCCGTGCAAATCTAGATATTATACATGTATAATATATTTTAGTACTCGCATATCCTTTATAATACAAAATAAAAGTCAAATAATATATTTTATATCTAGCCTTGCATGTCATCGTACCCCAAATCATATGTTTGCATCTATACATCATGTTCATGTCCTAACTGTTAAAACAGACCCGTTTGGGTCGCTACGTATATTTATGTAGATCCGTACTTGGGGTTATGCATTTTTATTAACAGGACATCGCACTATGATTTAAACTTTTACGTATATTTTCCATATTTAAAAACTAGATTTTTAGAATGGACCCGGGTAATATTCGGAGTAATTTGGTATTAGCTGTAAAATCTCAATATATATCTATATCTATATCTATATCTATCTATATATATATATATATATTATAATATTTTTCTATATAAATAAACTAACAGTTATATATATATAATATTTATAAAACTAATATATATTCTCTCTCTCTTCTCATGTTTCTCTCTCTCTCTCTCTCCTCATATCTCTGTCTCTTTCCCCTCTGTCTCTATCTCTATCTTCTCTCTCTATATCTCTATATATTATATAACTATATAACCTATTATATAAAAACCAAACTCCTCACCTTTCTCTATATCCCTCATTCTTCTATCCCCACGAGAAAAACTCTAACCCGCTCCCTCTCGTCACCTCGCCATTCGTTGTTGTCGCGCCTCATCATCATCGACCTCATCGTCGTCACAACCACCTCCTAGCCCTCATCACCTCCGTCTCCACCTCCTCTCCCTTTCTCTTTCCCAAGCACCCCCTGCACCCTGCGACGCCAACCTAAGAAACCCACACCCTTGCCGGAGCCCTCACCGGAGCCACCCATCATCAGGTCCCTCCTCCTCACCTCCCTCTCCTCGACACCCCAGACCGTCGCCGCTACCAACCCAACACCTTCCCGACCCCAATCACCTACCCTAAAAAATCACAGCCACCTTCGCCATCTGCCATCGTTGCCGTCACCTCGCCACTTCTCCTCTGTCCTCGCCACCCAAGAACCCGAAACCAAGCAGCCACCCAATTCTTCTTTCTTATTCTTCATTTTCTTTCTTTCTTTTCTTGATATTCCGGCCGTCTCACCGAAGTCGCGCACGTCGCCGACGATCCGAACAACCAAGTCACCATCGTTGTCCAGCCCAGTCACCACGTCATGACACTGCTCAGCCAGGTCCAGTCCTGTGCGCATAAGTTGCATCGTGACGTATTTCGACGTCGGAACGTGACATCCGTACCTCGACGTGAGATCCGATCAAGAAAGTTTTAAACTTGCAACATGCTATGTTAGTTATATCGATATTTATATGAATAAGAATAGAGCATGTGTTTTATTATTCAGCAAATACTACAGATTTATATTTTTACGGTATTCGTCTGTATCTGTACAAATAATAGCATATCTAGTTGCATGCAGGAATATCATGATATCTTTATACTACTATATTAGATCCATACGCTATCTATACATGGTAATAGACGTGTAATGGCTATTACATATAGATAAATATGCATCCTGGCATCAGTTGTGTTTACCACGTTCTGATAATGACTACAGTTTCACATTGGCATCTATTTTGGTTAATATACATTACATGACATGTTCACGACACTTTACCAGACTTGTTACTTGGATATTATTTCTAAGGCCGACAATCCTGACTTGTTGTCCTGACGGACGTGACTTGTTGTCTACAAAGACAAAACATGCACCTGCTTGATCCTGTATTGGCATTAGATTCATATCATAAATACCTGACTTGAACACAAAACCTTGGGGGTAAGGGGAAATCAATAATGAAACATGACTTGTAACTCAACAGTTCGATACTTATACTGATCAGTATTTATACGCTTGGCCAGCCCCGAAATGATGCTGCTGACATCATTCATCTGTACATGTTACATGTTTACTGCTTAGCGGCACATCTCAGATTCAGCCTGAGAATCTTGACCGTGGCCCCGGGCATGCACGGGATACTATTGAGCTACATCGAAGATTCCATTAAATTAATTTCAAAGACTTTTAGAATCGATAACCTAGAAGCACAGACTTTAGGTTACACATCACATACATAAACCTCAATGTTTCATATCTGTGCTTACCATTTATATTCATGTTTACTTATGTCGTTATATCCGAGTTATCACTGTTATTTTGATATTATGACACACTGACGTCTGGGTTTTGCATGGCCCAGTTCCTCTACCTTTTTTGCAGGCAGATCAAGAATACTTTACCAATCGAGCCGAGCAATGAGGAATTGAACTTGTATTTAGAGATGTTTAGTTTAGTTTATTTCTGCAGTTTTATTTCTTTTTATGTGAGCCCATATTGGGAAATGTTTCAGATGTTGTTTTTTGGAGCTTGATTCGTTTCCGCTTATGCATTTTCTTGACTCTATTTACTGTGGCAAAAGAACATGTACTAGATAGATTTTATATTTTACTGTTCTTGATATCCTATAGACAGCCGTAATGTGACTGTGGAGGGATGTTTTCTAGCCACAGGTAGCATGCTTGGCTCTATCACGTGCCGTAGTTTATGTATTTTGGGAAGCGGTGTGTGACATGAACTGAAAGTCTATTTCGTAACATATTTTACTCCCTATTAGGCAACACTACAGTCCAACTATTTGTAGGTTTATGAGTTAACTCTATAGCGCAGAAGACGGATCAACAATAGACGTCTTAGTTTATGAGTTATGATTAATTTATTGATGAAGGGTGTAAACTGAGGTTGCAGAAATCTGCCATACATGTTATCAGTTTAAAATATGTTTAAAATACCAAATGATATTGGAATTCGAGAAACCAGTATCATTGGAAATCTAAAAAAAAATTCTATGCAACGGTAAATGGATCCTCACACTATCACGATTAAACAATAAAACATCAGGTGTATAAATGCATGTTAAGGGGTGAATTCCTGGTTTGGACTGCAGTCCAATGTCAGGTAAGTTCTCTGTTTTTTATATTCAAATGTTATATTTAGTAGTTAACCTATATTTCATGTTAAATATTATACAGTACAATTCGCAATGAACCTAACCACGCTGCGATTGGATTTTCCTGGAATTAATTATGAATTTAATGGATTCAAGTGTTTGGTAAAACGCGAGTTTCGGTATAGACGCTAGGGGTATCACTTTATGTGTGAAAACGATATTGATTTGCCACCAAATTTCTACAGAGGCTTGTTAACAGTATTAGGGTCTAAATATCATGAGTTCCACCATTTTAGATTTTGTTTTCGCATAAGGTTCTTATCGAACACCTCGGCTATATGTGGATACGATATTCCAACAAATTATTAGTTTCTTTTATTCAGTCCACGAAAATCATTTCATGAATTTCCTACTTGATATAATCACAGATAGTAACCTTTAGAAGGTCCCAATGTTAATTTAACAAGATGATTAGCAGTAATTAGTTGGATCTAGGTAGCATAAATGTATACTATATATATATATATATATATTTATATATATATATATATATATATATATATATTGGGTATTAACTTAGCATGTTAAACAAATGAACTGGGATTTCACTTGCCTTTGGTGATAATGGCACGGCAATGACGACGCGCGCGGCACGAGCATGACACGATCATGGGCAGCGACATCAAGCATAGAAACACGGAGAGCTCGGGCATGCAAAGGAGGTGGTGAAGGATCGGGTCTGACCGGAGCTAGGCAAGGGGACTCGCTGGAAGAGGAATGGGGTCCGCTTTCGAGGCGACGGTGATCCTGGATGCTCCGGCAAAGATGGAAATAGCTCAGGCGATGGGCTTCAGTTCGGCGACGGCTAGAGTGAATAGGGGAAGTGGGGCTCGGATGTTGTTGTGAGAGAGGTTGCGGAGGTGCTCAGGTGGTCGCGGTTGGAGAGAGGAGATCAGTGGAGATGACTAGGAGGTGTTGCTGGTGGTCGTCGGTGATGAGGGTACACCAGCGAGGTGGTGTGAAATGGGTGTTTGGGTTGAGGAGGGAGCTTGATGGAGGTGTAGTGAGGATTGTGGTGCACTCGGGGGTCGCCAGGGATGGTCGCGGTAGGGAGCTCCGGTGAGGCAGTTGCTGGCGGTGGGGGTTCGAGGGTGAGGTAGTAGGGGGAAAGAGTTTTTGAGAGAAAAAGAAAATGAGAGTGAGATGGAGATAAATAGATAGAGAGCGGGTGATGATAAGGAGGGAAGAAGAAGGGAAGAAGATGGGTTGGGTCGGATTTGGGTGAGGGTTCGTAGGCCTTGGGCCGGGGAGTCTGAGTTAGGAATTTGAGTTAGGGTTTAATTAAGATTTTGGTTCAGAAAAAAACAATTAGGAAAAAATACAAAACATTTAGTTGGGATTTAAACGAAAATTTGTTGGGATTAAAATTTTAAATACAGGAAGTATAATAGAACTGGGGATTTACATCATCATTATTATTATACTATCTATGACTCTCTGACGTCTGGGTTTTGCATAGCCCGGATCTTTAGACATTAGAACCGCATGATCAAGAGTATTTCGAGAAGGTAGTTGAGATGTGAGGCGTGTCTTCATTTATTTAGTTATTAAATGTTTATTTATTCCAGGACCGAATGTGTCTTTAGTTTCTTTGTGAGCCAATAAAGGACAAAGTCTTGTGCATCGATTCTTATATATCGTTGGATCTGTTGAGAGTTGATATTCTGGTTTTCTACCGCTATTATTTATTTTATTGTGGCATTGGACATGTATTAGTATTATTTATATTTTGTGTTGCTTTATTGCTGCATGACATCCTTAATGTGACTATGTGTCACAACATGAAAAGGCACGTGACCGGCACAAGGATCACGTGAAGTCTAGTGGACTCCGACATAAACCAAGTAAGCCTAAGCCAGGAATTTAAACCATTTATAAGAAAGAAATAAAGGTTTTAAGAAAAAGATTTATAATGATGGAGTAAATCTTGTTTTGTAAAGAGTTAACGTTTAAAAAACGGACAGCACCTCATTTATAAATTTTGAATAAAATTCCTACACAACAGCAGTAAAATAAACGCATCTTCACACGGGGGATAACTCGACACCCATACGGCGAAGTCACAATCCACGCAAAATATATGAAACCTAAAGGTGAAGAACAACAAGTGAAAAGCAATAAACACTAAATATAAATAAGGTCAAGCCGACTCCACACGAGTTCGACACCCAAATATACATAATATCTAAGTTTCGTCTCATGTTTCTAAGTCAAGAAATATACAAGTGGTAGATGGAGTATTACTAGATACAAACAAGTACAAAAGGGAGGGTTACGATACAACTTCATAACCCACCTAGCGCAAATGCGATCACACCCCAATAAAAAGGTGCCAACGAATCCGCTACTGATCCAAGCGGTCGGTCCTGCAAGAAAATATGGTACAACGGAGGTGAGTTTTCAGCATGTGAGTAGAAAGACATCACAAGGTAGAAATCGTATGCATAGCCGAACACCGACTAATCATATGTAGAAGACTAACATGATATGTGATAATATGTACGTAGCATAAGTAAATGTAAGCGCATCATAACGGATCGCGCACAATAGAAAAACATCACTAATAAAACCATCATCAAATCCCATGTCAATCATCGACACTCAAAATCATAATTTTATAAGGTACTATCTCTCAGATCAGCCATCTTTTCAAATCTCATCATATAACCCCGGTCGGTATCTTCCGGATATCCGCCGTGTTCCAAACTATCACCGGTATTGAGTAACATCACTAGGCTCCCCGTCTTTCTATGTGGACTTTCTTCCCCTCGGTATCATACCGAGTCCGCCATATATCCGTAACCAATTCTCCCCCGCCTCAGTATTGGATAGCACCAAACCATAAAT
Organism: Agapanthus africanus; assembly: GCA_030015575.1. Classification (NCBI taxonomy): domain Eukaryota; kingdom Viridiplantae; phylum Streptophyta; class Magnoliopsida; order Asparagales; family Amaryllidaceae; genus Agapanthus; species Agapanthus africanus. The sequence goes on from CM057345.1 coordinate 500,935,257, forward strand.
ACATAGAAAACTCATACTCCACCATGTATCCATAACCAGTTCTCAAGTGCCTCTGTATCGGATAACCAAACTATAAATACATAGAAACTCATGGTCCACCATGTATCTGTAACTGGTTCTCCCCTGCCTCAGTATCGAATAACCAAACCATAATTACATAAAAAAAAAACTCATGGTTGAAGTATTATCATCATTTCAAAAGTAAATTGCAATTTGTAAACATAATCAAGTTTTATAAAATAGTACCATGTGGTTTTTCAAATATAATGGAAAACATAAAGTTCATAGGAACAACAACACATAACTAACTTTGCAATATCAGAAGTTAAGATATAAGAATGCACAGAACAATGGTATCAACATAACGAAAACATAATAAGCAGTATATGGTACTAGCATGGATATAATTACAACACGAAGAATCATGGCAAGATCTATACGTGTCATGGTAGTTTTTAATGATGTGTACGTGTAGCATGTGAGTCTGTTATGATGCCTCATGGTAACCATTAATTGTGTAAGTGTTCTAGCAAGTGTATTCGCAAAATATACATGAAGAAACATGGCAAGTTTTATACGTGTCATGTGAGTTACTAATGATGTGTACGTGTAGCATGTGAGTCTGTGATGGTGTCTCATCGTGAAAGTTACTAGTGCCCTTGCCGCTACAACCACGGCCGATACGGAATCGAAAAACAAAAATTTTATGAGGAGCACTAGAAACTAATCATTAGCGGTCGTTCCAAACACTAAACTAGAAAACTAAGCATACAAGGTGTCACCACCTGAAAATGGCACGTGACCGGCACTTGAATCACGTGAAGTTTATAGGACCCCACTGTAACCCAAGTAAGTCGAAATCCAGAATCTAAACCTTTTTAAGTAAATAGTGGAGGTGAAGTGTTGAAAAGGGGTTATTTATGAAATCAAGTTTTGCTTTTTAAAGTATAAGAAAAGTTATTGAAATACAGATGGGTTATAGACTAAAGTTTGAAAACATTTTCGTCATTTAAAATTTGGGCAGCACCACCTTTGTAAATTTTGATAAAACCCAGTACATATACATAAATATAATATAAGTAACCCCAATCGGGAGCTATTTCATCGCCAATCGGCGGAATCACAACCACACAGTATATACGACGCCCAAGGTGAAGATCAACACAATGAGAAAGTAAAAACAATACCAAAAACATCATCAAGTCAACTATACCCAACTCACATATAAAGAATAACATACAATCCCGTCTCTAAGTCCAAAAGAATATACATGTCTGGTTCCTAAGTCAATAAAATGTACAAGTCTGGTTGATAGAGTTTTAACTAGATTACAAATGAATCAAAATATACAAGCAGCGGTTACGATCTGTAATTTAACCCACCTACCAAGCAATCACCCAAAAGAAGAAATGTTCCAGCAAACCGCTACTGATCCGAGCGGTCGGTCATGCAAGAAAACTATGGCATAACGGGGGTGAGTTACCAACTCGTGAGTAGAAGACATCTTCAGGTAGAAATCGAATGCATAACGATCTACCTAGATTATATCGTATAATAATATTATACTATGTGGTAACGAAAGTGAACGTGTGTGTGTATAATATCGTGTCTGTAGCAATATGTGGTAACATGTCATCCATAACATGTTTATATATATATATATATATATATATATATATATATCCTCCATTGAGTGTCCATCAACGACACTCAAAATCATCATAAAACGCTGAGTGTCCAGCATCGACACTCGAAATCCACATAAATCCCGTGTCCAATATCGACACGTAAAATCTTTATATCTCAGACGTCGTCTTTCGGATCGGCTCTCTCTTAGGCTTCGTCTCATCGGATCGGCCCTTATATCTATCTGTATCATATCACTCCGTTCAGTATCCTCCGGATATCCGCCGAGTCCCATACTGTCACCGGTAGGTAGTGTTCCCAGCCAGACTCGACGCCTTTCTATACGATCTTCTTACCCTTGGGTATCGTATCGGTTCCACTATGTATCCACAGACAGTGACTCTTCACTCCTCGAATCAGATAATACTCATAGCTCAGAATTGAGAAAACTCATGGTGGACGCCGAAACATCATATCAAGAGAAAACTGCATTTTTAAAACATTCTCTAGTTTTATTAAATCGTATCAGTGGTTTCTCAAATCTCAAAAATCCCATGAAAAAACGACCTCATAAATCATGACAATAATGGAACAATATGTAAAGGTACAGAACAGTAACATAATGCATGCTGATGTGAATTGAGCAGCAATCTAAGGTACTGGCAGAAATATATTATGGCAAGTGTGTTCATATAAGTATGTTCGTATAAGCAATGTAAAGAAAGTACAATATCCGGAACAGTACTTGGTGCCGGGTACTAAACAGTAATCTATAATGCTAACGGGGTATCGTGTGATACGGGTGACATAGCAAGTTCTATATGTGTACGTGGCATGGCAATTACCGATGAGGTGTAGGTGTAACATGCGAGTATGTGCAAGTGTAACATGAATCATCGTTAATGGTGCGTGTGTCCTAGAACATGAAATTAAGTAGAGTTAAAGGTATGGATGTAGTATATATCGTAAATAATCGAAACACGAGCGTATGCAGAAATAAGGAAAGCGAAATGCGAGCGTATACAGAATAACGAAATCGTAACATGAACAAATATTAAAATATCTAACTATGTATGAGCCATACAATTATGGTTTAAAATAGCTCGAAACATTGGTTTGGAAATAAGGGACTACGATATTTTTGAAATAAATATCATTTGAAAAGTCGTAGTGCACCCTTGACGTTATCATTTAAAAGTACATAACGAATCATTAGTTTTGAAAGTAAGTATGGATCTAAACATCTTATAACATCCATTTTAGGATTTTCCTCGAGTCGAAATAAATATCGGCCGTAATCGGCAATCAATTCTCATCATATCACGTACGGAATATCCCTCGTACGATATCATCTAATGAATATGGTACCGATCTATAGTTGCGTATATCATCTCATCTCATATCATCTCATGTGTACTCATACCGTATCCATTCTTATGTCATCTCATGTCATATATATACTTATACCATATAACGTACTCATGTATGTGTGTGTGTGTGTGTGTGTGTGTGTGTGTGTGTATAGCTCTATGTCTATAAAATAGTACTAGGGGTATAATCTTGTACTGAGTATACTACTATCTCATATGGTTAGACTGGATATATAATTCTAGGATATATAGTATCCTCCCTGTAGATATACATCGACTCACCTAAACGCCTCGTCCTAGTCAAAGTCGACGAATACCTCGCCCTTTTTCGTTGCCTCGGAAGTTCCCGTGATCGTACCTACAATCGAAACCATATCGAATCGCATCAAAATCCATATCAAAACCAATACAACAAGCGAAGTGCACATAGGTTAGAACCTATGGTCAATGCGTGCTAAATCCGATAAAATACTCCCAGTGTCAACGTACGAACGTCGGACGACCAAGTCACAACATAGAAATCCGAAAACCAGATTTCAAATATCGCAAAATATCCCCAAAATAACTCAAAATGCTCCCATATTTTTACTCAGGAAATCTGGGGTTATTAGCATATAAAATAGGCTTGTATATAAAGTAAAACACCTATAGTCCAAACCTCAATACCTACATGATACAATGGGCGACATCTTCATGGTGGGGTCTCCTAGTGGTCTAACTAGGTCTAATCAATATGCTAAATATAACGTCTCATGCCCCAGTACAGATGGTATTGTCCACTCTGGCTGAAACCATACGGCATTTCCCTTTAGAGGGAACTAGAACCGACCAGGGGCCACTTCCCAGAAGGTCACCCATCCCAAGACTTCCTTGGTCTGAGCACACTTAACTACGGAGTTCTCAAGCTCATGTAGTGTCGATTCACTTAAAAGGCGCCTCTGTAATTGAGGGTGGCATCATTACACTTATAATGTAGTTCGGTCCTCTTTCGGAATGTGTTCTGAAGATTCCCCATTGTTCTACAATGGGTCCCATGGACTCAGGAGGTGGCCTCCACGGATTCAAGAGGTGGCCCCCGCCCCCTTAGCGTGGCACTTTGTTCTGTGAGCAAGAACCGGGTCCCGACATTCTCCCCACCTTTGAACAATGGTTCGTCCTCGAACCACAGACCTACTACTAAGGGAGCTACATGGGCCACCATAAATATAACTCCCCACGCCCTAGTACAGATGGTATTGTCCGCTCTGACCGAAGCCGCTCGGTTTTTTTCTGTAGAGCGAACCGGACCCGACCAGGGGCCACTTCCTAAGAAGTCACCCATCCCAAAACTTCCCTGGCCCGAGCACGCCTAACTACGGAGTTCTCAAGCTCTTGTAATGACGATTCACTTAAAAGGTGCATCTGTAATTGAAGGTGGTATCATTACATTTATAATGCAGTTCGGTCCTCTTTCGGAATGTGTTCCGAAAATTCCCCATTGTTCTACAGTGGGTCCTATGGACTTAAGAGGTAGCCCCTGCCTCCTTGGCATGACAATTGGCATGGCACTTTGTTCCTGTTGGTTATAGTGCCCACAATGCAATTATTGTAATCACAGGCAGAAGATTATGATAATTGAGTGAGGACCTATACGGATTGAACAGTCTTACTCAAAATGATAGTATGTTATCTGATTTGTCTTTATCATCATGTACATGCATTATGTGGTATTACAGATTACTATTACATATTGATAGAGCCCATAGGATTCTTGCTTGACTACCATCATTATGATGGCAATCATATACGTAGGAGCTGGGTGGTCTATAAGCGCATCCTTAAATGTTCATAGTCGAGAGAGTATCGAGATTGGGCATCGATACTCCAGAGTAGACTAGTGTGTACTTATCGAGGCCCCGACGAGGGGCGGTGGCCGGTCTCACAAACCATTGGTGTCAGTTAGTCACCTAAGATAGTATACAAGTGCTAATTGGGTTATGAGTAAACTGGAAAAACTCGCCGGGAACATGCTAGTTGGTATTATACCTATTGTCATATAGCAGTTCCCAGGTGACATTTGTACAGGTTAGTCTGTCGACCTGAGATCGTCATTTGTCTGGTTTGAGTTCCCACTGTTATTTGATTACTACCCTACCACGGCTCAAAGGAGTCGTGCAAACAGGTTTTAGTTGGGTACAGTCCCGAGCCATATGGAGGCAGTGAGCGGATCTTCGGGGATTCGTCTCTCCTGGTATTGGGGGTTGATGTCGCGTAGTACACGAGTGACCATCACCAGAAATCCTTGGCCAAGGTAGACGAGAATTTCTGATTTGGATCGGTAGTTTCTCAGTTGGTGATGGGCTTCATACCGACACGAAATGTCGCGTTATTAGGGGTCTGATTTTATCTAACCCTCTAGACTCGATATGTGATACTCTTAAACGAACGGACCGGACTCTACGGAGATTGTTACGGACAGGCCTAGTAAGGGTTTGGATGAATCTGCTCGTCGGCCTTCCTTTCGTTCAATACCTGGGTAGCCGTTACGTACAGCTAGTGCCGCTGACATACTTGTGGTTAAACCCACTGCCAGCGTATTGACGAGTCTTTAGTGCCCCACACAGAGGGTTTCCCTGCTTCGGGCGAAACGATGTAGAGGCCGTATGGTTTTACCGCAGGGTTCAATCATTTACGTGCACTTGTGCATGTATCATGATTCAGACGGATAATACTAGTCGGCTTTGGTTTAAGCCGGATCCTAGTATTATATTATTGGATTATTTTCGTCTCTTTGTATTCGTATTTTTCGGAATACGGATACGGGTATGTATATACGGATGAGGGGTATTCTTGTAATTCATTACAAGATTACTTCTACAAGATGCCACATCAGTTTTGTTTGAGGTGGAGGATGAAGTGTTCTTTGTATTTATGGAAGCATGGCTCATGGGGTGACTCATGGGTGTGACTCATGAATTACTATTGTGGCATTCTTGATATTTGTGGTGGGAGATATTTGTGTGAGTATTGATTCATTTTCTTTTACACACAACACTTAGCCAATTTTCCATGGTTGCTACACTCTCATATCCTCAAGTTTCTTCTTCTACCTCCATCTTTCAAATCTCATGTGTTGAGAAATCTAGGGTGTTTAGAGACAAATTAATCCATCATTAAATTCTATATCTTCTAGGCTATCTAGTTTAGCGAACTAGGTGTTAGTTGTATGTATGCCCTAGAGGCCATTATTGTACATGATTGTATATTATAGTGGATGCTTGGACATATATAGGGGGACTTTCTTGCTCGATATGATAGTATGCTATCTGGTTACTCTTTATCTTAACATGTATACTTGTATTGTCTCTATGTTACATGTTGATAAAGCCCTTAGGATGTGGACTTGACTATCAGGACTATGATGGAGATCATACTAGTGGGGACAAGGTAGTCCATAAGTCCATCCTTTAATTGTTCCTATTTGAGGGTGTATCAAGACGGGGCATCGATATTCCAGATTAGAGTAGCGTATACGCTTCTTGACCCATTTGATGGGCGATGGATGATCCCATATCCATTGGTGTTTGACATCAAAGATGGTATACGGGTGCTCAGTGGAGACTGGGTACACTGAACAGGACTCGCCGAGAACTCCTAGATGGTATTATACCTAACGTCAGATAGCAGTTCTCTGGTGATACTGGTACAGGTTAGTCTGTAGACCTGAGATCGTCATAGAGTCTTGTGTGATTCCCACTGTGCTTTGATTTCCACCTTACCACGTTCAAGAGAGCGTGCAAAATGGTGGTTTTTGGGTACAGTCCCGAGTCACATGGAGGCAATGAGCGATAGGAGGGGTTTCATTTCTCTCGGTATTGGAGGTTGATGTTGCGATGTGCTCGATTGACTATAACAGGAAGTCCCTGTCTAGGGCTGATACTGAGATTTACTGGTAAGTGTTATCATTAGTTTCTCGACCCGTTATGAGCCTCATATTGGCATGACTTATCAAATTATTGGGGTCTGACGTTTACCATCCCCAGACTAGATATGCGACATATCAGACGAAGAGACCAGACTGTACGGCAGTGTTACTTATTAGATTCACGGGAGTATGGACAAGCTTGCTTGTTGATCTTATGATCGCTCAATACCCGGGTAGCCGTTACGTCCAGCTAGTACCGCTGACGGCTTATTGGTGACTGATATGATCATCACCTACTGCCGGCGTATTGACGAGTCTTTAGAGTCCTACACAGAGGTTTCCTAGCTCATGCGAAACGAAGTAGGGCACATATGTGATATGTGCGGAACCGAGATTAATACGTATATGTGATACCGTATTTCAATCTCGCGATATAGGTTATATGTGATATAACCGGATTGTTGAATCAAGTGTTGATTCAATGATATGTTATATGTATATGTGATATGCATATAAATGATATTAGTCGGTTGTATGCGATACAGTCAGGTTATTAAATTAAGTGTTGATTTAATAATTTAATGTATAATTATATATATTTGATATATCAATATGTGTTAACTAATATTAGCTCACTTAAGAAAATGTTTTTTCTCAAAATACATACAAATATATATGTGATATATATTAATGTATTTATTATGTGTCATGCTAAATGATACATTGGACTTGGGTGTATGAGAATCATACCTAACTTAAGATAATTTGGATGTTTAAATATTAAGGGAAAAATCAAAATTAAGTGGAAATAAGCATCGCTAAGATGCTTGTGGAAGCATGGAGAAGTTTTGACTTAAGTCCACTAATTTTGTCTTACTCTAGATATTTATTAACCTAACCATTATCTTTAGCCATGGTTTAGTCTCTACATGAGTTGATATGAGATATTTTCTCACCCATGGTTCAACACTTGATCACTTGAGATCTTTTTTTCATCTCCTTCATTTTGCTCTCTAGCTCTTGAGTGAGAAAAAAAAGAAAAGAGAGAAAAATTATTCTAAAGTGAACAAAATTCCAACTTCATCAATTTATACCAAACTAGCCATTTAGTATAGCTTGTTTGCTTCACTTATTCTCAATTAGTGAAGAGGTAGCTTGAGTTAGAGATTTTTCGACGTAGATCATCTTCGGCCTCGAACATCCTTGAGCAAGCTTATTCGTTTCGCCTAGTGGAGCCTAACAAGAGTTCGGGAGACCACCACTTAGAGCTAAGGGACTACTACACGGAGCTTTAGAAGTGAAGGACCGGTCTACAAAGATTGTATTCCTTGTTCACTTAGTGTAAAGTTGTTTACTTGCTTAGTTAAACCCTAATTCTCTATTTAGATCCTTGGTTCGGGTTTGTTAGCACACTAGATTTTTATAAAATTGCTTGCTTTATGCCTTCTGAAACCTAGTAGTAGTGCTAAGGAACCCAGCAGTCGTATCAGAGCCAAGCTAGAGAATTATACGATGTGTTAGAATTACGTAAACGAAATAACTCCGAAACCTGGAATCCGAAAGCTTAGTTTCTGTCAAATTTTTTAAGTCCTCTAAAAATTTTTTAGACAAATGCAGAAAGTTAGTTATGATATATCAAGAACACCAGAAAAATTTGAGGCAAACCACTAAAATAATGGCCGGCCATATTGTCTAAAAAACCGGCCTCTCCTTTTTTCCTGTAACAAAAAATCTTGAAATTTTTGTGGTGTTCTGATCTCTTGGATTTAGGGTTTCGGGTTATGTTTGATTTTTCCAAGATTGCATGTGATGTTATCTTTCTGTAATGGCAATACAGAGTGTTTCATAGTCGTATTTTAACATCATTTCGGGTTTGATATTGAAATATGATACAATATTTAGAATCCATGATAATTAGTTTTGTGAAAACTAGTTAGTGTTCTGTAAATCTAGCAATTTAGTCCCTTTTGATAGATTGCCACGGAGTTTCGATTCGGATCAAAACTCTGTCGCAATCTCGTATAGTACGCGAACATTCGCCGGGTAACACTACTAGATAGCCATACTCCATAGCCCCGACCAAGTGACTATAAGAGAACCCCGTTGCCAAAAGCATCCCCTCGGGTGCTCGCGGCCAAGGTGTTCCGCCTAAGTGCACTTCGTCGACGGCATCGAGGGTACGGCCATCTACTAATGTTTCCGACGAGTATTCGATCAAGTTGTCGGGAATCTTATTGAATTATCCGACTAGGTTATTGAAAAGGTGTTTTCAATATGAGACTAAAATGCAAGGTTTATATGTTAGGCATGAAATTCGGGGTATGAGATATTCCAGGTTTATGATGTCTAAGGATGTTGCGGATTCTAATTATTGTAGTTTTCGTTTTCTTTTCTGCGACCGTAAGTGTAATATGTGGTGTATCGCCGGTTTCGTTGCTATACGTCAACGACAATTGGGATACGCATATTTACTTACGTTGATGAAATGTGATGTTATGTGTTACTGTGATATGTTATATTGGATCGTCATGTTTGAATAGCCGGGGGTTTTTGCGTGAGATGAGAGTTTTTTATTTTCATTCATGTAAAAACTTATATATAATATTCTTTTATTGTGACACTTCCGGGTTGAGGATGATGTCACCATTGATGTACATTATTTACTTTTCTGCATTAGGATAGACCCAAGGCGGGGAGCATAAGTAACCGGGTTCTAGAGTCCAGTGGGAGACCATCTCGAGGAGTCGAGACCGGGTCTCCTAACTCTAGAATTGGTAAGCTTGCTTGCCACTCTCGTAGGGGTCTAGGGATGTGGGTTTGGCTATTCATCACGACCGTGGAATCCGTGTTTTCTTTACTGGCTTATATTAAAACGCGGAACTCCTAGTATATCCAATATTTCATATGTTGACTTCTGCTGCAATGTTCTATGATGAGATCATATAACTGCGTGAGACGAATACTTAATATTATATATATGATATATAATAAACGTTGCTTATGTTTTGCATCCACGCTAGTCCTTCCCCCGCTCTGCCGTTAGTTAACTAACCTAACGGTGCATGACAGGACCCTGAGGCGAATGTGGATGGCATAAGCGTACGTTGTATTTTCGTTTCTTCTATGATGCTTAGGAAGCATAAATGATGGGACTTCATTAATGAGATTAATGAAAGGAAAGAAACCTAAAGATGTTGTAGAATCAAATTTTCAAAAAGGTAGCTCTAGTTCTTGCTTTGCATAGCGGTATTCCTTGATGAATATCCAGCACCTCATTCGATGGGGAAAGAGTCGAGATCCCTTCACTGGGAATGACCTCTTTAGCAAAATCTAGCAAATTCTACAACCTATTCGGCTTGTTTTGAAAACTACTCGATTTTAAAAGCGGAGCTTAAACCACTCCTTTTCAAATCACTCGATTCTATAACGATATCAAATTCATTATGCAAAAGGTTTTTCTTAAAAACCTACCGTAGCCCTCCGTCATTTCAGATAAGTTCTACTTAGTATTCGTGCTACGTTTGTTGAATATGTTAAGGCGAAGTGTGCGGTAGCTAGTTAGTGCTTATCTGCAACCATATGATGCGATTGGATTAGGGTAGTCGTAAGACTTTATTGACTATGTTAAGCGATTGGATTAGGGTAGTCGTACGTCTTTATTGACTATGTTAAGGGTCGTACGGGTGGGTTCAATTCAATCAGGAAATGACGGGTTGAACTTGGCTAGCGCTTATGATTTGTTGACTATGTTAAGGTCATAAGTTGCTAGGGGCAAAACATTATCGGGAATTTCAAGTGTTGAAATTTGCAATGAGATTGCATACCTTCTATCAGATAGTTGGATCCCGATACCCACTGCGAGTAAGAGTTACTCCTAGGAGATTTTTGCACATTACAGTTAGTCGATCAAGTAGGTGTCTAGAAAGATTTCAATGGGGTTATGCCTTTGGGAAAAAAGGTTTATTTTAATTAGGTCCGTGCGAAAGCACGAGGAACCTCCCTCAAAGTACCGACACTGGCCTGGCCAAAAGATTGGCGAACATGTAAGGTGTAATTAATCCCGGCTAGCCTTACCTTTTAGGGTTTGAAGGAAGATTTGATAAAAACAGTGGGAGCCATCCTGATTAGATAAAATAATAACCAATCTAATCTTGCAAGATCATATGCAAAGTGTTTTCTTCTCTCTTCTTCTCTCTCTCCAGGTAGCGACCATATCACGCCTTAATCAAGATATTAATATGGATGTATTGACCGAACCCGTTTGTTATAATGAGCTGGGGAATGCCGGTTCTGCTCTATCTTATAATTGTTATAAGTTTGAGCAAGGAATATGGAAATATCCGGATTCTCACGCAACCCGAACAAGGAAAGTGCATGTTGATGCATCTTCTTCGGGTGTATTCGTTACCGAGAACTGTTTCTCAGTACACTCTACGTCCTGGGTATTAGATACCGGATCAGGATCCCACATATATAATATGTTACATGGGCTAAAGAAAGGTAGAAAACAGGGAAAAGGTGATCATTCTCTAGAGTAGGGAATGGTGCAAATGTTGCAGCCAAAGCAGTTGGTGAATATCACCTTGTGTTACCAACTGGTAATACATTGATTCTGAACGAATTTTATTACATACCGAACCTGATATGTAATATTATATCATTTTCTTTATTATGTAAAGAAGGATATAATCTTGTATTACATGATAATATTATGAATATTTTCCTGAATCAAAAGTTGATTGGATCAGGCACGTTATATTATGGCATATACGTTCTAAATCAAACTACAGTTCTCAAAGTACAGAACACACATAAGAGGAAAAGTTCAGAAATGAATGAATCCTTCTTATGGTATTGTAGACTAGGTCATATCAATGCGACACGACTAGCTAAATTGCATAAAGATGGATATTTGAATCAGTTTTAATTTACATCATATGAAACTTGTCAGTCATGTATCAAAGGTAAAATGACCAAAACTCCGTTTAATGGACACGGAGAAAGAGCTACAGAACTCTTGGGAATGATACATAGTGATGTATGCGGCCCTATGTATACACATGCCAGGGTTGATTCTTCGTACTTCATTACATTCATCGATGATCTCTCAAGATTCGGATATGTGTTCCTGTTGAAACACAAGTCTGAAGATTTTTGAGATATTTAAGGAATATAAGTACGAAGTGGAGAACCAAAAGCGTAAAAGTATTAAAATCCTTCGATCTGATCGTGGAGGAGAATACTTAAACACGGAGTTCCTGGATTATTTAAAAGAGAATGGGATTCTCTCTCAGCTTACTCCTCTGTATACACCACAGCACAACGATGTGTCGGAGCAGAGGAATCGCACCCTATTAGATATGGTGCGCTCTATGATGAGTAACGCTGAGTTACATGTTTCCTTTTGGGATTATGCGCTTGAGAACCTGCATACCTATTGAATAGAGTTCCATCCAAATCAGTGTCTATCACTCTATATGAGATATGGAATGGGAAGAAACCATCTCTTAAATGAGTTAAGATATGGGGTTGGCTGGTCTATGTTGAAAAGCAAAATCCGAACAAGCTCGAGGCAAGGTCAGTACTGTATAAGTTTGTTGGATATCCCGAATATCCGCAGGGGTATATCTTCTACCACACTGAGGAGCAAAAGGTGTTTTGTTTCTCAGCATGCCACATTTTTAGAAAATGAATTTCTTATGGAAGAAATTAGTGGTCATGAGGTAGAACTGGAAGAAGTTCCAGCTAGACAAACTAACGGCTGATGATTTGGTAGAACCGGAGAATTCAATAGTTCCCGAAGAACCTCAGCCTCTCCGCGGATCTAGTAGGGTTCCTCATCTGCCTGAGAGATACTATGGTTTTCTCAATAACAATGGGAGCGAGGATTTCATCATGGAAGATGATGACCCAACTAGTTTCGAGCAGGCCATCACAAGTGGGGACTCTGTGGAATGGCTGGATGCTATGCGATCTGAGATGGAATCCATATACACCAACCAAGTATAGACTTTTGTAGTTGCACCTGAAGGGGTAAAACCCATCGGGAGCAAGTGGATCTTGAGAAGATTCTTGGTGTAGATGGAAAAGTTGAGACTTTCAAAGCTAGACTTGTTGCAAAAGGTTGTCGTCAATAACCTGGTGTGGATTTTGATGAAACCTTTTCTCTAGTGGCCATGCAAAAGTCCATCCGGATCCTACTTGCCATTGTTGCATACCATGACTACGAAATCTGGCAGATCAACGTCAAGGCCGCTTTTCTAAATGGTGATTTAGAAGAGAGCGTGTACATGACACTGCCAGAGGGCTTCGTAGACAGTGGGAGCAGCGGAAAGGTGTGCAAGTTGCTTAAATCAAAATACGGATTAAAGCAGGCATCGCGGAATTGGAACATCTGTTTTGATGTGGCAGTCAAAGAGTTTGACTTCATCAAAATGGTAGATGAACCTTGTATATACAAGAAGGTTGTAGAGGGTAAGGTTGTCTTCCTCGTATTGTACGTGGATGACATACTCTTGATAGGAAATGGTGTTCCTATGCTACACTCGGTTAAGCTCCTCTTATCACAATGTTTCTCCATGAAGGATCTGGGTGATGCCTCCTACATCCAGTGATTAAGATCTATAGAGATAGATCTAAGAGGATGTATCATACTCACTAGGTGTAGTGAGTAGGTGTCAATCAGATCCTGGGGAGAAACGCTGGATAGCTGTGAAAAACATTCTTAAGTACTTGAAAAGCACTAAAGAAATGTTTTTGGTGTTTGGTAACAGTGAACTCCATATGGAGTCCTTTACCGATTCGAGCTTCCAAAGTGATAAGTTTGACTGTAAGACAGTCTCGGGTTTTGTCTTAACCCTCAGTAGAGGGACGGTATGTTGGAAGAATTCCAAACTAGATATCGTGGCAGACTCAACGATAAAGGGTGAATACATCGCTGCCAACGACGCTACCAAAGAGCTTGTCCAGGTATAGATGTTCATGAGATGAACTTGGTTCCTATCATTTTGGTGACAATAGAGCTGTGGCTTTGGCCTAGGAACCCCGGTCTCATCAGTGATCCAGACATATTCTTAGGTAGTATCACCTGATCAGGGAGATGGTGGATCTTCGGGAGATCGAGGTCAGGAGAGTTGACAAGAAGAATAACACGGCGGATCCACTCATGAAGGCCTTTCCATAGAGAGACTTTAAGGGATGTTGGGTATAAAATACTACAACAACTGGTCTTAGTGCAAGTGAGAGATTATTAGTTGTATGAATGCCGTAGAGGCCTTTATTGTACATGATTATTTATTATAGTGGATGCTTAGACATATATAGGGAGGAATTTCTTGCTCAACATGATAATATGCTATCTGGTTACTCTTTATCTTAACATGTATACTTGTATTGTCTCTCTGTTACATGTTGATAAAGACCTTAGGATGTGGACTTGACTATCAGGACTATGATGGAGATCATACTAGTGGGGCCAGGGTAGTCCATAAGTCCATCCTTTAATTGTTCCTAGTGGAGGGTGTATCAAGACGGGCCATCGATATTCCAGAGTAGACTAGCATATACGCTTCTTGACCCATTTGATGGGTGATGGATGATCACATATCTATTGGTGTTTGACATCAAAGATAGTATACAGGTGCTCAGTGGAGACTGGGTACACTGAACAGGACTCGCCGAGAACTCCTAGATGGTATTATACCTAACGTCAGATAGCAGTTCTCTGGTGATACTGGTACAGATTAGTCTGTAGACCCGAGATCATCATAGAGTCTTGTGTGATTCCCACTGTGCTTTGATTTCCACCTTACCACGTTCAAGAGAGCATGCAAAACAGTGGTTTTTGGGTACAGTCCCGAGTCACATGGAGGCAATGAGCGATAGGAGGGGTTTCGTCTCTCTCGGTATTGGGGGTTGATGTTGCGCTGTGCTCGATTGTTTATAACAGGAAGTCCCTGGCCAGAGATGATACTGAGATTTACTGGTAAGTATTATCATTAGTTTCTCGACCCGTTATGAGCCTCACATCGGCATGACTTATCAAATTGTTGGGGTCTGACGTTTACCACCCCCGGACTAGATATGCAACATATCAGACGAAGAGACCGGACAGTACGGTAGTGTTACGTATTGGATTCATTGGAGTATGGACAAGCTTGCTTGTTGATCTTCTGATCGCTCAATACCTGGGTAATCGTTACGTCCAGCTAGTACCCATGACAGCTTGTGGATGAATGATATGATCATCACCTACTGCCGGCATATTGACGAGTCTTTAGAGTCCTACACAGAGATTTCCTAGCTCATGCGAAACGAAGTAGGGAACATATGTGATATGTGCGGGACCGAGATTAAGACGTGTATGTGATACCGTATTCCAATCTCGCGATATAGGTTATATGTGATATAACCGGATTGTTGAATCAAGTGTTGATTCAATGATATATTATATGTATATGTGATATGCATATAAATGATATTAGTCGGTTGTATGCGATACAGCCGGGTTATTAAAGCAAGTGTTGATTTAATAATTTAATGTATAATTATATATATTTGATATATTAATATACATTAACTAATATTAGTTCACTTAAGAATTTTTTTTTCTCAAAATACATACAAATATATGTATGATATATATTAATGTATTTATTATGTGTCATGCTAGATGATACATTGGACTTGGGTGTATGAGACTCATACCTAACTTAAGATAATTTGGGTGTTTAAATATTAAGGGAAAAATCAAAATTAGGTGGAAATTAGCATGGCTAAGATGCTTGTGGAAACATGGAGAAGCTTTGATTTAAGTCCACTAATTTTGTCTTACTCTAGATATTTATTAACCTAACCATTATTTTTAGCCATGGTTTAGTCTCTACATGAGTTGATATGAGATATTTTCTCACCCATGGTTCAACACTTGATCACTTGAGATCTTTTTTCATCTCCTTCATTTTGCTCTCTAGCTCGAGTGAGAAGAAAAAGAAAAGAGAGAAAAATTATTCTAAAGTGAGAAAAATTCCTACTTCATCAATTTATACCAAACTAGCCATTTAGTATAGGTTGTTTGCTTCACTAATTCTCAATTAGTGAAGAGGTAGTTTGAGTTAGAGATTCTTCGACGTAGATCATCTTCGGCCTCGAAGATCCTTGAGAAAACTTGTTCCTTTCGCCTAATGGAGCCTAACAAGAGTCCGGGAGACCACCACTTGGAGCTAAGGGACTACTACACGGAGCTTTAGAAGTGAAGGACCGGTCTACAAAGGTTGTATTTCTTGTTCACTTAGAGTAAAGTTGTTTACTTGCTTATTTAAACCCTAATTGTCTAGTTAGATCCTTGGTTCGGGTTTGTTAGCACACTAGATTTTTATAAAATTGCATGCTTGATGCCTTCTGAAACCTAGTAGTAATGCTAAAGAACCCAGCACTAGGTACCCTAGTTACCTCGGCTATGAGGTTGGAGTTCAAATTATAAATCCTCAGGTGGATCATCTTCAATGGAGGGAGACCGGCGATCAAGCTTGATCATGATGGCCTCTAGGGGCTTAGGAAGATGGTAGAAGACCGAAGGACTCGGATCATTCGGTATAACCATTCTAAATTCTTCTTTAGTTTGCTAGCTTTAGGTTTATGGTAGATCCGGATTATAGGGTTGTTCTAGCATCAGTTTATAAAATTTTTGTTCCACAAACGGTCGGTAGATGGCCAGGGCGCTAGCATAACCCAATATGGTATCAGAGCCAACACATAAACCTATACTAGTTTGTTTGCACAAGGTGAAAATCTCGATCGACCATTTTTTTCCGAATTGTATTTCCATTTTTTAGTGTTTGATGCCGATTTTAAAATCTGTTCAAAAAATTTTTTAGAGGGTCTTTAAAATACGTGCAGGCATTTTTAGGGGACCACGAGAAATTTGGACGCTTGAACCAACAAGTTGGCTATGAAAGCGCGGCAATACTAGCCTATTGGCCGTGGTTTCGTGGTCGTCTTGTGGCCAAAGTGGGCCAAATTTCTTCTGGCCAAAGTGGGCCAAATTTCTTCTGGCACTCTTATACATGGAAATATGATTTTTGGTACATTTGGTTTTGGCCCAGATTTGTTTAAGTGCTAGATTTGCATTTTGGGCCAATTAGCGAAAGTTTAGTCGATCGAAATTTTAAGTGTGTGTTTATCAGTACATACATTACTATCTGCTACCGTGAATGTCATTAGAGCAGTATAACTCGACTAGTTGCTATATGTTCTATTAGACGGGTTTGTGAACATGACATTCACGTTGATGTTCTGTGTTGTGCTGAGATTGTGGTTGGATTGTCGTGGTGGATAGCCAGTGGTGCAATTATAGTTGTATAGTTCAGATTCGTTTGTACATTTGATATTGCAGAGCGAGCGTCCGACATGTGGACTGCCGTCTCTGCCAGTTTGTATATTATTTGTTTGGGGCACAGCCGGGTTGAGGTCGATGTCACCTTTGTACATATATTTTCATTTTCTGTAGTAGAATTACCCCGTGGTGGAGTGTTCGAATAGCTGGGTTCTAGAGGGCAACGGGCCCGCATCTCATGGCGTTGAGACGGAGGGGGCCTCACTCTAGAATTGGTGGGCTATTTATCGCACTCGTAGGGGGTACAGGATGACCCACGGAGGGGTGCTCAAGTTACCGGATTTCGTGAAGTGCTAGGTGGCCCATTCACTTTGTTGATTAGGGTTGCCTCACTTCTGGGATTGGCGGGTAACTTGCCACGCTCGTAGGGTTCCAGGTTTTCATTGCACAGGCTATCCACACGACAGGGAACGTCGGGTCTTATTTGCGGCTCAAATGAAACCCGAGGCTCCAAGTTTAACAATGCTGCATTTGTTGACCCGGGTCTCATTCGTGCTACATTTGTTGACATTGTCAAGGCGTAGTGTACGGTAGCAGAGTGGTGCTTGTTTGTAGCACATGATATGGATTAACTAGGACAATCACATAGCCTTGTTGACCTTGTCAAGGGCTTATGCGGGTGGGTCTAAGGTAATCAAGATAATGACGGGTTGAACTTGACTAGCGAGTTATGATTTGTTGACCTTGTCAAGGTCATAGGTCATTAGGGGTAAAAACCACATCAGCAGTTTCAAATATACAGGAAACTTTCCAGGCATGCGCATACCTTCTGGAGTGTGGTGACTTGAGTGGATCCCATCAAATTATCATGCGATGATAGTTGGATCCCGATTCCCACTGATGAGTAGGTGTTACTCCTCGGGTGATTTTAGATGATCCCGACTAATTCTCCTTTTAGGGTTTGAAGGAGAATTCGAGGAAACAGTTGGAGCCATCCTGATGAGATAAAGTGATTAACCAATCTAATCTAGGTTAGAGTACACGCTGAGTATTTCTTTTCTCTCTTTCGTTGGCAGCGACCATGGCCTGACCCTAGACTAAAACTCATGAACCAAGTTAACCGAACCTTCCTAAAAACACTTTGGCTATTGGATTGTCATTTAGTCGCATATATTATTGCCGCTCCTACATCCCCTTTTCATTTCTCCGAAACACTCCGTATCACTACTAAGATCCATATTTCTTGGATATGCCATCGTATAGTTACATATAAACTCTAAGGAACTTATTCCAGTTCGAGGATGGTTTCTGGTTCAGGAGAAATTGAATAGGATTATTCGGTTGTCTTTTCCCTTTACCTTCTCTCAGGTTGCGAGAGCTCCTAGTGTTAGGAGAGTACACCTATTATGCTTATTGGATAGTCTTCTTCCGAACCTTGGGCTGGTACCGAAAGGTGGGGAAGGAAGAAAACCAATTAGCATAAGTGTGGTGTACAAAAGGTAATAAGTAAAGACATATAAAGGGATTAGATTAAGGACAAAGGAAATTACGACTACTATCATTCACGAAGAAACAGCGTATACCCCTGCCACTCCTATATCACCTTTTCATTTCTCCGGAACACTCTGTATCACTACGAAGATCCATATTGCTTGGGTATGCCATCGTATAGTTACATACGAACTCGAAGGAACTTGTTCCAGTTCGAGAATAGTTTCTGGTTCTGGAGAAATAAAATAGGATTATTCGGTTGTTTTTTCTCTTTACCTTCTCTCAGGTTGCGAGGGCTCCTGGTATTAGGAGGGTACATCTATTACGCTTATTGGATAGTCTTCTTCCAAAGCTTAGGCTGGAGCTGAAGGGTAGGGAAGGAAGAAAATCAATTAGCCTAAGAGTGGTGTACATAAGGTAATAAGTAAAAACATATAAAAAGATTAGAGTGAGGGCAAAGAAATATACGGTTACAGTTATGAATCTGGATAGTGGAAGATGCATTACTAGGAATACCCGACTACCCCATCGAAAATTTTTCATGTTTCAGTTTTACTGTGCGGTGTTAATTGAAAACTGTTTTCCCAGTTAAATTCTAGCTCCAGGGTATGAATTCACCAGACTTGTTTCTCACATCTGTATGGCGTTACAGATGGTGAGTGGGAGTAAGATATTGGGAATTGGGTGATTAGATCCTCTATATATCGGAATTCTTTGTAATTGGTGATATTTGAGGAAATCACCTGGGTTTTGCCTGACGGCAAATATTTGGTTTTGAATATCCGTTGTTATGCACCAATTTCAAACTGATATATCCGTACGTTTATTTTTATAAAGTGAGATATAACTTTTTGAAATTATCTCTATGACATTTACCTATATCAGTTGATGGTTAAGTAAGGTGCATTCAACAACGGTGTAACTCTTCTTAACCATAGTACAGTTTTTAACCTACGACGCACAGGGTTTGAGTTGTTAAACTCAGTGGACTTATACAAAGTATTGTATGTTGTCCGATGTCCGTTAGGACAAAGGGGTTGGTACTCATACTATATTCTGTTTACTCATGACTTCTCTAGTTTTAGACAAGTATTTCGCTGAAATACAAGGACCAAGTTTTGAGAAGATATAGGTATAAGAATAAAGTAGAAAACCATATGTTGCAAGTATCAGGATTCTTCAGGGTGATCGAAAATGTAAATACTTATATTTGGTATTTCGTTGTAAGTAATAGTTTTGAGAACTTGCTTCTCTTTCAGGTTACTCATACGTGGATGTATTCCTGGATGAGTAATGTTGTATGACCTTCTTCAATTTGGTTGATATGCACTGGAAATAGTTGCATGATTTTTGAATCTGGTTCCAATTAAATTAGTGCATTTGTTTCTATATTGGATATATAGAATGGATTCATATCTTAACAATGTTAAGCTATATGGAGTTGTCCGGCTGATGCTTAAAACCAGAATCTGGACAAACTCTAGACACGTTTCAGTAATGGCAGTTTATGGGTTATCCCGAGCTTTGACGAGGGTTAACATTCTACCATCTGGAAGATCAATAGTTATATTGTTCTTGATTCGCCACAGTTTTAGTAAAATGGATTCTTTTCAGAAAACATTAATGGGAGTATTGTAGAACTGGAAGTGATTCCAGAACCACAAACGATTACTGAAAATTTAGAAGAACCTAAAGATTCAAATGGTTTCGACGATCCATTATCCACTCCGCCGATTTGGTGGGTAACCTCAGACACCCGAGCAGTACTTCGGTCTCCTCAAAGACGGTGACAGGGAGGTTTTTGATTACCCAAACTTGCCACTATTGTTGTTCTAGACTATGAGGTCAAGCAGGAAGATGAGTATAATATCGTTCTAAACTAGCTTTAGAAGTGCACGTGTATATGACTCTTCCAGATGGATGTTGTAGTCAGTAGGAGCAGCGGAAGCATAGTGGGTAAGTAGCTTATTTCTATTTATAGACTAAAGCAGGTACAGCAGAGATAGATCATCTATTTTTGATGTGACGATCATAGAGTTTGACTTCATCAGGATAAAAGATGGATCTGATAAGAAGGTAATAGAGAGTGATGTCCTAGTATTTGGATAACATGCACTTAATAGGAAGAAATCTTCCTATACTACGATCGGTCATACTGTGGTTGTCACAAGGTGGTTTCTCCACATAGGATATGGATATAATATCAGGGATTCTGGTGACTAGATCTATGGTTTTAGATCTAGATTTGGGAAGTGTTCCAATTCGGGTATTTTGACATTATTCTAAAGTGTGTTAGAATGGACGACTCCTGGTGTGGTCGTGTACCCGCAGGTGATGGAGTCACCCTCTCTAAAGAGATGTCTTTTAGACTGATGAGGAGAGGAATTTGCATGATTGACATATCACTTGCTTAGGCAATTGAGTCAATCATGAGATGTCAAGTACCACACCAGATATTGATTTTGCACAGGCTACAATAAGTATATATTAATCCAATCCTTGAGAAACATTGGGAAGCAGTTATGAACATAAGTGGATGTTCTTGGTATATGGTAACGGCAGCCTCCTTCGGGAGGCGGTTATCATTTCAGGCTTCCAAGGTGACCTAGATGAAAGAGTGGCCGTCAGAGTTATAGTTTTCCCTCTTTTGAGGGGCAATATGTTGGACGGGTGGTCCAAACGGTTACTGTGGAAGGCATGGCATAGGATACTGATTAAATTCAGTGGCTGATACAGTCTAAGAAGTTTGTTGGATATGGAGTTCATTTGTGAACTGGGTCCCATCAGATATCCAGAAAAATTCTAAGACAGGTATTGCTCATTTCGGGAGATAGTCTTTCTCCGCGAAGTTGAGAATAGAGAGAGATAAAGATAGAAACATTTGAGCGGATCCACTCACTAAGGCTATTTCTTGAACGCAATAGTTTCACAAACGAGTTTTGTGAGACTGATTAGTAGAGAAGTTGGGTGTTCGGTATCATACGGCTGTGAGTATACGACACCGCAATTATTAGCCTTAAGTGCAAGTGGGAGATTGTTGGCTATAGTGCCCTCAAGGCAATTATTGTAATCACACGCAGGTGATAATGATGATTGAGGAAGGACCTATACGGATAGAACAATCTTACTCAAAATGATAGTATGCTATCTGGTTTGTCTTTATCATCATGTACATGCATTATGTGGTATTACAGATCACTATTACATGTTGATAGAGCACATAGGATTCTTTCTTGACTACCAGCATTATGATGGCGATCATATACGTGGAAGCTGGGTGGTCTATAAGCACATCCTTAAATGTCCCTAGTCGAGGGAGTATCGAGACTGGGCATCGATACTCCGGAGTAAACTAGTGTGTACTTATCGAGACCCCGACGAGGGGCGATGGCGGGTCTCACAAGCCATTGGTGTCAGTTAGTCATCTAAAATAGTATACAGGTGTTCATTGGGTTATAAATACACTGGACGGACTCGCCGGGAACATGCTAGTTGGTATTATACCTATTGTAAGATAGTAATTCCCATATGACATGTGTACAAGTTAGTCTGTCGACCTAAGATCGTCATTTATCTCGTGTAAGTTCCCACTGTGCTCTGATTACTACCCTACCACGACTCAAAAGATTCATGCAAACAGGCTTTAGTTGGGTACAGTCCCGAGCCACATAGAGGCAGTGAGCGGATCGTTTGGGATTCGTCTCTCCCGGTATTGGGGGTTGATGTCGCGCAGCGCACGGGTGGCCATCACCAGAAATTCTTGGCCAAGGTGGACGAGAATTTCTGATTTGGATCAGTAGTTTCTCAGTTGGTGATGGGCTTCATACCGACACGAAATGTCGCGTTATTAGGGGTCTGATTTTATCTAACCCCCTAGACTCGATATGTGATACTCTTAGACGAACGGACCGGACTCTACAACGATTGTCACGGACAGGCTCAGTAGGGGTTTGGATGAGTTTGCTCATCGGCCTTACTTTCGCGCAATGCCTGGATAGCCATTACGTACAGCTAGTATCGCTGACGTGCTTATGGTTAAACCCACTGCCAGCGTATTGACGAGTCTTTAGAGTCCCACACAGAGGGTTTCCCTACTTCGGGAGAAACGATATAGAGGCCGTATGGTTTTACGGCAGGGTTCAATCATATACGTGCACTTGTGCACGTATCATAATTCGGACGGATAATACTAGTGGGCATTGGTTTAAGTCGGATCCTAGTATTATATTATTGGATTATTCTCGTCTCTTTGTATTCTTATTTTTCGGAATACGGATACGGGTATGTATATACGGATGAGGGGTATTCTTGTAATTCATTACAAGATTACTTCTAGAAGATGCCACCTCATTTTTGTTTTAGCCATTTTGTTAAATGGTTAAAAGAGGTGAAGGATGAGGTGTTTTTTTCATTTATGGAAGCATGGCTCATGGGGTGACTCATGTGTGTGACTCATGAATTACTATTGTGGCATGCTTGATATTTGTGGTGGGAGATATTTGTGTGAGGATTGATTCATTTTCTTTTACACACAACACTTAGCCAATTTTCCAAGGTTGCTACATCTCATATCCTCAAGCTTCTTCTTCTACCTCCATCCTTAAAATCTCATATGTTGAGAAACTTAGCGTGTTTGGAGACAAATTAATCCATCATTAGATTCTACATCCTCTAGGCTGTCTAGTTTAGCGAACTAGGTACCCTAATTACCTCGGCTATAAGGTTGGAGTTCAAATTACAAATCCTCAGATGGATCATCTTCGATGGAGGGAGACCGGCGATCAAGCTTGATCATGGTGGCCTCTAGGAGCTTAGGAAGATGGTAGAAGACCGAAAAACTCGGATCATTCGGTATAACCATTCTAAACTCCTCTTTAGTTTGCTAGCTTTAGGTTTATGGTAGATCTGGGTTATAGGGTTGTTCTAGCACCAGTTTATAAAATTTTTGTTCCGCAAACGGTCACGGTAGATGGCCAGGGTGCTAGCATAACCCAATAGTTCCGTGTGGCACTTTGTTCCGTGAGCAAGAACCGGGTCCCAACACTAAATATTTTTCAGAGATCTCGAACTACTCCAGATTCAAATCCAACATCAAAACTCAATAAAAAGCAAGTTTTAAAACTTTGAAAGTCTTCAAACTAATGATACTAGCACTTGCGCACCCTCATCTATCACTAATAAGCTTGTAATCACTAACTAAGCCTCTACTACACCACAACTATAAGTTGTATCCACCAAAACTCATTTTAGAATTCTTAAGTCTATAAAACATAACCTTTAGCTCTAAGCACTAGTGTGTCATGGCAAGTATACATTAAAACATGGTTCAAAAGAGAATTTTACCTCATGATAGGGACTTAAGGAAAGTTTCAAGCAAGCAAATGGTCTCAAAGTGAAGACTTGATCACATCTTCATGTGTAGGAAGAGGATATGAACACTTTTAATGAAGGTTTCAAGGTGTTTCGAAGAGTTTTGCGTTGATGTTTTGGGGTTGGAGTTGGAGGTGGAGAAGGTGGAGAAGGAGAAGAGGAAGAAGAAGAGGATGATGATAATGATATGAAGAAAAGAATGGTGCCTCAAGCCATAATCCTCTCTCTCTCTCTCTCTCTCACACACACACACACACATCCATACCTCTTATTTTAAATATACCATCCATACTTCATTGTCTCCCTCTCTCATTCATTTTCTTTTCTTTTCTTTAAAAATAAAACCATCATAAAACAAAATGAAAAGTTAACATGTAAATAACATACTATGGCAACTTAAACATGGTTTAACAAAAAATCCAAACTTAGTTTAGTGCACAAAATAGGAAAACACAAATTAACTTTAACATTAAACTTGTATGGATATAATTATATACTAATTTATGGAAAAACCCAAATTAAATAAATACTTTAATAAATAATAATTCATTTTAAATTCCAATTATTTTCTAAAATAGAGGTATATAATTATACCAATTTACGAAAACTCAAATCCATACCCAGTATATATCCGTAAAACTCATTATATTATTATTTAAATTCTAAAATAATATTTTCCATTTTTTGAAATGTTACATAAGGTTTGGAGATTACAACCTTTGATGCGTGTCCATCCAATCGTGGAAAACCCCTCCAAGTTCCTCGTAGGCCGTCGGAAACAAGCTCGAGAGGCGACCGCCCTTATCGAAAATGATCTACTCGTGGGAATCGATCCAAGCTCCAGCTTCACCTAGTGAAGCAACCGACGCTCCAAGCTTGCTGGAAATGGAGTGTGGGGCTGTAGGATTTTTCCACTATCATTTTCACTCTAAAACAAAAGCCAAGGGAGAAATGAAGGAGGAGGATGAGGATGAGCAAAAGCTATCATAATGGATAAATGGCTAAGTGTTGTGTATGAATGAGAGAGAAGAATCACTTCATATATTTTCAACCATCCCATAAAAATATCACAACAATTTTTCTAAAAACAAATGAAGTCTGTCCCTCTCTACATGCTATAACCATACCAAAAGCTAACCTCACTCTCCACCTCATTTCCAATTGATTTTATAAAAAGAAAATCAAATAATGATGTGTCCTCCTTCTATAAGTATTCCGTATAAATACATAATACAACCCGGTATAAGTATCGAAATACATATACGCGTATCCATATAAAAATACGAATAGCCAAAAGAGAGAAAATGAATAGTGAACATAATACTAGAATTTATATATAATATATATATATATATATATATATATATATATATAAATTATTAAATTAATACTTGATTTAATAATTCGGGTTAATCCTAAACCGACTGGTATTATCAACTTTACAATTAAAGTCCGTGTAGCCAGTACACGTATTTAATCGGACCCCTGCACGTATCAATATACGGTCTCTACATCATATCGCTTGAACCGGGAAAACGCTCTGTGTGGGAATCTAAAAACTCGATAATATGCTTGTAGTAATTTACTGGGTAAATCCAAAACCACAAGCACGTCAGCGGCACTAGCTGTATATAACAGCTACCCAGTTATATGCCAAAAGAGAGGTCGACAATCAAGTCCATCCGTACCCTACTAAGCCTGAATATAACAATCTCCGTACATTCTGGTCTCTTCGTTTATGAGTATCGCATACTGGGTCTAGGGGTGGATAACGTCAGAACCCTAATAATCCGATAATTCATTTCAGAGTCAAGCTCATCAAGAACCAAGAAACTACTAAACTCCTATCAGTAAATCTCATTCACCGTGGCCACGGATTTAGTGTGATGGACAACCAAACACAGCACGACATCGACTCATAATACCAGAATTGATGAATCCCTGACAATCGCTCACTGCCTCCATGTGGCTCAGGACTGTACCCAACTAAAATCTGTTTGCAGACTCTTTTAAGCCATGGTAGGGAGTAATCTAAGTGTAGTGGGAACTCACACGAGACAAATGATGATCTCAGGTAAAAAGACTAACTTTTACTCATTCCACTAAAGAACTGCTATCTAATAATAGGTATAATATCACCTAAAGGTTCTCGGCGAGTCTGTCCAGTGTATTCACCTCTAGTGAGCACATGTATACTATCTTAGGTGGCATAACACCAATGGCTTATGAAACCGGACACCGCCCCTTGTCGGGGTCTAGAAACATATACACTAGCCTACTTCGGAATATCGATGTCCAATCTCGATACTCCCTTGACTAGGGGCATTTAAGGATATGCTTATGGACTACCCAGCTCTCACATATATGATCGCCATCATAATGCTGATAGTCATGCAAGAATCCTAAGAACTTTATCATTATATATTAGCGATATGTAATAACAAGTAAAGCGTATACACATCAATGATAAAGACAAACCAGATAGCATACTATCATTTCGAGCAAGATTGTTCTCCCTGTATAGGTCCTCCCTCAATTATCAAAATCGTCTACCTGCAATTACAATAACTGCCTTGAGGGAACTATATCCAACACATGGTAATCATTAGTAATTGTCCAAGTGTTTTAACAAGTGTGTTCGCACAAGCATAGCAAAGGAAATGAAACATGGCACTGTGAACTGTACATATGAGACATGAATTCTAATGAATAAGAAGTGTTCAAACACGGTATTATAAACTGAGTATATGAGACATGAATTATAATGAATAGGAAGTGTTCATAAGAAATTTGGTTAACGGGGGTGCTATACGCCATCCACCCGACTTTCCCTTTGTAAATTCTAAATCTACTCACCGAACAACAATATATAAGATAGTCGAATCCTATGACCTCTTTGCCTCACCTTGACACCTCAGGCGCCTCCGCTAATGGTCCTTCAAGCATAAGGACAAAATATGAATAAGATTATCCTACCGATAACACTTAACGCGGAAAATACAACACTCAAAAGAATATCGTTTAAAAACTTAAGTCCATAAAACTGCAGTTTTTAGGCTTATTAAGAAAAATCCCCAAAAATAGTAAAACCAATATTTAGAATAAAACTAAAATTCTAAATATATATAAATAAGTTAAATTTTATACCTCAAAATATCTTTCTCAGATTCAAGTATAAGACATGAAATAAAATACAAAATTGAAACATGTTTCTGAACATTATTCACAGCCAGAAAACAACCTTTCAGTACAAAAATGATATCTCTTGATTTTGTAAAGTGAATATTGAAAATAAAAATTCTATAGATATATAAACAAAATTATCTACAACTTCCAATTTTTATATATACCAAATTGTCAATGGAACTATGCCGAATATGACTATAAGTTTAGTGAAAAACAGCCACTAAAAACAGTAATTTCAGCATGGAAACTCTTCAGTTAAAAATTCGTAATAATACTATCTTTCAGTGAAACTCAATTAAAGTTTATGAGCTAAAAGATAAGTCAGTTTTCTACAATTTTGTAGTTCACCAAGTAAGCTAGTTCCCAACAGAAAATTTTCTAAAAATCTTGAAATTTCTGCTTGTCACTAATTTCCAAGACATAGTTCAATTAAAGAAAACAAATGCAAGTACTCAAACTTTTGAAAGTTTTAACTCGTTAAAATTTAAAAATTACTCACACAAAAACCTCTCATGCATGCACAGAGACTATAACTAAATTAATATCATTAATCTAAGTAAATAAAGAAGGATATACCTAGCTCATGGATGAAGAAACTCTTCAAATGTAAGAAAATCTTCAAAATCTTTAAACTCTAGTAAAAATTGTTGGGTTTTTATGCAAGAAAGGATTTTGGACAGCCAAGTCTTGGAGGAAAAATAGCAAGAGAGATTTGGAAAAGAAAGAATAACAATAAAAGAATATGTGTATATAGTGCATGTTGGTCTCATCTCTCCCTCCTACACGTGTCATGCCATGTATCACCACTCATGGTGATAAATCACCTAATTGTATTTTAGAGAAAATGATAAAATTAATAATAATAAAATATGCTTAACATGACATAATAACATTTAAGTATAAAAATGTATTAGTTTTATTAATTAAAAAGTAAGACATAACACCTAACCTAATTCTACAAAGCTAATATATATATATATATATATATATATATATATATATATATATAAAAGTAAGACATAACACCTAACATAATATATATTTTGTATATATATGTATATATATATATATATATGAAAACCCAATTAAATAATTTTTTTCATTTTAATAAAACTCATTATATCATTAATTAAATTCTAAAGTAATATTAAAATTTTTCGAAATGTTATAATATTTCCCTCTTAAATAAATTCGGTTCCCGAATTTAAAATTTAACTACTCATACTTTCGAAGAGATGGAAAAATTTCTTATGCATCTCAATCTCGGCCTCCCTAGTGCTTTCTTCTTAGTTCAGACTATACCACAGAACCTTTACGGAAAGTAGTACTTTTGATCGCAACTTCTTCACCTGCCGGTCAAGAATGACCACCGGCTGCTCGGTGTAAAATAAATCGTGCTCCAGCTAGTCCGTTTGGTACTGAATCGTGTGAGAAGAATCATGAAGATACTTGCGAAGTATGGAAACGTGAAACACCGGGTGCACATCCGGAAAATTGGGTGGGAGTGCCAAACGGTACACTACGTCACCGACCCGTTTTAGAATCTCGAAGGGTCTAACATATCTGGGACTGAGCTTCCCTTTCTTCTCAAATCTCATCACACCCTTCATCGGAGAAATCCGGAGGAACACATGGTCACTAACTGTGAAATCAAGTCTGCGGCGGCGGTGGTCGACATAGGACTTTTTCCTGCTCTGGGCTGCCTTCATTCTATCACAGATCGGTTGTATCTTCTCAGTAGTCTTCTAGACCAACTGTGGCCCTAGAAGTCTGCTCTCACTTAAATTAGTCCAACAAACCGAAGATCGATATTTCCTCCCATATAAGGCCTCAAAAGGTGTTATTTGAATCATCTACCGATAGCTGTTGTTGTAGGAGAACTCGATCAAGGGCAAGTGACGATCCCAACTGCCTCTTAAATCTAACGCACAAGATCTAAGCATATCCTCAAGAGTTTGAATAGTTCGCTCCGATTGACCATCGATCTGGGAGTGGAAAGCACTACAGAAACTCAAGCGGGTACACAAGGCATCTTATAGCTTCTTCCAGAGACAACTAGTAAATTGAGTGTCTCGGTCGGATACAATACAAGTCGGAATGCCATGTAACCTCACAATTTTGTCAATGTAAAGATGGACGTACTGGGCATAACCGAAAGTGGTCTTCACTGGAAGGAAGTGAGCTTCCTTCGTTAACCAATCCATAATCATCCAAATAAAGTTATACCTCTTGTTGAACCTAGGTAAACCTATGACGAAATCCATGGATATCTACTCCCACTTCCACACCGGAATAGGTAAGGGTTGCAACTCTCCTGCCAGCCTCTAATACTCGGCCTTGACTTTTTGGCAAGTCAGGCATCTCAAAAAGAAATCAAACACATCCTTCTTCATTCCTTCCTACCAATACAGATCTCTCAAGCCGTGATACATTTTAGTAGATCTTGAATGTATGATATAAGCAGACTGATGTGCTTCTTGCAAGACCTCATGCCTCAACCCTTCTGAGTCAGGAACACATAATCGGGTCCTAAACTGTAACACTTCATCACTTTTGATCACGAACTCGGAATTCCTACCTTGCTGAACATGTCCATGACTTCAGATAAACGGGCAGCACCATTCTGTACCTCCCTGATGCGATCGAGCAAAAATGGACAAGCACGAACATGAGCTAGTTGTCCTCCCCTAGATGTGAAGTCAAACTATATGTCACTGTCACGTAAAGTCTGCCAATCCACAGTCGACTGCTATTGTACTATGTCTAGATGAGACAAGCTACCTTTGGGCTTCCGACTCAAAGCATCGACCACAACATTCGCCTTGCCCGGAAGGTATAAAATATCACAATCATAATCCTTTACAAGCTCTATCCAACGGCGCTACCTTAAGTTCAGATCCCGCTGCTGAAAAATATACTTCATACTCTTATAGTCCGTAAAGATCTGGCACGATTCACCGTATAAGTAGTTTCTTCAATTTTTTAGCGCAAAGATCACCACGGCCATCTTTAGATCACGAGTAGGGTAGTTCTGCTCATGCTTCTTCAGTTACTGAGAAGCATAAGTGATAATCTTGTCGTGCTGCATCAACACGCAACCTAGACCCACACGAGAAGCATCGTAAAAGATAATGAAACCGCCTGAGCCTGAAGGCAACTCTAAAACCGGCGCAGTCGTCAGACGAGTCATCAATAGCTAGAAGCTTTGCTCGCAAGCATCAATCCAATGGAATGGAACTCCCTTACAGGCGGTGCAGCAGCACAAGAGAAGTCCTATACAAAGAGACAGTAATAACCTGCCAAGCCCAAAACCTATGAATTTTCATCACTGAAACGGGTCTGGGCCAGTGCTTTACTGCCTTAATCTTCTTCGAATCAACTAGTGTCCCTTATCTTGTAACAATGTGGCCCAAGAAGTCCACGCTATTGATCCAGAATGCACACTTCAAGAATTTAGCAGAAAGCTGGT
Source organism: Agapanthus africanus (assembly GCA_030015575.1). Lineage (NCBI taxonomy): Eukaryota > Viridiplantae > Streptophyta > Magnoliopsida > Asparagales > Amaryllidaceae > Agapanthus > Agapanthus africanus. Next base: position 500,966,006 of record CM057345.1, read on the forward strand.
GTGCTCTCAAAGTCTGCAATACAATTCTCAAGTGCTGCTCGTAATCCTCCCAACTTCTGGAATAGACCAAGATATCGTCAATGAACACGATAACAAACTGGTAGAGGAACGGCTTGAAGATCTGATTCATCAGATCCATGAATGCTGCCAGGGCATTGGTGAACCCGAACGACATCATTAAGAACCCAAAATGCCCATAGCACGTCTGAAAGGAAGTCTTCAGAATGTCCTCCTTCTCGACCCTCAACTGATGGTACCCTGATCGCAGGTCCATCCTTGAGAAACAGCCCACTCCCTGGAGATGATCGAATTAGTTGTTGATGTGAGGTAAAGGATACCTATTCCACATCGTAACGCGATTTAGCCGACGATAATCGATACACAATCTCATGCTGTCGTCCTTTTTTTCACGAACATAACAGGCGCTCCCTAAGGTGATAGCTCGGACGGACAAGTCCATTATCAAGAAACTCCTGCAAATTCTCCTTAAGCTCCTTGAGCTCCATAGGGGCTATCCGATTGGAGGTATAAAAATAGGTCTCGTACCAGGGATCAAGTCAATGCAAAACTCGATGTCGCGTTCCGATGGCAACCCTTGTAGCTCATCTGGAAACACATCAGGAAACTCCCGCACAATCGAGACCTGATCCAACTAGACTTCTGCAGCTCCGGTATCTCGTACATAAGCTAGAAATCCATGACATCCCTTCCTTAAAAGCCGACTGGTACCGAAAGCAGAAATCAGATTGTCAGGGGTGGCGCTACGGTCCCCTGCACCACCAAAACAGGCTCATCAGAAAAAACAAAACCTAACCGCCTTCTCATAGCAATCAACATACACATGACAAGCAATTAACCAATCTATGTCGAGGAGGACGTCGAAATCCAACATTTCGAGAAGGATAAGATCGACCAAAGAATCCCTATCCCCAATCCGAACGGAACACGACCTGAACTCGTGTCGTGCTACAAAAGACTCTCCCATTGGAGTAACCACTACTAGAGACTAATCTAACAAGATGAACTCTTGATCCAGATCTCTTCAGTAAGGACCCGGTAAGGAGTATATCAAGATAACTGAGTGAACTGAAGGTCATACTTAGCCACAGTCATGCTCAGAGTCTTGCGCAAAGATTCGTAACTATGAGCTCGGGTATCTCTGATACTCTGAGAAAGAAATTGGGCTAAGAAGACCTTTGAGAACCCGTCCCAAGACATAGGAGAAACACCCACTGTTCGGCCTCTCTCGATCGACTCGCAGCATGTCTAAGCAAGACCTTCTAAACAAAAACTGGCCAACTCCACTGATCTCGCATCGGAGTATCTCGACGAACGAAATATCCTAGCCATCCTATCAAGAAATGACTAAGGATCCTCAGCTGCATCTATACCAGTGAACACTGGAGGCTTCATTCTCATAAACTTCGAAAGTGACACCTCAATAATCCCAGCAACAGAGGGTATGACTTGTAAGTCGATGTCGCGCACCCCACGTGTTCGCGGGGAGGCAGAAATTGCAAAAAATGATTTTTCAAAGCTTCGCAACACCGACTAGAACCAAGGATCGATCATAAACCCTAGCTAGCAAACTACTTGAGGTTTAACTACTCGGATGAATGTTATACCTCATAGTATCGTGTCCTTCGGGTCTTCTCGCTGTCCTCCTCATCATCGTAGGCTCTAAGGATCGGAATGGATCTACGTAACCTCGATGGCCTCCTCGAGTCAAAGACGATCTACTCGAGAGTTTATAGTCCAAGCTCCTATCTCGAATCTGAGATAACTACGGCTTTTAGTTCTCTAAACTAGAAGTCCTAAAGGGTGTAGAGTAAGAAGATGGAGTGCTTTGTCTCTTGGAACCCTAGGATTCTCAACACATGAGAGCTTTTAGGGTTTAGAGGAAGAAGAAGAAGACTTGAAGAAAATGAGAGTGGAGTGTGAACTTGAATGAAGCTTGGATGTCCTCTTGAGATAGAATGAAGAATAATAGATATTGTATGAGATAAATATCACAATAAAATATCTTCAAACCTTCACAAATATCTTGTCGTAACTCATGAACATAAGTCACCAAGTAGCCATGCTAGGTTCAATGCTCAAATCCACCTCATTTCCTCCACCCATTTTGTTTAATCCAAAAAGAATAAAACCCTAATAGGTGTCCCCCTTCTAGAAACCAATCCCAAGAAATTACGAGAAAGCCCCTCCTCCGTATATACATACCCGCATCCGTATTCCGAAGAAAACGAATACTAAGAGACGAAACAATCTATCAATATAATACTAGAATCCGGCTTAAACCAAAGCCCACTAGTATTATCCGCCCGATCATCAAACGAGCACAAGTGCACGTACGTGATCGAAGCCTTGCCGTAAAAACCATATGGCCTCTACACCTTTTTCCCGGTGCAGGGAAATTCTCTATGTAGGACTCTAAAGACTCGACATTACGCTGGCAGTGGGTTTAACCACAAGCCTCAAGCGGTACTAGATGCATGTAACGGCTACCCAGGTATGTGTCGATAAGAAGGCCGGTGAGCTAACTCATCTGAACTCCTACTGAGCATGTATGTGAGAATCTCCGTACAGTCCGGTCTGTTCGTCTAAGAGTATCGCATATCGGGCCTAGGGGACGATAATCGTCAGACCCCTAATAGCGAAATAAGTCATGTCGGAGTGTATCCCAAAACACTCTGAGAAACTACTGGAATACCTACCAGTAAATCTCGCTTGCCTTGGCCAAGGACTTTGTGTAATGGCCTTCCAAACACAGCGTGATATCAACCCCTAATACCAGGAGAGACGAATCCTATCTAACCGCCACTGCCTCCAAGTGCTTCAGGACTGCACCCAATTACTACCTATTTGCATGACTCCTTTGAGATGTGGTAGGGTAGTAATCAAAATACAGATGGAACACACTCGAGGCGAAGTAGCAGTATCCAGTCGACGGACTAAACTGTACTCATGTCACCTGGAAACTGCTACCCGACGATAGGTATAATACCCGCCAGCAGTTCCCGACGAGTTCTGTCCAGTGTACTCATAACCTTATGAGCACCTGCATACTATCTCCAGTATGACGTACTAATGGCTGTGGGACAGACCATCTCCCCTGCTGGGATGAGAAGCGTATACACTAGTTTACTATGGAGTATCGATGCCCCGTCTCGATAATCCTACGACTAGGGACCTGTATAGGATGTGCTTATAGATTACCCAGCCCTCACTAGTGTGACTGCCATCACAATGCTGGTAATCAAGCAAAGATCCTTAGGGCTCTACAAATATGTATAAGCGATATGCTAAGAAAACACATGCACATATTGAGGTAGAAACAAACCATGTAGCATACTACCATTTTAAGAAAGACTGTTACTATATCTGTGTATATCCCAAGCTCCCATTAAGTAATATACAATCCAGTATGATACAATAATGGCCTCTAGGGCATATATCACTAACAATCTTCCACTTGCACTAAGGCCATATACTAGCATATTGTAGACCGAAGATCTCGAATAGCCTCTCGAACACTGTCTGAGGGATGGCCTCTGTGAGTAGATCTGCAGTGTTGTTCTCCGTATCTACTCTCCTCACCTCGATCCCTTAGGGATCAATGATCTCCCTGATCAGGTGGTACCGCTTCAAGATATGTATGGATCTCTGATGGGACCTCGATTCCTTCCCTAAAGCTATAGCGCTGTTGTTGTCACAATACTAAAGTATTGGACCAACAATAGAAGGAACCACCTGAAGTACAGTTAAGAACTTCCATATCCAGACTGCCTCTTTTGCGGCGTCTCATGCAGCGAACTACTCTGTTTCCATCATCGAGTCTACAACGGTATCCTGCTTGGAGCTTTTCCAACAGACCGCCCCTCCACTGAGGGTAAAGCCGTAACCCAATATAGACTTGGAGTCATTCTTATCACTCTGGAAGCTGGAGCCAGCAAAGGCCTTGATCTGGAGGTCTTTTCCTCCATACACCAAGAACATCTCCTTAGTCCTTCTCAGGTACTTGAGAATGTTCTTTACTGCTATCCGGTGTTTCTCCCCTGGGTTTGAGTGATACCGGCTTACCACGCTAAATGCGTAAGAAACATCTGGTCTGGTACACAAAATCGCATACATTATAGAGCCTACCGCAGAAGCGTAGGGTATAGATGTGATGCAAGCCATTTCTAAATCAGTCTATGGAGACATCTCTTTGGAGAGGGTGATTCCGTGACACGCCGGTAGACTACCGTGCTTAGAATCATCCATACTAAATATTTTCAGTATGGTATTGTTGTACCTTGACTATGAAAGTCCCACCATCCTCTTTGATCTATCACGATAGATCTGGATCCCCAGAATGTAGTTGGTATCACCCAGGTCTTTCATAGAGAACCTCTGTGACAAGAATCCTTTGACTGATTGTAGCATAGGAATGTCATTTCCTATCAAGCGAATGCCATCCACGTACTCAACGAGGAATCCCACAGTTCTTGCTACAATCTTACTATAAATGCATGGTCATCTGGATTTTTGATAAAGTCGAATTCTTTGACTGTCTCAATAAAAATAGATGTTCCAACTCTTCGATGCCTGCTTTAGTCCATAAATGGACTTAAGCAACTTTCACACTGTCCCACTTCTCCCACTCTGATTAAAACCCTCTGGCTGATCCATATAGACGCACTCTTCCAAATTACCATTTAGAAAAGCTGTCTCTACGTCCATCTGCCGGATCTCAAAATCTTGGAAGGCAGTAATAGCAAGAAGGATCCGAATGGATTTGAGCATAAACAATGGAGAAAAGGTTTCATCATGGTCCAAACCAGTTCTTTGACGAAAACCTTTTGCAACAAGTCTAACTTTATAGGTTTCAACCTATCCATCTACACCAATCTTCTTTCTGAAGATTCATTTGCAGCCTACGGGTTTTACCCCTTCTGGAGCAATGTTTAAAGTGCGTACTTTGTTGGTGTACATGGACTCCATTTCGGTCCGCATTGCATCCGGCCATTTTACCATGTCGCCGCACTGAATGGCTTACTGGAAGCTAGTTGGCTCATCATTATCAATGATGCAATCCTCTCGATCCCCGTCCATGAGAAAACCGTAGTATCTCTCAGGTGGATGAGACTGCCTACTAGTCCTGCAGATTGGCGTAGGGATGTCCGGTTCTTTTGAAACCTCTGGATCTACCATACTTTCAGTAATAGTTTGTGGTTCTGTAATTTCTTCCAGTTCTATTGCGCTCCCACTATTTCCTTTTACAAAAAATTGATTTTCTAAAAAGTGGGCATGATGAGGAACAAAAACCTTTTGTTCCTCTGCGTAATAGAAAAGATACCCCTTGGAGTTCTTTGGGTATCCCACAAACCTATACAGTACTGAGCGTGCCTCGAGCTTGTCCGCGTACTGCTTTTCAACAAAATCTGGACATCCCTATATCTTCAGATGCTGAAGATAGGGTTTCTTCCCACTCCACATCTGATATGGTGTGGTAAGCACAATTTTGGTAGGAACCTTATTCAAAAGATATGCAGCTGATTCTAGTGCATAACTTCAGAAGGATCGCGGCAACTCAGCGTTACTCATCATGGAACGAACAATATCCAATAGAGTTCTGTTCCGCCTTTCCTATACACCGTTGTGTTGTGGTGTGTATGGAGGAGTAAGCTGAGAGAGAATTTCATTCTCTTTTAAGTAATCCAGGAACTCGGCAATTAAGTATTCACCATATCGATCAGATCTCAGTGTCTTGATACTTTTGCCTATTTATTTTTCCACTTCATTCTTATATTCCCGGAATTTTTTAAAGGGTTCGGATTTATTCTTTCACAAGAAGACATGTCCTAACCTAGAGAAATTATCCGTAAAAGTAATGAAATAGGAATAACCACTTCGTACATCTGTAGATATTGGACTACATACGTCGCTGTGTATAAGTCCCAGGAGCTTGCTTGCTCTTACTCCTAGTCCAGTGAACGGAGTCTTTGTCATCTTTCCTATGAAACAAGATTGACAAGTTGCATAAGACTGATATTCGAACAGATCCAAATATCCCTCTCTATGTAACTTTGACAACCGTGTTTCATTGTTGTGACCCTGTCTACAATACCATAAGAAAGTTTTATTTAATTCTGGAGACTTTCTTTTAAGTGTGTTCTGGACGTTGAAAACCCGAGCTTGATTAAACACGTATATACTGTCCTCTAGTGTACCTGACCCAATCAAACTTTGATTTAGGTGGATGTGGACCATATCGCTTACAAACTAGACTAGGTACACACAAACAGTTATGTAGAATCAATATCTGCCCACTTGTCAATACTAGGTGATGTACCCTACGGATACAACGTCCACGCTCATTCCGTTAGCAACCCTGAGAGTCATATCACCTGCCCTGATAACTCTACGCTTTCTCAAAGCCTGTAATGAATTACAGATATGAGATCCTGATCCGGTATCTTGTACCCAGGAAGTAGAGTTAATTGACAGACTATTTTCAATCACAAACACACCCGAAATCGAAGCCACAACGTGCTTCGGATCCTGGATTCTGGCTTTCCAAGCCCTGCATCCCTTCTGCCAATGCCATTTCCCGTGACAATAGAAACATCCCTCCTTCCCTACTGTTAACCCTGAAACCTTTGTCCTACCCTTTCCTTCTACCTTATTGTCACAGCCTATCGACTTTGTAGAGGTCTTCTTCTACTCACCCTTGGCTTTCGCCTTGGATCCAGAAGAGGAAGATTCTCTAATAAGCAGAGCAGGTGTCTCCCTGGTTTCTTTCAGGGTGCCCTCAACTGGAAGTATAACTTGCTTCCCCTGGACGTAAGTAGAAGGTAGGGACTGTAGAATCACGTTAGTACATGACTCGTTCTCCAACGTGGTCTCCAGGTCCGTGAGCTTTTTAATATAGCTAATCATTGTAGGGACGTGGTCCCCTACAGATGACCCGACAACCAACCTCGCTTGAAGCAATTCTTTCGAGGTCTCATATTTTGCGATACGAGATTACTCTCCATATAAAACATTGTTATGGAGGAAGATGGAAACTAAGTCCATCTTCTCGTACTGCCTCGGTATACACCATCTACTTAGGCTAACACGAGGCATTTGGCATTCACACAGTCTTTTTCCCTTGTCTTACGGATATCAATATCTGCGACGGTGGAAACTGGACCTGGGACGGCGGGGGCTTTGAGTAGTAATGAGGTGGTCCAGCTTGTCATAGGTAATGGACATCTGGACAAACCTTTGCCAGTCATTATAGTATAACTCAGTCATTTTATTATCTATCTGTAACCTAATCTGGTCACCTAGTCGCAGCAATTAAGAGAGAGAGAAGAAAACACTCAGTATGATATTCTTGCAAGTTTAGATTGGTTTTTAATTTATCTAAACAGGATGGTTCCCACTATTTCTCGAATCCTTCCTCAAACCATAAAAGAAGAATTAGTCAGGATTATTCTCACCGTACAATACTTTCTTAACCATTCGGCCAAGCTAGTGTTGGTTCTTCGAGGGAGGTTTTAAGACACTTTTGCGAAGTTCCTTAATTAAATAATCTATTTTCCCTGGAGGCGTAGCCCCGCTAACACTGTTCTAGACACCTACTTGGTTTATAGCATTGATCGTTAAGTGACGAATCTCCCGACGAGTAGCGGATACTCACAGTAGGATCGGGATCCAAATATCATTGTGTGATAATCCTGAAGGAATCCTACCAACATTATCACACTCCAAATGGTATGCAGCACTAGCAAGTTTCAGTTTCCTTAGAAACTCCCGATGTGGATTTTTGCCCCATGCTCTTATGACCTTGACGAAGGCCAACAAATCATAAGTCACGTGTCAAGTTCTATCCATCATTGTCCAGGTTAATTTGAACCCACCCGTATATACCCTTGACGAAGGCCAACAAATTAATACGACTGTCCCAAACCAACGCATCTATCTATGCTACATATGAATACCCAGCAGCTACAAATCACTATATCTTGACGAAGGCCAACAAACATAGCTTGAATACTACTGAACATTCATATGAAATGACGGGGGGCTACGAATGGTTTTGGAGAAACCGTGAACGTAATGAACTTGATATAATCGAAGGAACCTGATAGCTTTTAAAAGGAGTGGTTTAAGCTCCGCATTTAAAAGTCTCCTGTTTTAAAATAACCGAGTGGTATTTAAAATTTGTTCCAACAATTCAGCTTTGGTTTATTTGATTTGCATTAATGTAATGCAGTCCCATCATTTACACCTATCATCACAGAAAAAGACGAAAATATCACGTCCACTTATGCCATCCGCATTCGCCACTGGACCCCGTCTAACACCGTTAGGTTACTTAACTAACGCCAGAGCGGGGGCTGGACTAGCGCGGATGCAAAACATAAGCAACGTCTGTTATATAGCATATATATATAATAACCATTCGTCTGACGCAATAATAGGCATTCCAGATCACAGATGAACATATTAGATATACTAGGAATTCCGCGTTTCGTTTAAGTCTGTAACGAAAGATGGATTCTATGGTCGTGATGAATAGCCAAACCCCACCCTAGACCCTACTGTTCAGACCAGAATATTGTATTATTATATTCCCCATTTTTATTCTTTTTATAAATAAATAGGTGCTTTTGACGCATGTCTGCTGCATGTTACAGGTTACAGGTTCTTGGAACGAAAACAGTGAAAACGATGTAAAGATAATGAAAAAGTGGACTTTAACCAATAAACAGAAGATCTTGATCAAGCCTACATAAGGAACAATTCACAAAGCAAGATTCAAGATATCGACTCAAAGCGAACGGTTAAAAGTCCAATGCAATTGTCCACTGGAGATCTGGAACCAATGTAGAAGCCAAATGGAGAAAAGAACAAAAGAATCAGGAAGCCCAAAAGGCCCAAATACAGCACACAAATTTTCAACAAACGTTCTCTCTATTGGGCCGCGGAACCGCGGCCCAAGCCCTACCTATGCCGCGGTTCTGTGGCCATTAAGAGCCTACAGTTAAAGGAAATTTTACCATAATTTAAATAGGCTCTGAATAAGTCTTCCTAGGGCTATTTTTGTAATTGTAGACATTCGGATCAAAATGTAACCTAGGGTTTCTATTTCCTATAAATAGAACTCTAAAGCTTGTAATTTCCTATGCCTCCTTTTAATAATAAATTTCAGATCTCTTTCTGGAGAGCATCGGTGTTTCTTTTCCATTCAGAAATTCAGATCTGACAACCCTGCATGGATGATTGGAGGGATGCATCTGTAAGTAGATTTAATTTCTCGCCCTAGTGTAGATTTCAATTCTTTGCCCTAGGTAGATTTAATTTCATGCCCTAGGAACTTGTTTAGGGTTTAGCTTTGGGGAAGGATTTTGAGAGATGAGATCTCTCATCCCTTTCTTACCCACCAAATATTTACAATAGGACTCCATGCATACACGCACACACCGCGCCCTACGGCATTCTACCCCTCGAGGTAACGATGACACCGTAGTGTAAAGGCCGGGTTGCGCGCGTTTTCCATGGAGGTTAGGGTAAGGATCTCTAAAGGAAGGACAAGAACCTAGAGGAAGGAACACCTTCCCGAATGGATCTAATCCCCTTTATTGATAATTACCATAACTCCTCATAGATCTTCATTCGGGTATAGAAAGCGTTGAGATTTAATTACATTTCCAAACCATCCATAAACCTAACCCTAGCAAGAATAGATCTAGATAATCGTAGATAGATTAATTTAGGTTTTTAGATTTAATAACCAATCCGAACACCCTTCGGAATTAACTCGTAAGCGCGAATCGAAAATTCACAAAATCCCTGTGGACCGACCCGTACTCACCGGCTAGCTTCATGCGACGCCGTTCTTGATTGCGATTTAGAAATAGTTTTTGACAGACAGAATCAAATGGCGCCGTTGCCGGGGATGGCGTAGAACTTTCCTTTTCGCAATTTCGGGTTAATCACAAAAGAAAAATCATAAAAATCTGAAAAACCCCAAAAATTATAAAAATATATAATTTGTTATTTTTGGAAGGGATACTTTGTGGTTGAATTTTTGCAGGATATACAAATTCGGATCTGGAAATTTCCAGAAAGCAAAATGGAAAACGGGGTATCGGAACAGAAGATATTTTAAAAAACAGAACACTGGATTTTTTTTGAAGCAGTGAACCGCCCAAAGTGCCGCGATTCCGCGGCCAAAACCCACCTTAGGCCGCGGAACCGCGGCCGTATAGTCGAATCAAAGCACCAAAATTTTTCTGGAGCAGTGTTCAGTCAATTTGACCGTGAAATCGCGGTGGGAGCCACGTTTTGCCGCGGAAGGGCGATGGAATAGTGACGTCATCTGACCAACTTTGCTCTGTAAGATCTTCTGTTCATCCTCTGTAATTTTTGAAATATATTTTCTGAAAAAAATACCTGCAGGATTTTGTGCACATTAAAAATATATTCCCTTCCAAATAACGATCTTGTGCAGGATTTTTCGGCCCCGCTTGAAATAAAATAGATTGCAAGTAATATTTTGCTGTTGCATATCTTTTCTATAAAATATTTTGCTGTTGCATATCTTTTCTCTAAAAATCTTTTTGCAACAAAATTTTTCCAAATAAAGAGAAAGAAAAAATCAATGAAAAATGAAAATAAAAAGGACAAATATTTTATAGAACTTGCAAAATTTTTTTGACCCAAATAAATCCTTGCACCACCCAACCTTCCTTCTTGTCACCTTTCTTCTTCTAACATGGGTACTCCACATAAAAAATCATTAGCCGAACTTTGGTATACCGAACCTAATTTTGCGTCATATGTTAATTTGTTCGGTCAATTTAAAAACGATCCTTCCTTGCCAAAAATTTCGTTGAAAGATCAAATAGAGGCGTCTAGGAGAAACAGTTTGACTTTTCAACCTACTTTGTGTCAACCGAGTCAACCTTTACGACCTACATATGTTGATACCACTTCTTCAAGTCCTTCTGTCACTCCTAGGCCGATGTCCATTGCTGAGCACATTACTCAATCTCGCAGCCGATCTTTCACCCCTCTCCACACATCTAGTTCTAGGAATCCACAAGATTATTCACCTTCTTATCCATATGTTGACCCTACCCCTGTCCTACCACCCACTTCCTACCAGTCCTACCCGACCTTACTACCCTCACTAGACACTATTTCTACACAGCCATTAGGGAGTTTTGCATATCCACACGATTCCAAATCTTTTGCCGAAACCCTTTTACCACCCAAGTCTAGTTTGGAAGAGTCGTTGGAGGCATATATTGCTGCAACAAATAAAATGATGAGGAATGTGGAAGCGTCCATAGCCGCCCTTATGCAACCTAGTGAACCGGTAGCTAGTGTCCCGCTAGCTCCAAATTTTTCAATGTATAAGGCGGCAGTTGGACAGAGTGAGAATGAGAGAGGATTTTCAAATCAAATCTACCCTTACCCAATTGAAGCCCACAACTCCTGTTTTCCATCAATTGCCCTAAATAGTTCACCTGTTGAAAATAAAAATGAGTTGTGTGATTTTGTAGTGTTTGATTTGCCAGATTGTGAGGAACCCCTTTCGAGTGAAACCGCACCTAATCCTTTCGATCTTTACACCTCCACTCTAGAACCTAAATCGATAGATATCCATGCTTTTGGTGAGGTGTCTAAAGAAATTGATTTTCACTTGATTGAGGATATAGACGCCGGGAATATTTCGGATGATGAACCTGTCGATTTGCTTGAAATTTTATGTTCAAATCATCCTGAGTTATTAAATGTTTCTCCCGAATCTCATATGCATCTAGATTTTGATGATAATGGCATGGATGAGTTGAATATTGAGGATAGTATTGAGGAGAGTCTTGAGGATAATATTGAGGTTGAATCATTTTTGTTTGATGTGTCTGATTTTCCAATTCATCCTCCTGAACCTTTGACTGTTATATCACCCTCCCTCCTTCCCATCGTTCCGACCCCGCTTGAAGACTGTGAGCTTGAAAGATTTTCCTTTGAATCAGATACTGTTCTCACAGATAATAACACTTACGAGTGTTTCACTTTTTCGGACGATGTTGATGACTCACCGCCCGAGTTTGAGTCCTTTACATTTTTAGATGAGCCATCAGACTCGGTTGATTATAGTAGTTTCGAACCATTAATGGAATCTTTCAAGTTCGAAACAGTTTACTACGGTGAGAAAGATACTATCCCTAATTCACTCCCTTTCGTCTCTCCTATTGTCCCGACCGTACAAATGACCGTTACGCTTTCATCTCCGATACCAGGTTCGGCGTACCCATGTTTTCTTGCGAATCTTGAGGGATTTGACCCCATTTCCCGACGGGTTGATAGGTTAGCGCAATCGCTTATAACATATCGGTCATCACATATTGCGCTAATTTATTCACTCAATTTACACCCTCAAGATCGTACTCCACTTCCTTCTTCTTTTCGCCATTCTTCTCCCCTACCGAGACCATATTCTACCATTCTTCTTTCCACACGGTCTCGCGTGCTTCTCATTTTCTTGCACCAACTATACCATTTCCACGATAAGATTTTTGAATGGTTGGTGCTAACTTTTGGCTTGTGCAAGGCCAAGCTTAAGTTTGGGGGAATCTTTGTATATATGTATATATTTTTTGTTTTCTTTTCTATAAAAAAATAAAAAAAAATTTCAAAACATTAAAAATATAAAAATTATAAATAAATAAACAGGGGAGTGCCGGTATTTTGACCCTCTTGGTTTAGCATGACAGTGAGGACACTGTCAAGTTCAAGTTTGGGGGTATGCTCGGTACGTCTTCTTCCTTCGCATTCATTTGTACATATTTTTGCATTTGCATACTTATTTTAAAACCCATAAAAATTAAAAATTTTCAAAAAATTATAAAAATTATTGTATTCAATTTTGGCTAATTGACTTTAGTTTGACAAATAGGTTAACTAGCTAGGAACAACTAGATCTTAGACTTAGTAAATTAAAAACCCTAAAGATAACCTTCCTTAAAGTTTAACGGTAGAAAGTATATGTCCTTGTAGTTTATTTAGAAATAGGCAAATTTTGGGTTCACTTCTTGGGCTAAGTCGAAACAAGGGAAGAGTATTGATGTTCTTATTAGAGTATAAGTTTGAAAAATAATTCCTAGCTTAAGTCTAGATTCTGAAAATGTATACCCTACAATTTGCACAATCACGCACGTTGAAACTTGGAATAGTAGAAGAGACCTTGAAATGCTCTTGTCTAAAGTCCTTAGTACGAAGAAAATAAAAGAAAAAAAAAGTGTGAATAAAGAATAAAAAAAAATGGACACTGGTTTTTGTGATTACTTAAGGTTGCAAAAATAGAAAAATATTTAGCGAGGGTGTTTCATCACCTAGTGCCTTAGACCAACTGGTTTGGGAGTCACTGCTAAAGCCTTGGGTGTTGCAAGACTAGGAATTATGCTTTAAATGTGCAAACACATCTTGTAATCGGTTGTTGGTACCTCAAGAAGTATTAACAGTCGCATGAAGGATGTGTAAGCGAAAATTCATTTAAATTCACCTAATAATAAGTACTTTAGACAATGGACGAGAGTACGATTGCTTGATTTGAATTTCCAAGTGTAGGGGTGATATTTACACACACGTGGGGATATGTGATTGGAGTGTAGATAAGAGAGAGGAATGAAGAATAGAACTTGTATCTTTAGTAGAGTTGATAGAAATTCCTAAGTAGAGATGATTCCCTAGAAGGAAAACTTAAGAGATGCCGAAAGCTAAGTAGGTCTGCAGAACATATATAATCTTAAGTTAAATAATGAGGAAGCGTGAAGAATGTGGGTGGATAATTTGCGAGTAAAAAGATAATAGAATTCCTTGTTAGAAAACCTAATTGGAGAACAAAAGTCAATGGGCCGAGTTGATAGGATTTTGTGGGCGTAATCCGCTGAAAACCCTCAGGAGACAACACTCCTCCTACTAGGGACACCTAGAGGTTTAACGGCTTGTTGCACGTGCTCAGTGCAATCGCGTTTCCCTGCGAAAGTGCGGTTAGGATTTTAGTGAATAAAAATAAGTTTGCTCGAGGACGAGCAAAAGATAAGTTTGGGGGTATTTGTTCAGACCAGAATATTGTATTATTATATTCCCCATTCTTATTCTTTTTATAAATAAACAGGTGCTTTTGACGCATGTCTGCTACATGTTATAGGTTACAGGTTCTTGGAACGAAAACAGTGAAAACGATGTAAAGATAATGAAAAAGTGGACTTTAACCAATAAACAGAAGATCTTGATCAAGCCTACATAAGGAACAATTCACAAAGCAAGATTCAAGACATCGACTCAAAACGAACGGTTAAAAGTCCAATGCAATTGTCCACTGGAGATCTGGAACCAATGTAGAAGCCAAATGGAGAAAAGAACAAAAGAATCAGGAAGCCCAAAAGGCCCAAATACAGCACACAAATTTTCAGCAAACGTTCTCTCTATTGGGCCGCGGAACCGCGGCCCAAGCCCTACCTATGCCGCGGTTCCGCGGCCATTAAGAGCCTACAGTTAAAGGAAATTTTACCATAATTTAAATAGGCTCTGAATAAGTCTTCCCAGGGCTATTTTTGTAATTGTAGACATGCGGATCAAAATGTAACCTAGGGTTTCTATTTCCTATAAATAGAACTCTAAAGCTTGTAATTTCCTATGCCTCCTTTTAATAATAAATTTCAGATCTCTTTTTGGAGAGCATCGATGTTTCCTTTCCATTCAGAAATTCAGATCTGACAACCCTGCATGATGATTGGAGGGATGCATCTGTAAGTAGATTTAATTTCTCGCCCTAGTGTAGATTTCAATTCTTTGCCCTATGTAGATTTAATTTCATGCCCTAGGAACTTGTTTAGGGTTTAGCTTTGGCGAAGGATTTTGAGAGATGAGATCTCTCATCCCTTTCTTACCCACCAAATATTTACAATAGGACTCCATGCATACACGCACACACCGCGCCCTACGGCATCCTACCCCTCGAGGTAACGATGACACCGTAGTGTAAAGGCCCGGTTGCGCGCGTTTTCCATGGAGGTTAGGGTAAGGATCTCTAAAGGAAGGACAAGAACCTAGAGGAAGGAATACCTTCCCGAATGGATCTAATCCCCTTTATTGATAATTACCATAACTCCTCATAGATCTTCATTCGGGTATAGAAAGCGTTGAGATTTAATTGCATTTCCAAACCATCCCTAAACCTAACCCTAGCAAGAATAGATCTAGATAATCGTAGATAGATTAATTTAGGTTTTTAGATTTAATAACCAATCCGAACACCCTTCGGAATTAACTCGTAAGCGCGAATCGGAAATTCACAAAATCCCTGTGGACCGACCCGTACTCACCGGCTAGCTTCATGCGACGCCGTTCTTGATTGCGGTTTAGAAATAGTTTTTGACAGACAGAATCACCTACGGGTGCGGCAAACCACCCGCCAAATATCCGAAGTGAAGCAACCTCCCTCAGCAAAGTGATTAGGCCACTCGGCACTTCAAAGTACCCGGTAGTTTGTGCACCCCACCTTGGGTCTATCCTAGGAGCAGAAAAAGTAAAAGAAATAATACAACGGTGGCTACAACCTCAATCCAGATATGCCCCGCAAAAATAATATTACATCACTTTACAAATTTTACATCGAATGAAAGAATGAAAACCCTTATCTCACATCCCCGGCTATCCATTCGCGACGATCCAATAAAATTCATATACACAAACCAACATCACAAATCACAGATATGTGCAACCCCGATTAATCGACGTATATCAATTATTCGACATTTACAAATAAATATATACATCACAAAGCTTGTAAAGTAACTGCAACATTAGAATTCCGCACGCAATTAGCAAACTTAACCAATTTTCCAAAACTTGAAAATCTAGTGAGCTAAAGTTCCAAAAACGATCGTTTTAAGTCAATCCGGGAGTCGAAACGAACTCGAAACCCATACGAATCTCCACGGAGAGTTAGAGAATGAAATTAACTTCGAGTTGGGGGCCTAAAGGGGGCACCCCACCCATGAGGTCACCACGAGGTGGCCAAGGGGTGAGGCAGACCTGAAACTGCCTAAGGTAGGGCAGTTTCGGGTCCCCACCGCCAGGACCACCTTGTGGTGGTCTTAAGGAGTGGGCCCAGCCGTTCGGTCCCCCCAAGGGTTCCTCAGGGTGCCCATGCACCACCCCGCGGTTTCTCAATTCAAACCGTGAGCCCGCGGGGTGTGCAAACATCTCAAACTATCATTTTTGGAAACTGTTTTTCTCGGCAGTTTTTGCACGACAAAAACGGCGGATTTCTAATGTCGCTACAAGCTATATAAGGTTTATGAGAAGCTCTGACACCACTGTAAGTCGATGTCGTGCATCCCACGTGTTCGCGGGGAGGAGAAAATTGCAAAAAATGATTTTTCAAAGCTTCGCAACACCGACTAGAACCAAGGATCGATCATAAACCCTGACTAGCAAACTACTTAAGGTTTAACTACTCGGATGAATGTTATACCTCATAGTATCGTGTCCTTCAATTCTTCTCGCTATCCTCCTTATCATCGTACTCTGTAAGGATCAGAACGGATCGACGCAACCTCGACGGCCTCCTCGAGTCAAAGATGATCCACCCGAGAGTCTATAGTCCAAGCTCCTATCTCGAATCTGACATAACTATGGCTTCTAGTTCGCTAAACTAGAAGTCCTAGAGGGTGTAGAGTAAGAAGATGGAGTGTTTTGTCTCTTGGAACCCTAGGATTCTCAACACATGAGAGCTTTTAGGGTTTAGAGGAAGAAGAAGAAGACTTGAAGAAAATGAGAGTGGAGTGTGAACTTGAATGAAGCTTGGCTGTCCTCTTGAGATAGAATGAAGAATAATAGATATTTTATGAGATAAATATCACAATAAAATATCTTCAAACCTTCACAAATATCTTGTCGTGACTCATGACCATGAGTCACCAAGTAGCCATGATAGGTTCAATGCTCAAATCCACCTCATTTCCCCCACCCATTTTGTTTAATCCAAAAAGAATAAAACCCTAATAGGTGTCCCCTTTCTAGAATCCAATCCCGAGGAATTACGAGAATGCCCCTCATCCGTATATACATACCTGCATTCGTATTCCGAAGAAAACGAAAACTAAGAGACGAAACAATCCATCAATATAATACTAGGATCCGGCTTAAACCAAAACCCACTAGTATTATCCGCCTGATCATCATACGCGCATAAGTGCACGTACGTGATTGAATCCCTGCCTTAAAAACCATACGGCTTCTACTCCTTTTTCCCGGTGCAGGGAAACTATCTGTGTGGGACTCTAAAGACTCGACACTACGCTGGTAGTGGGTTTAACCACAAGCCGCAAGCGGTACTAGCTGCACGTAACGGCTATCCAAGTATGTGTCGATAAAAAGGATGATGAACTAACTCATCCGAACTCCTACTGAGTCTGTATGTGACAATCTCCGTATAGTCCGGTCTGTTCGTCTAAGAGTATCGCATATCGGTCCTAAGGGGCGATAATCGTCAGACCCCTAATAGCACAATAAGTCATGTCGGAGTGTAGCCCAAAACACCCCGAGAAACTACTGGAATATCTACCAGTAAATCTCGCTTGCCTTGGCCAAGGACTTTGTGTAATGGCCTTTCGAACACAACGCGATATCAACCTCCATTACCGGGGGAGACGAATCATATCTAACCGCCACTGCCTCCAAGTGCTTCAGGACTGCACCCAACTACTAGCTGTTTGCATGACTCTTTTGAGCCGTGGTAGGATAGTAATCAAAGTACAGTGGGAACACACTCGAGATGAAATACCAGTGTCAAGTCGACGGACTAAACTGTACTCATGTCATCTGGGAACTACTACCCGACGATAAGTATAATACCCACAGCAGTTCCCAACGAGTCCTGTCCAGTGTACCCAAAACCTAATGAGCACCTGCATACTATCTCCAGTACGACGTACTAATGGCTGTGGGACAAACCATCTCCCCTGCTGGGATGAAAAGCGTATACACTAGTCTACTGTGGATTATCGATGCCCCATCTCGATAATCCTACGACTAGGGACCTGTATAAGATGTGCTTATAGATTACCCAGCCCC
The DNA here is from genome assembly GCA_030015575.1 of Agapanthus africanus. Lineage (NCBI taxonomy): Eukaryota > Viridiplantae > Streptophyta > Magnoliopsida > Asparagales > Amaryllidaceae > Agapanthus > Agapanthus africanus. The sequence continues at coordinate 500,984,135 of CM057345.1, forward strand.
CACTAGTGTGACTGCCATCACAACGCTGGTAATCAAGCAAAGATCCTAAGGGCTCTACCAATATGTATAAGCGATATGCTAAGAAAACACATGCACATATTGAGGTAAAAACAAACCAGGTAGCATACTACCATTTTAAGCAAGACTGTTACTATATCCGTGTATATCCTAAGCTCCCATTAAGTAATATACAATCCAATATGATACAATAATGGCCTCTATGGCATATATCAATAAGAATTGCTCCTGAGCGGCAGGCTGCACTACGGCTCCGGAGTATGCAGTACAACATTAGGCCTTTATGAACAGCTAGCCTCAACCAATGACCCGATCATCTGGTGCAGATCCTGAATGCTCCCCTCCAGCCTAGAAATCATGCTGGGAGAATGCAGAACAACCTATTCCTGTGTCACCAGAGTGTCGTCCTGGTCAATCCTCGTCTCAAACGAGCCTGTCATGACCTCATCTCTAGCTGTAGCCCTCTCGGCTCCTGAAGACTTTGGCGGCATGGTGACATGAACAAGGAACGAGAGTTGGTAAAAGTGTAACAACTGGAACAAAAAGATGCATAAAATCGAAGAAATAATTTCAAGATATATCGTAAGGTCACTCAAGCGGAGTATCGTATTGTAAATATGCCACGGAACATAATTACACTACGTAATTTTACTTAAGTTGCCAACTCCATCATACCAAAGACCACCTACTTATCAAAAGTTCGGGTCTAAGACCCCCAAAATCAAGTCTAAGTTCCGTAAGGTTAAGCCTAGGTTTCGAAAGATCATATCCTAGACTTCACATGGTTAAACCTAAAACTCAACAAAGGTATAACCTAGTGCTCTAATACCAACTTTGTCACAACCTGAAAGGCACGTGACGAGCACAAGTATCACTTGAAGTCCAGTGGATCCCACTGTAAACCAAGTAAGCCTAAGCTAGGATTCTAAACCATTTATAAGAAAGAAATAGAGATGAAGTTTTAAGAAAAGATTTATAATAATGAAGTAAGCTTGTTTTGTAAAGAATTAACGTTTGAAAAATGGACAACACCTTCTTTATAAATTTTGAATAAAATTCCTAGACAAAAGCAGTAAAAATAAATGCATTCCCAAACGGAAGCTAACTCGACTCCAACACGACGGAGACAAAATTCACAAAAAATATACGACACCTAAAAGCGAAGAACAACAAGCGGAAAGAAATAAACACTAAATATAAATAAGGTCAAGCCGACGCCACACGAGTTCGACACCCAAATATATACAACATCTAAGTCTCGTCTCATGTCTCTAAGTCAAGAAATATACAAGTGGTAGATGGAGTATTACTAGATACAAATAAGTACAAAAAAGGTGGTTACGATAAAACTTCATAACCCACCTAGAGCAAATGTGATCACGCCTAAAAAAGGAAAGGGGCCAATGAAGCCGCTACTGATCAAAGCGGTCGGTCCTGTAACAAGATATGGCACAACGTGGGTGAGTTTCAACTCGTGAGTGGAAAGACATCATAAGGTACAAATCGTATGCATAGCCGAACACCGACTAATCATATATACAAGAATAACATGATATGTGAGAATATGTACGTAGCATAAGTAAATGTAAGCGTATCAAAACGGATGGCGCACAATAGAAAAACATAATCAATAAAACCATCAAATCCCGTGTCAATCGTCGACACTCGAAATCATAATTTCATAAAGCACTATCTCTCGGATCAGCCATGTTTTCAATCTCAACATATAACCCCGGTTAGTATCCTCCGGATATCTACCGTGTTCCAAACTATCACCCGTATTGAGCAACCTTGCTGGGCTCTCCCTCTTCCTATATGGACTTCCTGCACCTCGGTATCGTACTGGGTCCATAATGTATCTATATCCGGTTCTCCCCCGTCTCAGTACCGGATATCACCAAACCATAAATACATACAAAACTCATGGTCCACCATGTATCCGTAACCGGTTCTCCCCCGCCTCAGTATCGGATAACTATACAATAAATACATAGAAAACTCATGGTCCACCATGTATCCGTAACCGGTTCTCCCCCGCCTTAGTATCGGATAACCAAACCATAAATACATAGAAAACTCATGGTGGACGTATTATTATCATTTCAAGAGTAAACCGCAATTTGCAAACATAATCAGGTTTTATTAAATAGTACCACGCGGTTTATCAAATCCAATGGAAAACATAAAGTTCATAGGAACAAAAACGCATAATTAACTTTGAAATAGCGGATGTTAAGATATAAGAATGTACAAAACAATGGTATCTACATAATGTAAACATGATAAGGAGTATATGGTACTAGCATGGATATAATTACAACACAAAAAATCATAGCAAGATCTATACGTGTTATGGCAGTTACTAATGATGTGTACGTGTAGCATGTGAGTCTGTAATGGTGCCTCATGGTAATCATTAGTAATTGTGTAAGTGTTCTAGCAAGTGTGTTCACAAAATATACAAGAACAAACATAGGAAGTTCTATACATATCATGACCATTACTAATGATGTGTACATGTAGCATGTGAGTCTGTGATGGTGCTTCATGGTAATCATTAGTAATTGTACAAGTGTTCGCACAAGTATAGCAAAGGAAATGAAACATGGTATTGTGAACTGAGCATATAAGACAAGAATTATAATGAATAAGAAATGTTAAATTGAGTATATGAGACATGAATTATAATGAATAGGAAGTGTTCATAAGAAATTTGGTTATCGGGGGTGCTATACGCCATCCACCCGATTTCCTCCTTATAGATGCTAAATCTACTCACTGAACTACAATATATAAGCTAGTCGAATCTTACAACCTCTTTGCTTCGCCTCAACACCTCGAGCGTCTCTTCTAACGGTTCTTCAAGCGTAAGGAAACAATATAAATAAGATTATCTTACCGATAAAACTTAACGCGGCGATTACAACACTCGAAAGAATATCGTTTAAAAACTTAAGTCCAGAAAACTGCAATTTTTCGGCTCATTATGAAAAATCCACAAAAATAGTAAATACAATATCTAGACTCAAAATAAAATTCTATATATAGATAAATAAGTTAACTTTTATACCCTAAAACATCTTTCCTATATTCCAAGTATATGACATGAAATAAAATACAAAACTGAAACATGTTTCTGAATGTTATTCACAAACCAGAAAACAACCTTTCAGTACAAAAATTTATCTCTTGATTTTTTAAAGTGAATAAGGCAAATAATTTTTTTTGAGATATCTAAACAAAATTATCTATAACTTCCAATTTTCATATATACCAAATTGTCAATGGAACTATGCAGAATATGGCTATAAGTTTAGTGAAAAACGGCCACTGAAAACAGTAATTTCAACTTGAAAACTCTTCAGTTAAAAATTAGTAATAATTCCATATTGAAAACGGATGTGCTACCGCACCATTCAAACCAATATCGCGCTAGCGCTCAGTGAAACTCAACCAAAATTTATGAGCTAAAATATAAGTCAATTATATACAACTTTGTAGGTCACCAAGTAAGCTAATTCCCAACAGAAAATTTTCTAAAATCTCGAAATTCCAACTTGTCACTGATTTTCAGAACATAGTTCAATTAAAGAAAACAAATACAAGTATTCAAACTTTTGAAAGTTTTAACTCATTAAAATTTAACAATTACTCAAACAAAAACACATCATGCATGCATAGAGACTATAACTAAATTAATATCATTAATCTAAGTAAATTAAGAAGTATATATCTAGCTTACGGATCAAGAAACTCTTCAAATGAATGGAAATCTTCAAAATATTCAAACTCTAGTAAAACTTGATGGATTTTTGTGTAAGAAAGAATTTTGGATAGCCAAGTCTTGGAGGAAAAAATGCAAGAGAGAGAGAGAGATTTGGAAAAAGAAAGAATTACAATAAAAGAATATGTGTATATAATTTATGTTGGTCCCATCTCTCCCTCCTACATGTCTCATGTCATGTGTCACCGCTAATGGTGATAAATCACCTAATTATTTTAGAGAAAATGAGAAAATTAATAATATTAAAATATGCTTAACATAGCATAATAACATTTAAGTAGAAAAATATATTAGTTATATTAATTAAAAAGTAAGACATAACACCTAACCTAATTCTACGAAGCTAACATATATATATATAGACACACACTAATTTATGAAAACCCTATTAAATAATTTTTATTATTTTAATAAAACCAATTACATCATTAATTAAATTCAAAAATACTATTAAAATTTTTCGAAATGTTATAGTATGGAAGGATGATTTCTTACCGTAAGTAGCACGGCTGGCCGAGTTACGTCCCCGCATTGATGTATTTTAGGAAGCGGTGCGTGAAAACTTCGCACCCTCCTATTCTTTCTTCAAAGAACTCTCTTTCCAAGAGTTCGACCTCTCATCGAGGTGGCAAGAGGTCGATAAGTTGAGCAAAGAAGTCCTCTTCCACCCTCGAGGTCGGTAAGGCCCGAAAAAGAAGAGCTTCCTCCGCTCCCAACCCCATTAGAGAGATTGTCGTCTGTCCCTCTTCCCAGCTCGGGGAGAATGGATCGGGTCCTTAGAGCTCTGTAGGTCATGTGGGAGGTACCCCAATCTTGACACTTAGTGGAGCGTTCAGGTGTTTGGTTTTGACCTTATCTAACAATGTTTTAGTTCTTCCCTTTTCAGATCAGGTCGGCCTGAACAGAATCTTTAGGAGTAAAACTTCAGCAAAGGGTGGTTCGAAGCCTCCGGTCCTCGGTGACTCTTCTGATGATGCCAAGCATCGAATGGATGAAAGGCCCCCGAGCCGAACAAAAAGAGGAGACTCTCCGTCCTTGCTGATGATGGCTTTGCACGAGTTGCGGAGATATTGCCTTCTCTTCTGACCCCCGCTCCCCCTTCCTTGTATGCTGAAATTTCCTTTGCGGATGCTTTGCGGGAGGTAGTCGCTCGTTTAATTGAGGTGACAGGGACCTACTACTTTCTTTTTGGTGTCTGATTTTTCATTCCATTGGGCTACACTAACATAGCCTAAAACATTCAGGCCACTCTCCTTGTTTTTGACCATGGTTGCAGAGACCGGGCCTGTGAAGAGGCATTGTTGCGCAAAAGGGAGGAGTGGAAAAAGAAGGTGGCTGAGTTTCCGAGTGTAGGAGAAAACTTGAGTAGGAGGTAGGGCAAGCAAAGGTCGAGCGGGATGCTGCTAAGGCTGCTGAGGAGAGATGGAAGAAGAACATAGCCTTACTCTATGAGAAACTTGCAAAGGCCGAGCGTAAGTTGAGCGAGTCTTACCGAGCTCCAGCACCCCCACGGACTGGTTGGAGGAATACAAATACTATGACGAATATGTGGCGAACTTTGTCAAGGTTTTTTAAGGTTGCGCTGAGGCCACGCTTCTCTTGGTGGCTCAGCGAGCTCCAGAGTGTTCTCTTAAGTTGGTTGGTCCGACACCCGAGACGATTTATGCCAAGAAGAAGAAGGATAGGGAAACTCCTTCTTCCGAGGCTCTTTCGGCTCCCGTTGTATCTGGGGATTTTTTTCGGACTCTCCTTCCGACTGAGGCTGGGGATTCTTCTTTGGCCGCCCAGAGTAAGGATAAGGGGATTGTCCCCCAGGAGGGTGACTCGGGGTCCCAGGGCAAGGCTCCAAATTCTAAGGTCGCTAGATAAACTCTTTCCTTTACTTTCGTTGATTTGTTTTGTAGTTTTGTACTATTTTCTTTTTTTATATATTTTCTATGATTCCACGTTCCATTTGATTTTGCATGGTCATCTACGATGTGTGTCTTTCTTTGGACATTGTACTTTTGTTTATATATAGTGAATATCTGTGGTTTAAAATAGATCGCAGGCCTCCCTGTTCACATAGGTGAACTGCAGGCCCGCTGCGCCAAGATGTCCCAGTTATGTGACGAGCTGAATGAGAGGGGTCAAGTCATGACCCGAGCTAAGGACAAATAAAAGAGAAGGTGTTAGGAACTGCTGTGGCACTTTGGTACCCCCGAATCTCCTCATCCTAACCCTTAGTCTGATTAGAGAGCCATCGAGACCTGCCGTCGTTGTTACTTGCTTTCTACGAGGATGTGGGAGATCTTCCACGTCGGGGTCTCATTGACTAAGGACATGATCCGTAGGAGGGGATCCAGTTCGACGCTTCGTGATGTGACTGTTAGGATAATAGCTCGGGAATTTAACGTTCCCATTTTTGAGAGGGGAGACTTTTCTTTTGTAGATATGTTTGAGAGTAGGATGTTAGAGTTGAGTATTGGTGAGAGTTTGTAACCCCGTTTAACTGTTGTCTTTGAGCATTTATTACTCACTGATTCCTTGTTGAGTATAAGCTTCCAGGTCGCTCATTTACCCCTCTCAAGATCACCGCATTCTTTCATTACCCCCAGCTCCTTGAGGGAGGAAAGCATTGGTACCACAAGTTTATAAGTGATTTTCGGAGGCGAGCTACTGAAGTGGTTGAAGGGGTTAAGCATGAGGATATGGTCCGCACCCGGATAGATGCCTCAATTGAGGGTCGCTCTCGTTAAGCCTAATGAAAACCTCTTTTGTAACAATGAAACTTATTTTTGTCTTCTTTATTTAAGTAAGAAGTTAAAGGGCTCAGCTTTATTTTTGTAATGCTTTTGCCTCGTACTATTGTTAACCCCCCCTTTTTGCACGTGTCAGTTTTATTTTCTTTTGCTCCCCTGTTATGATTGCGATCCTAAAATTAACCCTCTCGTAGGTTGTCTCGTTGGTCGGCGAGGGGAGTGAGGCTAATGAGCTGAGTCCTTCATATGATGAGCTAAATCTTAGGTACGAAGAGCTTTTGGAAGAGTATCAAAAACTCAAAGTGAGATATGATGAGTGTTTGCGTCTCCAATCTGACCCTGATAAATTCCTAAACTCTCTTCACGATGACATGCAGGGGTTAGATCAATTGTTGCTCGACCGCGATCATGAATGTGAGCGGCTCCGACGCCGAGATAATTCTTTCGAGCAAGGCTATACTGCTTCTCAAAGACTTGCAGGGGCATTTATGGCTGGCTCAGTCACCGCCCATTGTGCCATATTCCAGTATCGCCTCCCCGAGGGTTCGGCAACTCCTTTGGGGGTCACTCAATTGTTTATATACCCCTCATTCCCTGAGTCGATAGCGGATTGGCGCCCTGAATTCGTGGGAGAGTTTATGACACGGTCTTCCGAGGTATGCAGTGGAAAGACCCCTAAGGAAATAAAACAAAACTTGCTTAGAATCGTAACCGACCCGTCTCCCCATTGAGTGGTCTTTTTCTTGTATTTTGTGAAGTGTTCCCTAGTGCTCGCGGCCAATGCGGAAGCGTAATGAACAACAAAAATTTCTAGCGAGCGATAGGAAACCGAAACATAGAGATCGTTCCAAACATTAAACTAGAAAACTAAACAAACAAGGATGAGAGCATATAACCTTTGATGCGTATCCACCTAATCGTAGAAGACCCCTCCAAGCTCTGTAGCCGTCGGGAACATACTTGAAAAGCGATTGCCCTTACCGAAGATAATCCACCCGAGGGAAACCGATCTAAGCTCCAGCTTCAAATAGAGAACTCTAGTGAATAAACTAACCATCCAAGTTTGTTAGAAGTGGAGTGTCAGGGATGTAGGAATTTTATTACTATTACAATCTCCCAATTACCATCTCAAAGGGGGAGCTCAACACATGAGAAAGAATTCTCAAGAGAAGGAAAAGAAGATGGAGGATGAGAATGAACCATTAAAAAATGAGCTAGATGATAGTTATATGTATGCCCTAGAGGCCATTACTATACATACGATATATATTAGTGGATGCTTTGACATATATATGGAGGACTTTCTTGCTTGACATGATAGTATGCTGTCTGGCTGCTCTTTATCTTAACATGTACACTGATTGTCTCTATGTTACATGTTGATAAAGCCCTTAGGATGAGTACTTGACTACCAGGATTATGATGCAGATCATACTAGTGGGAACAGAGTAGTCGGTAAGTACATCCTTCAAATGTTCCTAGTCGTAGGTGTATCGAGACAGGGCATCGATATACCAGAGTAGACTAGCGTGTAGCTTCTCGACCCATGTAGATGGGCGATGGATGATCCCATATCCATTGGTGATTGACATCAGAGATGGTATACGGGTGCTCAATGGAGACTGGGTACACTGAACGGACTCTCCGAGAACTCTTAGATGGTATTATACCTATCGTCAGATAGCAGTTCTCTGGTGACACTGGTACAGGTTAGTCTGTAGACCCGAGATCGTCATAGAGTCTTGTGTGATTCCAACTGTGTTTTGATTTCCATCTTACCACGATCAAGAGAATGTACAAAATGGTGGCTTTTGGGTACAGTCCCGAATCACATGGAGGCAATGAGCGATAGGAGGGGTTTCGTCTCTCCCGGTATTGGGAGTTGATGTTGCGCTGTGCTCGATTGGCTATAACAGGAAGTCCCTGGCCAGGGCAGCTTCAGAGATATACTGGTAAGTGTTATCAATAGTTTCTCGACCCATTATGAGCCTCACATTGGCACGACTTATCGAGTTACTGGGGTCTGACGTTTACCACCCCTAGACGAGATATGCGACATATCAGACGAAGAGAACGGACTGTACGGTAGTGTTACTGATTGGATTCGCAGGAGTATGAGCAGGCATGCTTGTTGATCTTCTGATCGCTCAATACCCGGGTGGCCATTACGTTTAGCAGACCGCTTGCGGCTTGTGCGTGTTTGATATGATCATCACCTACTGCCGGCATATTGACGAGTCTTTAGAGTCCTATACAGAGGTTTCCTGGCTCAAGCGAAACGGAGTAGGAGCACATATGTGATATGTGCGGGACCGAGATTAATACGATATGTGATACCGTATTCTATTTTCGTGATTTGTGACATCGCTCGGTTATATGAGATATAGTCGGGTTATCGGATCAAGTGTTGATTCGATAAGTTGTTTCATTTGATATTAGTCGGTTATATGTGATATAGCCGGATTATTAAATCAAGTGTTGATTTAATGATTTAATATATAATTATATATTTGATATATTAAGTTGCATTAACTAATATTCATTCACTTAAGATTTATTTTCTCACTTGATTTATGCATATGTATATATGTGATATATATTTGTGTACATATTATTGTGTCATGCTTGATGATACATGCAACTTAGGTGTGTGTATGACTTACACCATGCTTGGTTTAATCCTAGGGTTTTTAATGGATTAAGTAATTCAAAAACTAAATGATTTTGTCATGGCTCATAAGCTTGTAGAAGCTTGTAGATCATTGACTAAGTCCACTTGTTTTGTTTTGCATAAGATATTTATTAACCCAACCATTAAACCTAGCCATGGTTAACTTTCTACAAAGGTTAGTATATGATACTAACTCACCTAGGGTTTCCATTATCCTTTTGATAATTATCATGAGAGTTTTCTTCTTCTTCTTCTTCCTCTCAAGCTTTCTAGCTTCAATGGAGATGTGAGAAGATATGTGAGAAAATCATTTCTAAAGTGAGCAAAATTCCTACTTCATCATCCTCTACTACTTGCTATTTATTTTAGGGTGTTTGCTTCACTAATTCTATAATTAGTGAAGAGATAGCTTGGGTTAGTGTCTCCTCGACGTAGATCATCTTCGGCCTCAAAGACTTCAAAGCAAGCATGTTCATTTCTTCATGGGAGCCTCTTTAGAGTTCAGGAGTTCATGATCGCAGCGAAGGGTCAACTAAATAGAGCTATTGAAGTGAAGGACCGGTCTACAAAGGTTGTATTCCTTGCTCACTTCTTATGAAAAGTTGTTTGCATTTCATTCCGTTGCTTTTTCTAGTAAACGATTTTATGTTAGGGTTAGCTAGAAGGGATAAAAATTTAATTTGGCATGGAAGATGCCTCCCGAAACCTTGCTGCCGTGTTAGGCAACCCTGCAATGGTATCAGAGCCATGCTAGAAAATTGGACGGATTTTGTTAAGATTACGAAACCGAAACAACTCCAAAACACCCGATATTCTGACCAAGTTTCTGTCGAAATTTTAAAGGAGTCAAAATTTTTTTTAACAATTACAGAATGTTGTATGAGATGCAACATGAACACAGTGAAAGATTTAGCCCATTCCACTCAAAAAAAACCGGCCACTTCCCTATTAACCGGCCACCTCGGGTGAACAGTAATTTTTTAGGCTGAATTTTTTGGTGTGTTCCAGTATCTGGGTTTTGGTGTTTCAGGTGTTGTTTGTTTTTCCAGATTTTGCATATGATGTCAATTCTCTGTAAAGGCAATTCGGAGTGTTTCGTATTCTTAATTCTAATATGTTTCGGGTTTTCGCATGTTGTCTAAGCAAAGTTAAAAAGTTCGAACGAATGTCAAAAACCTATTTTTCCAAGTTTAACGTATTCGGAAAAACATGCAAGTAATTCTGTGAACCCTCTAGAAGAATGAAACTCTAACTCGACTTTTTGGATCGCAGAACCGCGGTCATACCCTAGGGTTTGCCGCAGTTCCGTGGCGACATGAGTGAGGCTTAGGTCTGCCCTTCTACGGCTGGTGCATAGGTATTGTGGCATGTTCTGGGTATTATTAATGTCATGACCCGAAAGTACGGAACGTGACCGGCACATAGATTACGAAGCGTCTAGAGGCGCAACGTAACCTAAGCAAGCCGAAGCCCAGAAATCTAAACCATAAAAAGAAAAAGAAGTAAAGGAAAACATGAAGAAAACAAGTTTAAAAGCATCATCCAATTTTCTCAAAAATTTCGGCAGAGTCTCCTTTGTAAAAACTGGCCCCAAACGGGTACAACAAGTATAATATACACAAACAATAAAAAGCATCCCCAAACGGGAGCTAGCTCTACGCCAAAAGGCGGAAACAACCACACAAATGCACAATAGTATACAACGCCAAAGGGCGAGCCTCAAAACTCAAAAGAAAACAAAACCACCAGATATCATAATAATACAAGCGCGACTCTAAGGTCGAAATAAACAACTGATCCAGTAAACTATCAAGTAATATAAGTTTGGTTGATGGAGCTTTCTAGATACAAATGAAATAATAAAAGTACAATGGCGGTCCAGATACAAGTGAACCAACCTACCGTGCAAATCACCCTGAATGAAAAGATGTGCCAGCAAGCTTCCAGGAAAACCTGTACATCGAACCTGCAATAAAATTTGGCACAACGGGGTGAGTTGCCAACTCGTGAGTAAAAGATATCTGCGAAAAGAAATCGAATGCACGACGCTGTCCTAGGTCATAATAATATACTAATATACTACTAGTCATCAGGTAAAGGAAGAATAATAAGCTACGTGTAAGTGCAAATGCTCCGTGCTCATGTCAGTGCCTCATATAGTACTATGTCATGAGAACGAGTATGCATGCACCATGAATGTAAAATAAACAAATCCTGAAATCTAAATATATCTGTATAAGAAATCTTTAGCTTTTATCATGGTAAAATGTGTATAGAAATCTGAAATATCAACGATGAAATCCATGGAAATCCATGTCAAGCATCGACACAAAACATGTAATTCTCAAGTCTCGATACCTCATAATCTCAATATCTCATAGTCTCAATATCTCGGGCTCCGTCGGTCCGGATCGGCCCATATCATCAAATCTCACGACAACGGTCGATATCCTCCGGATATCCGCCGTGCCAGACATCACCGGTAGGTAGTCCTCCCCTGCCAGGCACATCGTCTACAACTCGATCTTCTTACCCCGGGGTACCATACCGGGCCCACCATGTACCCGAGACGGTTCATCCACTCCTCGAATCGGGTCTCGAAATCCAACAGAAAACATGAAATCTCATGGTGGGTGACACATACATCACGAGAAAACCGCATCTTATGTTTTTAAAAAAGAGAGGAGGAGAGAGAGAAGTTTTTATATATTCTTGCGGTTTTCCCCAAAAATCCAGAAATCTCATAGAAATCCAAAATCCCAAAATCATGAGTAAGTATATGATAAGTGTCGGCATATGCCCTATAATACTGCATGATAACATGAAAATGCGAATGCATGAAATATCTAAGTAATAAATACCATGTCTATACTAACACCAGAGAGTAATCACAATATTATATCGATCTAGCTGTTAGCTGAATGTATCAATAAAAGATAATATGATATAAAGTGTACGTAACATAGCAATTACCGATGATGATGTGTGTGAGCCGGCAAATAAGTGTGCGTGGAATATGCGCATCATCGGTAATGGTGCTGGTGTCCTGACAGGCAGAGTTTTATACTGATTATAGAAACATATGAATGAGCATGCACCATGATGATTACAGTCTGAAAGTAAAGACGGATGTGTATTATCCACTCATTTGATATACAAGTATAACTACAACTATATGTCTCGAGCCTAAACTAGTGTCCATTTAACCTCCTAAGGAACTAAGCCTAAGAAACTAATCGATAAGAAATAAGAGTACACCTAAAGTCTGAATCCATATCTCTAATAGTCGGCGATCCAGCCTTAATAGCGTCACGTACGTAGTACGGCTTCCTCAAATCAAGAGTGCGGATCAATCATCATATTTATGCCTCGTACGGTAAAATCCATCGTACGGCATCCCAATATCGGGGTACGGGTCAAGTCTAACCTACGTGTCTCATCATTCGTATAATATCATCATCAACACATGTCAAGATCAAGGTGCTATACTGTAATTGCATATATCAATCATATATCATTGCCAGCATAAATATACATCGTTAATTTATCCTCAGAAATATCATATATATGTATCATATTGTGATTAAGTCACACTTAGATCATATCGTAATCAAGTCACGCATATATTATATCAGAATTTCAGGCACAGGTTACGGTCCGGGTTCTATTTTAGAGCCCATGTACTTCAATATCTGTTAGTTATATGTATGCCCTAGAGGCCATTACTGTACATTGGATGTATATTGTAGTGGATGCTGGGACATATATAGGTAGGACTTTCTTGCTCGACATGATAGTACGCTCTCTGGTTGTTCTTTATCTTAACATGTATACTTTCTGTCTCTCTGTTACATGTTGATAAAGCCCTTAGGATGTGTACTCGACTTCCAGGACTATGATGCAGATCATACTAGTGGGGCCTGGGTAGTCCATGAGTACATCCTTCAATGTTCCTAGTCGTGGGAATATCGAGACGGGGCATCGATATTCCAGAGTAGACTAGCGTATATCTTCTCGACCCATGTGATGGGCGATGGATGATCCCATATCCATTGGTGTTTGACATCAGAGATGGTATGCGGGTGCTCAGTGGAGACTGGGTACACTGAACGGACTCGTCGAGAACTCCCAGATGGTATTATACCTCACGTCAGATGGCAGTTCTCTGGTGACACTGGTACAGCTTAGTCTGTTGACCCGAGATCGTCATAGAGTCTTGTGTGTCTCCCACTGTGCTTTGATTTCCACCCTACCATGGATCTACTGAGTCGTGCAAACAGGTGGTTTTTGGGTACAGTCCCGATTCACATGGAGGCAATGAGCGATAGGAGGGGATTCGTCTCTCCCGGTATTGGGGGTTGATGTTGCGCTATGCTCGACTGGCCATAACAGGAAATCCCTGGCCAGGGTTGCAGTGATATACTGGTAAGAGTTATCAGTAGTTTCACGAATGTTATGGACCCTACGTCGGCATGACTTATCGAGCTATTGGGGTCTGACGTTTACCACCTCTTGGCGAGATATGCGACATATCAGACGAACAGACCGGACTGTACGGTAAGTGTTACTGGTTGGATTCACAGGAGTGTGAGAGGGCTTGCTCGTCGATCTTCTGATCGCTCAATACCCGGGTGGCCGTTACGTTTAGCAGCCCGCTTGCGGCTTGTGGGTGTTTGATATGATCATCACCTGCTGCCGGCGTATTGACGAGTCTTTAGAGTCCTACACAGAGGTTTCCTGGCTCAAGCGAAACGAAATAGGAGCGCATATGAGATATGTGCGGGACCGAGAATAATGCGTGTATGTGATACCGTATTCTATTCTCGCGATGAATGTATCGATTGGTTGTATGCGATATAACCTAGTTATCGAATCAAGGATTGATTCGATAAGCCAATACATTGGATATTAGTCGGTTATATGCGATATGACCGGATCGTTAAATCAAGTATTGATTTAATGATTTAATGCATAATTATATATTTGATATATTACTTTGCATTAACTAGTATTGGTTCATTTAAATGGATTTTCTCACTTGAAATGCACATTGTATATGTGATATACTTTTGTGCACTTGTTTGTATCATGTTTGATGATACAAGCTCACTTGGGTTTGTGTAAAGAATTAAACCATGGTTAAGTTAATGATTAGGGTTTACATTTTTCTTATTCATTTATTTATTTTTTCATTTTGGAAAGGATAAATAAAGAATGGTGGCTTTCTTTGTTTGCTTGTTGAAGCTTCATGAAGCTTTGAACAAGTCCACCATTCTTGTCTCATGCTTAACCCTAACCATTCAAATTAACCATAGTCTATTCTCTACACCTAACCATGGTTAGTATATGATAAGTATTTATATTATTTTCTTTTTGAAAATAACTTATCATATATTCTTTCTTCTTCTTTTTCATCTTCAACAATGAAGAAAGCTTGCCTCCATCAATGGCAACTTGTGAAAATGAGTGAGAAATCCAATTCCAAAGTGAACCCACTTCCTATTTCTTCATCCTCTACCTCTTGCCAAGTAGTATAGGGTGTTTTCTTCATAAGTTTCAAGACTTGGTGAAGTTGGAGTTTGATCTTGAGTTGCCTCGACGTAGATCATCTTCGGCATCGAAGTCGATGACCTAGCCCGCCCATTTCTTCGATGAAGCCGATGCTAGAGTCATGGATTCAATTTGGACAGCGAGGAGACTTCATCACGGAGCCATGGAGATGGAGGACCGGATCTACAAAGGTTGTAGCCCCTTTACTTTAGCGTTAAATTCGTTTACTCGCATTGCATCGCCTCATTATCTAGTTAACGATCCGTATTAGGGTTTGTAGGCACATGAAATTTTATAATTGGGCATGTTTGATCACTTGTGAGACTTCATTAGTGTGCCTAGGAACCCTACAGTGGTATCAGAGTCTTGCTAGAGCCTTAGGCGATGCGTAGACGGAGTTTGAAGTCCGATCGAACCGAAACCCCAATCACAAAACGGCTCTCTGTACTTTTTTAAAAAACTGGGTTTTTTCCTGATTAAAATTTCTTAAAAAATTCAGCAGGAAGATATAAGAATTATAGTGCAAAACGAGCCCGTGAATCATCTAAACCGCCGCGGAACCGCGGCATAAGCATGCCTTCTGCGGCGGTTTCGCGGCAGTATTGTCTCATTGCCCAATATTTTTTGCACAGTAATTCCTATATTTTGGTTCTGGATTTTCTGGGATTTTTTAATATTTATTCAAGAGTTGAATATTCTGGGTTGTATTAGGAGTTCGTAAATTCGATCGGATTATCAAACTTTGTCTGTGTGTTTTTCCGGGTAATTTTAGAATATGTTAAAAAGTTCGACCGGATATAAATACCCACTTTTTTCCCTACCGGGAAATTTCCAATTGTTGGATTTTTCCGTAGTTTAATAACGTTCTAAGTAGTGCAAGTAATGCGATGGACCCTCTAGAAGACAACAAACCTTAACTCGATTATGTGACCGTCTTGAACTGCCCTTTGAACCTTCGGGTTTGGGGCAGTATGGCGTGCCACATGTGAGGCATTGGCTTGATCCTTCTACTGCTGGACCGTTGGTACTGAGGCATGAACTGAATGTTTTTTTTTAAAACTTATTTCATGTGTTGATCTGTATCGGGAAAACTTGGGTGTTCGTTTGTTCGATCGGAAAGTTTAACATTTTCTATTTATCCGGAATGTGATACAACAATTGGAATTCACAAGAAGTTATGAGATAATTGTATGAATGTTATAAACATAGCACTTTAGTCTCACTTGATCGGTTGCCACGGAATTTTGATGTGATCAAAAGTCCGTCGCAATCACGTAGCGTACGCGGATACTCGCCGGATAAACTTATTAGACAGCTACATCCCTTAACCCCGACCAAGTGACTGTAGGAGAACCCCGTCGCCGAAAGCATCCGTTCGGGTGCTTGCGGTAGCGGTGTTCCGCCTTGGTGCACTTCGTCGACGGTATCGGGGGTGCTGCCGTCTACTAAAGTTTGCGACGAGTATTCGATCAGGATGTCGGGAATCTTGTTGAATTACCCGACTTGATATTGAAAAGTGTTTTCGATAATGAGACTAAAATGCGGGGTTTATAATTGTTAGGCATGCGATGTCTAAGGAATTCATTTGATTAGGCATGCGATGTCTATGCAGGTTGTGGATTCCAACTGTTGTAGTTTTACACTTTCTTTTCTGTGACCGTAAGTGTAATATATGATATCCCCGGTTTCGTTGCTATATGTCAACGACAATTGGGATGCGCATATTTACTTACGTTGATGACATGTGATGTTATGTGTTGCTGGATATGTTATATTGGATCGTCGTGTTCGAATAGCCGGGGGGGTTTTTATGTGAGATGAGTGTTTTTCATTTTCATTCATGTAAAAACTTGTATGTAATATTCTTTTATTGGGGCACTTCCAGGTTGCGGATGATGTCACCATTTGTATATTATTTACTTTTCTGCACTAGGATAGACCCAAGGAGGAGGGCACAAGTAACCGGGTTCTAGGGTCCAGTGGGAGACCAACTCGAGGAGTCGAGTCCGGGTCTCCTAACTCTAGAATTGGTAGGGTTACTTGCCGCTCTCGTAGGGGTCTAGGGGTGTGGGTTTGGCTATTCATCATGACCGTGGAATCCGTGTTTTATACTGGCTCGTATTGAAAACACGGACGTCCTAGTATATCCAATATTTCATATGATATTTTCTGCTGCGTTATCTGTGATGTGATCATGAGATTTGTTCTGATAGATATTATATATAGTATATATGATATATTATATAGACGTTGCTTATGTTTTACACCCGCGCTAGCCCTGCCTCGCTCTGGCGTTAGTTACCTAACCTAACGGTGCAGACGGGACATCGAGGCGAATGCGGATGGCATAAGCGTACGTTATATTTATCTGTGATGTTTAGGTGGACTTAAATGATGGGACATTCATTAATGAGATTAATGAAAAAAAATAAACCTAATTGATGTTGTGGGATCGAATTTCAAAAATAAAACAGGTAGCTACAGTTCTTGCTTTGCATCGCGGTGTTCCTTATAGAACATCAAGCACCTTATTCGATGAGGAAAGGACCGAGATCCCTTCACCGGGAGTGACTCCTTTAGCAATAACTGGCAGATGCTACAACCCTCAGTTTGTCTTTTAATTGCTTCTATAGTTTCTGCTTTGCACAGTGATATATATGATATATCCCGCACCTCATTCGACGAGGAAAGGGCCGACGATCCCTTCACCGGGAGTGACCCCTTTAGCAAAACTAGAAAAGCTTCAAAAACATTCCATTTAAAAACCATTTGATTCCGCAACGAGATCAAGTTCAAAGCGTTAAAGGTTTTCACAAAATCCATTCGCAACCCTCCGTCATTTTAGGAAGTAGAGTACTTAGTATTCGTGCTGTGTTTGTTGACCATAGTCAAGGCACAGTGTACGGTAGCTAAGTGATGTCTTCCTACACCGCATATGATGCGATTAGTTAGGACAGTCGCGTGACTTTGTTGACCTTAGTTAAGGGTCATGTGGGTGGGTCTAATTAATCACGAAATGACGGGTAGAACTTGACTAGTACTTATGATTTGTTGACCATAGTTAAGGTCATAAGTGCTAGGGGTAAACTTTTATCGGGAGTTTCAAGTGTTGAAATTTGCAATGAGATTGCATACCTTCTATATGATAGTTGGATCCCGATACCCACTGCGAGTAATTGTTACTCCTGGGAGAGTTTTGCACTTTACAATTAGCCGATCAAGTAGGTGTCTAGAAAGGTGTCAACGGGGTTACGCCTCTGGGAAAATAAGGTTTACTGTAATTAGGTCCGTGCGAAAGCACGGGGAACCTCCCTCAAAGTACCGACACTGGCCTGGCTGAAAGATTGGCGAACTTGTAGAGTGTAATTAATCCCGGCTAGTCTTTCCTTTTAGGGTTTGAAGGAAGATTTGATAAAAACAGTGGGAGCCATCCTGATTAGATAAATATATAACCAATCTGATCTTGCAAGAGTGCACGCAGAGTCTTTTATTCTCTCTCTCTCCAGGTAGCGACCATATCACGCCTTAATCAAGATAATAATATGGATGTATTGACCGAACCCGCTTGTTATACTGAGCTGGGGAACGTTGGTCCCGCTCAAACTTATAATTGTTATAAGACAGAGCAGGAAATTGGGGATTACCTGAATTCCCGTGCCGCCCAAACGAAGAGAGTGCATGCTGATGCATCATCTTCGGGTATGTTCATTACAAAGAACTGTTTCTCAGTATCCTCCGCATCCTGGGTATATGATACCGGATCAGGATCCCAGATATGTAATCTGTTACATAGGGCTGCAAAAAGGTAGAAAAACTGAGAACGGGTGATAAATTTCATGAGACAGAGAACGGGGCAAGTGTTGCAGCCAAGTCTGTTGGTCACTGTCACCCTGTATGACCAGTACATTGATTCTGAACGAATGTTATTAGATACCGAACCTGATATACAAAATCATATCTATCTCTTTATTAGTAAAGAAATGATAAAATTTTGTATAGTTGGATAATATTTTGAACATTTCCTATATCAAAAGTTGATCGGTTCAGGCATGTTATCTAAAAGCATGGATGTTCTAAATCAAACTACAGTTCTTTAGTATACGGAACACACAAAAAGAGGAAGAGTTCAGAAATGAACGAATCCTTCTTGAGGCATTGTAGACTAGGTCATATCAATGCGATCCGACTGGCTGAAGTTATATTTTAGATGCATATTTAAATCAGTTTGAATTTACATCTTGTGAAACTTGCCAGTCATGTCACAGAGATAAGATGACCATAGCTCCGTTTACTGGAAACAGAGAAAGAGTTAGTGTACTCTTGGGATGATACATATTGCTGTATGTAGGTCCCCTGTCTACACTTGCCAAGACCAGTTCTTTATACTTCATTACATTCTCTGATGATCTTTCGAGATTCAGACCTATGTTCCTGTTGAAACACAAGTCCGAACCTTTTGAGATATTCACAGAATATAAGTTAGAAGTAGAGAACCAAAATACGGGTATAAGTATTATGTCCTATGATGAGATCAAGGAGAAAAATACTTGAGCACGAAATTCTTGGACTTTTCTAAAGGAGAATGAGATTCTCTCTCAGCATTACTCCTCCGTATACACCATAGCACGATGGTATATCGGGGCGGAGCAATCACACCCTATGTGATAAGGTGTGCTCTATGATGAGTACTACTGAGTTACCTATTTCCTTTTTGGGAGTTATGCACTTGAGAAGCTGCATACCTATTGATTAGGGTTCAAATCAAATCAGTTGCCTACCACTTCATATTTGATATGATAAGGGAAGAGCCCATCTCTTAAGTTAGTTAAGATTTGGGGTTGTCCAGCCTATGTCTGAAAAGCAAAATCCGGACAAGCTCGAGGCAAGATCTGTTATGTAGAACTGGAAATGTTCCAGCTATACAAACTGCAGCTGATGATTTGAAAGAACCAAAGGATTCAATAGTTACCAACGAACCTCAGCCTTTCCGCCGATCTAGTAAGGTTCCTCACCCGCCTGAGAGATACTTCGGTTACTCTATGACGGTGGGAGCGAGGATTGCATCATGAGATGATGACCCAACTAGTTTCGAGCTGGCCATCAGGAGTGGGACTCTGTAAGAATGGCTGGATGCTTAGAGATCTGAGATAGAATCCATGTACACCAACAAAGTATGGACTTTGATTGCTATATCTGAAGGGTTAAATCCCCATCAGGAGCAAATATATCTAGAGAAGATTACTTGGTATAGATGGAAAAGTTGAGACTTTCAAAGCTAGACTTGTTAAAACTTTTCGTCATCGACCAGGCGTGGATAATGATGAAATCTTTTCCAGGGACTATGCTTAAGTCCATCCAGATCCTACTTGCCATTGCTACATACCATGACTACGATATCTGGTGGTTGGGTGCCATGACTACTTTTCTAAATAGTGATTTAGAAGAGAACGTCTATTAGAACACAGCCAGAGGGCTTCGTAAACAGTGGGAGCAGCTGAAACGTGTGCAAGTTGCTTTACAGAATAAAGCAGGCATCGCGGAGTTGGAACGTCTGTTTTGATGTGTTAGTCAAAGAGTTTGACTTCATCAAAATGGTAGATGAACCTTGTATGTACAAAAAGGTAGTAGAGAGTAAGGTGGTCATCCTCGTATTGTACGTGGACAACATACTCTTGATAGGAAAGGGGTTTCCTTTACTATGCTCGGTCAATCTCCGCTTATCACAAGGATTCTCCAATAGGATCAAAGTGATACCTCCTAAATCCTGAGTTTTCATCTATGAGATAGATGTAATTGGATGCTAGGATTCTCACTAGATGTAGTGAGATGGTATCAATCGATCCTGGGGAGAATCACTGGAAGGGTTCCAGGGTGATAAAGACGACTGAATGTCAGTCACAGGCATTGTCTTCACCCTCAGTAAAGGGACGGTATGTTGGAAGAGTTCCAAGCTAGATACCGTGGCAAACTAGACGATAGAGGCTGGTAACATCGCTATTAAAGATACTACCAAAGAGGAAGTTTGGGTGTATATTGGTTCATAAGATGAACTAGGTTCCTACCATTGTGTGACAATGGAAGTGTAGCTTTGGCCCGTGAACCCTGGTCCCATCAGTGACCCAGACATATTCTGAGGCAGCATCACCTGATCATGGAGATAGATGATCTCCAGGGTGATCAAGGTTAGGAGATTAGACTTAGAGGACAATACGGCGGATCCACTCACAAAGGATTTTTCCCAGAGAGAGACTTATATGGGATGGTTGAGTATGTGATACTGCAACCACTGCTACAGATGGCCCTAGTGCAAGTGGGAGATTGTTAGTTACATGTATGCCCTAGAGGCCATTACTGTACATTGGATGTATATTGTAGTGGATGCTGGGACATATATAGGTAGGACTTTCTTGCTCGACATGATAGTTTGCTATCTGGTTGTTCTTTATCTTAACATGTATATTTTCTGACTCTCTGTTACATGTTGATAAAGCCCTTAGGATGTGTACTCGACTTCTAGGACTATGATGCAGATCATACTAGTGGGGCCTGGGTAGTCCATGAGTACATCCTTCAATGTTCCTAGTCGTGGGAATATCGAGACGGGACATCGATATTCCAGAGTAGACTAGCGTATCTCTTCTCGACCCATGTGATGGGCGATGGATGATCCCATATCCATTGGTGTTTGACATCAGAGATGGTATGCGGGTGCTCAGTGGAGACTGGGTACACTCAACGGACTCGCCGAGAACTCCCAGATGGTATTATACCTCACGTCAGATGGCAGTTCTCTGGTGACACTGGTACAGCTTAGTCTGTTGACCCGAGATCGTCATAGAGTCTTATGTGTCTCCCACTGTGCTTTGATTTCCACCCTACCACGGCTCTACTGAGTCGTGCAAACAGGTGGTTTTTGGGTACAGTCTCGATTCACATGGAGGCAATGAGCGATAGGAGGGGATTCGTCTCTCCCGGTATTGGGGGTTGATGTTGCGCTATGCTCGAATGGCCATAACAGGAAATCCCTGGCCAGGATTGCAGTGATATACTGGTAAGAGTTATCAGTAGTTTCATGAATGTTATGGACCCTACGTCGGCATGACTTATCGAGCTATTGGGGTCTGACGTTTACCACCCCTAGGCGAGATATGCGACATATCAGACGAACAGACCGGACTGTACGGTAAGTGTTACGGTTGGATTCACAGGAGTGTGAGCGGGCTTGCTCGTCGATCTTCTGATCGATCAATACCCGGGTGGCCGTTACGTTTAGCAGACCGCTTGCGGCTTGTGGGTGTTTGATATGATCATCACCTGCTGCCGGCGTATTGACGAGTCTTTAGAGTCCTACACAGAGGTTTCCTGGCTCAAGCGAAACCAAATAGTAGCGCATATGAGATATGTGCGGGACCGAGAATAATGCATGTATGTGATACCGTATTCTATTCTCGCGATGAATGTATCGATTGGTTGTATGCGATATAACCTAATTATCGAATCAAGGATTGATTCGGTAAGCCGATACATTGGATATTAGTCGGTTATATGCGATATGACCGGATCGTTAAATCAAGTATTGATTTAATGATTTAATGCATAATTATATATTTGATATATTACTTTGCATTAACTAGTATTGGTTCATTTAAATGGATTTTCTCACTTGAAATGCACATTGTATATGTGATATACTTTTGTGCACTTGTTTGTATCATGTTTGATGATACAAGCTCACTTGGGTTTGTGTAAAGAATTAAACCATGGTTAAGTTAATGATTAGGGTTTACATTTTTCTTATTCATTTATTTATTTTTTCATTTTGGAAAGGATAAATAAAGAATAGTGGCTTTCTTTGTTTGCTTGTTGAAGCTTCATGAAGCTTTGAACAAGTCCACCATTCTTGTCTCATGCTTAACCCTAACCATTCAAATTAACCATAGTCTATTCTCTACACCTAACCATGGTTAGTATATGATAAGTATTCATATTATTTTCTTTTTGAAAATAACTTATCATATATTCTTTCTTCTTCTTCTTCATCTTCAACAATGAAGAAAGCTTGCCTCCATCAATGGCAACTTGTGAAAATGAGTGAGAAATCCAATTTCAAAGTGAACCCACTTCCTATTTCTTCATCCTCTACCTCTTGCCAAGTAGTATAGGGTGTTTTCTTCACAAGTTTCAAGACTTGGTGAAGTTGGAGTTTGATCTTGAGTTGCCTCGACGTAGATCATCTTCGGCATCGAAGTCGATGACCTAGCCCGCCCATTTCTTCGATGAAGCCGATGCTAGAGTCATGGATTCAATTTGGACAGCGAGGGGACTTCATCACGGAGCCATAGAGATAGAGGACCGGATCTACAAAGGTTGTAGCCCCTTTACTTTAGCGTTAAATTCGTTTACTCGCATTGCATCGCCTCATTATCTAGTTAACGATCCGTATTAGGGTTTGTAGGCACATGAAATTTTATAATTGGGCATGTTTGATCACTTGTGAGACTTCATTAGTGTGCCTAGGAACCCTACAATATCATCACCACCCTTTATTATTATTCATGTATACCAACCCATTATCTCATTTTCTAATGATCCGATAACCGCATAACACGACTGTATAGCCAAGAATCACGGCATCAGCCCAATTATATTGTTTCATCCATGTGTATCATATCACATCCTTGTATCACATATACGTATTGTGTATATATATACCTACACCTAGTCCTATATATATATATATATATATATATATATATCTTTTATTTAACATACACGTCCCGCCTGGTTACCAAATCAATAGTAATGATCATAAAAACATACTGATCAAACTGAAATCAATCCCAATCACATCATAAAAATATCATGTGCGTCCGGTGCGCACTGAAATCGAAACAAAATACAGATGCCACGAATTCACACAAAAACAAAACTGAGTGCAACAGGTGTGCACCAAAAACATCTGTCAAGTGCAACGGGCGTGCACGACTCTAATATCAGGTGCATCTAATCTGCACAAAACCACGATTTAGTGCATCTGGTGTGCACAAATCGTATCAGGTGCGCCAAGTGTGCGCAAGAATCTCAATCAGGAGCACATGGTGCACGGAAACATATACTGAATATCAAAATCGAAATCACAGTACGAAAATGCATGAAAACTAGGTCGAAGCATATGTCAAAATCATGTGTAACCATATGCACGAAATCAAATCAAAATCTCAAAATGTATTAAAACCAAATCAAGTGCACTGGGTATGTACTAAACAACATCAATACAACTAATATATGAAACACACTTGATTCTAATATGTAATGGTCTGGATAAAGAAGCACGCAAGAACCCCTTTTGAAAATCGCCGTGTGATGCACGTGCCACGGCATAAGTAGCGGAAGTTTATTTTAAAAAAATATCTATCTATATATATATATATCTTTTATTTAACATACACGTCCCGCCTGGTTACCAAATCAATAGTAATGATTATAAAAACATACTGATCAAATTGAAATCAATCCCAATCACATCATAAAAATATCATGTGCGTCTGGTGCGCACTGAAATCGAAACCAAATACAGTTGCCACGAATTCACACAAAAACAAAACTGAGTGCAACAGGTGTACACCAAAAACATCTGTCAAGTGCAACGGGCGTGCACGACTCTAATATCAGGTGCATCTAATCTGCACAAAACCACGATTTAGTGCATCTGGTGTGCACAAATCGTATCAGGTGCGCCAAGTATGCGCAAGAATCTCAATCAGGCGCACATGGTGCACGAAAACATACACTGAATATCAAAATCGAAATCACAGTACGAAAATGAATGAAAACTAGGTCGAAGCATATGTCAAAATCATGTGTAACCATATGCACGAAATCAAATCAAAATCTCAAAATATATTAAAACTAAATCAAGTGCACTGGGTATGTACTAAACAACTGTTAGTTGTATGTATGCCCTAGAGGCCAGTATTGTACAGATGATGTATATTATATTGGATGCTTGGACATATATAGAGATGACTTTCTTGCTCGATATGATAGTATGCTATCTGGTTGCTCTTTATCTTAACATGTACACTTGTCTCTTTAAACTGTCTTATAGTTACATGTTGGTAAAGCCCTTAGGATGTGTACTTGACTACCTGGACTATGATAAAGATCATACTAGTGGGGACATGGTAGTCCATAGGTACATCCTTCAAGGTCCCTAGTCGTGGGTGTATCGAGACAGGGCATCGATATACCAGTGTAGACTAGCGTATACGCTTCTCGACCCATGAGATGGGCGATGGATGATCCCATATCCATTGGTGTTTGACATCAGAGATAGTATACGGGTGCTCAGTGCAGACTGGGTACACTGGACGGACTCGCCGAGAACTCCCAGATGGTATTATACCTCACATCAGATGGCAGTTCTCAGGTGACACTTGTGCAGGTTAGTCTGTAGACCCGAGATCGTCATGGAGTCTTGTGTGATTCCCACTGTGCTTTGATCTCCACCTTACCACGTCCATGAAGGCGTGCAAAACGGTGGTTTTTGGGTACAGTCCCGAGTCACATGGAGGAAATGAGCGATAGAAGGGGTTTCGTCTCTCCCGGTATTGGGGGTTGATGTTGCGCTGTGCTCGATTGGCCGTAACAGAGAAGTCCCTGGCCAGGGCTGATCAGAGATTTGCTGGTAAGTGTTACCAGTAGTTTCTCGACCCGTTATGAGCCTCACATCGGCACGACTTATCGGTTATTGGGGTCTGACGTTTACCACCCCTAGACTTGATATGCGACATATCAGATGAACAGACCGGACTGTACGGTAAATGTTACTGGTTGGATTCACAGGAATGTGAGCGGGCTAGCTCTTCGATCTTCTGATCGCTCAATACCCGGGTGGCCGTTACGTTTAGCAGACCGCTTGCGGCTTGTGGGTGCTTGATATGATCATCATCTGCTGCCGGCGTATTGACGAGTCTTTAGGGTCCTACACAGAGGTTTCCTGGCTCAAGCGAAACGAAATAGGAGCGCATATGAGATATGTGCGGGACCGAGAATAATGCGTGTATGTGATACCGTATTTCATTCTCGCGATTAATGTTTCGATTGGTTGTATGCGATATAACCTAGTTATCGAATCGAAGATTGATTCGATAATTCGATACATTGGATACTAGTCGGTTATGTGCGACATGACCGGATCATTGAATCAAGTGTTGATTTAATGATTTAATGTATAATTATATATTTGATATATTACTTTGCATTAACTAGTATTGGTTCACTTTAAAAGGATTTTCTCACTTGATGTGCACATTGTATATGTGATATATTTGAGTGTGCACTTGTTTGTATCATGTTTGATGATACATGCTAACTTGAGTATGTGTAAAGATTAAACCATGGTTGTGTAATGGTTAGGGTTTTCTTTTTCTTACTTATTTATTTATTTGTATATTTTGAAAAAGATAAAGGAGAATATGGTGGCTTTCTTTGGATGCTTGTTGAAGCTTCATGAAGCTTTGAACAAGTCCACCATATTTGTCTCATGCTTAACCCTAACCATTCCCACTAACCATGGTCTATTCTCTACACCTAACCAAGGTTAGGATATGATAAGTATTCATTTCTTTTCTATTTTAAAAAGACTTATCATATTCTATCTCCTTCTTCTTCTTCATCTTCAAGAAGAAAGCTTACTAGCTTTAATGGCATCTTGAGTAAAAGAGTGAGAAATCCAATTCTAAAGTGAACCCACCTCCTATTTCTTCACCCTCTACCTCTTGCCAAGTAGTATAGGGTATTTTCTTCACAAGTTTCACGACTTGGTGAAGTTGGAGCTTGATCTTGTGTTGCCTCGACGTAGATCATCTTCGGCATAGAAGCCGACGACCTAGCCCGCCCATTTCTCCGATGAAGCCGATGCAAGAGTCCGGGATTCGAGATGGACAGCGAGGGGACGTCTACATGGAGCTTAAGAAGTGGATAACCGGATCTACAAAGGTTGTAGCTTCTTACTTTTAGTTAAGTTTTTAACTAGTTTCACTTTTCGCCTAATCTCTAGTCAACGAATCCGTATTAGGGTTTCTCGGCACTTGTAAAATTTAAAATTGGCATGGTTGATGCCTTGTGAGACCTCATTAGCGTGCCTAGTAACCCTACAGTGGTATCAGAGCTACTAGGCATTGGATGTCGACCTATGGGGGGTTCTCACTGTGTGACAGTATGGCGAAGCATAGGCTCTTACCCCCAGGGTGTCCCGAGACCGGAAGGTGTTCCGGCGGGTTGTAGTCCTCGCGAGGGGGCATGCGTAAAAAGTAGCTGCTGAGGGACCCGTGGGTGCCATGGTGACCCCATTGGATGGGGTGGCTGCCTGACCTACAGTGGTATCAGAGCCTACCTAGAGCCTTAGGCGAAGTCTAGACGACGTTTGAAACCCGAATGAACATCGAAACCCTAAAACATATTGCTCTCTGGACTTTTTTCAAAAACTGGGTTTTTTCCAGATTAAAAATGCTTAAAAAATTCAGCAGGGAATTCTATGAATTACGGTGCAAAAATTATCTCATGATGCCTCTAAAGCGCGGCAGAACCGCGGCAGAAGCCTGGCTTCTGCGGCGGTTCCGCGGCCACTTGATGGGATTAGCCTTTAAACTTTGCACAGTAATTCATGTTTTCAGATGCTGAGTTTTCTGGGAATTTTTAATTTGCACTCAAGAGTTGAGTTTTCTGGGGTGTTTTGGAGCTTCGATGATTCGATCGGAAATTTCAAACTTTGCCTATGTATTTTCCGGATATTTAGAATATGTTAAAAAGTTCGACCAGATAAAAATACCCACTTTTTCCCCTACCGGAAAATTTCCAAGTGTTGGATTTTTCCGTGGTTTAAGGACGTTCTGAGTAATGCAAGTAACGCGATGGTCCCTCTAGAAGACAACAAACATTAACTCGATTATGTGACCGTCTTGAACTGCTCTTTGA
Organism: Agapanthus africanus; assembly: GCA_030015575.1. Lineage (NCBI taxonomy): Eukaryota > Viridiplantae > Streptophyta > Magnoliopsida > Asparagales > Amaryllidaceae > Agapanthus > Agapanthus africanus. Next base: position 501,011,877 of record CM057345.1, read on the forward strand.
ACCTTAGGGTTTGGAGCAGTACGGCGTGCCACATGTGAGGCGTTGGCTTGACCCTTCTACGGCTGGACCGTTGGTACTGAGGCATGAAATGAATATCTTTGAACTTATTTCATGTGTTGAACGGTTTCGGGAAAACTTGGGTGTTCGATTGTTCGATCGGAAAGTTTAACATTTTCTATCTTATCCGGAATGGGATACAATAATTGGAATTCACAAACAGTTATGAGATAACTGAATTAATGTTATAAATCTAGCGGTTTAGTTTCACTTGATATTGAAAAGAGTTTTCGATAATGAGACTAAAATGCGGGGTTTATAATTGTTAGGCATGTGATGTCTAAGTATTTCATTTGATTAGGCATGTGATGTCTAAAGAGGTTGCGGATTCCAACTGTTGTAGTTTTACACTTTCTTTTCTGTGACCGTAAGTGTAATATGTGATATCGCCGGTTTCGTTGCTATATGTCAACGACAATTGGGATGCGCATATTTACTTACGTTGATGACATATGATGTTATGTGTTGTTGTATATGTTATATTGGATCGTCGTGTTTGAATAGCCGGGGGGTTTTATGTGAGATGAGTGTTTTTCATTTTCATTCATGTAAAAACTTGTATGTAATATTCTTTCATTAGGGCACTTCCAGGTTGCGGAAGTTGTCACCTTTTGTATATTATTTACTTTTCCGCATTAGAATAGACCTAAGGAGGGGAGCACAAGTAACCGGGTTCTAGGGTCCAGTGGGAGACCATCTCGAGGAGTCGAGTCCGGGTCTCCTAACCCTAGAATTGGTAGGGTTGCTTGCCGCTCTCGTAGGGGTCTAGGGGTGTGGGATTGGCTATTCATCACGACCGTGGAATCCGTGTTTTATACTGGCTCGTATTGAAAACACGGACGTCCTAGTATATCCAATATTTCATATGATATTTTCTGCTGCGTTATCTGTGATGTGATCATTTGATAAGTTCTGATGGATACAATATATAATATATATGATATATTATATAGACGTTGCTTATGTTTTGCACCCGCACTAGCCCTGCCCTGCTCTGTCGTTAGTTACCTAACCTAACGGTGCACGAGGGGACATCGAGGCGAATGCGGATGGCATAAGTGTACGTCGTATTTATCTGTGATGTTTAGGTGACTTAAATGATGGGACTTCATTAATGTGATTAATGAAAGAAAAGAAACCTAAAAGATGTTGTAGAATCAAATTTTAAACAAATAGGGTAGCTACAGTTTTGCTTTGCATAGCGGTATATATGATATACCCTGCACCTTATTCGATGAGGAAAGGACCGAGATCCCTTCACCGGGAGTGACTCCTTTAGCAATAACTGGCAGATGCTACACACTCGGTTTGTTTTTGATTGCTTCTATAGTTTCTGCTTTGCACAGCGATATATATGATATATCCCGCACCTCATTCGACGAGGAAAGGGCCGACGATCCCTTCACCGGGAGTGACCCCTTTAGCAAAACTAGAAAAAGCCTCAAAAACACTCCATTTCAAAATCATTCGATTCTACAACGATATCAAGTTCATTACGCAATAGGTTTTCAGAAAAACCTGTCGTAGCCCTCCGTCATTTCAGATAAGTTGCATATAGTATTCGTGCTACATTTGTTGGCTTTCGTCAAGGTGTAGTGTGCGATAGCTATGTGCTGCTTATCTGCTGCATATGATGCGACTGGATTAGGGTAGTCGTACGGCTTTGTTGGCTTTCGTCAAGGGTCGTGCGGGTGGGTTTAATTCAGTCAAAAAATGTACGGGTTGAACTTGACTAGCGGGCTATGGTTTGTTGGCTTTCGTCAAGGTCATAGCACGCTAGGGGCAAAAGCATTATCGGGAATTTCAAGTGTTGAAATTTGCAATGAGATTGCATACCTTCTATGAGATAGTTGGATCCCGATACCCACTGCGAGTAAGAGTTACTCCTGGGAGAGTTTTACACATTACAATTAGCCGATCAAGTAGGTGTTTAGAAAGGTGTTAACGGGGTTACGCCTCTGGGAAAACGAGATTTACTTTAATTAGGTCCGTGCGAAAGCACGGGGAACCTCCCTCAAAGTACCGACACTGGCCTGGCTGAAAGATTGGCGAATTTGTAGGGTGTAATTAATCCCGGCTAGTCTTTCCTTTTAGGGTTTGAAGGAAGATTTGATAAAAACCAGTGGGAGCCATCCTGATTAGATAAGATAATAACCAATCTGATCTTGCAAGAGCATACGCTAAAGTGTTTTCTTCTCTCTCTCTCCAGGTAGCGACCATTTCATGCCCTAATCAAGATAATAATATGGATGTATTGACTGAACCCGCATGTTATACTGTGCTGGGGAACGTTGGTTCCGTTCTTTCTTATAAGAGTTATAGGAATGAACAGGACATAGGGGAATACCAGGATTCCCATGCCACCCGAATGAAGGAAGTACATGTTGATGCATTTTCTTCGGGTGTGTTCGTTACAGAGAACTGTTTCTCCATTTGCCCTACGTCCTAGGTATTAGATACCGGGTCAGGATCCCATATATGTAATCAGTTACATGGGCTAAGGAAAGGTAGAGAACTTGGAGAAGGTGATAAAGACATAAGAGTTGGAAATGGTGCAATTGTTGCAGCTAAGACTGTCGGGGAATATCACCTTGCATTACCAACTGGTAATACATTGGTTCTGAACGAATGCTATTACATGCCGAACCTGATATGCAACATTATATCAGTTTCTTTATTGAGTAAAGAGGGATATAATTTTGTATTACAGGATAATATTATGAACATTTTCCGTAACCAAAAGTTGGTTGGATCAGGCACGTTGTGCAATGGCATTTATGTTCTAAATCAATCAACAGTTCTGAGCATAACGAACACACACAAGAGGAAGAGTTCAGAACTGAACGAATCCTTCTTATGGCATTGTAGACTGGGTCACATCAATGAGACGTGACTAGCTAAGTTGCATAAGGATGGATATTTGAAACCATTCGAATTTTCATCTTATGACACTTGCCAGTCATGTCTCAAAGGCAAGATGACCAAAACTCCGTTTACGGGACACGGAGAAAGAGTTACCGAACTCTTGGGACTGATACATAGTGATGTATGCGGTCCCATGTCTACACATGCCAAGGATGGTTCTTCGTACTTCATTACATTCACTGACGATCTCTCAAGATACGGACATGTGTACTTGATAAGACACAAGTCTGAAGCTTTTGAGAAATTTAGAGAATATAAACAAGAAGTCGAGAACCAAACCGGAAAAAGTATTAAAATCCTTTGATTTGATCGAGGAGGTGAATACTTAAGCAATGAATTCCTGGAATTCCTAAAAGAGAATGGGATTCTCTCTCAGCTGACTCCTCCATATACACCACAGCACAACGGTGTATCAGAACGGAGGAACCGCACCCTATTAGATATGGTGCGCTCTATGATGAGCACAGCTGAGTTACCTATTTCCTTCTGGGGGTATGCGCTTGAGACAGCCATACATCTATTGAATATGGTCCCCACCAAATCTGTGCCTACCACTCCATATGAGATATGGAAAGGGAAGAGACCATGTCTTAACTATGTTAAGATATGGGGTTGTCCAGCCTATGTCAAACAACAAAATCCGGGCAAACTCGAGGCACGGTCTGTTCTATGCAGATTTATAGGATATCCCAAGAATTCACAAGGGTATATCTTCTACCACCCTGAGGAATAAAGAGTGTTTGTTTCTCGGCATGCCACCTTTTTTTAGAAAAGGAATTTCTTGAAAAAGAGATTAGTGGTCATGAGGTAGAACTGGAAGAGGTTCCAGCTACAGAAGCTACAACAGAAGATCTGGTGGAACCAGAGGATTCAATAGTTCCCAATGAACCCCAAACACTCCGCCGATCTAGTAGGGTTCCTCGCCAACCTGAGAGATACTACGGTTTTCTCATGGATGGTGGGAGCGAGGATTGCATCATGGAGGATGATGACCCAACTAGCATCGAGCAGGCCATCACGAGTAGGGACTCAGTGAAATGGCTGGATGCAATGCGGTCCGAGATGGAATCCATGTACACCAACAAAGTGTGGACTTTGGAAGTTGCTCCTGAAGGGGTAAAACCCATTGGGAGCAAGTGGATCTTCAAGAAAAAACTTGGTGTAGATGGGAAAGTGGAGACTTTCAAAGCTAGACTGTAGGGTTCCTAGGCACACTAATGAAGTCTCACAAGGCATCAAACATGGCCAATTCAAATTTTACAAGTGCCGAGAAACCCTAATACGGATCGTTAACTAGATGTATAGGTGATGCGATGCAAGTAAACAACTTTAACTTAAAAAGAAAGGGGCTACAACCTTTGTAGATCCGGTCCTCCACCTCCTAGGCTCTGTGATGACGTCCCTCCGCTGTCCAAATTGAATCCATGACTCTAGCATCGGCTTCATCGGAGAAAAGGGCGGACTTGGTCGTCGGCTTCGATGCCGAAGATGATCTACGTCGAGGCATCACAAGATCAAGCTCCCACTTCACCAAGTCATGAAACTTGTGAAGAAAACACCCTATACTACTTGGCAAGAGGTAGAGGATGAAGAAATAGGAAGTGGGTTCACTTTAGAATTGGATTTCTCACTCTTTTTCACTAGTTGCCATTAATGGAGGCAAGCTTTTCTTCTTGAAAAAGAAGAAGAAGAAGAAGATGATAATATGATATGTTAATTGAAAATAGAAAAGAAAAAGAATACTTATCATAATATCAACCATGGTTAGGTGTAGAGAATTGACTAAGGTTAGATGAATGGTTAGGGTTAAGCATGAAGACAAAATGGTCACTTTAGTCAAAGCTTCATGAAGCTTCAACAAGCTTCAAGTTTGAAAGCAACCATTTTGTTTTCTTTTCCCATTTCTTTTTAATCCAAATTAAAAAGATAAATGAATGAATAAAAAACCCTAACCATTTACTTAACCAAGGTTTAATTCTTTACACAAACCCTAGCAATCATGTATCATCAAACATGATACAATCAAGTGCACACAAAAATATATCACATATACAATGTGCACATTAAAATGAGAAAATCCATTTAAAATGAACAAATACTAGTTAATGCAAAGTAATATATCAAATATATAATTATGCATTAAATCATTAAATCAACACTTGATTTAACGATCCGGTCATATCGTATATAACCGACTAATATTCAATTTATCGGCTTATCGAATCAATACTTGATTCGATAACTAGGTTATATCGCATACAACCAATAGATACATTCATCGCGAGAATAGAATACGGTATCACAGACACGCATTATTCTCGGTCCCGCACATATCTCATATGCGCTCCTATTTCGTTTCGCTTGAGCCAGGAAACCTCTGTGTAGGACTCTAAAGACTCGTCAATACGCCGGCAGCAGGTGATGATCATATCAAACACCCACAAGCCGCAAGCGGTCTGCTAAACGTAACGGCCACCCGGGTATTGATCGATCAGAAGATCGACGAGCAAGCCCGCTCAAACTCCTGTGAATCCAACCAGTAACACTTACCGTACAGTCCGGTCTGTTCGTCTGATATGTCGTATATCTCGCCTAGGGGTGGTAAACGTCAGACCCCAATAGCTTGATAAGTCATGCCGACGTAGGGTCCATAACATTCGTGAAACTACTGATAACTCTTACCAGTATATCACTGCAACCCTGGCCAGGGATTTCCTGTTATGGCCAGTCGAGCATAGCACAACATCAACCCCTAATACCGGGAGAGACGAATCCCCTCCTATCGCTCATTGCCTCCATGTGAATCGGGACTGTACCCAAAAACCACCTATTTGCACGACTCAGTAGAGCCGTGGTAGGGTGGAAATTAAAGCACAGTGGGAGACACACAAGACTCTATGACGATCTCGGGTCAACAGACTAAGCTGCACCAGTGTCACCAGAGAACTGCCATCTGACGTGAGGTATAATACCATCTGGGAGTTCTCGGGGAGTCCGTTCAGTGTACCCAGTCTCCACTGAGCACCCGTATACCATCTTTGATGTCAAACACCAATGGATATGGGATCATCCATCGCCCATCGCATGGGTCGAGAAGATATACGCTAATCTACTCTGGAATATCGATGCCCCGTCTCGATATTCCCACGACTAGGAACATTGAAGGATGTACTCATGGACTACCTAGGCCCCACTAGTATGATCTGCATCATAGTCCTGGAAGTCGAGTACACATCCTAAGGGCTTTATCAACATGTAACAGAGAGACAGAAAGTATACATGTTAAGATAAAGAGCAACCAGATAGCGTACTATCATGTCGAGCAAGAAAGTCCTACCTATATATGTCCCAGCATCCACTACAATATACATCCAATGTACAGTAATGGCCTCTAGGGCATACATATAACTAACAATCTCCCACTTGCACTAGGGCCATCTGTAGCAGTGGTTGCAGTATCACATACTCAACCATCCCATATAAGTCTCTCTCTGGGAAAAAGCCTTTGTGAGTGGATCCGCGGTGTTGTCCTCTGAGTCTGCTCTCCTAACCTCGATCACCCTGGAGATCATCTATCTCCATGATCAGGTGATGCTGCCTCAGAATATGTCTGGGTCACTGATGGGAGCAGGGTTCCTGCGCCGAAGCCACACTTCCATTGTCATACAATGGTAGGAACCTAGTTCATCTTACGAACCAATATACACCCAAACTGCCTCTTTTGTAGTATCTTTAATAGCGATGTCACCAGCCTTTATCGTCTAGTTTGCCACGGTATCTAGCTTGGAACTCTTCCAACATACCGTCCCTCCACTGAGGGTGAAGACAATGCCTGTGACTGACATTCAGTCATCCTTATCACCGTGGAACCTTTCCAGTGATTCTCCCCAGGATCGATTGATACCATCTCACTACAACTAGTGAGAATCCTAACATCCATTTAGATCTATCTCATAGATCCAAAACTCAGGATTTAGGAGGTATCATTTTGATCCTATATGGAGAATCTATGTGATAAGAGGAGATCGACCGATCGTAGCATAGGAAACTCCTTTCCTATCAAGATTATGTTGTCCACGTACTATACGAGGATGACCACCTTGCTCTCTACTACCTTTTTGTACATACAAGGTTCATCTACCATTTTGATGAAGTCAAACACTTCGACTACCACATCAAAACAGACGTTCCAACTCCGCGATGCCTGCTTTATCTTGTAAAGCAACTTGCACACGTTTCCGCTGCTCCCACTGTTTACGAAGCTCTCTGGCTGTGTTCTTATAGACGTTCTCTTCTAAATCATAATTTTTAGAAAAGCAGTCATGGCACCCAACCGCCAGATATCGTAGTCATGGTATGTAGCCGTGGCAAGTAGGATCTGGATGGACTTAAGCATAGCCACTTGAAAAGGTTTCATCATTATCCACGCCTGGTCGATGACGAAAAGCTTTAATAAGTCTAGCTTTGAAAGTCTCAACTTTTCCATCTACACCAAGTAATCTTCTCAAGATATACTTACTCCTGATGGGGATTTAACCCTTCAGATATAGCAACCAAAGTCCATACTTTGTTGGTGTACATGGATTCCATCTCAGATCACTAAGCATCCAGCTATTCTTACAGAGTCTTACTCCTGATGGCCAGCTCGAAACTAGTTGGGTCATCATCTCATGATGCAATCCTCGCTCCCACTGTCATCGAGAAACCGAGGTATCTCTCAGGCGGATGAGGAACCCTACCAGATCGGCGGAGAGGCTGAGGTTCGTCGAAAACTATTGAATCCTTTGGTTCTGTCAAATCATTAGCAGTTTTGTACATCTGGAACCTTTCCAGTTCTACAGAACTGTCCTTGCCTCGATCTTGTCCGGATTTTGCTTTAGACATAGGCCGAACAATCCTAAATCTTAACTTACTTAAGAGATAGGCTCTTCCCACACCATATCTCATATGGAGTGGTAGGCACTGATTTGATTCGAATCTAATTCAATAGGTATGCAGCTTCTCAAGTGCACAACCCCAAAAGGAAATAGGTAACTCAGTAATACTCATCATAGAGCACACCATATCTAATATTGTGCGACTGCTCCGCCCCGATACACCGTTGTGCTGTGGTGTATTCAGAGGAGTAATACTGAGACAGAATCTCATGTTCTTTTAGAACAGTCCAAGAATTCCATGCACAAGTATTCTCCTCCCTGATCTTATCATAGGACATAATACTTATACCCGTAGTTTGGTTCTCTACTTCTAACTTATATTCTGTGAATATCTCAAAAGGTTCGGACTTATGTTTCAACAGGAACATATGACTGAATCTTGAGAGATCATCAGAGAACGTAATGAAGTATAAAGAACTGGTCCTGGCATGTGTAGACAGGAGACCTTACATACATCATCATGTATTAGTCCCAAGAGTTTACTAACTCTTTCTCTGTTTCCAATAAACAGAGCTATGGTCATCTTATCTCTGTGACATGACTGGTAAGTTTCCATAAGATGTAAATTCAAACTGACTTAAATGTGCATCTAAAATGTAACTTCAGCCAATCAAGTCGCATTGATATGACCTAGTCTACAATGCCTCAAGAAGGATTCGTTCATTTCTGAACTCTTCTTCTTGTGTGTGTTCTGTATACTAGGAACTGTAGTTTGATTTAGAACGTCAATGCTTTTAGATAACGTGCCTGAACCGATCAACTTTTGATATAGAAAATGTTCAAAACATTATCCATCAATACAAAATTTTATCATTTCTTTACTAATAAAGAGACTGATATGATTTTGTATATCAGGTTCGGTATCTAATAGCATTTGTTCAGAATCAATGTATTGGTAATACAGGGTGACAGTGACCAACAGACTTGGCTGCAACACTTGCCCCGTTTTCTGTCTCATGAAACTTATCACCCGTTCTCAGTTTTTCTACCCTTTTGTAGCCCTATGTAACAGATTACATATCTCGGATCCTGATCCGGTATCAAATACCCAGGATGCAGAGGATACTGAGAAACAGTTCTTTGTAATGAACGCACCCGAAGGAGATGCATCATATGCACTTTCTTCGTTTGGACGGCATAGGAATTCTGGTTTTCCCCTATTTCCTGCTCTGTCTTATAACAATTATAAGTTGGAGCGGGACCAACGTTCCCCAGCTCAGTATAACAAGCGGGTTCGGTCAATACATCCATATTATTATCTTGATTAAGGCGTGATATGGTCGCTACCTGGAGAGAGAGAGAAGAAAACACTCTGCGTGCGCTCTTGTAAGATTGGATTGGTTATATATTTTATCTAATCAGGATGGCTCCCACTGTTTTTTATCAAATCTTCCTTCAAACCTTAAAAGGAAAGACTAGCCGGGATTAATTACACTCTACAAGTTCGCCAATTTTTCAGCCAGGCCAGTGTCGGTACTTTGAGGGAGGTTCCCCGTGCTTTCGCACGGACCTAATTACAGTAAACCTCGTTTTCCCAGAGGCGTAACCCCGTTGACACCTTTCTAGACACCTACTTGATCGGCTAATTGTAAAGTGCAAAACTCTTCCAGGAGTAACAATTACTCGCAGTGGGTATCGGGATCCAACTATCACATAGAACGTATGCAATCTCATTGCAAATTTCAACACTTGAAACTCCCGATAAAGATTTTTACCCCTAGCACTTATGACCTTAACTATGGTCAACAAATCATAAGCACTAGTCAAGTTCTACCCATCATTTCGTGATTAATTAGACCCACCCACATGACCCTTAACTAAGGTCAACAAAGTCACGCGACTGTCCTAACTAATCGCATCATATGCGGTCTAGGAAGACATCACTTAGCTACCTACACTGTGCCTTAACTAAGGTCAACAAACACAGCACGAATACTAAGTACTCTACTTCCTAAAATGACGGAGGATTGCGAATGGTTTTTATGAAAACCTTTAATGCTTTGAACTTGATCTCGTTGCGGAATCAAATGGTTTTTTAAATGGAATGTTTTTGAGGCTTTTCTAGTTTTGCTAAAGGGGTCACTCCCGGTGAAGGGATCGTCGGCCCTTTCCTCGTCGAATGAGGTGCGGGATATATCATATATATCACTGTGCAAAGCAGAAACTATAGAAGCAATCAAAAGACAAACCGAGGGTTGTAGCATCTTCCAGTTATTGCTAAAGGAGTCACTCCCGGTGAAGGGATCTCGGTCCTTTCCTCATCGAATAAGGTGCAGGATGTTCTATAAGGAACACCGCGATGCAAAGAAAGAACTGTAGCTACCTGTTTTATTTTTGAAATTCAATTCCACAACATCAATTAGGTTTATTTTCTTTCATTAATCTCATTAATGAATGTCCCATCATTTAAGTCCACCTAAACAACACAGATAAATATAACGTACGCTTATGCCATCCGCATTCGCCTCGATGTCCCGTCTGCACCGTTAGGTTAGGTAACTAACGCCAGAGCGAGGCAGGGCTAGCGCGGGTGTATAACATAAGCAACGTCTATATAATATATCATATACACTATATACTATATCTATCTGAACAAACCACATGATCACATCACATATAACGCAGCAGAAAATATCATATGAAATATTGGATATACTAGGACGTCCGTGTTTTCAATACGAGCCAGTATAAAACACGGATTCCACGTTCGTGATGAATAGCCAATCCCATACCCCTAGACCCCTACGAGAGCGGCAAGCAACCCTACCAATTCTAGGGTTAGGAGACCCGGACTCGACTCCTCGAGTTGGTCTCCCACTGGACCCTAGAACCCGGTTACCTGTGCCCTCCTCCTTGGGTCTATCCTAGTGCAGAAAAGTAAATAATATACAAATGGTGACATCATCCGCAACCTGGAAGTGCCCCAATAAAAGAATATTACATACAAGTTTTTACATGAATGAAAAGGAAAAACACTCATCTCACATAAAACCCCCCGGCTATTCAAACACGACGATCCAATATAACATATCCAGCAACACATAACATCACATGTCATCAACATAAGTAAATATGCGCATCCCAATTGTCGTTGACATATAGCAACGAAACCGGCGATATCACATATTACACTTACGGTCACATAAAAGAAAGTGTAAAACTACAACAGTTGGAATCCGCAATCTCTTTAGACATCGCATGCCTAATCAAATGAATTCCTTAGACATCGCATGCCTAACAATTATAAACCCCGCATTTTAGTCTCAAAATCGAAAACACTTTTCAATATAAAGTCGGGCAATTCAACAAGATTCCCGACATCCTGATCGAATGCTCGTCGCAAACTTCTGTAGGCGGCCGCACCCCCAACACCGTCGACAAAGTGCACCAAGGCGGAACACCGCTGCCGCGAGCACCTGAACGGATGCTTTTGGCGACGGGGTTCTCCTACAGTCACTTGGTCGGGGCTATGGAGTGAAGCTGTCTATTAAGTTTACCCGGCGAGTATCCGCGTATGCTACGTGATTGCGACGGACTTTCGATCACATCAAAATTCCGTGGCAACCGATCAAGTGAGACTAAACTACTAAATTTATAACATTCATTCAGTTATCTCATAACTACTTGTGAATTCCAATTATTGTATCACATTCCGGATAAATAGAAAATGTTAAACTTTCCGATCGAACATTCGAACACCCAAGTTTTCCCGATACAGCTCAACACATGAAATAAGTCTAAAAACATTCAGTTCGTGCCTCAGTACCAACGGTCCAGCCGTAGAAGGGTCAAGCCAACGCCTCACATGTGGCACGCCGTACTGCCCCAAACCCTAAGGTTCAAAGGGCAGTTCAAGACGGTCACATAATCGAGTTAAGGTTTGTTGTCTTCTAGAGGGTCCATCGCGTTACTTGCACTACTTAGAACGTCTTTAAACTACGGAAAGATCCAACACTTGGAAATTTCCCGATAGGGGAAAAAGTGGGTATTTATATCCGGTCGAACTTTTTAACATATTCTAAAATTACCCGGAAAAACACACTGACAAAATTAGACAATCCGATCGATACACCGAGTCCCCAATACAACCCAGAAAATTCAACTCTTGAATAAATATTAAAAATTCCCAGGAAAACCAGTACTGCAAAATAAGAATTACTGTACAAAATTCAATGCATGATAAGACAAAACGGCCGCGGATCTGCCGCACGAGCCATGCTCGTGCCGCGGAACCGCGGCGGTTTGATGGAATTAGGGAATCGAATTTCACAGTAACTCTTAGATATTCCTGCTGATTTTTCTGCATATTTTTAATTCTCAAAAATCCTCAAAATTCAAAAATGTACAGAGAGCAATTTTTGAGTTAGGGTTTCGGTTCGATCGGACTTCTAACTCCTTCAACGCATCGCCTAAGGCTCTAGCTAGGCTCTGATACCACTGTAGGGTTCCTAGGCACACTAATGAAGTCTTACAAGGCATCAAACATGGCCAATTCAAATTTTACAAGTGCCGAGAAAACCTAATACGGATCGTTAACTAGATGTATAGGTGATGCGATGCAAGTAAACAACTTTAACTTAAAAGGAAAGGGGCTACAACCTTTGTAGATCCGGTCCTCCACCTCCTAGGCTCCGTGATGACGTCCCTCCGCTGTCCAAATTGAATCCATGACTCTAGCATCGGCTTCATCGGAGAAAAGGGCAGACTTGGTCGTCGGCTTCGATGCCGAAGATGATCTACGTCGAGGCATCACAAGATCAAGCTCCCACTTCACCAAGTCATGAAACTTGTGAAGAAAACACCCTATACTACTTGGCAAGAGGTAGAGGATGAAGAAATAGGAAGTGGGTTCACTTTAGAATTGGATTTCTCACTCTTTTTCACTAGTTGCCATTAATGGAGGCAAGCTTTTCTTCTTGAAGAAGAAGAGGAAGAAGAAGAAGATGATAATATGATATGTTAATTGAAAATAGAAAAGAAAAAGAATACTTATCATAATATCAACCATGCTTAGGTGTAGAGAATTGACTAAGGTTAGATGAATGGTTAGGGTTAAGCATGAAGACAAAATGGTCACTTTAGTCACAGCTTCATGAAGCTTCAACAAGCTTCAAGTTTGAAAGCAACCATTTTGTTTTCTTTTCCCATTTCTTTTTAATCCAAATTAAAAAGATAAATGAATGAATAAAAAACCCTAACCATTTACTTAACCAAGGTTTAATTCTTTACACAAACCCTAGCAATCATGTATCATCAAACATGATACAATCAAGTGCACACAAAAATATATCACATATACAATGTGCACATTAAAATGAGAAAATCCATTTAAAGTGAAAAAATACTAGTTAATGCAAAGTAATATATCAAGTATATAATTATGCATTAAATCATTAAATCAACACTTGATTTAACGATCCGGTCATATCGTATATAACCGACAAATATTCAATGTATCGGCTTATCGAATCAATACTTGATTCGATAACTAGGTTATATCGCATACAACCAATTGATACATTCATCGCGAGAATAGAATACGGTATCACATACACACATTATTCTCGGTCCCGCGCATATCTCATATGCGCTCCTATTTCGTTTCGCTTGAGCCAGGAAACCTCTGTGTAGGACTCTAAAGACTCGTCAATACGCCGGCAGCAGGTGATGATCATATCAAACACCCACAAGCCGCAAGCGGTCTGCTAAACGTAACGGCCACCCGGGTATTGAGCGATCAGAAGATCGACGGGCAAGCCCGCTCAAACTCCTGTGAATCCAACCAGTAACACTTACCGTACAGTCCGGTCTGTTCGTCTGATATGTCGCATATCTCGCCTAGGGGTGGTAAACGTCAGACCCCAATAGCTTGATAAGTCATGCCGACGTAGGGTCCATAACATTCGTGAAACTACTGATAACTCTTACCAGTATATCACTGCAACCCTGGCCAGGGATTTCCTGTTATGGTCAGTCGAGCATAGCACAACATCAACCCCCAATACCGGGAGAGACGAATCCCCTCCTATCGCTCATTGCCTCCATGTGAATCGGGACTGTACCCAAAAACCACCTGTTTGCACGACTCAGTAGAGCCATGGTAGGGTGGAAATCAAAGCACAGTGGGAGACACACAAGACTCTATGACGATCTCGGGTCAACATACTAAGCTGCACCAGTGTCACCAGAGAACTGCTATCTGACGTGAGGTATAATACCATCTGGGAGTTCTCGGCGAGTCCGTTCAGTGTACCCAGTCTCCACTGAGCACCCGTATACCATCTCTGATGTCAAACACCAATGGATATGGGATCATCCATCGCCCATCGCATGGGTCGAGAAGATATACGCTAGTCTACTCTGGAATATCAATGCCCCGTCTCGATATTCCCACGACTAGGAACATTGAAGGATGTACTCATGGACTACCTAGGACCCACTAGTATGATCTGCATCATAGTCCTGGAAGTCGAGTACACATCCTAAGGGCTTTATCAACATGTAACAGAGAGACAGAAAGTATACATGTTAAGATAAAGAGCAACCAGATAGCGTACTATCATGTCGAGCAAGAAAGTCCTACCTATATATGTCCCAGCATCCACTACAATATACATCCAATGTACAGTAATGGCCTCTAGGGCATACATATAACTAACATAGACTTGTTGCAAAGGGTTTTCGTCAAAGACCAGGTGTGGATTATGACGAAACCTTTTCTCCAGTGGCTATGCTTAAATCCATCCGGATCATGCTTGCCATCGCTGCATATCATGATTACGAAATCTGGCAAACGGATGTTAAGACCGCCTTTTTAAATGGTGATTTAGAAGAGTGCGTGTACATGACTCAGCCAGAGGGCTTCGTAGACAGTGGGAGCAGCGGGAAGGTGTGCAAGCTGATTAAATCCATTTATGGATTAAAGCAAGTATCGCGGAGTTGGAACATCTGCTTTGACGTCGTTATCAAAGAGTTTGATTTCGTCAAAAACCCAGATGAACCTTGTATCTACAAGAAGGTAGCAGAGAGTAAGGTTGTCTTCCTCGTATTATACGTGGACGACATACTCTTGATAGGAAATGATATTCCTATGCTGCAATCGGTCAAGCTCTTCTTATCACAAAGATTCTCAATGAAAGATCTTGGTGATGCCTCCTGCATATTGGGAATTAGGATCTATAGAGATAGATCCAAACGGATATTGGGATTGTCCCAATCCAGGTACATTGACACCGTACTAAAGAGGTTTAGTATGGAAGAATCCAAGCGTGGGAACTTGCCCACGATCTCTGGAGTCACTCTCTCCAAAGAGATGTCTCCCAAGACTGATTTGGAGAGAGCTCGCATGCAAGGGATACCCTATGCTTCGGCTGTAGGCTCTATCATGTACGCGATGCTATGTACCAGACCCGATGTAGCATACTCACTAAGTGTAGTGAGCAGGTATCAAGCTGATCCTGGAGAGAGTCACTGGACAGCTGTGAAGAGCATTCTCAAGTACTTGCGAAGGACTAAAGAGATGCTCTTGGTGTATGGTAACGGAGAACTCTAAGTGGAGTCCTTTACCGATTCGAGCTTCCAGAGTGATAAGGACGACTCTAAGTCGCAGTCGGGATTTGTCTTTACCCTTTACGGAGGGGCGGTTAGCTGGAAGAGTTCCAAGCAGGAAACCGTGGCAGACTCGACGATGGAGGCTGAATACATCGCTGCCAACGATGCTGCTAAAGAGGCTGTCTGGATCAAGAAGTTCATTACTGAACTTGGAGTGGTTCCATCCATTGAGCATCCAATACCTTTGTATTGTGATAACAATGGAGCGGTGGCTTTGGCCAAGGAACCCAGGTCCCATCAGCGATCCAGGCATATTCTGAGGCGGTATCACCTGATCCGGGAGATAGTTGATCGCCGGGAGATCGAGGTCAGGAGGGTTGACACGAAGAACAACACGGCGGATCCACTCACGAAGGCCATTCCCCAGATACAGTTTGAGAGACTCTTCGGGATGCTCGGTATGCGATACTACAGCAGCTGGCCCTAGTACAAGTGGGAGATTGTTAGTTGTATGTATGCCCTAGAGGCCAGTATTGTACAGATGATGTATATTATATTGGATGCTTGGACATATATAGAGATGACTTTCTTGCTCGATATGATAGTATGCTATCTGGTTGCTCTTTATCTTAACATGTACACTTGTCTCTTTAAACTGTCTTATAGTTACATGTTGGTAAAGCCCTTAGGATGTGTACTTGACTACCTGGACTATGATAAAGATCATACTAGTGGGGACATGGTAGTCCATAGGTACATCCTTCAAGGTCCTTAGTCGTGGGTGTATCGAGACAGGGCATCGATATACCAGTGTAGACTAGCGTATACGCTTCTCGACCCATGAGATGGGCGATGGATGATCCCATATCCATTGGTGTTTGACATCAGAGATAGTATACGGGTGCTCAGTGCAGACTGGGTACACTGGACGGACTCGCCGAGAACTCCCAGATGGTATTATACCTCACGTCAGATGGCAGTTCTCAGGTGACACCTGTGCAGGTTAGTCTGTAGACCCGAAATCGTCATGGAGTCTTGTGTGATTCCCACTGTG
Source organism: Agapanthus africanus (assembly GCA_030015575.1). NCBI lineage: Eukaryota > Viridiplantae > Streptophyta > Magnoliopsida > Asparagales > Amaryllidaceae > Agapanthus > Agapanthus africanus. The sequence goes on from CM057345.1 coordinate 501,028,401, forward strand.
CTTTGATCTCCACTTACCACGTCCATGAGGGCGTGCAAAACGGTGGTTTTTAGGTACAGTCCCGAGTCACATGGAGGAAATGAGCGATAGGAGGGGTTTCGTCTCTCCCGGTATTGGGGGTTGATGTTGCGCTGTGCTCGATTGGCCGTAACAGGGAAGTCCCTGGCCAGGGCTGATCAGAGATTTGCTGGTAAGTGTAACCAGTAGTTTCTCGACCCGTTATGAGCCTCACATCGGCACGACTTATCGGTTATTAGGGTCTGACGTTTACCACCCCTAGACTTGATATGCGACATATCAGACGAACAGACCGGACTGTACGGTAAGTGTTACTGGTTGGATTCACAGGAATGTGAGCGGGCTAGCTCGTCGATCTTCTGATCGCTCAATACCCGGGTGGCCGTTACGTTTAGCAGACCGCTTGCGGCTTGTGGGTGCTTGATATGATCATCATCTGCTGCCGGCGTATTGACGAGTCTTTAGGGTCCTACTCAGAGGTTTCCTGGCTCAAGCGAAACGAAATAGGAGCGCATATGAGATATGTGCGGGACCGAGAATAATGCGTGTATGTGATACCGTATTTCATTCTCGCGATTAATGTTTCGATTGGTTGTATGCGATATAACCTAGTTATCGAATCGAAGATTGATTCGATAATTCGATACATTGGATACTAGTCGGTTATGTGCGACATGACCGGATCATTGAATCAAGTGTTGATTTAATGATTTAATGTATAATTATATATTTGATATATTACTTTGCATTAACTAGTATTGGTTCACTTTAAAAGGATTTTCTCACTTGATGTGCACATTGTATATGTGATATATTTGAGTGTGCACTTGTTTGTATCATGTTTGATGATACATGCTAACTTGAGTATGTGTAAAGATTAAACCATGGTTGTGTAATGGTTAGGGTTTTCTTTTTCTTACTTATTTATTTATTTGTATATTTTGAAAAAGATAAAGGAGAATATGGTGGCTTTCTTTGGATGCTTGTTGAAGCTTCATGAAGCTTTGAACAAGTCCACCATATTTGTCTCATGCTTAACCCTAACCATTCCCACTAACCATGGTCTATTCTCTACACCTAACCAAGGTTAGGATATGATAAGTATTCATTTCTTTTCTATTTTAAAAAGACTTATCATATTCTATCTCCTTCTTCTTCTTCATCTTCAAGAAGAAAGCTTACTAGCTTTAATGGCATCTTGAGTAAAAGAGTGAGAAATCCAATTCTAAAGTGAACCCACCTCCTATTTCTTCACCCTCTACCTCTTGCCAAGTAGTATAGGGTATTTTCTTCACAAGTTTCACGACTTGGTGAAGTTGGAGCTTGATCTTGTGTTGCCTCGACGTAGATCATCTTCGGCATAGAAGCCGACGACCTAGCCCGCCCATTTCTTCGATGAAGCCGATGCAAGAGTCCGGGATTCGAGATGGACAGCGAGGGGACGTCTACGTGGAGCTTAGGAAGTGGATAACCGGATCTACAAAGGTTGTAGCTTCTTACTTTTAGTTAAGTTGTTAACTAGTTTCACTTTTCGCCTAATCTCTAGTCAACGAATTCGTATTAGGGTTTCTCGGCACTTGTAAAATTTAAAATTGGCATGGTTGATGCCTTGTGAGACCTCATTAGCGTGCCTAGGAACCCTACAACAACATCAATACAACTAATATATGAAACACAAATAGAATGTAATGAAGGTACACATAAGAAATACCAATCGTAGAACAAAGTCCTCAAAATACCAAAATCCGATCAACGAAAATATGAAATTCAAATCACCAAATCACAATCGTAAACACTATCGTCAATATGCGCCTCTTTCCCCCTTTCCTCTGGTGTCGACTACTTCGAACTCGTCTCTTCATAGGTGTACTGACTGCGCTACCAACAGCAATACTCATATCTAGAGTCTCCCACGTAGTCGATCCCTTCACCTGATATCCGGACTACATTAAACTTTTCGATCGATCCATCAAAATCCCATAATTCCCCGAGAGCTCAACACTCAATTACAGTTTAAAAATATCCGGTACATACCCCAGCATCGATGGTCCAGCCGTAGAAGGGCAAACCCAAGCCTCACTAATGGCACTGCGGAACTGCCGTAAACCCTAAGGTTCAAGGGCGTTCTCATGGTCATTATTTCGAGTTAGGGTTTTATTCTTCTAGAGGGTCCATAGAAATACCTGCATGTTCTTCTGAATACCTTAAACTTGGGAAAATGGGTTTCTGACAATCGTTCGAATCCTTTAACTTCGTCTGGACGGCATGTGAATACCCTTCGTCCGCACGCTAAACAATGCTTCAATCATCAAGAATAACCAATACCCTAATGGTTATCGCATTCGAGCTGCAGCTCCCTCTGCCCGTGCGCCCGTGGTAACCGAAACCACCCTCCGATATCGACGAAGATAAATCAAAAGAACGAATGAAATGCGGTGCAAACAAATGTACATCCTAAGGCTACTTAAGAAAAGTAGCGTATCGTAAGTATGCGGCGGATCATACCCACGGTACGTCACTCAACCTAAGTCGCCTACTCCATCAACCAAGGGTCACCTGGACTTATACAAGGTTAAACCTAGTGCTCTGATACCAACTTTGTCACGACCCGAATGTACGGAACATGACCGGCACTTAGATTACGAAGCGTCTAGAGGCGCAACATAACCTAAGCAAAACGAAGCCCAGAAATCTAAACCATAAAAAGAAGAAGTAAAGGAAAACATGAAGAAAACAAGTTTAAAAGCATCATCCAATTTTCTCAAAAATTTCGACAGAGTCTCCTTTGTAAAAACTGGCCTCAAACGGGCAAGTATAATATACAGAAACAATAAAAAGCATCCCCAAACGGGAGCTAGCTCTACACCAAAAGGTGGAAACAACCACACAAATGCACAATAGTATACAATGCCAAAGGTCGAGGCTCAAAACTCAAAAGAAAACAAAACCACCAGATATCATAATAATACAAGCGCGACTCTAAGGTCGAAATAAACAACTGATCCAGTAAACTATCAAGTAATACAAGTTTGGTTGATAGAGCTTTCTAGATACAAATGAAATAATAAAAGTACAATGGCGGTCCAGATACAAGTGAACCAACCTACCGTGCAAATCACCCTGAATGAAAAGATGTGCCAGCAAGCTGCCAGGAAAACCTGTACATCGAACCTGCATTAAAATTTGGCACAACGGGGTGAGTTGCCAACTCGTGAGTAGAAGATATCTGCGAAAAGAAATCGAATGCACGACGCTGTCCTAGGTCATAATAATACACTAATATACTACTAGTCATCAAGTAAAGGCAGAATAATAAGCTACGTGTAAGTGCAAATGCTCCGTGCTCGTGTCAGTGCCTCATATAGTACTGTGTCATGAGAACGAGTATGCATGTACCATGAATGTAAAATAAACAAATCCTGAAATCTAGATATATCTGTATAAGAAATCTTTAGCTTTTATCATGGTAAAATGTGTATAGAAATCTGAAATATCAACGATGAAATCCATGGAAATCCATGTCAAGCATCGACACAAAACATGTAATTCTCAAGTCTCAATACCTCATAATCTCAATGTCTCATAGTCTCAATATCTCGGGCTCCGTCAGTCCGGATCGGCCCATATCATCAAATCTCATGACAACGGTCGGTATCCTCCAGATATCCGCCGCGCCAGACATCACCGGTAGGTAGTCCTCCCATGCCAGGCTCATCGTCTACAACTCGATCTTCTTGTCCCGGGGTACCATACCGGGCCTACCATGTACCCGAGACGGTTCATCCACTCCTCGAATCGGGTCTCGAAATCCAACAGAAAATATGAAATCTCATGGTGGACGACACATACATCACGAGAAAACCGCATCTTATGTTTTTAAAAAAAGAGGAGGAGAGAGAGAGAAGTTTTTATATATTCTTGCGGTTTTCCCCAAAAATCCAGAAATCTCACAGAAATCCAAAATCCCAAAATCATGAGTAAGTATATGATAAGTGTCGGCATATGCCCCATAATACTGCATGATAACATGAAAATGCGAATGCATGAAATGTCTAAGTAATAAATACCATGTCTATACTAACACCAGAGAGTAATCACAATATTATATCGATCTAGCTGTTAGCTGAATGTATCAATAAAAGATAATATGATCTAAAGTGTACGTGACATAGCAATTACCGATGATGATGTGTGTGAGTCGGCAAATAAGTGTGCATGGAATATGCGCATCATCGGTAATGATGCTGGTGTCCTAACAGGCAGAGTTTTATACTGATTATAGAAACATATGAATGAGCATGCACCATGATGATTACAGTCTGAAAGTAAAGACGGATGTGTATTATCCACTCATTTGATATACAAGTATAACTACAACTATATGTCTTGAGCCTAAACTAGTGTCCATTTAACCTCCTAAGGAACTAAACCTAAGAAACTAATCGATAAGAAATAAGAGTACACCTAAAGTCTGAGTCCATATCTCTAATAGTCGGCGATCCAGCCTCAATAGCGTCACGTACGTAGTATGGCTTCCTCAAATCAAGAGTGCGGATCAATCATCATATTTATGCCTCGTACGGTAAAATCCATCGTACGGCATCCCAATATCGGGGTACGGGTCAAGTCTAACCTACGTGTCTCATCATTCGTATAATATCATCATCAACACATATCAAGATAAAGGTGCTATACTGTAATTGCATATATCAATCATATATCATTGCCAGCATAAATATACATCGTTAATTTATCCTCAGAAATATCATATATATGTATCATATTGTGATTAAGTCACACTTAGATCATATCGTAATCAAGTCACACATATATCATATCAGAATTTTAGGCACAGGTTACGGTCCGGGTTCTATTTTAGAGTCCCATGTACTTCAATATCATCACCACCATTTATTATTGTTCATGTATACCAACCCATTATCTCATTTTCTAATGATCCGCTAACCGCATAACATGACTGTATAGCCAAGAATCACGGCATCAGGCCAGTTATATTGTTTCATCCCTGTGTATCATATCACATCCTTGTATCACATATACGTATTGTGTATATATATATATATACCTACACCTAGTCCTATATATATATACACACACACACACACACACACATACACGTATACACCACGTCGAGTCTCAGTGTGTGCGTGTGTGTGCATCTACCTGAAACCTACGAATCTCTTCCAAGGTATTCATCCTCTGGTATGGTCTTTCTAATCAGTCTAGTCCAACCTAGGGTCATTACTAGGGTCCTACTCATCAAGAATCTAAGATCACATTTGGCTTCCTAATGACAATAAGTACTATCCCAATTCTACGTTTGCGGGGGTGCTAAACGCCATCCACCCGACTTCCTCCCGTAGATATACTTCTACTCACTTGGTCCTTGTCTGCCGAAGACGGTGTCGCCATCCTCTTCTTCATCGCCCGCAGTCCACGTGAGGGTACCTATACGCAAACACATATAATATCGTAAACTGAATCACGGACAACATCAAAACGACGCACGAAACGCGCATAGGTTAAAACCTATGTCCCGCTCATGCAAAAGAACCAAATATCGCTCGATATCGGCGTACAAACGCCGATTGATCGAGACAAGTATCAGCAAACAACTTGTAGTTTAAAAACTCATTACCTATAATATAAAACATGATTTAATCCATCGAAACCCTAAAAATCGATCAAATCGTCCGATTCCGTAAAACCCGAAAACACCAATTTACCGTTTTACTTCAAAACTTGATGTTTAAAAGAAAATAATGGTCATAATATTCATTAATTAGCATAACTAGACTATATAAACCATCACTATATTTTTAACACCCTAATTTATATTAGTTTGAAAATTCTAGTTTGCAAACTTGCCCGATTTCGATACTTTTAAGCAAAATTTCACAATGTCACAACTAAACATGATTTTACATGAATTAGCTTATTAAACTACAATACATGATGATAATAATATAATGAAATCATAATTTAGATTTTAAACCTCATTTATTTAAGAATTTCCAAAATATAGTTAGCAAAAATAGCATTTTTATTAGTATTTTTCAATTATCAATAGAAACTAGTAACCAATTTAAGTTTTTCATTCCACCAACAACTTAATACGCTCATTAAAACCACAATATAGTGTTACAAACATTAATTGGAATTTTATTTCACCAATATATACAATATATAGAAATCTAGTTTGCAAAATGGATTAATTTAAACAATTTTGGATAAACAATTTACAATATATCATCCATACAAGATTTTCCACTTCTAAAAATGTTAAACAAGTTATTATAACCCTACTTAATTAATAAAAACCATAACTTAATTTTATAAACCCTAACTTGAATTTTAAAACTTGTAGATAGAAATTATTTATTAAATCTAATTATGCTTAAATGAAACATCTAATAACAATAAATCAAAAGAAGAAGATTTATACCTCCACAACATGAAATCAAAACATGAAAATAAGCCTCCAAAATGAATGCTTTCCATCTCCAAAATCCATGTAAAGATGAGCAAAGAATAGAGGGTAGGAATTAATTAGGATTTTGTGGGTTTTTTATTGAATTTTTGATGAATTTTGATGATTTTTAATACAAAAATGATGGGGGGAAATTTTTGGGGCTGCCCATAGTGGTGAGGCCGGCCATGAGGTGAGGAAAAGAGAGGAGAGTGAGAAAAGGTGATGAAAAGTGTAGAAGGTTTCACAAAAATATCATTCCATTAAGTCTTTTCATGATTTCATTTAAAAATTCTTTATTTTCCTAACTCCATTTAACCTAGAATGGTCTAGAACCATAGAAAATTTTGAAAATAAATTTTGCATGAAACACACTTGATTCTAATATGTAATGGCTCACTTTTGCTAATTAAACCCATTCAAATTTGTAATTTACACTAATTTAGTGTATAAATAAAGCTTATGTTAATATTTAAAATAATTAATTTAGGAAAAATATTTAATTAAACTAAAAATTTATAAGTGGCTAAATAAACACCATTTACTAGTAATAACATAATTAAAATAGGTATTTTTAAATTTATAGTGAAAAATAATTACGGTTTAATTTTATGAAAACTACGTTTTAGTTTACCGAAAATTATAAAATTCACTTAAACGATTTTATTTATTTAATTAATAATTTAATTAGTTTTAAAATGTTACAATTAAACTGTGCTCAAGTGTTGAGCTCACGTGGAATTGTGGGACTTTGATGAATCGATCGAAAAGTTTAACGTCGTCCGGATATCATGTGATGGGATACAATATTTGGAATCCACAAAAATAGTTATGAGATAAGTAGTTTGAATTTTATAAATCTAGCAGTTTAGTCTCATTTGATCGGTTGCCACGGGATTTTGATGTGATCAAAAGTCCGTCGCAATCACGTAGTGTACGCGGATACTCACCGGGTAACCTTACTAGATAGCCACGCCCCATAACCCTAACCAAATGACTGTAGGAGAACCCCGTCGCCAAAAGCATCCGTTCGGGTGCTCGCGGCCGCGGTGTTCCGCCTTAGTGCACTTCGTCGACGGCATCGGAGGGTGCGGCCGTCTACTAAAGTTTCCGACAAGCATTCGATCAGGATATCGGGAATCTTGTTGAATTACCCGACAAGTTATTGGAAAGTGTTTTCAATATCGAGACTAAAATGCGGGATTTATAATTGTTAGGCATGTGATGTTTAAGGAATTCATTTTGTTGGGCATGAAATCCAAAGTATGTGATACGTTGGGTTTATGATGTCTAAGGTGGTTGCGGATTCCAACTGTTATAGTTTTCACTTTCTTTTCTGCGACCATAAGTGTAATATGTGGTGTATCGCCGGTTTCGTTGCTATACGTCAACGACAATTGGGATACGCATATTTACTTACATTGATGACATGTGATGTTATGTGTTGCTGGGATATGTTATATTGGATCGTCGTGTTTGAATAGCCGAGGGTTTTATGTGAGATGAGAGTTTTTTATTTTCATTCATGTAAAATTCATTGTATGTAATATTCTTTTATTGGGGCACTTCCGGGTTGAGAAAGATGTCACCGTTGATGTTTATTATTTACTTTTCCGCATTAGGATAGACCGGAGACGGGGAGCACAAGTAACCGGGTTCTAGGGTCCAGTGGGAGACCATGTCGAGGAGTCGAGACCGGGTCTCCTAACTCTAGAATTGGTAGGGTTGCTTGCCGCTCGTAGAGGTCTAGGGATGTGGGTTTGGCTATTCATCACGACCGTGGAATCCGTGTTTTATACAGGCTTAATTTAAAACTCGGAAATCCTAGTATATCCAATATTTCATATGTTGTTTTCTGCTGCGATATTCTGTGATGTGATCACTGTATATGTTGTGATAGATACAGTATATAGTATATGTGATATATTATATAGACATTGCTTATATTTTACACCCGCGCTAGCACTGCCCCACTCTGCCGTTAGTTACCTAACCTAACGGTGCATGAGGGGACATCGAGACGAATGCGGATGGCATAAGCGTGCGTTGTATTTATCTATGATGTTTAGGTAACTTAAAATGATGGGACTTCATTAATGAGATTAATGAAAGAAAATAAACCTAAAGATGTTGTGGAATCGAATTTTTCAAAAACAGGTAGCTCTAGTTGTTGCTTTCCATAGCGATGTTCCTTGTAGAATATCCAGCACCTTATTCGATAAGGAAAGAGCCGAGATCCTTTCACCGGGAGTGACCTCTTTAGCAATAACTGGCAGATGCTACAACCCTCGGTTTTGTCTTTTGATTGCTTCTGTAGTTTTTGCTTTGCATAGTGGTATTTGTGAAATATACTGCACCTTATTCGATAAGGAAAGAGTCGAGATCCCTTCACCGGGAGTGACCTCTTTAGCAAAACTAGCAAAGGCCTCAAAACCACTCCATTTAAATCATTTGATTATACAGCGATATCAAGTTCATTACGCAAAAGGTTTTCTTAAAAACCTGTTGTAGCCCTCCGTCATTTCAGATAAGTACTACTTAGTATCCATGCTACGTTTATTGACCATGTTAAGGCGTAGTGTGCGGTAGCTGATTATTTCTTATCTGCATAAGCATATGATGTGATTGGATTAGGGTAGTCATGCGACTTTGTTGACCTTGTTAAGGGTCGTGAGGGTGGGTTTAATTCAATCAGGAAATGACGGGTTGAACTTGGCTAGCGCTTATGATTTGTTGACCTTGTTAAGGTCATAAGTTGCTAGGGGCAAAATATTATCGAGAATTTCAAGTGTTGAAATTTGCAATGAGATTGCATACCTTCTATGAGATAGTTGGATCCCGATACCCACTGCGAGTAAGAGTTACTCCTGGGAGAGTTTTACATATTACAATTAGCCGATCAAGTAGGTGTCTAGAAAGGTGTCAGCAGGGTTACGCCCCTGGGAAAACGAGATTTATTTTAATTAGGTCCGTACGAAAGCACGGGGAACCTCCCTCAAAGTACTGGCACTGGCCTGGCTGAAAGATTGGCGAACTTGTAGGGTGTAATTAATCCAGGCTAGTCTTACCTTTTAGGGTTTGAAGGAAGATTTGACTAAAACAGTGGGAGCCATCCTGATTAGATAAAATAATAACCAATCTAATCTTGCAAGAGCATACGCTGAGTATTTTCTTCTCTCTCTCTCCAAGTAGCGACTATGTCACGCCTTAATTAAGATAATAATACGGATGTATTGACCGAACCCGCTTGTTATACTAAGTTAGGGAACGTTGGTCCCGCTCCAACTTATAATTGTTATAAGACCGAGTAGGAAATAGGGGATTACCAGGATTCCCGTGCCGCCCAAACGAAAAAAGTGCATGATGATGCATCTTTTTCGGGTGTGTTCATTACCAAGAACTGTTTCTCGGTATCCTTTACGTCCTGGGTATGAGATACCGGATCAGGATCCTATATATGTAATATGTTACATGGGCTACAGATAGGTAGAGAACTGGGAATGGGTGATAAGTTTCATGAGTTGGAAACGGTGCAATAGTTGCAGCCAAGTTGTTGGCAGTTATCACCCTGTATTACCAAATACATTGGTTCTGAACGAATGTTATTAGATACCGAACCTGATATACAACATCATCAGTCTCTTTATTTAGTAAAGAAGGATATAATTTTGTATTGTTCGATAATGTTTTAAACATTTCCTATATCAAGAGTTGATCGGTTCAGGCACGTTATCTAATGGAATAAACGTTCTAAATCAAACTACAGTTCTTAACGTACAGAACACACACAAGAGGAAGAGTTCATAAATGAATGAATCGTTCTTGAGGCATTATAGACTAGGTCATATCAATGCGACCCGACTAGCTAAGTTACATAAAGATGCATATTTAAATCAGTTTGAATTTACATCTTGTGAAACTTGCCAGTCATGTCACAAAGATAAGATGACCATAACTCCGTTTATTGGAAACAGAGAAAGAGTCAGTGAACTCTTGGGATTGATACATGATGATGTATGTAGGTCCTCTGTCTACACATGCCAGGACCGGTTCTTTGTACTTCATTACATTCACTAATGATCTCTCAAGATTCACACATGCGTTCCTGTTGAAACACAAGTCTGAAGCTTTTGAGAAATTCAAAGAATATAAGTTAGAAGTAGAGAACCAAAATGGGTATGAGTATTATGTCCTATAATGTGATCAGAGAGGAGAATACTTGAGCACAGAATTGCTGGACTATTCCAAAGGAGAATGAGATTCTCTCTCAGCATTACTCCTCCGTATACACCACAATACGTCAGTGTATCAGGGTGGAGCAATCGCACCCTATGTGATATGGTGTGCTTTATGATGAGTACTACTGAGTTGCCTATTTCCTTTTGGGGACTATGCGCTTGTGAAGCTGCATACCTATTGAATAGGGTTCTAATCAAATCAGGTGCCTACCACTCCATATGCGATATGGAATGGGAAGAGCCCATGTCTTAAGCAAGTTAAGATTTGGGGTTGTCCGGCCTATGTCTAAAAGCAAAAATCCGGACAAGCTCGAGGCAAGGTCAGTTCTGTGGAAGTTTGTTGGATATCCCAAGCATTCACAAGGGAATATCTTCTATCACACCGAGGAACAAAAAGTGTTTTATTTCTCGGCATACCACCTTTTTAGAAAAGGACTTTATTTTGGAAACAAATTTGTGGTCATGAGGTAGAACTGGAAGGAGTTCCAGCTATACAAACTGCAGCTAATGATTTGGTAGAATAAGAGAATTCAATAGTTCCCGACGAACCTCAGCCTCTCCGCCGATCTGGTAGGGTTCCTCACCCACCTGAGAGATACTTCGGTTTTCTCTATGATAGTGGGAACGAGGATTGCATCATGAGATGATGATCCAACTAGTTTCGAGCAGGCCATCAAGAGTAGGGACTCTGTAAGAATGGCTGGATGCTATGTGATCTGAGATGGAATCTATGTACACCAACAAAGTATGGACTTTGGTTGCTTTATCTGAAGGGTTAAATCCCCATCAGGAGCAAGTATATCTTAAGAAGATTACTTGGTGTAGATAGAAAAGTTGAGACTTTCAAAGCTAAGACATGTTGCAAAAGGTTCTCGTCATCGACCAGGTATGGATAATGATGAAACCTTTTCTAGTGCCTATGCTTAAGTCTATCCGGATCCTACTTGCCATTGCTACATACCATGACTACGATATCTGGCGGTAGCGTGTCATGACTGCTTTTCTAAATAGTGATTTAGAAGAGAGCGTCTATAAGTACACAGCCAGAGGTCTTCGTAGACAGTGGGAGCAGCGGAAACGTGTGCAGGTTGCTTTATGGGTTAAAGCAAGCATCGCGGAGTTGGAACATCTGTTTTGATGTGGTAGTCAAAGCGTTTGACTTCATCAAAATAGTAGATGAACCTTGTATATACAAAAAGGCAGTAAGAAGTATGGTGGTGTTCCTCGTATTGTACATGGATGACATACTCTTGATAGGAAAGGAGTTTCCTATGCTACGCTCGATCAATCTCCTCTTATCACAAGGATTCTCCATATAGGATCAAGGTGATACCTCCTAAATCCTGGGTTTTGGATCTATGAGATAGATCTAAATGGATGTTAGGATTTTCACTAGGTGTAGTGAGATGGTATCAATCGATCCTGGGGAGAATCACTGGATAGCTTCCAGAGTGGTAAAGACGACTGAATGTCAGTCACAGGCATTGTATTTACCCTTAGTGGAGGGACGGTATGTTGGAAGAGTTCCAAGCTAGATACCGTGGCAAACTAGATGATAAAGGCTGGATACATCGCTACCTATGATGCTACCAAAGAGGCAGTCTGGATGAATATTAGTTCATGAGATGAACTTTGTTCCTACCATTGTGTGACAATGAAGTTGTGGCTTAATCCTAGGAACCCCCATCCCATCAGTGATCCAGACATATTCTTAGGCAGTATCACCTGATCATGGAGATGGTTGATCTCCAGGGAGATCGAGGTTAGGAGAGTAGACACAGAGGACAATAGGGCGAATCCACTCACAAAGGCCTATTCCCAGGAGAGACTTTTATGGGATGGTTGAGTATGAGATACTTCAACCACTGCTGATTGTTGGGTATTGGATACTACAATAGATGGCCCTAGTGCAAGTGGAAGATTGTTAGTTATATGTATGCCGTAGAGGCCATTACTGTACATACAATGTATATTAGTGGATGCTTGGACATATATAGGGAGGACTTTCATGCTCGACATGATAGTATGCTATCTGGTTGCTCTTTATCTTAACATGTACATTAATTGTCTCTATATTACATGTTGATAAAACCCTTAGGATGAGTACTTGACTGCCAGGATTATGATGCAGATCATACTAGTGGGAACAGAGTAGTCGGTAAGTACATCCTTCAAATGTACCTATTCGTAGGTGTATCGAGACAGGGCATCAATATACCAGAGTAGAATAGCGTGTACCTTCTCGACCCATGTAGATGGGCGATGGATGATCCCATATCTATTGGTGTTTGACATCAGAGATGGTATACGGGTGCTCAGTGGAGACTGCGTACACTGAACGGACTCGCCAAGAACTCCTAGATGGTATTATACCTATCGTCAAATAGCAGTTCTCTAGTGACACTGGTACAGGTTAGTCTGTAGACCAGAGATCGTCATAGAGTCTTGTATGATTCTCACTATGCTTTGATTTCCACCTTACCACGTTCAAGAGAACGTGCAAAACGGTGGCTTTTGGGTACAGTCCCGAATCACATGGAGGCAATGAACGATAGGAGGGGTTTCGTCTCTCCCGGTATTGGGAGTTGATGTTGCGCTGTGCTCGATTGGCTATAACAGGAAGGCCCTGGCCAGGGGTGCTTCAGAGATATACCGGTAAGTGTTATCAATAGTTTCTCGACCCGTTATGAGCCTCGCATCGGCACGACTTATCGAGTTACTGGGGTCTGACATTTACCACCCCTGGACGAGATATGCAACATATCAGACGAATAGACCGGACTGTACGGTAGTGTTACTGATTGGATTCGCAGGAGTATGAGCAGGCATGCTTGTTGATCTTCTGATCGCTCAATACCCGGGTGGCCATTATGTTTAGCAGACCGCTTGCGGCTTGTGGGTGTTTGATATGATCATCACCTACTGCCGGCGTATTGACGAGTCTTTAGAGTCCTACACAGAGGTTTCCTGGCTCAAGCGAAACGGAGTAGGAGCACATATGTGATATGTGCGAGACCGAGATTAATACGATATGTGATACTGTATTCTATTCTTTGTGACATCGCTCGGTTTTATGAGATATAGCCAGGTTATCGGATCATGTGTTGATTCGATAAGTTGTTACATTTGATATTAGTTGGTTATATGTGATATAGCCGGATTATTAAATCAAGTGTTAATTTAATGATTTAATGTATAATTATATATTTGATTTATTAAGTTGCATTAACTAATATTCATTCACTTAAGATTTATTTTCTCACATGATTTGTGCATATGTATATATGTGATATATATTTGTGTACATATTATTGTGTCATGCTTGATGATACATGCAACTTAGGTGTGTGTATGACTTACACCATACTTGGTTTAATCCTAAGGTTTTTAATGGATTAAGTAATTCAAAAACTAAATGATTTTGTCATGGCTCATAAGCTTGTAGAAGCTTGTAGATCATTGACTAAGTCCACCTGTTTTGTTTTGCATAAGATATTTATTAAACCAACCATTAAACCAAGACATGGTTAACTCTCTACAAAGGTTAGTATATGATACTAACTCACCTAGAGTTGCCATTATCCTTTGGATAATTATCATGAGAGTTTTCTTCTTCTTCTTCCTCTCAAGCTTTCTAGCTTCAATGGAGATGTGAGAAGATATATGAGAAAATCATTTCTAAACTGAGCAAAATTCCTACTTCATCATCCTCTACTACTTGCTATTTATTTTAGGGTGTTTGCTTCACTAATTCTACAATTAGTGAAGAGATAGCTTGGGTTAGTGTCTTCTCGACGTAGATCATCTTCGGCCTCGAAGACTTCGAAGCGAGCATGTTCATTTCTTCATGGGAGCCTCTCTAGAGTCCGGGAGTTCATGATCGTAGCGAAGGGACAACTACACGGAGCTATTGAAGTGAAGGACCAGTCTACAAAGGTTATATTCCTTGCTCACTTCTTATGCAAAGTTGTTTGCATTTCATTCCGTCGCTTTTTCTAGTAAACGATTCTATGCTAGGGTTAGCTAGAACGGCTAAAATTTTAATTTGGCATGGAAGATGCCTCCCGAAATCTTGATGTCGTGCTAGGCAACCCTGCACTAGAGTGTTAGGAAAAAGAAAGAGAGAGAAAGAGAGCGCCTTTTATTTTTCTCCATACAAAAATACGCCATCTCTTTTTCCTTTAAAATATCAAGCTATCTCTCTCACCCATCCCTCAAACCATACTTTTTTCCACCTCACCATGCCACCTTATTTCCTTAAATTTCCATAAAAGGAAATTCATAAATGAGGTGTCCTCCTTCTAGAAGTATTTCCGTATAAATACGGAATACGTCACCGATATACGTATCGAAATACATATACGTGTATCCATATAAAAATACAGATAGCTAAGAGAGAGTAAATGAATAGTGAACATAATACTAGAATATATATATCGAAATGTATATATATATATATATGTATGTATATGTATATGTATATGTATATGTATATATGTAAATTACTAAATCAATACTTGATTTAATAATTCGGCTTAATCGTAAGCCGGCTAGTATTATCAACCGTTCGATTAAAATCCGTGTGGAAAGTACACTTATTTAATCGGACCCCTGTACGTATCAAGGTATGAAATCTACATCAAATCGCCTGAACCGGAAAAACCCTCTTTAAAGGACTCTAAAGACTCGACAATACGCTGGCAGTGATTACTGGATAAATCCATAACCACAAGTATGTCAACGACACTAGCTGTACGTAATGGCTATCCAAATATATGCCTAAAGGAAGGTCAACAATCAAGTTCGTCCGTATCCTACTGAGCCTGAATGTGACAATCGTCGTCCAGTCCTGTCTCTTCATCTTAGAGTATCGCATACCGGGTCTAGGGGGGATAACGTCAGACCCCTAATAACCCGATAAGTCGTGCCGGAGGCAAGCTCACCACCCATCGAGAGACTACTGAACTCCTATTAGTAAATCTCATCTACCCTATCCAGGTATTTA
The DNA here is from genome assembly GCA_030015575.1 of Agapanthus africanus. NCBI lineage: Eukaryota > Viridiplantae > Streptophyta > Magnoliopsida > Asparagales > Amaryllidaceae > Agapanthus > Agapanthus africanus. Next base: position 501,044,152 of record CM057345.1, read on the forward strand.
TGATGATGGCCAGCCGAATACAGCACGACATCGTCTCTTAATACCAGAAGAGACGAATCCTTGACAATCGCTCACTGCCTCCATGTGGATCGGGACTGTACCTAACTAAAACCTGTTTCCATGACTCCTATGAGCCATGGTGGGGTAGTAATCAAAGTACAGTATGAACTCACACGAGACAAATGACTATCTCAGGTCAAACGACTAAGCTGTACTCATGTCACCAGAGAACTGCTATCTGACGATAGGTATAATAGCATCTAAAAGTTCTTGGTGAGTCCGTCCGGTGTACTCACCTCCAGTGAGCACCTGTATACTATCTTAGATGACACAACACCAATGGATTGAGATACCGGCCACCGCCTCTCATCGGGGTCTAGAAACGTATACACCAGTCTACTCCGGAATATCGACGCCCAGTCTAGATACTCTCTCGACTAGAGACATTTAAGGATGTGCTTATGGACTGCCCAGCTCCCATGTATATAATTGCCATCATAATACTGGTAGTCAAGCAAGAATCCTACAGGCTTTATTATTATGTATTAGCGACACGTAATAACCAGTAAAACATATACACATCAATGATAAAGACAAACCAGATAGCATACTATCATCTTGAGCAAGACTTTTATACATGTATAGGTCCTCTTTCAATTATCATAATCGCATACCTGCAATTATAATAATTGCTTTGAGGGCACTATATCCAACATTTTGTGTGAGCCCACCATTTGTCTTTTATGTATAATTTTTATTTGTCCTAGGAATCTTGAAGATTTCAAATTGTGTATTGTACGGTCTTTGTTATACTACTTTTTCCTTTGTATTTCATACTTGGTTCTTGTAAGGACCCTAGTGCTCGAGTCGTAAGACTCGCGGCGAAGGAAGAAGCGAAAAGAAAAATTTAAAGCGAGCACTAGCGATCTATACCCTAGAATCGATACCAAACACTAACTAGATTACATAAATATACAAGGTTAGGGGGTTAGCTACCTTTGTAGCCTGTCCACGCAATTTTGGAAGACCCCTACACTGCTTCATGGACTCTAGCTTTGCTCCAAAGTCATCGTGAACAAGCTTGATCGCCGGTCTTCCTTGTCGAAGATGATCCATCCAATGGAACCCGAATCGAGCTTTAACTTCACATCCAAAAACCAAGTGAAGCAACTCACAAACAAAACTTGCTAAGAATTTTTTGTGAGATTGATGTAGTGGCGGTAATCTCAAGTTTCTCTCTTTGCAATTTTTCTCTAAAAATGGGAGCTCAAAAGAGAAGAAAAGGAGAAGAAGATGAAAATGAGTGTATGAATAAATCATTAGCCATTCTCATTTCTTCTCTTGATCTTATCAAGTGTGTAAACTCAAAATATGAGTCACACCATGACTCATGACATGAGTCACAAGTCTAAACCATTCTTCAAGCTTCCATGTGTAGAAGAAAAAGATGTGTGTATCAATACACACACATGCATACACACACACAAACCCAAATATGTATCAAAATACATATATCCGTATTCTTATCAAAATACGAATACCGTATTCATATAAAAATACGAATACCCATATTCGTATAAAAATAAAAATACCCGTATTCATATTAAGATATAAATAGCCGTATTTATACAAATACTAGTATTCGTATAAATACCGTATTCGTGTCAAAATAAAAATACCGTATTCGTATAAAAATACGAATACTAAAAGAGAGATAATGAGAGATATATAATACTAACTCATAATGATCGACTATCTTTCAAACGTGCTAGTATTATCAGAACGCCCGATTAAAGTACGTGCATTAAATATACGTATTTAATCGAACCTGAGTGCGTATAAAAATATGCACATACTATATCGTTTCGCCTGAACCGGGAAACCCTCTATGTAGGACTCTAAAGACTCGATAATACGCTGGCAGTGGGTTTAACCACAAGCACGTCAGCGGCACTAGTTGTACGTAACGGCTACCCAGGTATTGAACGAAAGGAAGGTCGACGAGCAAACTCATCCGTATCCCTACAGAGCCTGTAAGTGAAAATCTCCGTACAGTCCGGTCTCTTCGTCTAAGAGTATCGCTTATTGGGTCTAGGGGTGGATAAAGTCAAACCCCTAATAATGCGATAAGTCGTGTCGGTATGAAGCTCATCACCTACCAAGAAACTACTGATCTACAATCAGTAAATCTCATCCACCCTGGCCAGGGATTTATGGTGATAGCCAGCCAAACACAGCGCAACATCAACTCCCTATACTGGGAGAGACGAATCCCTGACGATCGCTCACTGCCTCCATGTGGCTCGGAACTGTACTCAACTAAAACCTGTTTTCACGACTCAGTAGAGCCTTGGTAGGGTAGTAATCAAAGTATAGTGGGAACTCACACGAAACATATGACGATCTCATGTCAACAGACTATCTGTACTCATGTCACCTAAGAATTGCTATCTGACGATAGGTATAGTACCATCTAGAAGTTCTCGGCGAGTCTGTCCGGTGTACTCACCTGCAGTAAACACATGTATACAATCTTAGGTGAAACACACCAATGGCTATGAGACCTTCTACCGCCCTTCATCGGGGTATAGAAACGTATACACTAGTCTACTTTGGAATATCGATGCCCAGTCTCGATACTCCCACGACTAGGGACATTTAAAGGACGTGCTTATGGACTACCAAGCTCTTACAAGTATGATCATCATCATAACTCACGTAGTCAAGCAAAGATCCTACGTGCTTTATCATTATGTATTAGCGATATGTAATAACCAGTAAAATGTATACACATCAATGATAAAGGTAAACCAGATATCATACTATCATATCGAGTAAGACTATTCTACCTGTATAAGTCCTCCTTTAATTATCATAATCGCCAACTTTCGATTATAATAATTGCCTTTAGGGCACTATAGCCAATAGTTCTTGAATGATGCTGACAAGTTTGTCAGACTTTTCTGAGGACGCATCCTATTTATAAATATCCGGCCTTGTACTGTTGTTTCTTTATCCCTTCCTTGATTCCTCTCCTTCCTCCTTGTCTTCCAAGATGGGGCTTTCTTTTCATGCCATGAAGACTTTCTCTCTCCTCCTCTATTTACTCCCTTTTAGGAGGAGGAGGAAGAGGGCTTCCTATAACAGGGTGATATATTGAACCCTTGTGCAGCAAGGGTTCAGTATACCACATTGTCCTAAGTTCTCTCCCGTTCCTGTTTTGTCAGGCCGAGAGAGTCTGCTGGATACCGGCCTTTGCTAAGACAATTCTATGCTTTATGTTAGTTATATGCATGCCCTAGAGGCCATTATTGTACATATGATGTATATTATAGTGGATGCTTGGATATATATAGAGAGGACTTTCTTGCTCGACATGATAATATGCTATCTGGTTGCTCTTTGTCTTAACATGTTGACTTGTATATGTGATACTATCTTGCTCTCACATGTTGATAAAGCCCTTAGGATGTGTACTTGACTACCAGGACTAGCGTATACGCATCTTGACCCATATGATGGGCGATGGATGATTCCACATCCATTGTTGTTTGACATCAAAGATGGTATACGGGTGCTCAGTAGAGACTGGGTACACTGAACGGACTCGCCGAGAACTCCTAGTTGGTATTATACCTATCGTCAGATAGCAGTTCTCTGGTGACACTAGTACAGGTTAGTCTGTAGACCCGAGACCGTCATAGAGTCTTGTGTGATTCCCACTGTGCTTTGATTTCCACCTTACCACATTCTTGAGAACGTGAAAAACGGTGGCTTTTGGGTACAGTCCCGAATCACATGGAGGCAATGAGAGATAGGAGGGGATTCGTCTCTCCCGGTATTAGGGGTTGATGTTGCGCAGTGTTCGATTGGCCATAACAGGAAGTCCCTGGCCAGGGCTGATACGGAGATTTACTGATAAGTGTTATCAGTAGTTTCTCGACCCGTTATGAGCCTCACAACGGCATGACTTATCGTTTACTGGGGTCTGACGTTTACCACCCCTAGACTAGATATGCGACATATCAGACGAAGAGACCGGACTGTACGGTTAGTGTTACTGACAGGATTTTCAGGAGTAAGAGCAGGCTTGCTTGTTGATCTTCTGATCGCTCAATACCCGGGTAGCCGTTACGTCCAGCTTGTACCGCTGACGGCTTGTGGGTGCCTGATATGATCATCACCTACTGCCGGTGTATTGACGAGTCTTTAGAGTCCTACATAGAGGTTTTACTGGCTCAGCCAAAACGAAGTAGGAGCACATATGTGATATGTGCGGGACCGAGATTAATACCAGTATGTGATACCGTATTCTATTCTCGTGATTAATGTTATCGGTCGGTTATATGAGATATAGTCGGGTTATCGAATCAAGTGTTGATTCGATAAAATGATACAAATAATATTAGTCGATCATATGAGATATAACCGGATTATTAAATCAAGCGTTGATTTAATGATTTAATGTATAATTATATATTTGATAAATTAATTTACATTAACTAGTATTAGCTCACTTAAGCATTTCTTTTCTCACTTATGCATTTAATATATATGTGATATATATTAATTGTATTTCTTTAGGTGTCATGCTTGATGCCACATGCTACATGGATGTATGAGACTCACACCATACTCATGATAATATGAGGTTTATTTATTTAAAGTAAATCCAAATTAGATGGAAATTAGTCATATGGCATGAAGCTTGTGGAAGCTTGTAGATGTATTGACTCAGTCCACTAATTTTGTTTTACTTAAGATATTTATTAACCCAACCATTATCTAAACTCATGGTTAAGTCTCTACATGAGCTATATGAGATATTTCTCATCCATGGTTGCCATTCACTCTCTCATCACTCTCTCATCTATTATTTGCTTCATCTTCTTCAAGCTCAAGAGAGAGCTCTCTAGGTTTTTGAGAGATAAAGAAAAATAGTGAGAAAAAGATTTCTAAAGTGAGAAAAAATCCTACTTCATCATCCTCTACTAGATTAGCCATTTAGTTTAGGGTGTTAGCTTCACTAATTCTAATTAGTGAAGAGGTAGCTTGGGTTAGTGTCTCCTCGATGTAGATCATCTTCGGCCTCGAAGACATTGTGCAAGCTTGTTCCTTTCATCTTGTGGAGCCGTTCTAGAGTCCGCAAGATCACTACTTGGAGCGAAGGGACTACCACTCGGAGCTATTGAAGTGAAGGACCGGTCTACAAAGGTTGTATTCCTTGTTCACTTAGTTGTAAAGTAGTTTACACTTTGTATTGTCTAAATCTCTAGTTAAGATTCTAAGGTTAGGATTGTTTAGCATGGAAAAATTTTGAAAATGGTATGGACGATACCTCCCGAACCCTTGCTGTCGTGCCAATCATTTCTACAGTGGTATCAGAGCCAAGCTAGAGAATTAGGCGTTGTCTAGGCGAAGTTAGAAGTTCGAACGAACTCCGAATACCCGAAATATACCCTTCTCTGAAATTTTTCCAAAAGTTGGAATTTTTAATGTTAAAAATACTCGAAAAATCATGCAGGTAATTCCATGGACCCACTTGATGAACGAGTCCTTAACTCGTCTAAGTGACAGTGGAACCGCGGCCAAAACATGGTTTTGGCGGCGGTTCTGCGGCGCCACTTGAGAGGCTTGGGACGGGCCTTCAGCTGCTGGTCGATGGGCACTGTGGTATGGTTCTGGGTATTTCTAACACTGCTCAAGTGTTGAGCTCTCTGGGAAATTTTGGGAATTCGTTGATTCGATCGAAATGTTTAACATCGTCTAGCTCTCTGTGATGTGATACAATACTTGGAATCCACAATAATTAGTTATGTGATAACTAGTTTGAATTTTATAAATCTAGCAATTTAATCTCAATTCATCGGTTGCCACGGAATTTTGATGTGGATCAAAAGCCCGTCGCAATTACGTAGTGCACGCGGATACTCGCCGGGTAACGTTACTAGATAGCCACGCCCCATAGCCCCGACCAAGTGACTGTAGGAGAACCCCGTTTCCTAAACAATCCATTCAGGTGCTCGCGGCCGCGGTGTTCCGCCTAAGTGCACTTTGTCGACGGCATCGGGGGTGCGGCCGTCTACTAAAGTTTCTGACGAGCATTCGATATGAATGTCGGGAATCTTGTTGAATTGCCCGACTTGTTATTGGAAAGTGTTTTCAATGTCGAGACTAAAATGCGGGGTTTATAATTGTTAGGCATGCGATGTCTAAGGAATTCATTTGGTTAGGCATGAAATCCAAAGTATTTGATACATTGGGTTTATGATGTCTAAGGTGGTTGTGGATTCCAATTGTTGTAGTTTTTCATTTTCTTTTCTGCGACCATAAGTGTAATATGTGGTGTATCGCCGGTTTCGTTGCTATATGTCAACGACAATTGGGATACGCATATTTAATGACAAGTGATGTTATGTGTTGCTGTGATATGTTATATTGGATCATCGTGTTTTGAATAGCTGGGGTTTTTATGTAAGATGAGAGTTTTTCATTTTCATTCATGTAAAATTCAATGTATGTAATATTCTTTTATTGGGGCACTTCCGGGTTGAGGATGATGTCACCATTATTGTATATTATTTACTTTTCCGCATTAGGATAGACCCAAGAAGGGGAGCACAAGTAACCGGATTCTAGAGTCCAATGGGAGACCATCTCAAGGAGTCGAGACCGGGTCTCTTAACTCTAAAACTGGTAGGGTTCCTTGCCGCTCTCGTAGGGGTCTAGAGATGTGGGTTTGGCTATTCATCATGACCGTGGAATCCGTGTTTTATACTGGCTTAATTTAAAACACAGAATTCCTAGTATATCCAATATTTCATATGTTATCTTCTGCTGCTGATATTCTGTGATGTGATCACTTTATATGTATGAGACGAATACTTTATTATTGTATATATGATATATAATAAACGTTGCTTATGTTTTACACCCGCGCTAGTCCCGCCCCTCTATGCCATTAGTTAAGTAACCTAACGGTGCATAACGGGACACTGTGACGAATGTGGATAGCATAAGAGTACGTTGTATTTTCGTTTCTTCTGTGATGCTTAGGAAGCTATATGATGGGACTTCATTAATGAGATTAATGAAAAAGAAAGAAACCTAAAAGATGTTGTAGAATCATATTTTCAAAAAGGGTAGCTCTAGTTTTTGCTTTGCATAGCGGCATTCCTTGTAGAATATCCAGCACCTTATTCGATAAGGAAAGAGCCGAGATCCCTTCACCGGGAGTGGCCTTTTTAGAAAAAGATAGCAGATGCTACAACCCACTTAGTTTTGTCTTTTGATTGTTTCTTTTAGTTCTTGCTTTGCATAGAGGTATTTGTGAAATATCCTGCACCTTATTCGATAAGGAAAGAGCCGAGATCTCTTCACCGGGAGTGACCTCTTTAGCAAAACTAGTAAAAAGCCTAAAAACACTCCTTTTCAAAAATCACTTGTTTCTACAACGATATCAAGTTCATTACGCAAAAGGTTTTCTTAAAATCCTGACGAAGCCCTCCGTCATTTCAGATAAGTACTACTTAGTATTCGTGCTACGTTTGTTGACTATGTTAAGGCGTAGTGTGCGGTAGCTAATTAGTGCTTATCTACTAAAGCATGAGATGCGATTGGATTAGGGTAGTCGTACGACTTTGTTGACTATGTTAAGGGTCATGTGGGTGGGTTTGATTCAATCAGGAAATGACGGGTTAAACTTGGCTAGCGCTTATGATTTGTTGACTATGTTAAGGTCATAAGTTGCTAGGGGCAGAAAATGATCGGGAATTTCAGGTGTTGAAATTTACAATGAGATTGCATACCTTCTATGAGATAGTTGGATCCTGATACCCACTGCGAGTAAGAGTTACTTCTGGGAGAGTTTTACACATCACAATTAGCCAATCAAGTAAGTGTCTAGAAAGGTGTTAACGGGGTCACGCCCCTGGGAAAATGAGGTTTATTTTAATTAGGTCCGTACGAAAGCACGGGGAACCTCCCTCAAAGTACCAACACTGGCCTGGCCGAAAGATTGGCGAACTTGTAAAGTGTAATTAATCCCGTATAGTCTCACCTTTTAGGGTTTGAAGGAAGATTTGATAAAAAACAGTGGGAACCATCCTGATTAGATAAGATAATAAACCAATCTAATCTTGCAAGAGCATACGCTAAGTGTTTTCTTCTCTCTCTCTCCAGGTAGCGACCATGCCAGGCCTCAATCAAGATAATAATATGGATGTATTAACTGAACCCGCTTGTTAAACTGAGCAGGGAAACGTTGGTTCCGCTCTAACTTATAAATGTTATAAGTCCGAGCAAGAAATAGGACAATATCCGGATTTCCATGCCGCCTAAACGAAGAATGAGCATGTTGATGCATCTTCCTCGGGTGTGTTAGTTACAGAGAACTGTTTCTCAGTATACTCTACGTCCTGGGTATTAGATACCGAATCGGGATCCCACATATGTTATATGTTACATGGGCTAAGGAAAGGTAGAGAACTGGGAATAGGTGATCATTCTCTAAAAGTAGGAAATGGTGCAAGTATTGCAGCCAAAGCAGTTGGTGAATATCACCTTGTATTACCAAATGGCAATACTTTCATCTTGAATGAATGTTATTACATGCCCGCTATGATATGCAATTTAATATCAGTTTCTTTATTAGATATAGAAGGATATAATTTTATAGTAGAGAATAATGTTATGAACATTTATCTAAATCAAGTGTTGGTTGGGTTTGGTGCGTTATGTAACGGGTTATACGTTCTGAATCAAAACACAGTTCTTAACGTACAAAACACACACAAGAGGAAGAGTTCAGAAATGAATGAATCCTTCTTGTGGCATTGTAGACTAGGTCATATCAATGCGACACAACTAGCTAAGTTACATAAGGATGGATATTTGAATCGTTCGAATTATCATCTTATGAAACTTGTCATTCATGTCTCAAAGGAAAGATGACCAAAACTCCGTTTACTGGATACGGAGAAAGAGTTACGGAACTCTTGGGACTAATACATAGTGATGTATGCGGTCCTATGTCTACACATGTCAGGAATGGTTTCTTGTACTTCATTATATTCACTGACAATCTCTCAAGATACAGACATGTGTTCCTGTTGAAACACAAGTCTGAAGCTTTTGAGAAATTTAAAGAATATAAGCATGAAGTCGAGAACCAGACGGGTAAGAGTATTAAAATCCTACGATCTGATCGGGGAGGAGAATACTTGAGCACGGAATTCCATGACTATCTAAAAGAGAATGGGATTCTCTCTCATCTCACTCCTCCGTATACACCACAGCACAACGGTGTATCGGAGCGGAGGAATCGCATCCTATTAGATATGGTGTACTCTATGATGAGCACCGCTGAGTTACCTATTTTCTTTTGGGGTTATGCGCTTGAGCCAGCAGCATACCTATTGAATCAAGTTCCATCTAAATCTATAGCTACCACACCATATGAGATATGTAGTGGGAAGTGACCATATTTTAAACGAGTTAAGATATGGGGTTGTCCAGCCTATGTCAAAAGGCAAAATCCGGACAAACTCGAGGCACGATCAGTTCTTTGCAAGTTTATGGGATATCCAAAGAATTCACAAGGATATATTTTCTACCACGCTGAGGAACAAAAGGTGTTTGTTTCTCAATATGCCACCTTTTTAGAAAAGGAATATCTTATGAAAGAAATTAGTGGAAAAAAGGTAGAGCTGGAAGATGTTCCAGCAGCACAAATTGCAACTGAAGATTTAATAGAACCAGAGGATTCGATAGTTCCTAATGAACCTCAGCCTCTCCGCCGATCTAGTAGGGTTCCTCATCCACCTGAGAGATACTACGGGTTTCTCATTGATGATGGGAGCGAGGATTGCATCATGGAAGATGATGACCCAACTAGCTTCGAGCAGGCCATCACGAGTGGGGACTCTGTGAAATGGCTGGATGCAATGCGATCTGAGATGGAATCTATGTACACCAACAAAGTATGGACTTTAGAAGTTTCTCCTGAAGGGGTAAAACCCATTGGGAGCAAATGGATCTTTAAGAAGAAACTTGGTGTAGATGGAAAAGTTGAGACTTTCAAAGCTAGACTTGTTGCAAAAGGTTTTCGTCAACGACCAGGTGTGGATTATGATGAAACCTTTTCTCCAGTGGCTATGCTTAAGTCCATCTGAATCCTACTTGCCATCGCTGCATACCATGACTACGAAATCCGGCAAATGGATGTTAAGACCGCCTTTCTAAATGGTGATTTATAAGAGTGCGTATACATGACTCGGCCAGAGGGCTTCGTGCATAGTGGGAGCAACGGAAAGGTGTGCAAGCTGCTTAAATCCATCTACAGGTTAAAGCAGCCATCGCGGAGTTGGAATTTCTGTTTTGATGTGGTAGTCAAAGAGTTTGACTTCATCAAAAACGTAGATGAACCTTGTATATACAAGAAGGTGGCAGAGAGTAAGGTTGTCTTCCTCGTATTGTACGTGGATGACATACTCTTGATAGGAAATGATGTTCCTATGCTGCACTCGGTCAAGCTCTTCTTATCACAAAGATTCTCAATGAAAGATTTAGGTGATGCCTCCTACATCTTAGGGATTAAGATCTATAGAGATAGATCTAAATGGATACTAGGATTGTCCCAATCTAGGTACATTGATACCATACTAAAAAGGTTTAGTATGGAAGAATCCAAGCGTGGGAATTTACCCACGAGCACATGACTCACTCTCTCCAAAGAGATGTCTTCCAATACTGATTTGGAGAGAGCTCGCATGAAAGGGATACCCTATGCTTCGGCAGTAGGCTCTATCATGTACGCAATGTTATGTACCAGACCCGATGTAGCATACTCAATAAGTGTAGTGAGTATATATCAAGCAGATCCAGGAGAGAGTCACTGGACAGCTGTGAAGAACCTTCTCAAGTACTTGAGAAGGACTAAAGAGATGTTCTTGGTGTATGGTAACGGTGAACTCCAAGTGGAGTCCTTTACCGATTCGAGCTTCCAAAGTGATAAGGACGACTCTAAGTCGGTCTCAGGATTTGTCTTTACCCTCATTGGAGGGGCAGTTTGTTGGAAGAGTTCCAAGAAAGAAACCGTGGCAGACTCGACGATGGAGGCTAAATACATCGCTGCCAACGATGCTGCCAAAGAGGCTGTCTGGATGAAGAAGTTCATAACTGAACTTGGTGTGGTTCCGTCCATTGAGTATCCAATACCTTTGAATTGCGATAACAATGGAGCAGTGGCCTTGGCCAAGGAACCCAGGTCCCATCAGCGATCCAGGAATATTCTGAGGCGGTATCACCTGATCCGGGAGATAGTTGATCGCCGGGAGATCGAGGTCAGGAGAGTTGATACGAAGGACAACACGGCGGATCCATTCACAAAGGCCATACCCCAGATACAATTTGAGAGACTCTTCGGGATGTTGGGTATAAGATACTACAACAACTGGCCTTAGTGCAAGTGGGAGATTGTTAGTTATATGTATGCCCTAGAGGCCATTATTGTACATGTGATGTATTTTATAGTGGATGCTTGGATATATATAGAGAGGACTTTCTTGCTCGACATGATAGTATGCTATCTGGTTGCTCTTTGTCTTAACATGTTGACTTGTATATGTGATATTGTCTTGCTCTCACATGTTGATAAAGCCCTTAGGATGTGTACTTGACTACCAGGACTATGATGGAGATCATACTAGTGGGGCCAAGGGTAGTCCACAAGTACATCCTATAATTGTTCCTAGTTGAGGGTGTATCGAGATAGGGCAGCACGGCTGGATGACATCGGTAGGGTGGAGGCAAAAGTATAGGAATGGGTCTATTGCAGCGCCGCTTTCAAACTATCAGGGCAGCACGACCTTAGCTGAGGAGCTAAGCCGGTGCTTTCCCTTCCTGAAATGCACCCCCAATTGACATCCTTCGAGCCTTCGCTCATCCACTGTTTTAGCCAATCCTGTCTTCTTGTTGCCCATCGAGCTGGGCTGTAGTGCTTTATAGGGTTTTTACCTTTAACATTTTCGCCTCTAAGTTTATTTTAAGGTTTCATCTCTATTTTCAGTGCTTGATGTACTCAGGTCACTAATATCCTGTTCTGCCTGTAATAATCTTGTCGAAACGTAACAATAAGTAAACCTAGGTTCGTGATAATGTCTTCTATTTTAGTTCTTTTACTTTTTCTGTATTGGTTTCGAACTTGTATATTTTTCTCGGAAAGTTCTCTTTATTGTGTTCTGCTTGGATAAATTGACTCACGGGTCTTGCTGAGGCCGGCGTATAAGTTTGACCATCGGCACTTTTCTCTCTTTCTTGCTCGGCTACAATTGCTCACTTGGCATTCCGAGCTTTGATGAGGTTCTGCCTCCAACCGAGTGTAGCTCGGACTTTCTACCTTCAGTGCTTTTTCTCGTAACATGAAGAGTTTGGGCATTTTCTTCCACTTATTGTTCATTCTTTTCTTGCCTTTTTCTTATGGTGCAATTACAGAGGTTGTTGGATTTTCGAGACAAGTAATCAATTCTTGATGTGTGCCATCTATTTTGAAGAGGAAGTAGAACGTCGCCTGGGGTTACATATGCTACTTGGGGTATGATCGTGGGAAACGTAGGCCTCAGTGCTACTTTCAATTTGGCTATAAATAGTCTTGACTTTGACTGTTGCTTAGCATTTTCTTCTTTGAATTTTTCTTCTGCAACTTTTCAGCTATGGCGTCCCTTTCCTTGAGGGTCAGCGCCTTTCTTTTTCCATTTATCCTTTTCATCGTCCCCCGGTAGGAAAAAGAAGAAAAAGGGGCTTCCTAACACAGGGTGATATATCGAACCCTTTTTCGGTAAGGGTTCAGTATATCATCTTGCCCTAGGATCGCTCTTGCTCTTGGAATATCGGAGCATGAGGATTTTGTGGTATCCGGCCCTACTGACGTGGTGTTGTCGCGTCGACTCCCTTACTGAATCTCGAGGCACATCATCAGATGGAGGATGGAGATCGACTTCCTTTCTCACCCTGTCCGACTGATTTGTAAGAGCGTTGCAGGGTGGCGAGGAGCGTCCTTGAGTGGATTTAAGGAAGTCATGGAGAGGCTGGCTATGGGGATGATGTTGCATAGACCATTCTTGGGGTAATGCATCTATCTTCTGCCTTCGAACCGAGTTTCGGGCCCTACTTTATGAGCCACCAATTCGATGTGCTTGGAGTTGACTTTTCTTGGGTTCCGGCATCTCGGGTCCCTCCATCATCGCCGCCCTCTATCAGTTCTCCTGGCGTCTTCGAGTATCAATTTCTAACACTTAGCTCAGCTTGGCGTGCTTGGAAGTTTCTTCTCTTCGTCCGCTGCCACTGGGAAGCTGAGAAAAATATGATTCCAAGCATTAAATCTTCAGGGTGCTCAGTGTGCTCAGAATTTGCTACTTTTCACATGAAGTTGTAGGACGAACTCGGGATTGTTTAAGAGCCGAGCTTGTACTGTGATGTAATATCTGTAATTCTGCATTTTGTAACCACTGTTCATGGATGACCTGGTTTAGTATGCTAACCATGTATGCAATCATTTTATATAATGAAATGATACAAGATGCATGCCTTTGCTCCATAATTGTTCGGTTTGCAACAGTTTTTGGTCATGCCTTGGACCAAGTGTAGCTCGGGTTTTTGTAGCTTTTCTTACGACTTGGCGAGAGTCCGTAAGGTTTGTTGTTTTCCGAGGTCTTGCCTCGGGCCGAGTGTAGCTAGGCTTTGTAGCTTTTCCTGTAACTTGGTAAGAGTCCGCATGGTTTGTTGTTTGCTGAGGTCATGCCTCGGGCCGAGTGTAGCTCGGGCTTCGTAACTTTTCCTGGGACATGGGAAGAGTATGTAAGGTTTGCTATTTGGTGAGGTCTTTCCTCAGGCTGAGTGAAGCTCGGACTTCATAGCTTTTCCTACGACTTGGTAAGAGTCCGCAAAGTTTGCCTAGGTCTTGCCTCAGGCTGAGTGTAGCTCGGGCTTCGTAGCGTTTCCTACGTCTCAGTAAGAGTCCGCAAGGTTTGCTGTTTACTGGGGTCTTACCTCGAGCAGAGTGTAGCTCGGGTTTCATATCTTTTCTTATGACTTGGTAAGAGTCCGTAAGGTTTGCTTTTTGATGAGGTCTTGCCTCAAGCCGAGTGTAGCTCGGGCTTCGTTGTTCTTTTGAGGCCCGCTCTGTTAGTGTATATGCCCTAGGGGCCATTATTGTATCATACTAGATTGTATATTACTTAATGGAAGCTTGGGATATTCACAGTTGTATATACAGTCTTGCTAAAAATGGTAGTATGCTACTTGGTTTGTATCTACTTTAATATGTGCATATGTTTCTTGTAACGTATCACTTATACATATTAGTAGAGCCCATAGGATCTTTGCTTGATTACCAGCGTTGTGATGGCAGTCACACTAGTAGGGGCTGGGTAGTCTGTAAGCAACATTCGATACAGGTCCCTGGTCGATGGATTATCGAGATAGGGCATCGATATTCCGGAGTAGACTAAGTGTGTACGCTTCTCATCCCAGTTGGGGAGATGGTCTGTCCCACAGCCATCAGTACGTCGTACTGGAGATAGTATGCAGGTGCTTGTTAGGTTACGGGTACACCGGACAGGACTCGCAGGGGAACTGATTGGTTGGTATTATACCGTCGTCAGTTAACAGTTCCCAGGTGACATGAGTACAGCATAGTCCGCAGACTTGACACTGCTACTTCGCCTCGAGTGTGTCCCACTGTTCTTAGATTGCTACCCTACCACGGCTCAAAGGAGTCGTGCAAACAGGTAGCAGTTGGGTGCAGTCCCGAGCACTTGGAGGCAGTAGTGGTTAGACAGGATTCGTCTCTCCCGGAATTGGGAGATGATATCGCGTTGTGTCAGAGAGCGATTACACAAAGTCCCTGGCCAGGGCAAGCGAGATATACTGGTAGGTTCCAGTAGCTTCTCAGGGTGTAATGGGCTTCGCTCCGACACGACTTATACAGCTATTAGGGGACTGACGCTTGCCGCCCCCTAGGCTTGATATATGATAGTCTTAGACGAACAGACCGGACTGTACGGAGATTGTCGCATCAGGCTCAGTAGGAGTTCGGATGGTTTTTTCTCATCGGCCTTCTTATCGACATCTACCTGGGGACCGTTACGTACAGCTAGTGCCGCTTGCGGTCTGTGGTTAAAACCCACTGCCAGCGTAGTTTCGAGTCTTTAGAGTCCTACACAGAGAGTTTCCCTGCTCCAGGCGAAACGATATAGAGGTCGTATGGTTTTACGACAAGGGTTCGGACGCGTACGTGTGTTTACGCACGTACGACTTTTCGGACAATTTTTACTAGCCGGCTTTGGTTTAAACCAGATTCTAGTATCGGGTTATTGAATTTAAACAGTCTAAAGTTTTTCCGTGTTTTCATGGATTGGAGGGGCGTTCTCGTAATTTGTCGGGAAGCTTCTAGAAGCATGGTGACTTGGGGGGGTAAGGTGGCATTGCATTAAATGAGATTAGTGACTCATTTGTGTGATTCATCCAAGTCATTAATGCATCATAAATGCTTAATGACTCATGGAGATGAATCACTCAAATGCATTTATGAAGCATGGTTGATTAATCATTTATTTATTTATTTGATAAATAATAATGCTTCATAAATATTATGATAGATCATTATCTCATTTCATTCTCATCTTCACCTTCTTTCTCCTCAAGCTCTCTCATTCTTCAAACCCTAACCCTAACCTCTCATGAGTTGAGATCAAGGGTTAGCTAGGCTAATACATCCATAACCTCACTCTATATCCCCTAGGTAGCTTAGATTAGCACTTTAAGCAACCTAGTTATCTCAAGTTTGAGATTAAACTTGGCGTAGGATCTTTCGGGTGGATCGTCTTTGATTCGAGGAGGCCGTTGAGGTGCTGATATTCCAAGGAGCCTACGAGGAGTGGAGGACCGCGATGAAGACCCGAAGGACAAGTAACATGAGGTATAACTTCGAATCCGAGTAGTTAAACCTTTCGTAGTTTGTTAGCAATGGTTTAGATAACGATTCATGCGCTCAAGTCCGTGTTACGAAGTTTTGATAATCGTTTTTCATATATTCCGCCTCCCCGCAAGTTCGTGGGGTGCGTGACATGGACTTACACGCTCAAGCATCTAACGCCTGCTCATCAGGCTTCCATGTCTTTTTATTTATTTGGCGCGGGCATCTGAGTCTTTTTTGGATTTGTTCAGGTCTTCTCACCGTTCAACCGGGTCAAGTCCAGGCATCCGAGTCCTGCTCGGGAATTCGAGTCATAGTCGGGCATCCACGTCTTTTTATTGATTTGGTGTGGGCATCCAGGTCTTTTTTGGATTTGGCCTAGGTCTTCTCGCCGTTTAACTGGGTCATGCTCAGGTATCTGAGTCCTGCTCGGGCATCCGAGTCATGCTCAAGCAAGCGCGTCTTTTTATTGATTTAGTGCAGGCATCTAGGTATTTTTTTGGATTTGGCCTAGGTCTTCTTGCCGTTCAACCGGGTCATGCCCAGACATTCGAGTACTGCTAAGGCATCCGCGTCTTTTTATTGATTTGGTGCGGGCATCCTGGTCTTTTTTGGATTTTGCCTAGGTCTTCTCGCCGTTCAACCGGGTCATGCCCAGGAATCCGAGTCATGCTCGAGCATCTGAGTCTTTTTATTGATTTGACACAGGCATCCAGGTCTTTTTTGGATTTGGCCTAGGTCTTCTCGCCATTCTTCTGTTTCGGGGCTAAAAGGAAATATTTTCCCCCTGGACCCCTTACCTGCAGTTCTCATCAAGGGTCATGCCTTCGTGATTGATCGTTCATCCATCATCTGCAATTAGTTTGATAAAGCAAGAGATATCATTTGAGCAGGTAATTTATATTTCAATACGCGGTTTGTTTTTTCCAAAAAGTTGTTTTTCGGCGGAACGGTTTGCCATGTTGGGCAACTCGTCCTGCTTAAACATACTCATTACCAAATTTTAAAGATACATAAATACAACATTAAAGGAAAACACAAAAGTTCTTATCTTTGCTCTTAGCTATTGATAATATCGTCGGAGGTTATGGGTGAGCCATATTCGTGGCAACTGTTCGCCATCCACAGACGGCCGCGGATCAGCGGCAATAAGGTGCTTTTGGCCGCGGATCCGCCGCCGAGTCAACGCCGAGTTGACTCAGATTTGCTCTGTTATTCATATTTATTGGTGTTTTGGTTTCCTGTATGTTCTGTTTCTATCCAGGTTTCTTCAGTACAGGTTTACTTTTGGGGTAGACACGGAATATGGTATTCGATCGATGTTCTAAGATATTTGCTAATTGGGTTTTTATCTGTAATGTTTAATGTGTTCGTAAACCTCCCCTAACTGCTAGTATGTCGGTTGGCAGGGGGTTGCACATTTCTATAATGTTTACTGTTTGTGTATATGAACTGTGTTGGACTGTTGTGATGATTAGCCGGGGTTTGAGATGTGTTTAATATTCATTCATTCAATGTAATTGTAATTTGATGTAATATTCTTTTGCGGGGCACATCCAGGTTGCGGTTGTAGCTACCGTTGTATTATTTCTTTTTACTGTTTTTGCTCCTAGGATAGACCCAAGGTGGGGTACACAAACTACCGGGTACGTCGAAGTGTTTAGTGGCCTACTCACATTGTTGAGGGAGACCGCTTCACTTCGGGTACTTGGCGGGTAGTTTGCCGTACCTGTAGGGGTCTAGGGTGGGGTAATGGCTATTCATCACAACTGTGTAATCCGTCTTTTATTGCAGGCTCAAAGAAAATGCGGATTGCTAATAAATCCAATAAAGTTCATCTGTGATATGGAATGCTTATTATTGCGTCTGACGAATGTACAATATCTTATATGATAGCTATTAGACGTCACTTATGTTTTACACCCGCGCTAGCCCAGCCCCCGCTCTGTCGTTAGTTAAGTAACCTAACGGGTGATGACGGGACCCAGTGGCGAATGCGGATGGCATAAGAGGGCGTGGTATTTTCGTTGTTTTCTTCAATGATAAGATAAAAGATGGGATGCATTATTTTAATGCAAAGAAAATAAACCAAAGTTGAATCGTTGGAACAAATTTAAAAGAAACCACTCGGTTATTTTAAAAAGAGCAGAATTTTTAATTGCGGAGCTTTAACCACTCCTTTTAAAAAGTATCAGGTTCTTTCGATTATATCAATTTCACTATGTTCACGGTTTTGCCAAAACCAGTCGTAGCCCTCCGTCATTTCAGTTAAATATTCAGTAGTATTCAAGCTATGTATTTTGACCTTCGCCAAGGCATAGTGATTGGTAGCTGCTGGATATTTATCTGTAGCATAGATAGATGCGTTGGTTTGGGACAGTCGTACTACTATTTTGGCCTTCGTCAAGGGTATGTACGGGTGGGTTCAAATTAACCTGGATAATGACGGGTAGAACTTGACATGTGACTTATGATATGTTGGCCTTCGTCAAGGTCATAAGAGCATGGGGCAAAAATCCACATCGGGAATTTCTAAAGAAACTGAAATGTGCAGAGAGATGCATACCATTTTGGAGTTTGATGAATGTTGGTAGGATTCCTTCAACATTGTCATACGATGATATTTTGGATCCCGATCCTACTGTGAGTATATGCTACTTATCAGGAGATTCGTCACTTAACGATCAATGCTATAAACCAAGTAGGTGCCTAGAAAGGTGTCAGCGGGGTTACACCCCCAGAGAAAAGAGGTTATTTAATTAAGGAACTTCGCGAAAGCGTTGGAAAACCTCCCTCGAAGTATCGACACTGGCCTGGCTGAACGGTTAAGCAAGTATTGTACGGTGAGAATAGTCCTGGCTAAATTCTTCTTTTATGGTTTGAGGAAGGATTCGAGAAACAGTGGGAGCCATCCTGTTTAGATAAATTAATAACCACTCTAAACTTGCAAGAGCATCATGCTAATAGTGTTTTCTTCTCTCTCTCTCTTAATTGCAGCGACCTTGTGACCACACATAGGTTACATCTAGATAATAATTTGACTGAATCTGACTTATATGACTGGAAAAAGTCTGTCCAGATGTCCATTGCCTTTGACAAGCTGGACCACCCTATTGAGGGACATTCCTATTGTTATGGGATTGGGCATTGGCAGAATGGTTGCAGGGCTTTAGAAGCCAGTAGCCAGGATACGAAGCATGTTGTGGCTTCGACTTCGGGTGTGTTTATGATAGAGAACTGTATGTCAGTTAACCCTACTTCCTGGGTATTGGATACCGGATCAGGAACTCACATCTGTAATTCATTACAGGCTCTGAGAAACCGTAGGGTTATCGGGATAGGTGATATGACCCTCACAGTTGCTAACGGAATGAGCATGAACGCTGAATCCGTAGGGGAATATCATCTTGGAATGACAACTGGGCAGATATTGATTCTGCGTAACTGTTTTTTATGTACCAGGTACAACTTGTAATATCATATCTGTACCCTTACTATCTAAGGAAGGATATGATTTTACTTTTACAAGAGATGTGGTTCACATCCACCTAAATCAAGTTATAATTGGGTCAGGTACATTAGAAAACGGAATATACGTATTAAATCAAGCTCAGATTTTCAGTGTCCAGAACGCACTTGAAAGAAAGTCTCCGGAAACAAATCAGGCTTTCTTATGGCATTGTAGACTGGGTCACATCAATGAGAGAAGATTAACAAAGTTACATAGAGAGGGATACTTGGATCCGTTCGAGTATCAGTCTTATACCACTTGTGAATCTTGTCTCATGGGAAAGATGACAAAGACTCCGTTCACTGGACACGGAGAAAGAGCAAGTGAGCTCTTAGGACTCATACACAGTAACGTGTGTAGTCCAATGTCTACACATGCGCGAGGTGGTTATTCCTACTTCATTACTTTTACAGATGATTTCTTTAGGTATGGGCATATCTTCTTAATGAAGCATAAATCCGAGGCCTTTGAGAAATTCCAGGAATACAAGAATGAAATGGAAAAACAAACAGGCAAGAGTATAAAGACACTGAGATCTGATCGAGGTGGTGAATACTTAAGTGCCGAGTTCCTGGGTTACTTAAAAGTGAATGGAATTCTCTCTCAGCTTACTCCTCCATACACACCACAACACAACGGTGTATCGGAAAGAAGGAATCGAACCCTATTGGATATGGTTCGTTCCATGATGAGTAAGGCTGAGTTACCGCGATCTTTCTGGGGTTATGCACTAGAATCAGCTGCATATCTTTTGAACAAGGTTCCAACCAAAACTGTGCCTACCACACCATATCAGATGTGGAGTGGGAAGAAACACTGTCTTCAGTACCTGAAGACATGGGGATGTCCAGCTTTTGTAAAAAAGCAGCATCCGGACAAGCTCGAGGCACGCTCAGTATTGTGTAAGTTTGTGGGATACCCAAAGAACTCCAGGGGGTATTTTTTCTATTACGCAGAGGAACAAAAGGTTTTTGTTTCTCGTAATGCCCATTTTCTAGAATATCAATTTTTAGAAAAGGAAATAAGTGGGAGCAAAATAGAACTGGAAGAAATTCCAGAACCACAAACTACTACTAAAACCTTGGTAGAACAAGAAGATTCAGGAGAACAGGACATCCCAACGCCACTCCGCAGGAGTAGTAGGCAATCTCATCCGCCCGAGAGATACTACGGTTTTCTCATAGACGGGGATAGAGAGGATTGCATTATTGACTATAATGAGCCTACTAGCTTCTAGCAAGCCATTCAGAGCGGTGACTCAGTAAAATGGCTGGAAGCAATGCGGACCGAAATGGAGTCCATGTACACTAACAAAGTATGGACTTTGGACATTGCTCCAGATGGGGTAAAACCCGTAGGATGCAAATGGATCTTCAAAAAGAAGATTAGTATAGATAGACAGGTTGAAACCTATAAGGCTAGACTTGTTGCAAAGGATTTCCGTCAAAGACCTGGTTTGGACTATGACGAAACCTTTTCTCCAGTGGCTATGCTTAAATCTATTCGGGTCCTTCTTGCTATTGCTGCCTTCCACGATTATGAAATCTGGCAGATGGACGTAAAGACGGCCTTTCTAAATAGTAATTTGGAAGAGAGCGTCTATATGGATCAGCCAAAGGGATTCATTCAGAGTGGGAGCAGCGGTAAAGTGTGCAAGCTGCTTAAGTCCATTTATGGACTAAAGCAGGCATCACGGAGTTGGAACATCTGTTTTGATGATACTGTCAAGGAATTTGACTTTGTCAAAAATCCAGATGAACCATGCATATACAGTAAGATTGTAGGGAGAGCTGAAGTATTCCTCGTATTATACGTGGATGACATTCTCCTAATAAGAAATGATATTCCTATGTTACAGTCAATCAAAAGATTCTTGTCACATAAGTTCTCCATGAAAGACCTAGGTGATGCCACCTACATTCTGGGGATCCAGATCTATCGTGATAGATCAAAGAGGATGTTGGGACTTTCGCAGTTCAGGTACATAGACACCATATTGAAAAGATTCAGTATGGAAGATTCTAAGCGCGGTAACCTACCGGCTTGTCACGGAATCACCCTCTCCAAAGATATGTCTCCCAAGACTGATTTGGAAAGAGATCGCATGTCTATTATACCCTACGCTTCAGCGGTAGGCTCTATAATGTATGCGATGTTATGTACCAGACCAAATGTAGCATACGCATTGAGCGTAGTAAGCCGGTATCAAGCAAACCAAGGGGAGAATCACTGGATAGCAGTAAAGAACATTCTCAAGTACTTGAGGAGGACTAAGGAGATGTTCTTGGTGTATGGCGGAAAAGACCTCCAGATGGAGGCCTTTTCCGACTCCGGCTTCCAGAGTGACAAAGATGACTCCAAGTCCATGTCGGGTTATGTCTTTACCCCCAATGGAGGGGCGGTCTGTTGGAAGAGTTCCAAACAGGAGACCGTTGCTGACTCAAAAATGGAAGCGGAGTACATAGCTGCTTGCGATGCCGCAAAAGAAGTCTAGATGAAGAAGTTCCTCACAGAACTTCAGGTAGGTTCCTTCCAGTGTTGGTCCAATACCTCTGTATTGTGACAACAACGGCGCTATAGATTTAACGAAGGAACCCAGGTCCCATCAGAAGTCCAGACACATCTTAAGGCGGTATCACCTGATCAGGGAGATCGTAGATCGCTGGGAGATCGAGATGAAAAGAGTAGAGACGGAGAATAACATTGCTGATCCATTCACAAAGGCCCTTCCTCAGACGCAGTTCGAGAGGCTATTCGAGATGATAGGTCTACGATATGCCAGCTCATGGCCCTAGTGCAAGTGGGAGATTGTTAGTGTATATGCCCTAGGGGCCATTATTGTATCATACTAGATTGTATATTACTTAATGGAAGCTTGGGATATTCACAGTTGTATATACAGTCTTGCTAAAAATGGTAGTATGCTACTTGGTTTGTATCTACTTTAATATGTGCATATGTTTCTTGTAACGTATCACTTATACATATTAGTAGAGCCCATAGGATCTTTGCTTGATTACCAGCGTTGTGATGGCAGTCACACTAGTGGGGGCTGGGTAGTCTGTAAGCAACATCCTATACAGGTCCCTGGTCGATGGATTATCGAGATAGGGCATCGATATTCTGGAGTAGACTAAGTGTGTACGCTTCTCATCCCAGTTGGGGAGATGGTCTGTCCCACAGCCATCAGTACGTCGTACTGGAGATAGTATACAGGTGCTCGTTAGGTTACGGGTACACCGGACAGGACTCGCAGGGGAACTGATTGGTTGGTATTATACCCGTCGTCAGTTAACAGTTCCCAGGTGACATGAGTACAGCATAGTCCGCAGACTTGACACTGCTACTTCGCCTCGAGTGTGTCCCACTGTTCTTAGATTGCTACCCTACCACGGCTCAAAGGAGTCGTGCAAACAGGTAGCAGTTGGGTGCAGTCCCGAGCACTTGGAGGCAGTAGTGGTTAGACAGGATTCGTCTCTCCCGGTATTAGGAGATGATATCGCGCTGTGCCAGAGAGCCATTACACAAAGTCCCTGGACAGGGCAAGCGAGATATACTGGTAGGTTCCAGTAGCTTCTCAGGGTGTAATGGGCTTCACTCCGACACGACTTATACAGCTGTTAGGGGACTGACGCTTGCCGCCCCTAGGCTTGATATGCGATAGTCTTAGACGAATAGACCGGACTGTACGGAGATTGTCATATCAGGCTCAGTAGGAGTTCGGATGGTTTTTTCTCATCGGCCTTCTTATCGACATCTACCTGGGGACCGTTACGTACAGCTAGTGCCGCTTGCGGCCTGTGGTTAAAACCCACTGCCAGCGTAGTGTCGAGTCTTTAGAGTCCCACACAGAGAGTTTCCCTGCTCCAGGCAAAACGATATAGAGGTCGTATGGTTTTACGACAAGGGTTCGGACGCGTACGTGTGTTTACGCATGTACGACTTTTCGGACAGTTTTTACTAGCCGGCTTTGGTTTAAGCCAGATTCTAGTATCGGGTTATTGGATTTAAACAGTCTAAAGTTTTTCCGTGTTTTCATGGATTGGAGGGGCGTTCTCGTAATTTGTCAGGAAGCTTCTAGAAGCATGGTGACTTGTGGGGGTAAGGTGGCATTGCATTAAATGAGATTAGTGACTCACTTGTGTGATTCATCCATGTCATTAATGCATCATAAATGCTTAATGACTCATGGAGATGAATCACTCAAATGCATTTACGAAGCATGGTTGATTAATCATTTATTTATTTATTTGATAAATAATAATGCTTCATAAATATTATGATAGATCATTATCTCATTTCATTCTCATCTTCACCTTCTCTCTCCTCAAGCTCTCTCATTCTTCAAACCCTAACCCTAACCTCTCATGAGTTGAGATCAAGGGTTAGCTAGACTAATACATCCATAACCTCACTCTATATCCCCTAGGTAGCTTAGATTAGAACTTTAAGCAACCTAGTTATCTCAAGTTTGAGATTAAGCTTGGCGTAGGAGCTTTCGGGTGGATCGTCTTTGATTCGAGGAGGCCGTTGAGGTGCCGATGTTCCAAGGAGCCTACGAGGAGTGGAGGACCGCGATGAAGACCCGAAGGACAAGTAACGTGAGGTATAACTTCGAATCCGAGTAGTTAAAACTTTCGTAGTTTGTTAGCAATGGTTTAGATAACGACTCATGCGCTCAAGTCCGTGTTACGAAGCTTTGATAATCGTTTTTCATATATTCCGCCACCCCGCAAGTTCGTGGGGTGTATGACATGGACTTACACGCTCAAGCATCTAACGCCTGCTCATCAGGCTTCCATGTCTTTTTATTTATTTAGCGCGGGCATCTGAGTCTTTTTTGGATTTGTTCAGGTCTTCTCGCCGTTCAACCGGGTCAAGTCCAGGCATCCGAGTCCTGCTCGGGAATTCGAGTCATGGTCGGGCATCCGCGTCTTTTTATTGATTTGGTGCGGGCATCCAGGTCTTTTTTGGATTTGGCCTAGGTCTTCTCGCCGTTTAACTGGGTCATGCTCAGGTATCTGAGTCCTGCTCGGGCATCCGAGTCATGCTCAAGCAAGCGCGTCTTTTTATTGATTTAGCGCAGGCATCTAGGTATTTTTTTGGATTTGGCCTAGGTCTTCTTGCCGTTCAACCGGGTCATGCCCAGACATCCGAGTCCTGCTAAGGCATCCGCGTCTTTTTATTGATTTGGTGCGGGCATCCTGGTCTTTTTTGGATTTTGCCTAGTTCTTCTCACCGTTCAACCGGGTCATGCCCAGGAATTCGAGTCATGCTCGAGCATCTGAGTCTTTTTATTGATTTGACACAGGCATCCAGGTCTTTTTTTGATTTGGCCTAGGTCTTCTCTCCATTCTTCTGTTTCGAGGCTAAGAGGAAATATTTTCCCCCCTGGACCCCTTACCTGCAGTTCTCATCAAGGGTCATGCCTTCGTGATTGATCGTTCATCCATCATCTGCAATTAGTTTGATAAAGCAAGAGATATCATTTGAGCAGGTAATTTATATTTCAATACGCGGTTTGTTTTTTCCAAAAAGTTGTTTTTCGGCGGAACGGTTTGCCATGTTGGGCAACTCGTCCTGCTTAAACATACTCATTACCAAATTTTAAAGATACATAAATAAAACATTAAAGGAAAACACAAAAGTTCTTATCTTTGCTCTTAGCTATTGATAATATCGTCGGAGGTTGTAGGTGAGCCATATTCGTGGCAACTGTTCGCCATCCACAGTCTCTAATATGGAAGTACCTTGACGGGCCACTTTAGCGACCCTGTAAGTCCCCTCCCAGTTGAGGCCTAGTTTTCTGTGCTTGTTGGTCCGGTCTGTGACGTCCTTCCTTCGAAAAACTAGGTTTCTTGTTTTAAAGTGCTTGATCTTGACTTTGGCGTTGTGGTAGTGAGCTGCTTTGATTTGATAAGTGGCGGTCTTTTTGGCTGCCAAATCTCTAGCTTCCTCTAACAGATCGAGATGTTCCCTTCTGTTTTCCTCATTTTCTTTTACCGTGTACCGGTCTACCCGAAAGGTCGGTACCTGAACATCGGTGGGGATGACCGACTCCGTTCCATAGGCTAAGAAGATGGGTGTTGGGAAGGCTATCATTACCTTTACCTTATTTTTCAAGTCTGACGGGAGCTCTCTTCGCTGGAGGAAGGCTATAATTTCGTCCATCCAGCACGGTTCCAGCTGGTCGGTGATCAGGATTTATGGAAGGTCGATGCTTCGCGCATAGAGCCATTCCAGAAAAATGGGACCGCACGAACCTTCTGTTGGGGAGGATGCTAATTTTGATAGGGTGTTAGCTTGGAAATTCTCACTTCTTGGGAGTTTGATAAGTTTTTCTTCTATGAAATGGGTCAATAGGCCCTTAACTCGAGCGGCATATAGCACTATTTGATCATCCTTAGTTCCGTAATCTCCTCGTACTTGCCCAAAACCGAGCTGTGAATCAGTATGGAGTTTTACTCGGTCGGCTCCCAGGACTCGTGCCATGTTGAGATCGATGATAATGACCTCATACTCTGCTTCATTGTTAGTTTCTTCGAAGTTGAAGTGAATCGCATATTGCACTTTGAAGCAGTGCAGGCCCATTATGAGGACTCCTGCGCCCACACCGGTCTCACACGCTGAGCCGTCTACCTAGACGTCCCATACTGGCAGCTCTTCAGCCGCGACTTCTGCTACCTGCAGTGATTCGGGGTCGGGAATTGTGCATTCAACCACGAAGTCTGGTCCTTTATGTTGTGTATGTAGTGGTACGTAAGGTCGAAATCACTGAGCTTGACCGTCCATTTGAGGAGTCGTCCTGAGGGCTCTAGCTTTTCCATCAATGCTTTAAGGGGATGATCGGTTATGACAACGACTGGGTGGCTCTGGAAATAAGGGCACAGTCGCCATGCCGATGTAACTAGCATGAAGGTTACCTTATAAATCTTAGTATACTGCTCTTTTGCTCCCCGAAAGGCTAGGATGGTTTAATAGATCGGCTTCCGGGTTTGTTCCCTTTCGCTGATAAGAACTGAGCTTAACGCTCGTTCGGATATGGCTAAGTACAATAGAAGTTCTTCCCTAACTTTCAGCTTGATCAACAAAGGAGGAGCTGACAGGTACTCTTTAAGATTGACGAAGGCCCGGTCGCACTCGAATGACCATTCAAAATTTTTGATATTGCGCAAGATGTTGAAGAAAGAGAGGGCTTGGTCTGCTGATCTTGACAAGAAACGATTGAGGACCACCATTCTTCCTGCCAGACATTGTACCTCCTTGATGTTTCGGGGGGAGTTTCATATTCAACACGGCTTTTATTTTATCCAAGTTAGCCTCTAATCCTTGAGACGTGATCACGAAGCCGAGAAACTTCCCTAAGCGGGCACCAAAAGTGCACTTTGCCAGGTTCAGCTTCATCGCTTTCGGAGCACCATGATGGTTTCGCGCAAGTCCGACACATAGTCTCTCTTGCCAAAGCTGACTTCATAAGCATGTCATCAATGTATACCTCGATGTTTTTGCCAATTATTTTGGAAAATATTTTGTTTAAGAGTCTTTGATACGTGGCTCCAATGTTCTTTAAGCCGAAAGGAATATCCTGGTTGCAGAATTGGCTGTGCTCTGTCCGGAACGTTGTTTCTTCATCGGCATCCTTGTGCATCCTGATCTAGTTATACCCAGAGTAGGGATCCATGAAACTCAACATCTCATATCCATAGGATTCGTCAATAAGGTGGTCAATCGTTGGGAGCGGGAACGTGTCTTTAGGACATACCTTGTTTAATTCGGTGAAATCAATGCACATTCTTCGCTTCCCATTGGCCTTCTTGACTAGGAAGGGGTTTGCAAGCCAGGTAGTGTATTGCAACTCCCTTATAAATCCTACTTTGGCTAGCTTCTGCACCTCTTCCTCGATAGCCATAATATTTTCAGTGGAGAAGCATCTTTTCTTCTGTTTGATGTAGGGGACCCCTTGGGAGGTATTTAACCTATGCACCACTATAGCGGGATCAATCCCTAGCATGTCAGCTAGGATCCATGGAAATGCATCTATGTTATTCCTTAATAAGACAACGAGCTGTGCCTTTGGGTCGGGAGCGATGGATTTACTGACGTGAACCCAATGGCTAGAATCCCCATCATTCAACATATTTTTTCTAACTCTTCTGCGGGTGTCGCTCGCTCCTTCCGAAAGTCATTTCTAGTGTCGATGTCATCCACCTATAGGGTTTCTCCCTCGTGTTTTTTAAACTTTAATTGTGCGACATAGCAGGTGCGAGCGGAGGCTTGGTCCCCTTTCACTTCTCCTATTCCTCGGGGTGTTGGGAATTTCATTTTCAAGTGGTGGGTGGAGATGACGGCCCGAACCAGATTTAAAGATCATCTCCTGAGGATTACGTTGTATGCTGAAGGGACTTCTGCCACCGTAAATTCAACTTATATTGATTTCTGTTGAGGGGCCATTTCCAAAGTGATGGGAAGGGCAATTATTCCCAAGACGACCGTTGAATGGCCCGTAAATCTAACCAAGGGGCCCGAGAAATCTCTCATCTGACTAGCCTAGTTTGTCAAAACACAGGCTCATCATGATATCAGCTGAGCTCCCGGTGTCTACAAGTATTCTCTTTATGTCAAAAGCATGTATCCTAACAGATATCATCAATGGGTCATCGTGCGGATGTTGGACATGTTGTGCATATCTCTTGGTAGTTTCGCCGAAGGAGCCTCTGTGACCTGGTTAATGTTCGAGGTGTAACTTTCTCTTTCCTTAGCGCTGGCTCCACCGGATGCCAGTCCTCCTGCTATGATTGCGATAACACCTCTCGCTGGTGGACTCCTCCTGCCAGGTTCATCGCGGCCCCTTGCATTATGCCGAGTGTCACAAACGTCCCTATCAGCTCGTCGCCCTCTATTCTGTTCGGAGAGCGACAATTTTCTCGGTTTTCACGACCTCTTGGGGTATATACGAAGCACCCCCGGTGTCCCCCTTTAATGAGGTTCTTGATCTCTTTCTTCAAATGGGTACCGTTTTCATCAGTGGTATGGCCATGTTGGTCGTAATAACAGCAATACAGGTCGGTTTCCCTCGGGTGCTTTGATTCTTGTTGCTTCTGTGGTGGTCGGTAGTTGTCCTGTCATTTAAGGAAGGTAAGGACCTCATCCCTAGTGTTGGCAATGGGTTATATACCATATGTGTTGGTGCTAACCCCCGGTTTATCCTGGCTCGGTCCTATAGGCCCTCATCCCTCTGAGCCCTTCGGGGTTCTTCCTTTCAATGAGTGTCATCTGAGTTCACGCGCTTCTTTTTTCCATCTCATGAGGTTGTCAAGACATCCTCTTCATTTATATATTTCTCGGCATGTTTATTAAGCTCGATAAGGTAGTGACAGTGTTTTTCGCCAGCAAGGAGAGTAGGGTGCTTTTTATGAGCATTGTTCGAAACGTCGTTAGAACTATCGGGATGTTCTGCTTCAAATCTTCCACGTCATTAATTTCTTTGAAGAAGCGCGGGAAGAAAACCTTCAGTGGTTCTTTCGTCCCTTGTCGGATAGTCAAGGTGTTGTGGGCTTACTTCCTGCGACGCTCGTTTTCTAAGAATTAGCTTTGGAAGGCCGTGGCCGTTCTTGGAAACTCGTGATCAAGTGGCGGGGGCTTTTAGATTACAGAGTGGCCCCCTTATGCAGAGTTATGGAGAAGATCTTGCAAAGAATGGGGTCGGACGGTTGCATCGGCGCTATCACAGCCTTGAAGGTGCGAAGATGATCGGTCGAGTCTCCCATCCTATCAAACCTGTCCAATGAGGGAACCTTAAGCTTTTGTGGGATAGGCTCGTCGATGATGTGCTGGGCAAACGGTTCTCCTCCTATTTCCAGATCATTATACTCATTGTCTCTCCTCTCCAGGGCTCGGACCTTTCGTAGTAGGTCGTCCACGCGGGGGTCGGCCCTGGAGACGTCGGAGCTGGATTGTTCCCCCTGAGCTCGGGATAGGTGACTTGGGATGGGTTGATAGTCACTTTCAGAGTCATCATCACTTGGGAGATCGTCCTCTCTCGTCCTCCTCTTACCTCTGTTAGGGCACTGTTGGCGCTCAGGCTCGGGTTGGGACAGAGTCGGTGCGGCCCGAGCTGGAGGAGGCTTATAACCTTCACATTAGACGGCTTCCCGGGTGGAGCTCCGATCTCTCAGCTTGGGCACAGCGTGCTGGGAAGGCACTGGGTTAGGGTTCTCTTATGGTGGCGGCCCGGGCTCAAAGGCTCCGAGTAGTTTGATGGTTTTGTTCCCGCCAAAAATTTCTGCGCAAAAAGAGCCTAAGGTATCAAATGGCAACGATACGCTTAAGAAAATGCGAAACAGTATTTTCCGGGCTATATTTTGACAAACTCCTGAATGAGAAATAGCTAAATTTTGATGGTATCGAAAGTGTCTCGAAAAATCCTTCGATTTGATATATTATGGGCCTCATAATTCATCCGGGATCAAAAGTTATGAGGCATCACGTGCCCACACGTGACCGGGCATCACGTGCCGACACGTGATGGTTTCCTGAGGATTCTGAAATAATAAGAATTAAATTCTGACCAAAAGGGGTCACGTGCCCACACGTGATGGGCCTTTAAACCCACTGAAAAGAATTAAAAGATATTATAAAACAGCAAGGAATACCCCAATGGGGCATCACGTGCCCACACCTGACCAAAGGTCACGTGCAGACATGTGATGGGTTCCTAAGCTCTCTGAATTAATAGAATTAAATTATAATTAAATAATCAATCAGTGGGGTCACGTGCCAACACATGATAGGCTCTTAAACTCTCTGAAATAATAGAATTAAATTCTAATTAAATAATTAATCAGTGGGGTCACGTGCCAACATGTGATGGGTTTCTGAGCCCTCTAAACCAATAGAAGTAAATTCTAATCAAATAATCAATGAATGGGGTCACGTGCCAACATGTGATGGGCCTTTAAACACACTTAAAATGGTATAATAAAAAAATAGGAAAAACCCCAATGGGGCATCATGTGCCAACACGTGACCAAGGGTCACGTGCTGACACGTGATAATTCCTGAGTTCTTTAAACAACAAAATTAAATTCTGGTTAAATGCTTAATCGGAGGGGTCACGTGTCAACACGTGATGGGATCCTAAGATCTTTGAGATAATAGAATTAAATTCTAATTAAGGGAAATCAAAAACCTTAATATTTTCCTAGATCTTTCCAAACAGAAGGATTGTGCTCTGTAAAATGGGGCACCGTTAGATTAAAAATTCAATGGTGATTAAAAATCATCAATTTATGGAAAGATTCTATACAAGGAAAGATTTCCCTGAAATTGGAATAACAGATAAAAGATCTTTTGGATTAAAAATCCAATGGTGAATAAAATTCACTGAGTGATCTAAAAGATCATGTTGGTTACAAAATCAATTAAAATCTGAAATGATAAAGTATCGTGGAAAGAAAACAAAAAAATATAATACATATAAAATGAAACTTTTGCCCTGCTTGTGAGATCACATCGATCCCTATATACAATCCAGGGGCACAAACAAAGAGGGAACCATATCATCCCACCGGGCGTGCCAGAATCTGTTCCCCAACGAAATACGGAGACGAGACCGCGTAGATTAGTCTTGCCTGAATTTCGAGGGCAGATGCTATTTGGTGCTATCCTTCCGTCTCTCCGAAGATGCCAAGTTGATTTATGACATCATGTATCGAAGGTTTAAACGGATGCGGCCGATGTAGCAGACTTCGTCAGATTCCCCCTCATTGGGTTTTTGATTGTGGGGACGCTCTTCCCTGCAGACGCAAGCCCCTGTAGTTAATTACGCTACCACATCGCGAAAACCACTTTCTCCTTCTCCAGATGGTCACTTCGTGTTGTGGGTGTTTATTTTGTTTTTGGTTGCCCGTGGATTGCATACGGAGACTGATTTATGTTGTCGCCCGTAGGGCGTGGATCAGTCCAAATCCGTATTTTCATAGATTTGGGGTTGGGGTTGGGTTTAAGGATACGTTAGTCTCATTTGAGACTAAGATCAACTTAAACGTTAGTTAAGGATACGTTAGTCTAACTTTAGACTAAGATCAACTTAACAGTTTGTTAAGGACACGTTAGTCTAATTTTAGACTAAGGTCAACTTAACCATTTGTTAAGAATACGTTAGTCTAATTTTAGACTAAGATCTACTTAACAGGATCATTTAGATCCAACAAAAGAGCATTTGGGCTCTATTGTTTTAGGTTAGGGACTTTCCGGAAGATTACCAATTTAAGGACGTGGTGGTCTAAGGTTAAGGATATCATAGTCCGTGGGTTTAAAGGGACCCCACGGTCCAAGGTTAAGGACATCATAATCCATGGGTTTAAGGACGCCACAGTCCGGTTTAAAGACGTCATAGTCTATAGAGTTTAAGGACATCATAGCCCATGAGTTTAAGGACCCCACAATCCAGTTTAAAGACGTCATAGTCTATAGAGTTTAAGGACATCATAGTCCATGAGTTTAAGGACCCCCACAGTCCATGGAATGATTGGCTATCAGGACCCGTCATCTCTCTGAAAACGTTGAAGGATTGCATCGACGAATATCAAACGAGTGAAGAGATGTATCCTTGAACCAAAGTTGATTGGGAAATCTGTAGTCCAATTTGGGACTAAGATCAATTAATTAGATTATGAGCACATGGGCTCAGTTAAATCTGAATTGAGCACTTATGGCCAACTTGGGCTAAGTCCAATTAGGTTTGAAATATTGGTCCTTTGTTAGACTGTTGAACATTTGTCTGGGTTCATCCCCCTATTATTTAGCAATGCTAAACAAGGGTTTGAGGATCTGACAACATTTTGTCTTTTACTGGGCGTTGATCATTCATCATAGCTCTGGGGTTTATTTTGAATGTCATATGAAATGATCAAGTTTGGAAGAATGTAGTTGGGGTTCAATCAAAGGGGAGATCTTGTCTCTGGAAAACTTAGCTGACTTTGGGCTAAGGCTGGTTTAAAAAAAGTGTTAAACACTAGCACATATCGGGCAGTCACGTGTTCCCACGTGATGCATTTAAAAATAGTGTTAAACACTAAAAGAATGAAGTGCTTAAAATAGTGTTAAACACTAGGGGCAAAACACTCAAAATAGTGTTAAACACTAAAAATGAGGTGGTCACGTGGGGTCACGTGAGGCGTCTGAGAATTGGGTCAAACCTCCTTTATTTTACCCTCAAATCTGCAAACAAGTGTTAAACACTTAGCTTTCAGGCCATCACATGTGAGCACGTGAGGCATCTGAAGATGGGGCCAGACTTCCTTTGTTTTCTTCCCAGCATATTCAAATAAGTGTTAAACACTTTTGGTTTTCAGACCATCACGTGTGGGCAGGCGATGGGTTGTCATGCATTGATTATTAAAGTGTTTATTAAGGGGTCACGTGGGGACACGTGAGGGCGCCCAAAATTGATTCTGCCCTTGGATTTGTTCCCTTTTGTTTTGAGGGTCACGTGTGAGCATGTGAGGCATTTGTTGGGGTAAAAATTTACACCCCGGTTGACCGAGTCAAAGTCAAGGTCAACCCCCAAGCTAGGTGAGCCAAAGCCCAGGTCAAGCGGGCCCATACCCAAGTCGAGCCCGCGGCCAGCCTCCCCATGCCAACAACAAAATCATGTAATAAATAATTTTTATGTAATTTTTTATACATGAATGTATGCAAAATGGGCATAAAGCCAATATTTTGTAAGCCCATGGCTTATGTGCAAAAATGAAATGGCACATGAACCATGGGATAGGCTAAAATGCCATTTTGTGAAGCCCAAGGGGCTATATGTAAATATTTAAGCCTATAAAAGACAACATGATGATGAATAAAGGGACCTTTTTTATTCTCTCCACAAAAATTTTAGATCTGAGATCTTTTGTGCCTCCTGCTCCTTCTCCAAGGTTCTAAACCTTCTCATTTCTTTTGAATTAAATCAAGAGTTTTACTCTTTCTTTTCAAAAACTAAGAAGTCTTCCACCACAAAACCCACAAAGGGGAACTTGGATCCACCATTAGATCTCAGAAAGGAGGGATTTTTAGATCTCACATCTCTTGATCATCAAGATCCAGCCAACAGAGGAGGAAGAGGAAGAACCCCTTTCATCAACAAAAACATTTTAGGAGTTTAACTTCATATATTTACATAGATATATATATAATAAATATTTCCTATCTGAAGCATAGCTTCTGGTTCTGGGACTAAAAGTCCCTTTGTCTCGCCAGCGCCCAGCGCTCGAGCGCAAAACGCCCACGTGCCGACACGTGGCGCGCTTGCGCTCAGGCGCAAAGCGCTCGAGCGCAAAGCGCCCACGTGCCGACACGTGGCGTGCTTGCGCTCAGGCGCACTGCGCGTGAGCGCAAAGCGCCCACGTACCGACACGTGGCGCACTTGCGCTCAGGCGCACTGCGCTCGAGCGCAAAGCACCCACATGCCGACACGTGGCGTGCTTGGCTCAGGCGCACTGCGCTCGAGCGCAAAGCGCTCACGTGCCGACACGTGGCGCACTTGCGCTCAGGCGCACTGCGCTCGAGCATAAAGCGCCCACGTGCCGACACGTGGCGTGCTGCGCTCAGGCGCACTGCGCTCGAGCGCAAAGCGCCCACGTGCCGACACGTGGCGCGCTTGCGCTCAGGCGCACTGCGCTCGAGCGCAAAACGCCCACGTGCCGACACGTGGCGCGCTTACGCCTGAGCGCACAGCACCTAAGCGCACAGCGCTCAAGGCGCTGGCCCCACGCATCCTTTGGATGCCTTTTCCCCCTCTTTCTTTTATATATATATATACATATATACATATATATATATATACACATATGTATACATATTTACACACACACATACTCCGCGACACTGTCCCTGTTAGAAAAAAATTTCTAACGGGGCGCTGCCCCGCACCCCGCAAGGGGGCTGCTAGCCCCCTTGACCCCTAGCCAGCTATCCGGGTAGCGGGACCCCCGTAAAAACTCTGCGTGGCTCCCGATATATCCAAACCCCCTTTCAAAACACAACACACATACACTGCACATTGAGTTCGCATGACCATTTTAACCCGTTAATCGGAGGTTCCCTCGCCTCAAAGGCGAGGGGTAATTAACGGCAGCTTAGTCCGCGGCTGCCGGAGATTTGGATCCCCACAATCAATAAACCCCGGCCTACCCTAGGCAGGGGGAATCTGTAGTATACGCCTGACAAGCGCGCGCGTATTCCCATCTCAATGGGGTGACGAAAAACACCCTACAGATTCTGGCACGCCCGGTGGTACTAATTTCTCCTCCCATATTTCGGGTTAAGCATTCATGCGAACTCAATCATTATACATACCTGTATTATACTAAAATAATGCTCTTTCATGCAGATTTTCAAGCAATCACCTTCCGACGATGTCTCCAAAGATGAACTCAGCTCCCATCTCCTACACGATGAGGATAGACTCTAGGACGGTCCTTCCGGGCAGTCTCGGGCGACAATGGGAGGAGCCGCTGCTACCATTCGGCTCTATTATGTTCATGCCAGTTGGCGCCATCCCTGCTCCTCAAGCCCCGGTGGCAGACAAACCGGTCTCGAAAGGCAGGAGACCAAATGTGGTGGTCGCGAGGGCATCTCAGCCCAAGCGCAAGTCCGTTTCCGAATGACTCTCCATAGCCCCAGCTGGGGGCAAGGCCATCGGCACCAATAAGGCTACAACGCATCCCGAGCAAGCTCCAGCGGTGCCATTAACCACTGCTCGATCGGGTGTCTTCTCTAAGCTCCCCGCCAGTGAGAAAGAAACGACTGGATATGAGGTCCATACTGTCTACATGGTGGGCACGCGCAGCAAGAGCAAGGACGGGGCCACTACATCCCAAATCCAATCTGGCGTGAATATGGCTGCCACATCCCAAGGCCAGCCTCCTCTGGAAGGTAATGAAGACCTTCCCAGTGAGACTGATAAGCAGAAAGACCCTTCGATCCATTAGGAGTCGGGCTCGGAAAGCGAAGAAGAGCCAACTTTCCGCCCCAGGACCGCGGAGCAAGAGCTGCTTCAAGAGCTCCGAAAGCAGCTCAGAAACAAAGACAAGGAGATGACCAAGCTCTACTCCAAAATTGATGACTTGACAAATGTCGTCCTACAGCTCACGGCCCAACTTGCCTCTCAGCCGACCAATCAAGCGGAGGGCTCTGCTCGTGAACCGGGAAATGGTGTCCTAAAGCAGCCGACACCTATTCCCTTAAATCCAAAAGTAAGCGAACTACATGAAAATCAGTCGCATCCTATCTCGGGAAATGTCTTGGCTACCGATGACAGTAGCCCGCTAACTCAAGATCAAATCATGGATTTGGTTGCCAGCAAAGTCAAAACATTGGTGGCCGAAGCCGAAGCGCAAAAGGATATCAGCAGTAGTGGGAGACCATATCCCGCTCAGTATGATCTGGTAGAATTTCCTAGCGGCTATATCATCCCCAAATTCGGAAGATTCGATGGGACGGAAAATGCGAATCAACACATCGCCCACTTCAAAGCCTCATGCGGGAATACTGGGGGCAATGATGCGCTTCTCCTCCGCCAATTCGTTAATAGCTTGACCGATGTTGCTTTCGACTGGTATGCGATCATACCGGATGGCTCCGTTACTACTTTCGTCCAAATGGAATCTTTGTTTCGACAAAGGTTCATGAGCGTCAGCGATAAGATCACCATTGCCGAGCTCGTAAGGACCAAGCCCAAGAACAACGAAAGCAGCACGGATT
Source organism: Agapanthus africanus (assembly GCA_030015575.1). Taxonomy (NCBI): domain Eukaryota; kingdom Viridiplantae; phylum Streptophyta; class Magnoliopsida; order Asparagales; family Amaryllidaceae; genus Agapanthus; species Agapanthus africanus. The sequence continues at coordinate 501,080,391 of CM057345.1, forward strand.
TTATAACCCGATGGCGCAATCTCTCCGTCAAATGCGAACCGCTGATAGAGCAGGACCAATCAGTCAGTCTCCTCATCGGAAATCTCAACAATTGGATGGCCCCGTTTCTATGCACCGCGGGTCTCAAAACATTCCAAGAGCTGATCAGGAAAGTCCAGATGCTGGAGCGCTCAAAGCAGGAGTCCTCCTCGGATTCCCAAAATAACAATAGGTCATGGAGAAACCAAAAGGACGATAATCGCAAAGGCGGAAACTCCGATGATTCTGAATCTTTCAACACTTCGGCTAACCGAAATAAGCAAGGGATGAGCGGGCCTAGCGCCAACCAGCCTCGGAAGCCAGTGTTCGGAGAGGGAGGAGAATCTCCACTGAAAGAGAAGCTGGATAAGGTCTATTCCTTCAGAAGGGACAAAATCCGTAAAATATTCAAAGACGCCCTGAAGAACGGTCTACAACTGCCAGAGTCAAAAAGACCGCAGGAAGCGAATAGGACCGACGACCCTAAATATTGCCCCTATCACAGAGTGATAGGCCATGCCATTGAGGACTGCTTCGTCTTCAAAGATTGGGTCGAAAAGCAATACAAGGCAGGAGAGATAGAACTGTCTAAAGGCGTGTTAACAAACAGTCCAGCTACGACCGCCAATTTCATACAAACGGAGACCGAAGTTCTTCATGAAACTGATTCTCTCAGACATCTGCCTTTCTCTGAAAACAATCGACCACCACGTCATTAAACTAGGAACAGTCGACCTCTAAGTCGTTAAACTGGGAATGTAAAATAAAATGTAAATAAACAAAAAAATGTGTAAATAAAAGAAAAATAAATAAAAGCCGAAATGATAGGGCAACTCGCAATAAAAATCAGCGAGTAAAAATGAAAATGAAAATAAAACCGAAATGATGGGGCAACCGCGAATAAATAGCCGAAATGATAGGGCAATCGCGACTTTCGCGATAAGAAAAGCTGAAATGATAGAGCAATCGCGGTAAAACAAAAAAATATATGCAAAAACAAATAAACAAAAATAAAACAACGGCGAATGATGAGTCGCTCCTGGTACCATATTCCAGTGCAGCGATGCAGACGCCAACCAAAATCCAATTTTTCAAAATTTTCCCAGCCCTACGGTTGGTGCCAAAGTTGACCATCGTATACAATCCACGGGCTCAAATAATTCTCATCATACCCATGCCCCACCGTAATCACCAGTTACGCGGCTGGTCTCCGCCTTTGGAATTATACTCCATTGAGAGGACCCACTCATGTGTCCTCACGATACATGAGGAGAACAAACTTTTGTGGGATCCTTAGGACTCACAAAGGAAAAACACACTTACGAGTCCTCACGACTCCTAAGGAGAAAATACACCTGCGGGATCCTTACGACTCGTAGGGAGAAAATGCTTTTATGGGACCCTCACGTCCCATAAAATTGAAAAGCCTTAGGCGATAGGGATCTAAACCTGTCTCCTAAGCCATCGCTCCACAATCCCCAAGTAGCGAATGATGAGTCGCTCCTGGTACTATGTTCAAGTGCAGCGATGCAGACGCCGACCAAATTCCAACTTCCAAATCCCATAATGGCGAATGATGAGTCGCTCCTGGTACCATATTCCAGTGCAGCGATGCAGACGCCAACAAAGTCCTAAAATGTTTTTGGCCCTACGGTCTGGATCATACATCCTGCAAAACCGTATACAATCCACGGGCGTAAAACGATCCCAATCTCTCTCAAGTCCTACCGGTGAGACCACATTCAAAGTCCCACCAAAAAAATAAAAAAAAAAAGTAAAAAAAAAATATAAAAATATAAAAAGAATGGTAAGTCCACAAGCAAAATGGGCACGGATGAAAACCCGAAATGGCTCCGTGAGTAAAAACAGCAGGACTGCCGGCGAGTTTGTGAAAACCCGATTGGGCGCAAACTTGTAAAAAAAAAAGAAATGAAATGCACTCGCAAAGTCCTCTCGACTTTGTGAGGAGAAAATTCCCGCGTGAGATCCTTACGACTCACAAAGGAGCAACACACTTAGGAGTCCCCACGACTCCTAAGGAAAAAATACACCTACGAGATCCCTTCGACTCGTAGGGAGAAAATGCTTTTATGGGACCCTTACGACCCATAAAATTGAAAAGTCTTAGGTTATAGGGACCTAAAACCTGTCTCCTAAGCCATCGTTTCCTAATAAGCAAACGCAAATGATGATTCGCTCCTGGTACCATATTCCAGTGTAGCGATGCTGATACCAAACAAAAAAAACCAGTTTCCAAGTCCTCCCGGGGCAAATGATGAGTTGCACCTAGCATTATTCCAGTGCAGCAATGCAGATGCCAAACCAAAACCAATCCCAAAATCCTCTCATGACAAATGATTCGCTCCTGGTACCATATTCCAGTGTAGCGATGCTGATGTCAACCCAAATCAAATCAAACCAACAAACTCTACGGCGGAATCATGCTTCGTCTCAGAATATACCCCGTGTCGAAATCATGCTTCGCCTCGGGATATCTACCTTCCCTGCCGGAATTATGCTCCGCCTCGGAATCAAATCAACCAACCAGCTCTGCGTCGGAACCATACTTCTTCTCAGAGTGTACCCCGCGTCGAAATCATGCTTCGTCTCGGTGTATCTGCCTTCCCTGTCGAAATTATGCTTCGTCTCGGAATCAAGTCAGCCAACAAGCTCTGCGCCGGAATCATGCTCCGTCCCAGAATATACCCCGTGTCGAAATCAATGCTTCGCCTCGGAATATTTTCCTTCCTTGTCGGAATTATACTTCGTCTAGGAATCTACCTCTGCATCGAAATCATGCTTCGGTCAGAATGTCTGCCGCTCTTCGGAATGATGCTCCGAACCCTTGGAATCATGCTCCGCTCATCGGAATGATGCTCCGATCCTTTGAATTATGCTCCGCTCATCGGAATGATTCTCCGATCCCTGGAATCATGCTCCGCCCTTCGGAATGATGCTCCGAATCCTGGAATGATGCTCCGCTCATCGGAATGATGCTCCGATCCCTGGAATCATGCTCCGCTCATCGGAATGATGCTCCGATCCTTGGAATTATGCTCCGCAAATTGGAATGATGCTCCGCTCATCGGAATGATGCTCCGATCCTTGGAATTATGCTCCGCTCATCGGAATGATACTCCGATCCCTGGAATCATGCTCCGCCCTTCGGAATGATGCTCTGAATCCTGGAATGATGCTCCGCTCATTGGAATAATGCTCTGATCCTTGGAATGATGCTCCGCTCATCGGAATGATGCTCCGATCCTTGGAATTATGCTCCGCTCTTCGGAAAGATGCTCCGAACTCTGGAATCATGCTCCGCTCTTCGGAATGATGCTCCGAACCCCTGGAATCATGCTCCGCTCATCGGAATGATGCTCCGATCCCTGGAATCATCCTCCGCCTTTCGGAATGATGCTCCGATCCCCTGGAATGATGCTCCGCTCATCGAAATGATGCTCTGATCTTTAGAATTATGCTCCGCAAATTGGAATGATGCTCCGCTCATCGGAATGATGCTCCGATCCTTGGAATTATGCTCCGCTCTTCGGAAAGATGCTCCGAACTCTGGAATCATGATCCGCTCTTCGGAAAGATGCTCCGAACTCCGAGATGATGCTCCGCTCCTGGAATGATGTTCTACCTCGAAGTCCAACTTCAAGATCCATCAATTTCATGCACACAACTCAAATGCGCGGTGTGCATTTATTGATGGGGGGCACTTTGTTGGGGTAAAAATTTACACCCCGGTTGACCGAGTCAAAGTCAAGGTCAACCCCCAAGCTAGGTGGGCCGAAGCCCAGGTCAAGCGGGCCCATACCCAAGTCGAGCCCGCGGCCAGCCTCCCCATGCCAACAACAAAATCATGTAATAAATAATTTTTATGTAATTTTTTATACATAAATGTATGCAAAATGGGCATAAAGCCAATATTTTGTAAGCCCATGACTTATGTGCAAAAATGAAATGGCACATGAGCCATGGGATAGGCTAAAATGCCATTTTGTGAAGCCCATGGGGCTATATGTAAATATTTAAGCCTATAAAAGGCAACATGATGATGAATAAAGGGACCTTTTTTATTCTCTCCACAAAAATTTTAGATCTGAGATCTTTTGTGCCTCCTGCTCCTTCTCCAAGGTTCTAAACCTTCTCATTTCTTTTGAATTAAATCAAGAGTTTTACTCTTTCTTTTCAAAAACTAAGAAGTCTTCCACCACAAAACCCACAAAGGGGAACTTGGATCCACCATTAGATCTTAGAAAGGAGGGATTTTTAGATCTCACATCTCTTGATCATCAAGATCCAGCCAACAGAGGAGGAAGAGGAAGAACCCCTTTCATCAACAAAAACATTTTAGGAGTTTAACTTCATATATTTACATAGATATATATATAATAAATATTTCCTATCTGAAGCATAGCTTCTGGTTCTGGGACTAAAAGTCCCTTTGTCTCGCCAGCGCCCAGCGATCGAGCGCAAAACGCCCACGTGCCGACACGTGGCGCGCTTGCGCTCAGGCGCACTGCGCTCGAGCGCAAAGCGCCCACATGCCGACACATGGCGCGCTTGCGCTCAGGCGCATTGCGCTCGAGCGCAAAGCTTCCATATGCCGACACGTGGCGTGCTTGCGCTCAGGCGCACTGTGCTTGAGCGCAAAGCGCCCACGTACCGGCATGTGGCGCACTTGCGCTCAGGCGCACTGCGCTCGAGCGCAAAGCACCCACATGCCGACACGTGGAGTGCTTGGCTCAGGCGCACTGCGCTCGAGCGTAAAGCGCCCACGTGCCGACACGTGGCGCTCTTGCGCTCAGGCGCACTGGGCTCGAGCGCAAAGCGCCCATATGCCGACACGTGGCGTGCTGCGCTCAGGCGCACTGCGCTCGAGCGCAAAGCGCCCACGTGCCGACACGTGGCGTGCTTGCGCTCAGGCGTACTGCGCTCGAGCGCAAAACGCCCACGTGCCGACACGTCGCGCGCTTACGCCTGAGCGCACAGCACCTAAGCGCACAGCGCTCAAGGCGCTGGCCCCACGCATCCTTTGGATGCCTTTTCCCCCTCTTTCTTTTATATATATATATACATATATACATATATATATATATACACATATGTATACATATTTAAACACACACATACTCCGCGACACTGTCCCTGTTAGAAAAAAATATCTAACGGGGCGCTGCCCCGCACCCCGCAAGGGGGATGCTAGCCCCCTTGACCCCCAGCCCGCTATCTGGGTAGCGGGACCCCCGTAAAAACTCTGCGTGGCTCCCGATATATCCAAACCCCCTTTCAAAACACAACACACGTACACTGCACATTGAGTTCGCATGACCATTTTAACCCGTTAATCGGAGGTTCCCTCGCCCCAAAGGAGAGGGGTAATTAACGGCAGCTTAGTCCGCGGCTGCCGGAGATTTGGATCCCCACAATCAATAAACCCCGGCCTACCCTAGGCAGGGGGAATCTGTAGTAGACGCCTGACAAGCGCGCGCGTATTCCCATCTCAATGGAGTGACGAAAAACACCCTACAACATTGCCTTCATGCTTTTTCTTTCTCATTTTGAGGAGTCTGTTTAAGGGTCACGTGGGGGCACGTAACCTAGTCTTGTTCGTTCTTTTTTGCTCATTGCCACGTGACCGATTGAGTGCTGATTTCTTTACGTGCATGAGAGTTTTAAGTCCCTTTTTTAAGAATTAAATTCTTTGGTAGGGTTAAACCCTAATCTTGTTTAGAGGAATTAAATTCCTATGTATATGGAAGAATTAAATTCCTTTATAGGGTTAAACCCTAATTTCATTTGGAGGAATTAAATTCCTGTGAATTTGGAAGAATTAAATTCTTATGTAGGGTTAAACCCTAGTTTCTGTTGGGAGGAATTAAATTCCTATGAATTTGGAAGAATTAAATTCTTCAAACTCAATCCTCCCTCTAAGTTTTGGATCTGCATGGCAGAATCTCCCCGATGAGAATTAAATTCTCAACTTATGGGGAGATCTGCTTCTACAGATCTTCAACCAGAGGAAGAACTAAGTTCTTATTCAGAAGAGTTAAACTCTTAGATTGAGAATTAAATTCTCTTTTTATTTTATGAGAGCTTGTAGAATGAACTTCTTCTTTTTTCTCACCTAGAGTTTTTTTCTCTGAAGAGGTCTTCTTTAGCTCTCTTGAGAATTAAATTCTCCTCTCTTTTTTCTTTCTGTTGTTGTATCTCCAAAAAAATTCAAAAATGCCTTCTCTTCTCTTCTTAGCTCCTATTTATAGGAGAAAGAAAAGAATCAATTTGTTTAGTGAATCTTTCATTGAAAGATTTTAATTGATTCTTTTGATGTCCTTAAACTCTATAGACTATGACGTCTTTAAACTGGACTGTGGGGTCCTTAAACTCATGGGCTATGATGTCCTTAAACTCTATAGACTATGACGTCTTTAAACCGGACTGTGGGGTCCTTAAACCCATGGACTATGATGTCCTTAACCTCGGACTGTGGGGTCCTTTTAAACCCACGGACTATGATGTCCTTAACCTTGGACCACCACGTCCTTAAACTGGTAATCGACCGCAAAGTCCCTAAACTAAAACAATAGAGCCCAAATGCTCTTTTGTTGGATCTAAATGATCCTGTTAAGTAGATCTTAGTCTAAAATTAGATTAACGTATCGTTAACAAATGGTTAAGTTGATCTTAGTCCAAAATTAGACTAACGTGTCCTTAACAAACTGTTAAGTTGATCTTAGTCTAAAATTAGACTAACGTATCCTTAACTAACGTTTAAGTTGATCTTAGTCTCAAAAGAGACTAACGTATCCTTAAACCCAACCCCAAACCCAAATATAAGAAAATACGGATTTGGACTGATCCACACCCTACGGGCGACAACATAAATCAGTCTCCGTATACAATCCACGGGCAACCAAAAACAAAATAAACACCCACGACACGAAGTGACCATCTGGAGAAGGAGAAAGTGGTTATTACGATGCGGTAGCATAATTAACTGCGGGGGTTTGCGCCTGCAGGGAAGAGCGTTCCCACAATCAAAAACCCCTCCAATGAGGGGGAATCTGACGAAGTCTGCTACATCGGCCGCATCCGTTTAAACCTTCGATACATGATGTCATAAATCAACTTGGCATCTTAGGAGAGATGGACGGATAGCATAAAATAGCATCTGCCCTCGAAATTCAGGCAAGACGAACCTACGCGGTCTCGTTTCCGTATTTCGGCGGGGAACAGATTCTGGCACACCCGGTGGGACCATTTCCTCTTTCCACTCCACACTTCGTGTGTCGTGTTCGCGAACGAATCGCGGTTTGCTATGGTTGCCTATGGATTCGAGTTACTAAGATTAGGTGTCTTGTTCCATGCAGAAAACAGAATATCAATGGCCTCTAACTGCTCCAGCTGCAACTGCAACTCCCATTCCGCCTCATCTGGAGGTGTAACCTACGGGCCCCAAGCGGCCTCCCTTTTCACAATGCCAGTGGAGCAGGTAACTCAAGCCACCACTGGGCTATTCTTCGGGACCATGCTCCCACGGATGAGCTTCAACGCCCATGTACCATTGCAAGAAGCTCCGAAGAGCTCGGTCTTTAATCAGCTCACAACTACTGTAGCCCCTCTCAACGGGTCGTCCAGCTCCAACGCCTCAGTATTTGACAGACTGGGCCAAAGCTCATTTGGGCCCATGAAGAAGCCCGCGATACCAGAAAGAGTTATCCCTAAGCGGATAGCCATTCCTGCTCATGAAGTCGTCAAGGCAGCTTCTCCTGCCAAAGGGTCGGTCTTCACAAGACTGACTGTTTCAGCTCCTGTTCCAGGCGAAATCGTCAAGGCTGCTTCTCCTGCTCTGGAGTCTGCTTTCGATAGGCTGGTTATCCCCACTCAGCGGACATCGGTCTTCAATAGGCTGACAACGACAACTTCTGACCAACACAGGGGGCATGAGGAAGTCACCCCTACAGCTGAGACAATCCCAACGGCTCGACATGCTCGACGTCGCCACTGGCGCCAAATGAGGAAGGCTGGGGGAAATTCCCCTTCCGAACTGACTCCGCCGGCTCCAACGGTGGAAGTTGATGCTGCTGTTCCAACTGGGAACAGCTTTGAACCACTCAGGAAGGTCCGCAAGAACTCTCCTACTGCTGTGCTGAAGAGATCTCCTCCACCTATGGAGAATGCCCCAAAGGCAAAGCTGGAACAGCCCCCTCAACGGCTGTCCTCTAAAATATACAAGGTCTGACGTCAAGTCCAAGACTCGGTAATTGATCAAGATTATCCCCGCTGACAGAAAAAAGTGAAAGTTCAGCGGGAAGAGGACCGTCCTATCAAGCCACAAAAGGCGACAGCTACTTGGGTGCCCACTGCAATGGCCCCCTCAACTTTGACCACTCATAAGAAAAGAAGGCCGGAGAAAATCCCTGAGTCTGCGACGAATCGCAAGATCACTGAACCTAAACGCCCCAAGTCTGGGGGCATAGTGGTGCATACCGTCTATATGGTATCCGGAAAAAAGGATAGCCGTATCTCCACAGGTCATCGACCACTTACGCGATCAGTAACTAAGGCTCAGGAGCAATAAAAACAAAAGCTCCAAGAAATGCTAACAGCTATGGCCGCACTTACGGGACCGAAAGCAAGCCCGGAGACATCCTCGGAGCAGCGCCGTGAGCAGGAAACTGATGCTGAATTCCTTCGGAGAATGCTTGAGAAGAAGGACAAAGAGGCCACGGAACAAGCAGCCAACATAAAACAAATGGTCCTCCTATTCCAAGATATGGTGGGCATGATGATCCAGCCGGACCCTCCAGCCGAAGATCCTCCAGTAATAATTGAAGATGATAGAGGAGAGGCATCAAATCCTCTACCGGCTCTGTCAAAAGCCAAGGAGGAGACCATCTCCATAGCCATGCTCGGTGATTATATAGCTCAGCAAATACGAGCTCATCAAGCAAATGAAGCAACCGGCCAAGTCGTCAGAACTGGGCGACCCTATCCGGGTCGGTACGATCAAATAAAGTACCCGCCGGGATATACGATCTCCAAATTCCACGTATATAAGGGGATGGGGAACCCGCACCAACATGTTGCTCAATTTAGAGCCTTGTGCAGTAATACTGGAGGTGATGATAAACTACTGCTCCGCCAGTTTGTTGGCAGCTTGTCGGAGACAGCATTCAAGTGGTATTCGGAACTCCCGAATGACTCTATCAAGACATTTGCAGAGATGGAGCTGCTATTCACCCAACGTTTTGCGAGCGCTAGCGAACGTACACCAATTACGGCGCTGATCAAAGCCAGGGTGAAGCCGGGAGAAACTTGGGTCTAGTACGTGACACGGTGGCGGAATCTATGGTCGAAATGTGAACAACGCATAGAAGAGGCTCCTGCAGTAGGCATGTTTGTGGGAACCCTCGATCCACAGGGACCATATCCAAATTCATGATGTTCTTCAAGCCGACCACCTTCCAGGCCTTGATTGACAAGCTAGCCCAAATGGACCAGATGGGCCATAGGCCTTCCTCCTCAAAGACGGATCCTCGGAACGAGAAGGGGAAAGGGAAAACAACCTTCGTCGCCAACGATCAACAACAACCGAGTAGCCCGAGACCGGTTGTTCGCCAAAAATACAAGCGGCAATCCCTCGATGAGAAGTTGAGACGTCCTTACTCGTTTTCCCGGGATAAAACAAGGAAACTATTTGAACTGGCAGTGCGCAATGGGTTCATCACTCTACCGGAGTCGAGACACCCAACGCGACCGAACAACGTCAAGGATCCTAATTACTACCCCTACCACCGAGTATTGGGCCATCCGATCGAAGACTGCTATGTCTTCAAAAACTGGGGTGAAGACCAATACCAACAGGCCAAGTTCGCGCTATCCGAGAAATGGAAGGTGAATCCGCCACAACAGCACACTCCTAAAAGGATGGACATGCCGGGGGCATCGTGCTCTTTCATAGAGAAAGCCCCATGGACCGAAAAGTCCGTAAACTAGAAATTCGCCTCAAATACGGCAACGATGTACCGCAATGTGCTAAAACTTGCAAATGACCGAAACGTCATTAAACTACTGCCAACCCGCGCCGTCCCCAGGCTGACGTGGTGTTAAAAAAAAGTACGTCCACAAGCGAAATGGGCACGGATGAAAACCCGAAAGGGCTCCGTGAGTAAAAACAGCAGGGCTACCGGGGAGTTTGTGAAAACCCGAAAGGGCGCAACCTCGTTAAAAGACACTTGCAAGGTCCTCTCGACCTTATAAGGAGAAACCACCTGCGTGAGATCCTTACGACTCACAGGAGCAACATACTTAGGGATCCCCGCGATTCCTAAGGAGAAAACACACTTACGAGATCCTCATGACTCGTAAGGAGAATTCCCCTTTGAGACCCTCACGGCTCATAGGATTCAAAAGCCTTAAGCTACAGGGATCTGAACCTGTTCTTAAGCCATCACAATCTCCGATGCTGCCCTACAAGCGGTTCAATATTGACCCTTGTATACAATCCATGGGCAAGAATGAACATTTCCCTAACAGAGTCCCACCAGCGACTAGGGATATGCTCACACGGTGAACAAACACTTGTAGGTCTTCTCGACTTGCAAGGAGAAAACACTCTTGTAAGATCCTTACGACTTATAAGAGAACACACACTTAGGAATCCTCACGATTCATAAGGAGAAAACGCACCTACGAGATCCTCACGACTCGTAGGGAGAAACACCTTTATGAGACCCTTACGACTCATGAAGTCAAAAGCCTTAGTCGACGGGATCCTAACACTGTTTGCTAAGCCACCTTTGTTCGACATCAACAAAGGCAAATGATGATTCGCTCCTGGCAATATCCCAGTTGTAGCGATGCTGATGCCTAAATCGGTATCAAATTCTAAGTCCATGGTAAATGATGATTCGCTCCTGGCAATATTCCAGTCGCAGCGATGCTGATGCTGAGATTGGCACCAGATTCTAAGTTCCACACTCGCGATAAAAAGTCGACGAGCCAAAAATGCATATGAAATAGCCAAAATGATAGGGCAACTTGCAATAAAACTAGCAAGTAAAAATATATGCATACAAAATAGTCGAAATGGTTGGGCAACTCGCAATATAAAAAAGCGAGTAAAAAGAAAAATAGCCGAAATGATTGGGCACCACGAAAAATAGCCGAAATGATTGGGCAATCGCGATTTTCGTGATGTAAAAAGATGAAATGATAGAGCATCGCGGAAAGAATTAAAAAAATGAAAGAATGAAACTTTGTGCCCTGCAGGTGAGGTCACATTGACCCCTGTATACAATCCATGGGCACAAACAAGAAGGGAACCATATCGTCCCACCAGGCTTCGTCGAAGCGAAGCCAAATCTTGACGGTTCATAGACAACCTAAAGACAATCTCGACATTCATCGCAATATTACAGACACAATGTCAACAAACGAAGTGAAGGAAGATCCCTAACTTCAGGGTCTCGACGTCAACATCGACAACTTAGAGATCAACACCGGCGTTCTTCCTCCCTCCAATCGGATGCAGACGCAACATCAACAAACGGAGCCACAACAAAGTCCCCTGGTTCCAAATCTCGATGGTTCACAGACAGCCTAGAGACTACCCCGGAACCATGGCAAAGTCCCCTAGTTTCAAATCTTGACGGATCACAGACAGCCTAAAGATCACCAACGGCGTTTCTCCTTACTCCAGCAGGATGCAGATGCGACGTCAACAAACGACTCCAGGGTCAAAACAACGGAACCATGGCAAAGTCCCCTAGTTCCAAATCTCGACGACTCACAGACAGCCTAGAGATCACCGATGGCGCTTCTCCTCACTTCAGCAGGACACAGATGCGACACCGCCAATCGGAGCCGTGACAAAGTCCTCCGTTCCAAGACTTTACGGTTCGCAGACAACCTAGAGTCAACCAATGACTTCCCCGCCGGATCAACGCTCCATCTCGGAAAAAAGTCAACCAACCCCCAGGGAAATCAGTGTCCTTGGCAAATACCTCGATTCAAGGAAATCAGCGTCCTTGACGAGAGCACCTCGATTTGCGTCGACCCGTAAGGAAATCAGTGTCTTTGCAGGAATACCTCGATTCATATCAACCCCAGGGAAATCAGTGTCCTTGGCAATACCTCGATTTAGGGAAATCAGCGTCCTTGACGAGAGCACCTCGATTCGCGTCGACCCGTAAGGAAATCAGTGTCTTTGCAGGAATACCTCGATTCGTTTCAACTCCGAGGAAATCAGTGTCCTTTGCAATACCTCGATTCAGGGAAATCAGCATCCTTGATGAGAGCATCTCGATTCGCGTCGACCCGTAGAGAAATCAGCGTCTTTGCAGGAATACCTCGATTCGTCTCAACTCCAGGGAAATCAGTGTCCTTGGCAATACCTTGATTCAGGGAAATCACCGTCCTTGATGAGAGCATCTCGATTCGCGTCGACCCGCAGAGAAATCAGCGTCTTTGCAGGAATACCTCTATTCGTCTCAACCCCCGAGAAAATCAGTGTCCTTGGCAATACCTCGATTTAGGGAAATCAGTGTCCTTGACGAGAGCATCTCGATTCACGTCGACCCGCAGAGAAATCAGCGTCTTTGCAGGAATATCTCGATTCGTCTCAACCCCCAGGAAAATCAGCGTCCTTGGCAAATACCTCGATTCAGGGAAATCAGCGTCCTTAACGAGAACATCTCGATTCGCGCCGACCCGTAGAGAAATCAGTGTCTCTGCAGGAATATACGACGTCAACAAATGGAGCCGCGGCAAAGTTCCCAGTTCCATGACTTGGCGGTGCACAGACAACCCAAAGTCAACCCTCGACCTCCCTGTTGAAGCAATGCTTTGACTCGGGAGTAGGTCAACTCATCAATCACTTACGAGTCCTCTCGACTTGTAGGGAAGAAAATTCTCTTGTGAGATCCTTACGACTCTCAAGAGAAAACACACTTAGGAATCCTTATGATTCCTAAAGAGAAAATACACCTACGAGATCCTCTCGACTCGTAGGGAGAAAAAAATCTTTATGAGACCCTCACGGCTCATAAAGTTGAAAAGTCTTAGGCAGCAGATCTGAACCTGTTTCCTAAGCCATCGCTTCTTATCTCGATTCAGGGAAATCGGCGTCCTCGGCGAGAACCTTTCAATTCGTTTCGACCCGCAAGGAAATCAGTGTTTTTGCGAGAATCTCTCGATTCGTCTCAACTTGCGGGGAAATTAGTGTCCCTACGCATAAAGAAAATTCTCTTGTGAGATCTTTACGATTCTCAGGAGAAAACACACTTAGGAGTCCTCACGACTCCTAAGGAGAAAAGACACCTACGAGATCCTCACAACTCGTAGGGAGAAAAGCCTTTGTGAGACCCTCACGGCTCATAAAGTTGGAAAGTCTTAGGCAACAGATCCTAACCCTGTTTCCTAAGCTATCACTACCTTATAAAGAGTTCAAGATGAACTGTTATCTACCATCTATGGGCCACACTTGCTAAAGCTACATGCCACTGAAATGGAGAAGTTACTCATGAGCATATAAACTACTTCACGCCAGAGTAAAACATAAAGAAATAGAAGGGTGCGGCTCATGGAGTTGAGGGTTTGGAACAATATCTCTTAAGAGTCGAGATTTGAGTCAATGATAAATGACGACGCTTGTGTCCGCTCGTTATCTTTTCAGATCAAGATTCTGAAAATTATATACCAACCCGAAACTGGTCATACGCTATGAATAACTCTGCACTACTTCACCCACGTACATACTTACGTAGGCAAAGTAGTGGGGGGCATTTGTTCCCGCCAAAAATTTCTGCGCAAAAAGAGCCTATGGTATTAAATGGCAGCGATACGCTTAAGAAAATGCGAACCAGTATTTTTCGGGCTATATTTTGACAAAGTCCCGAATGAGAAACAGCTAAATTTTGATAATATCGAAAGTGTCTCGAAAAATCCTTCGATTTGATATATTATGGGCCTCATAATTCATCCGGGATCAAAAGTTATGAGGCATCACATGCCAACACATGACCGGGCATCATGTGCCGACACGTGATGGTTTCCTGAGGATTCTGAAATAATAAGAATTAAATTCTGATCAAAAGGGGTCACGTGCTCACACATGATGGGCCTTTAAACCCACTGAAAGGAATTAAAAGATATTATAAAACAGTAAGGAATACCCCAATGGGGCATCACGTGCCCACACCTGACCAACGGTCACGTGCAGACACGTGATGGGTTCCTAAGCTCTCTGAATTAATAGAATTAAATTCTAATTAAATAATCAATCAGTGGGGTCACGTGCCAACACATGATAAGCTCTTAAACCCTCTGAAACAATAGAATTAAATTCTAATTAAATAATTAATCAGTGGGGTCACGTGCCAACACGTGATGGGTTCCTAAGCCCTCTAAACCAATAGAAGTAAATTCTAATCAAATAATCAATGAATGGGGTCACGTGCCAACATGTGATGGGCCTTTAAACACACTGAAAAAAGGTATAATAAAACAACAGGAAAAACCCCAATAGGGCATCACGTGCCAACACGTGACCAAGGGTCACATGCTGACACGTGATAATTTCTGAGTTCTTTAAACAACAAAATTAAATTCTGGTTAAATGCTTAATCGGGGGGGTCACGTGTCAACACGTGATGGGATCCTAAGATATTTGAGATAATAGAATTAAATTCTAATTAAGGGAAATCAAAAACCTTAATATTTTCCTAGATCTTTCCAAACAGAAGGATTGTGCTCTGTAAAATGGAGCACCGTTGGATTAAAAATTCAATGGTGATTAAAAATCATCAATTTATGGAAAGATTCTATACAAGGAAAGATTTCCTTGAAATTGGAATAACAGATAAAAGATCTTTTGGATTAAAAATCCAATGGTGAATAAAATTCACTGAGTGATCTAAAAGATCATGTTGGTTACAAAATCAATTAAAATCTTTAATGAAAGATTCACTAAACAAATTGATTCTTTTCTTTCTCCTATAAATAGGAGCCAAGAAGAGAAGAGAAGGCATCTTGGATTTTTTTTTGGAGATACAACAACAGAGAGAAAAAAGAGAAGAGAATTTAATTCTCAAAAGAGAAAAAGAAGATCTCTTCAGAGAGAAAAAACTCTAGGTGAGAAAAAAGAAGAAGTCCATTCTACAAGCTCTCACGAAATAAAAAGAGAATTTAATTCTTAATCTAAGAGTTTAACTCTTCTGAGTAAGAACTTAGTTCTTCCTCTGGTTGAAGATCTGCAGAAGCAGATCTCCCCATAAGTTGAGAATTTAATTTTCATCCGGGAGATTCTGCCATGCATATCCAAAACTTAGAGGGAGGATTGAGTTTGAAGAATTTAATTCTTCCAAATTCATAGGAATTTAATTCCTCTCAAAAGAAACTAGGGTTTAACCCTACATAAGAATTTAATTCTTCCAAATTCATAGGAATTTAATTCCTCCAAATGAAATTAGGGTTTAACCCTATAAAAGAATTTAATTCTTCCATATACATAGGAATTTAATTCCTCTAAACAAAATTAGGGTTTAACCCTACCAAAGAATTTAATTCTTAAAAAGGGGACTTAAAACTCTCATGCACGTAAAGAAATTAGCACTCAACCTGGTCATGTGGTAACACGTGACACTCATCCTCAATGAGCAAAAAAGAACAAACAAGACTAGGTCACATGCCCCCACGTGACCCTTAAACAGACTCCTCAAAATGAGAAAGAAAAAGCATGAAGGTAATGCCTCACGTGCTCACATGTGACTCTCAAAACAAAAGGGAACAAATCCAAGGGCAGAATCAATTTTGGGCGCCCTCACATGTCCCCACGTGACCCCTTAATAAACACTTTAATAATCAATGCATGAAAACTCATCGCGTGCCCATGCGTGATGGTCTGAAAACCAAAAGTGTTTAACACTTATTTGAATATGCTGGGAAGAAAACAAAGGAAGTCTAGCCCCATCTTCAGATGCCTCACGTGCTCAAACGTGATGGCCTGAAAGCTAAGTGTTAACACTTGTTTGCAGATTTGAGGGTAAAATAAAGGAGGTTTGACCCAATTCTCAGACGCCTCACGTGACCCCACGTGACCACCTCATTTTTAGTGTTTAACACTATATTGAGTGTTTTGCCCCTAGTGTTTAACACTATTTTAAGCACTTCATTCTTTTAGTGTTTAACACTATTTTTAAATGCATCACGTGGGAACACATGACTGCCCGATATGTGCTAGTGTTTAACACTTTTTTTTAAACCAGTCTTAGCCCAAAGTCAGCTAAGTTTTCCAGAGACAAGATCTCCCCTTTGATTGAACCCCGACTACATTCTTCCAAACTTGATCATTTCATATGACATTCAAAATAAACCCCAGAGCCATGATGAATGGTCAGCGCCCAGTAAAAGACAAAATGTTGTCAGATCCTCAAACCCTTGTTTAGCATTGCTAAATAATAGGGGGCTGAACCCAGACAAATGTTCAACAATCTAACAAAGGGCCAACATTTCAAACCTAATTGGACTTAGCCCAAGTTGTTCATAAGTCCTCAATTCAGATTTAACTGAGCCATGTGCTCATAATCTAATTAATTGATCTTAGTCCCAAATTGGACTACAGATTTCCCAATCAATTTTGGTTCAAGGGTACATCTCTTCAATCCTTTGATATTCGTCATTGTAATCCTTCAACGTCTTCAGAGAAGTGACGGGTCCCGATAGCCGATCATTCCATAGACTGTGGGGTCCTTAATGTAAGTCTACGGTAGCGCCACGGCCGTCTTTCCGAGGCCAAAATGCAGAAACGAAAACTTTTTCGAACTAGAAACCGGCGCTATCGTATGCTTAAAATCCGGATCGAACCATTAACCTACAACTAGCTATCTAGAGAAGGGATAGAAAGGCTATACCGATCGATCCGTGTCCTTCGGTCTTCGACCACCATCCCAAGCTCCTCGCGGCATCTCCGGTCTTGATCTCCTCGTCGGAAAGGGCACCACATCATCGATTCCTTTTACGGGCTCCCGCTTCATCCAAAGCAACTCGGGCACGAAGTGTGCTAGCCGACGTGTCCAAGGTGTTGTAGAGAATGTTTGTGATCACTCTGTCTCATGCATCAATTGATTTGGATGGAGGTTAGAGATGAAGCCATTGATGGAGATAATGAGCTAGAAGAGGAAGAAGAAGAACTTTTCTTTTCTTTTCTTTTGTGAGGAGATGATAAGAAAAATGAGAGCTACAAGAATAAACACAAGAGCTCACCCATATCATGGCTGCCCTTTGTCTCTCTTCTTATCATTTCACCACTAAAATCAATCACTAAAGATGACATGGCTCAAAGAATAAGACCATGAGTCACCACCCTTGTCCATGTCATAATTAATGCACCTCATCATGAATTAAGCACACTATTTCCACCAAAGTAAACATTAATCCAAATGTTTACAACAATAAAAAGATACGGCAACATCTAAAGTAAACTCGTGACGGATCACAAGGATACCCCTCACCTATATATATATATATATATATATATACCTGCATCCGCATTCCGACTGAATGTGAATGCGATGAGACTAAAGTAATCCAACAAATCTAATACTAGGATCCGGTTTAAACCAAAGCCCACTAGTATGATCCGTCCGATCATGATCCGTGCAATACCGCACGTATAAGATCGAACCCTGCCATATATCATACGGCCTCTACAACGTTTCGCCCGAAACTTGAGAAACTGTCTGTGGGGGACTCTAAAGACTCGTCAACACTTTGGCTGTGGATTTAACCACTAGCACGTCAGAGATATTAACCGTACGTAACGAGCTACCAGGTATTGACCAAAAGGGAGGTCGATGAGCGAACTCATCCTGGCACCCTACTGAGCCTGTCAGTGACAATATCCGTACAGTCCGGTCCGTTCGTCTATGAGCATCGCATGTCGGGCCTAGGGGGTTGGTAAAAGTCAGACCCCCAAAAGCGGTACAAGTCGTGTCGGAGTGTAGCCCAGAACACCCTGAGATACTACTGGAACACCTACCAGTAAATCTCCTGTCTTGGCCAAGGACTTCGTGTAATGGCTCTCCTAGACACAGCGCGACCTCACCCCCAATACCGGGAGAGACGAACCCCTGCCGATCCGCTCACTGCCTCCATGTGGCTCGAGACTGTACCCAACTAAAACCTGTTTGCACGACTCCTTTGAACCGTGGTAGGGTAGTAATCAAAGCACAGTGGGAACTCACACGAGACAAATGACGATCTCAGGTCGATGAACTAATCTGTACACATGTCACCAGGGAACTGCTATCTGACGCTAGGTATAATACCAACGAGCATGTTCCTGGTGAGTCCTGTCCGGTGTACTCATAACCCAATGAGCACCTGTATACATCTTAGGTGAACCAACTGACACCAGTGGCTTGTGAGACCGGCCACCGCCCCTCGTCAGGGTTTCGACTGTATACACTAGTCTACTAATGGAGTATCGATGCCCAGTCTCGAAACTCCCACGACTAGGGACCTTTTAAGGATGTGCTTATAGACTCCAGCTCCCACGTATATGATCGCCATCATACTGCTGGTCGTCAAGAAAGAATCCTAAGGGCTCTATCAGCGTGCAATAGCGACCTGTAAGGTCACCTAAAGCAGTACACGATGATAAAGACAAACCATTGTAGTATACTATTCTCTATCAACATGTAATAGTGAACCACAATGTCACCTAAAACATGTACACGATGATAAAGACAAACCAGATAGTATACAAACCTCTCGAGCAAGACTGTCATATCGGTATAGGTCTTGCTTCAATCATTGCAATCACGTGCCTGCGATCTAATAATTGACTCTGAGGGCACTATATCCAACAATCTCCCACTTGCACTCAAGGCTAATTATTGCGATGTCGCATACTCACAGCCCGTATGATACCGAATACCCAACTCCTCTACTAATCAGTCTCACAAAGCTGGTTTGCGAAACTATTGCGTTCGAGAAATAGCCTCAGCTAGTGGATCCGCCCTGATGTTTCTTTCCATGTCTCTCTTTATCTCAAGTTCGCGGAGAAAGCCATCTCCCAAAATGAGCAATACCTGTCTTGGAATATGTTTGGATATCTGATGGGACCTAGTTCATAAATGAACTCCAAATCCAAACTTCTTAGACTGTATCGTCAACTGAACTTAATCAGTATCCTGCGCCACACCTCCCTCAGTATCCGCTTGGACCACCTGTCCAAAATACTGTCCCTCATCAGAGGGAAAACTATAACTCTGACAGCCACTCTGTCATCCCGGTCACCTTGGAAGATTGGAATGATAACCATCCCTGGAAAGAGGCTGTCGTTATCATATCCCTAGAACATCCACTTATGTTCTAAAACTGCTTCCGAACGTTTCTCCAGGATAGGATTAATATCAACTTATTGCATCTACTGCAAAAACAACATCTGGTGTGGTACTTGACATCTCATGATTGACTCAATTGCTTAAGCAAGTGATCTGCCAATCATGCACATCCCTCTCCCCTTTAGTCTGAAAGACACCTTTAGAGAGGGTAACTCCATCACCTGCAGGTACACTACCATACCTGGAGTCGTCCATTCTAAATACCTTTAGAATGCTGTCTAAGTACCCTGATTGGGAAACTACCCAAATCTAGATCTAAAACCATAGATCTAGTAACCAGAATGTCTGATATTATATCTATATCCTATGTGGAGAAACTACTGTGTGACAACCAAAGTATAACCGATCGTAGTATAGGAATTTCACTTCCTACTCTGTGTATATCATTCAAATACCAGGACATCACACCCTACTACCTTCTTAACAGATCCACCCTCTATTCTGATGAAGTCAAACCTATGACTGTTACATCAGAAATAGATGATCTTTCTCCGCTATATCTGCTTTAGTCTAAAAATAGACATAAGCTACTTGTCCACTATACTTCCGCTGCTCCCACTGACTACGACAACCCTCTGGCAGAGTCATATACACGTGCACTTCTAAAGCTAGTTTAGAACGACACTATACTCATCCTCCTGCCGGGTCTCATAGCCTGGAACAACAGTAGTGTCAATTCTGGGTAAACAAGAACCTCCCTGTCACCTTCCTTGAGGCTACCAAAGTACCTCTCGAGTGCCTGAGGTTACCCACCATATCTACGGAGTGGCCAATGGAATGTCAAACCAGATTGAATGTTTAGGTTCTTATCAAATTTTCAGTAATCGTTTGCGGTTTTGGAATCACTTCCAGTTCTACCATACTCCCACTACTGTTTTCTGAAAAAATCCATTTTTATCAAAACTGTGGCGAGTCAAGAACAATATCACTGTTGATCTTCCAGATGGTAGAAAGTCAACCCTCGTCATAGCCCGGGTCAACCCACAAACAGCCATTACAGAAACGTGCCTTGAGTTATCCAGAGTCTGCTTTTAAGCATAAGCCGGACAACTCCCCGTACCTTAGCATTGTTAAGATATGAACTATTTATATCTAATATAGAAACAGAGGCACTGATTTAATTGGAACCAGATTCAAATCATGCAACTGTCTCCGGTGCATGTTAACTAAATGGAGAAAGGCCGATCAGTATTACTCAACTTAGGAGTGCTTCCAATTATGAGTAACCTGAAAGAGAAGCAAGTTCTCTTAATCATTACTATCATCTGAATACCATACACAAGTATCTACATTTTTTATCACCTTGAAGAACCCTGATACTTGCAACATCTGGTTCTCTACTTTACTCTTATACCTATAACTTCTCACAACTTGGACCTTGTATTTCTATGAAACACTTGTCTAAGAACTAGAGAAGTCATAAGTAAACAGAATATAGTACGAGTACCAACCCCCCTGTCCTCATGGACACTGGACAACATACAATACTCTGTATAAGTCCCTTGAGTCTAATAACTCATTCCTTGTGTGTCGTAGGTTGAAAACTGTATTTATGGTTAAGAAGAATTACACCGCTGTTTAATACTCCTTACCTAACCATCTACTGATATAGGTAAATGTCATAGACATAATTTCAAAAAGTTATATCTCACTTTATAAAAATAAACGTATAGATATATCAATTTGAAATTGGTACATAACAACGGATATTCAAAACCATATATTTGCCGTCCGGCAAACAACCCAGGTGATTTCCTCAAATATCACCAATTACAACGAATCCCGATATAATGAGTATGATCACCCAATTCCCAATAACTTACTCCCACTCATCATCTGTAAAACGATACAGATGTGAGAATCAAACCTGGTAAATACATCCCCTGGAGTAACGGCTAATTGGGAAATCAGTTTTCTTTTAATAATACACAGTGAAACTGAAACATATAAATGTTTCGAAGGGGTATCCGGGTATTCCTAGTAATGCCTCTTCCATTATCAGATTCACAACTGTAACCGTATATTTCTTTGCCATCTCTCCAAATCCCTTTATATGTCTTTAGCCATTACCTTCTGTACACCCCTTTAGGCCAAATGGTTTTCTTCCTTCCCTACCATTCGGCACCAGCCTATGGTTTGGAAGAAGACTATCCAATAAGAATAATGGGTGTACTCTCCTAATCCTAGGAGTACTCGTAACCTGAGAGAAGGTGAAGATAAAAGACAACTGAATAAACATTATTCATATTTCTCCTGAACCAGAATCCATCCCCGAACTGGAACAAGTCCCTTCGAGTTCGTATATAACCAAACGATGGAGTATCCAATAAACTGTGGATCTTCGTAGTAATACGGGGTGTCCTGGAGAAAAAGGTAAAAGTAGGAATGGTAATGAGGTATGCAACTCAGACAATCTAAAAGCCAGTGTTTAAGAAGGTTCGGTCAACTTGGTCACTGAGTCATAGTCAAGGGTCGGGTCATGGTCGCTGCCAAAGAGAGAGAGAAAAGAAACACTCAGCGTGCACTCTAACCTAGATCAGAATGGTTATCACTTTATCTAATCAGGAAACCTCCCACTGTAACCTCAAATTCTCCTCCAAACCTGAAAGAAGAATTAGTCGGGATCACCCGAGGAGTAAACCAACTCATCAGTGGGAATCGGGATCCAACTATCATCGCATGATAACGTGATGGAATCCACCCATGTTATCACACTCCAGAAGGTATGCGCATATCTGGCAAGTTTCAGTTTCTTTAGAAACTCCCGATGTGATTTTTACCCCATGCTCTTATGACCTTGACGAAGGTCAACAAATCATAAGTCACATGTCAAGTTCTACCCGTCATTGTCCAGGTTAATTTGAACCCACCCGTACAAGCCCTTGACGAAGGCCAACAAGGCTATACGACTGTCCCAAACCAACACATCTATTTATGCAGCAGAAAAGTAATAAGCAGCTACCATTCACTATGCCTTGACGAAGGCCAACAAATATAGCATGAATACTAAGTGCTACCTTTCTGAAATGACGGAGGGCTACGAATGGTTTTTGGCGAAAAACCTTTAACGTAATGAACTTGATATCGTTGAAGGAACCAGATAACTTTTTATAAAAAATATAGTGACGAAAATCTTTGCTAAAGAGGCCACTCCCGGTGAAGGGATCTCGGCTCTTTCCCCGTAGAATGAGGTGCAGGATATTCCAAATGAATACCACGATGCAAAGCAAAAAGTAATCAGCTATAGTGAAGTTATTACCCTGACGCAAACTTCTGTCCAAGGGGTCACTCCCGGTGAAGGGATCTCGGCCCTTGCCTCGTCGACTGAGGTGTTGGATATTCATAACCGAATACCACTGTGCAAAACAAAAGAGAACGTCCTTGCAATAACAGATTTTTGAAAAATGTTCCAACAACATCAGAATAGGTTTGTTTAGCTTGCATTGATCCGAATCAATGCAGTCCCATCAATTGATCACACCATAAAAGAACGAAAATACGATGTACGTATATGCCATCCGCATTCGCCACTGGGTCCCGTCATCACCCGTTAGGTTACTTAACTAACGACAGAGCGGGGACTGGACTAGCGTGGGTGTAAAACATATACAGCATCTACTAGTATATATATCAATATATAATATTTGCTCAAGGCGTGATAAAATGCAACATCACAGAAATGTAATAAGCATCACAGAATAATACAGATAATCTGGGATCCTCGGGTTTCATAGAGCCGCTACTGAAACCCGACGTTCCCCTGGTCATGTGGATAGCCTGTGCAATGAAATCCTAGACCCCTACGGGCGCAGCAAGTTACCCGCCAAAACCTGAAGCGAGGCAGCCCCCTTCAACAACGTGAATGGACCACTCAGCACTTCACGGAATCCGGTAACTTGAGCACCCCTTCTTGGGTCAACCTGTACCCCCTACGAGTGCGGCGAATAGCCCGCCAATTCTAGAGTAAAGCCCCCTCCGTCTCAAAGCCTTGAGATGGGGGCCCGTTGCCCTCTAGAACCCGGCTATCCGTGCACCCCACCGCAGGGTAATCCTAGTACAGAAAGTAAAATATATACAACGGGTACATCGACCTCATCCCGGTCGTGTCCCAAAAGAATAATATACAAACAGGAAGTGACGGCAGTCCACATGTCGGACACTCGCCCCGCAATATCAAATGTACATATACAACCAAACTGTACTACCATTGCATCCAGGCTATCCACCACGACAAATCCGCAACATCACAGCACAACACAGAACATCAACGTGAATGTCACGTTCGCAAATCCGTCTAAAAGGGCTGTAGCAATTAGACAGGATTTACTGATCAAATGACATTCACGGTCGCAGATATAATGTAAATACTGTGAACTAACATGTTTAAAATTTTCGATCGACAAAATTTCCCGAAGTGGGCCCCAAGCACAACTGCAGCACTCAAAATAATCTGGGCCCAAACAAAATATTCCAGAAACCTCATTTCCAAGATTAAGATCACTATAGAAACTTTGGAGCAGAGAGACCACTAAATGGCGGCGGAACCACGGCCAAAACATGGGTATGGCCGCGGTTCCGCGACTATACTGTAGCATCTTGCTACCAAATTTTCCCAGATGTCTTAAAAAACCCTGCACGTATTTCTGCAACATACCAAATAATTTTTTGACAACAAAAGAAAATCGACAGAAACTGCATGTCTTGAAATCGCGGTTTCGGAATTTTCGTTCGATCGAAATTCTAAACACATTAGAACAAGCTAGTAAAGGTTAATGGCGTGGCTCTGATACCATGTAAGTCTACGGTAGCGCCCCGGCCGTCTTTCCGAGGCCAAAATGCAGAAACAAAAACTTTTTCGAACTAGAAACCGGCGCTATCGTATGCTTAAAATCCGGATCGAACCATTAACCTACAACTAGCTATCTAGAGAAGGGATAGAAAGGCTATACCGATCGATTCGTGTCCTTCGGTCTTCGGCCACCATCCCAAGCTCCTCGCGGCATCTCCGGTCTCGATCTCCTTGTCGGAAAGGGCACCACATCATCGATTCCTTTTACGGGCTCCTGCTTCATCCGAAGCAACTCAGGCACGAAGTGTGCTAGCCGACATGTCCAAGGTATTGTAGAGAATGTTTGTGATCACTTTGTCTCTTGCATCCATTGATTTGGATGGAGGTTAGAGATGAAGCCATTGATGGAGATAATGAGCTAGAAGAAGAAGAGGAAGAACTTTTCTTTTCTTTTCTTTTGTGATGAGATGATAAGAAAAATGAGAGCTACAAGAATAAACACAAGAGCTCACCCATATCATGGCTGCCCTTTCTCTCTCTTCTTATCATTTCACCGCTAAAATCAATCACTAAAGATGACATGGCTTAAAGAATAAGACCATGAGTCACTACCCTTGTCCATGTCATAATTAATACACCTCATCATGAATTAAGCTCACGATTTCCACCAAAGTAAATATTAATCCAAATGTTTACAACAATAAAAAGATACGGCAACATCTAAAGTAAACTCATGACGGATCACAAGGATACCCCCTCACCTATATATATATGTACCTGCATCCGCATTCCGACTGAATGCGAATGCGATGAGACTAAAGTAATCCAACAAATCTAATACTAGGATCCGGCTTAAACCAAAGCCCACTAGTATGATCCGTCCGATCATGATCCGTGCAATACCGCACGTATAAGATCGAACCCTGCCATATATCATACGGCCTCTACAACGTTTCGTCCGAAACTTGAGAAACTGTCTGTGGGGGACTCTAAAGACTCGTCAACACTTTGGCTGTGGATTTAACCACTAGCATGTCAGAGGTATTAGCCGTACGTAACGAGCTACCAGGTATTGACCAAAAGGGAGATCGATGAGCGAACTCATCCTGACACCCTACTGAGCCTGTCAGTGACAATATCCGTACAGTCTGGTCCGTTCGTCTATGAGCATCGCATGTCGGGCCTAGGGGGTTGGTAAAGTCAGACCCCCAAAAGCGGTACAAGTCGTGTCGGAGTGTAGCCCAGAACACCCTGAGATACTACTGGAATACCTACCAGTAAATCTCCTGCCTTGGCCAAGGACTTCGTGTAATGGCTCTCCTAGACACAGCGCGACCTCACCCCCAATACCGGGAGAGACGAACCCCTGCCGATCCGCTCACTGCCTCCATGTGGCTCGAGACTGTACCCAACTAAAACCTATTTGCACGACTCCTTTAAGCCATGGTAGGGTAGTAATCAAAGCACAGTGGGAACTCACACGAGACAAATGACGATCTCAGGTCGATGAACTCACATGTCTACATGTCACCAGGGAACTGCTATCTGACGCCAGGTATAATACCAATGAGCATGTTCCCGGCGAGTCCTGTGACACCAGTGGCTTGTGAGACCGGCCACCGCCTCTCGTCGGGGTCTCGACTGTATACACTAGTCTACTAATGGAGTATCGATGCCCAGTCTCGAAACTCCCACGACTAGAAACCTTTTAAGGATGTGCTTATAGACTCCAGCTCCCACGTATATGATCGCCATCATACTGCTGGTCGTCAAGCAAGAATCCTAAGGGCTCTATCAGCGTGCAATAGCGACCTATAAGGTCACCTAAAACAGTACACGATAATAAAGACAAACCATGGTAGCATACTATTCTCTATCAACGTGTAATAGTGAACACAATGTCACCTAAAACATGTACACGATGATAAAGACAAACCAGATAGTATACAAACCTCTCGAGTAAGACTGTCCTACCGGCATAGGTCCTCCCTCAATCATTGCAATCACGTGCCTGCGATCCAATAATTGACTCTGAGGGCACTATATCCAACACTTAAACTCATGGACTATGATGTCCTTAAACTCTATAGACTATGACGTCTTTAAACTGGACTGTGGGGTCCTTAAACTCATGGTCTATGATGTCCTTAAACTCTATAGACTAAAATGTCTTTAAACAGGACTGTGGGGTCCTTAAACCCATGGACTATGATGTCCTTAATCTCGGACCGTGGGGTCCCTTTAAACCCACGGACTATGATGTCCTTAACCTTGGACCACCACGTCCTTAAACTGGTAATCGACCACAAAGTCCCTAAACTAAAACAATAGAGCCCAAATGCTCTTTTGTTGGATCTAAATGATCCTGTTAAGTAGATCTTAGTCTAAAATTAGACTAACGTATTCTTAACAAATGGTTAAGTTGAGCTTAGTCTAAAATTAGACTAACGTGTCCTTAACAAACTGTTAAGTTGATCTTAGTCTAAAATTAGACTAACGTATCCTTAACTAACGTTTAAGTTGATCTTAGTCTCAAATGAGACTAACGTATCCTTAAACCCAAACCCAAACCCAAATCTAAGAAAATACGGATTTGGACTGATCCACGCCCTATGGGCGACAACATAAATCAGTCTCCGTATACAATCTACGGGCAACCAAAAACAAAATAAACACCCACGACACGAAGTGACCATCTGGAGAAGGAGAAAATGGTTATCGCGATGCGGCAGCGTAACTAACTGCAGGGTCTTGCGCCTGTAGGGAAAAGCATCCCCACAATCAAAAACCCCTCCAATGAGGGGGAATCTGACGAAGTCTGCTACATCGGCCGCATCCGTTTAAACCTTCGATACATGATGTCATAAATCAACTTGGCCTCTTTGGAGAGATGGACAGATAGCACCAAATAGCTTTTACCCTCGAAATTCAGGCAAGACGAACCTACGCGGTCTCGTCTCCGTATTTCGGCGGGGAACAGGTTTGTTGGAGGCGACGACTTAACTTTATCAACTCAACCACAGCAGCCTCCAATGGCGGATGTCTGCTTTCCTGACCAGGAGGTAAAGGACTCGGTTGATGATCTGGGAGTTCTATTCGGGTGAGGGCCACAAAGTTGTTGTCTTGGGACGATTTGAACAACGACGAGGAGAGTGTCTCAAAACTCGTCGTGAAAGATAACGATTTTCTTCTTCAAAGTTGTAGATCCGGTGATTCTAAGGCAGAGCTAATGTTCCCATAGATGGTGCCTATTGATAGAGCGTAGATCTGAGGCAGCTTGAGTTTTATCAATAGATTTGTATGGTGGGAGTCTTGGGCAAAAGCCTTACCGTCAAATCTTCAATCCTGCAAGGGAAAGGGAACTGGAGTTATACTCCGGTCCCTCCTCCGATGATAAAATCAGTCTCTTTCTTAAAAATTCAGGGTTTCTATTTGTGGAGAGAGGGTAGCATATTTTTGCTCTCATGTTAGAGAGGTTTATATAGGTGTCACATACGGTGGTGATATAATCAATGAAGATTCGGTTAGTTATCTAGGCTTTTGTGCCGAAATGGGCTGCCTCCTTGTACAAGGATCTCTCAGTGGGCCTTCTAGGCCAAGTAACGCGGATTTGAACCCGTGTTTGGCCTCGTAGGCTGAGTAGAGTTGGGCCGGACCCGTCGTTGGCTATTCCATGCAGTATCAGATTTCATGTAGCTGCCAAGTATTTTATTGGATACAAAATGGGCAATATTATCCACTATCTAGATACTTGCATTTATACCTCATTTTGTATCTAATGAGAGTATTAGTATCCTACGTGGATTCTACCATATCATCAAATATGAAAAATAGTACTTTTTAATTCAAGCGTGTGAAATTTTTTTGGGTGGAAAGCAGTCATATAAAATGTTATAAATTGATTTTTATTTTATTTTTTCTTCTTTTTATCTATTTTTAATATGCCACATCATTAAGTTATTATTTGAAAAAAAGAAGTGAGAACTAGCTTTGATTTTAGATTCAGAAATGGTTGAAATATAATAAAGACTTAATTCCATAAACTTTTTTTTTTTTAAAATATAGTCCAATTGCAACAAACTATCAAATTCTTGTTAAATATACAAGAAACTACCATAAAAATTTTTAAATTACGAGAAATTACCATGAATTTTCTCTGGCCCTAGCCCTAACCCTAACTCTAGCCCTAGCCTTTATCTTCGCAACCCCCTTCATCCCCTTGTCCTCATCCCTGCCTAACCCCCTCCTGCACCCACCTAACGCCCCAGGCCCCGCTCTTCATCATCCACTCGCCCCCGCCCCCTTCTCCCCAATCCGACCCTCTCATCCTCTCATATCCCAGCTCCTTCCTCCCTCTCCCCCTTACCCTCCGTCCCCTCCTCTTCTTCACAACCCCGTCCCTTCCACCTCCTCAACCTTGACTACCTCCTCCTTCTCCTCCTCACGGCACCTGTCACGACCCGGAATTGGCACGTGACCGGCACGAGAATCACGTGAAGTCTATAGGACTCTACCATGATCCAAGTAAGCCGAAAGCCCAGAAATCTAAACCTTTTTCGGAAAATAATGGAGGTGCAGTTTTGAAATATCGGCATAATGAATTCAAATTCTTCTTTTAAAAGTACAAGTAATATTATATGAAAATGCAAGTGGGTTGTATACTATCTTTGAAAACATTTTCGTCATTGAAATTTTGGGCAGCACCTCCTTTGTAAAGTTTGATCCAAAACCAATACACCACAGCAATAATATAGGCATCCCCAAGCGGGAGATAGCTCTTCGCCAATTGGCGGAGTTATAACCATGTAATAAATATATACGACGCTCCAAGGCGAAAATCAATCACATAAAGAAAATAAAGAAGACCAAGACATCATCAAGCTCAAATCAAGAACAATACACCCATCTCGTTCTAAGTCTCAAAGAATATACAAGTCTGGTGTTTAGGTCTACCAAATATATATAGTCCGGTTGATGGAGCTTTTAACTAGATACAACTAAAAAATAATATATACAAAAGATGGTCACGATCCAAGTATACCACACCTACCAATGCAATTCATCTAGAAAGAAGTTGTGTGCCAACGAGCCACTACTAATCCGAGCGGTCGATCCTACAAGAAAACTATGGCACAATGGGGGTGGGTTGCCAACTAGTGAGTAGAAAATATTAACAGATAGAAATCGAATGTATAATGATCTCCTAGGTCATACTGTAACATAAAAGTAATATTGTGGTATCTAGGGTAATCGTGTATACATATGTGTAATGATAATAAGGTCGTGCCAGTAACAGTATATAGTATCAAGTCATCTGAATCATATGCATGTATACATGTGTATCATCCAACGTGTGTCCATCAACGACACATCAAATCGTCATAAAACCTGAGTGTCCAGCATCGACACTCGAAAATATCATAAAAACCCTTGTCCATCATCGACATGTAAATCCTCATATCTCGGGGTCCGTCTCATCGGATCAGCCCTCATATCCATCTGATCACACGACTTCGGTCGGTATCCTCTGGATATCCGCCGAGCCCAAACTATTACCGGTCGGTAGTGCCCCCCTGCCGGGCTCAACGTCTCTCTATACAATCTTCTTGTCCCGGGGTACCGTACTGGGTCCACCATGTGTTAGTGTATATGCCCTAGAGGCCATTACTGTATCATACTGGTTTGTATATTACTTAATGGAAGCTTGGGATATTCACCTTGTATATACAATCTTGCTCAAAATAGTAGTATGCTACTTGGTTTGTTTCTACTTCAATGTGTACATGTGTTTATTTTATCATATCACCTATACGCATTAGTGGAGCCCTTAGGATCTTTGCTTGATTACCAGCGTTGTGATGGCAGTCACACTAGTGGGGCTGGGTAATCTATAAGCACATCCTTATACAGGTCCCTAGTCGCAGGACTATCGAGACAGGGCATCGATACTCCGGAGTAGACTGGCGCATGCGCTTCTCATCCCAGTGTGGGAGACGGTCTGTCCCACAGCCGTCAGTACGTCGTACTTGAGATAGTATGCGGGTGCTCGTTAGGTTACGAGTACACTGGACAGGACTCGTCGGGAACTGACAAGTTGGTATTATACCTATCGTCAGTTATCAGTTCCCAGGTGACATGAGTACAGCTTAGTCCGCTGACTTGACACTGGCACTTCGCCTCGAGTGTGTTCCCACTGTATTTTGATTACTACCCTACCACGGCTCAAAGGAGTCGTACAAACAGGTGGTAGTTGGGTGCAGTCCCGAAGCACTTGGAGGCAGTGACGGTTAGACAGGATTCGTCTCTCCCGGTATTGGGGGTTGACATCGCGCTGTGTCTAGGAGAGCCATTACACGAGTAGTCCCTGGCCAGGGCAAGCGAGATATACTGGTAGGCTTCCAGTGTTATCTCAGGGTGTTTTGGGCTTCACTCCGACACGACTTGTACCGCTATTAGGGGACTGACGTTTACCGCCCCCTAGGCCCGACATGCGATGTATCAGACGAACAGACCGGACTGTACGGAGACTGTCACATTCAGACTCAGTGGGAGTTCAGATGGGGTTCACCTCATCAGTCTTCTTATCGACATCTACCTGGAGATCGTTACGCACAGCTAGTGCCGCTTGCGGTCTGTAGTTAAACCCACTGCCAGCGTAGTGTCGAGTCTTTAGAGTCCCACACAGAGGGCTATTCTCCTCTGGGCAAAACCGAGTAGAGGTCGCATGGTTTTGCGACAGGGTTCGTTCTCATCCGCGCACTTGTGCACGTTTGGAGTCCGGACAGATATTACTAGCTGGCTCTGGTTTGAGCCAGATACTGGTATATGTTTTGGGGTTGATTTTATCTCATTGTATTCATGTTTCTCGGAACAAGAATGCGGGTGTGTATGCACAGTTGATTGAGGCGGAGGAAGAGGATTTTCATTAGGCTTTCGGAACGGGTGCGTATGCACAGTTGACAGTCGTCTTTTTCCAAACCCTAATGAATTTATGTTATATCAATTAATAATATTAATTAAATGAAATTGTGTCATGGTTGGTTTTGTTGACTTGTTGACCAAGGTTGACTTGTTGACCATGGTTGAAAGTTTGACCATCATCATTACATATCAAAGATGCTCTTTGATTCTAGCAAAACCATTTTATGAATGTAATGATAATGGTCATTCCAAACCTTCCATCAACTATTTCATTTTTATTATTATTGTTAATTTGATAATTCTTTTCATTTTGTTATGGTTGCAAAATGAGAAGGATATTATTCATTCTATCATAACACTTCTCTCTCCTCACTTCTTCTTCTTCCTCCTCTAGTTCAAGGAGATCCCTTCTCATGTGTTGAGAATCCCTCTCCTTGAGATAAAAACACCCTAAAGCCACTCTCTACTCACTCTAGGGTTAGAGGTTTAGCAAGCCAAAGATCCTAGTTCTCTCAAAGTTCGAGAAAGGAGCCCGAAGGTCGAACCCTCAGGTGGATCCATCTTTGACGGAAGAAGGCGACGAGGAAAGTACCATCAAACCCTACAAAGGTTTCAAGAAGAAGGAGTTCAAGTTAGGTATAACCTTTTATCCGAGTAGCTAACTCTCTTTAGCATGATAGCTAGTTTAGTTTAGAAAAGATTCCGACTTCGATAAGTCCATGTTGCCCTTTGCGCTAAAAATTTGATTTTTATACCGTTTCCGCCTCCCCGCAAGAACCGGGGATGGCAACGTGGACTTACAGTGGTATCAGAGACTAACTAAACTTAAACTAGCCTTGTAGTAAAGTGTATGGAAGTTCGAACGGAAAAATCGCAAAAACCGGAAAAACAAAACCCTAACTTTCTGTTGAAAATTTTTGTGCTCTAAAATTAAAAAGTTTTACTCCTAAAATCGGCTCAGGGTTTTGTGAGAACACCCACCAAAAACGATCCCCTGATTCCCTCAAACCGCCGCGGTTCCGCGGCGATAGGTATGCATTTGCCGCGGAACCGCCGCCGTTTTGACTCCTCTCGTGATCGGGTTTTGTGCAGTGTTCTTCTGGTAGGGTTTTGGGATTTTTCAGATGGTTTATTTGTGCCCAGGTTTTCCAGAAAAGAAATTTGTTTTTGGGGGCCTATAAATCCGTATTTTTATCGAACTTCATTACACTTTGACTATAATGGTTATATCTGTGATGTTTATATGTATTGAACGTCGGCTAATCGCTATATATCGATTAGTCGGGGTTATACATATCTGTGATCTGTGTTTGATGATGGTTTGTGTATATGAATGCGTTGGACTGTCGCGGGTGAATAGCCGGGGTGGATGTGAGATGAGTGTTTCTTTTTCTTTCATTCATGTAAAATGTAAATTGATGTAATATTATTATTTGTATGGCCGCACAACCGGGTCGGGGTTGTAACCGTCATTGTATAATTCTTTTTACTGTTTTTGCTCCTAGGATAGACCCATGGAGGGGTGCACAAACTACCGGGTATCTCGAAGTGCCGAGTGGCCTACTCACGGCGTTGAGGGAGGTTGCTCCACTTCGGGGTACTTGGCGGGTAGTTTGCCGCACCCGTAGGGGTCTTGGGTGGGGTTTTGGCTATTCACCGCGAACGTGTAATCCGCTTTTCGTTGCAGGCTCGAAAGGATTGCGGATTCCTAGTATATCCAATGTATTCATCTGTGATCTGTAATGTCTATCATTGCTATATATTAATAACTATTTAGACGTTGCTTATGTTTTACAGCCGCGCTAGCCCAGTCCCCGCTCTGTCGTTAGTTAAGTAACCTAACGGGTGATGACGGGACCCCGTGGCGAATGCGAATGGCATAAGCGTACGTCATATTTTGGTTGTTTTCTGCAATGGTAGGATTAAATGATGGGACGCATTAAAAGAACTAATGCAAGAATATCACGCATTAAAAGAACTAATGCAAGATAATAAACCAAGCTAAAGTCGTTGGAACACTTTCGAAAAACCACTCGGTTCTTTTCAAAACTAACTTTTAAATGCGGAGCTTGAGCCACTCCTTTTAAAAGCTATCTCGTTCCATCGATTATATCAAGTTCACTACGTTCACGGTTTAGCCAAAACCATTCGTAGCCCTCCGTCGTTTCACATGAATAGTCAATAGTATTCAAGCTGCGTTTGTTGGCCAAAGTCAAGGCATAGTGATTGGTAGCTATTGGGTATTCATGTGTAGCATAGATAGATGCGTTGATTTGAAACAGTCGTACTGCCTTGTTGGCCAAAGTCAAGGGTAGGTACGGGTGGATTCAAATTAACCTGGAGAATGACGGGTAGAACTTGACATGTGACTTATGATTTGTTGGCCAAAGTCAAGGTCATAAGAGCATGGGGCAAAAATCCACATCGGGAGTTTCATAAGTACTGAAACTTGCTAGATTTGCATACCATTTGGAGTGTGATGATTCTGGTAGGATTCCTTCAGTTTCGTCACGCGATGATATTTGGATCCCGATCCTACTGTGAGTATATGCTACTCCTCGGGAAATTTCTCACTAAACGATCAATGCTATAAACCTAGTAGGTGCCTAGAAAGGTGTTAGCGGGGCTAAGCCCCCAGGGAAAAGAGGTTCTTAAATTAAGGAACTTCGCGAAAGCGTTGGAAAACCTCCCTCGAAGTACCGACACTAGCCTGGCTGAACGGTTAAGCAAGTATTATGCGGTGGGATTGATCCCGACTAATTCTTCCTTTATGGTTTGAGGAGGGATTCGAGAGACAGTGGGAGCCATCCTGTTTAGACAAATTAAAAACCATTCTAAACTTGCAAGAGCATCGTGCTGAGTGTTTCTTCTCTCTCTCCTAATTGCAGCGACCAATCAACATGACTGGACTTAAGTTACTTCTAGATAAAAACATACTGACAGGGCCAAACTACAAAGATTGGCTCAGGAATGTCAAGATGGCAATCACTTACGACAAGCTGGGGTATCTTCTTACCACCAAAGCTCCCCCCGTCCCAGGTCCCACCTCCAGCGTCGCGGATAAGGAAATCCGTAAGACTTGGGAGATTGATTGCGCGAAGGCCAAGTGCCTCGTGCTTGCCTCTATGGACAACGAACATCAGAGGAGGCACGAGAATATGGACCTGGAATCCATATTTCTCCATACAAAAGAACTGTATGGAGAGCAGTCTCGTATCGCAAAATACGAAATATCGAAAAAGTTATTTTCGGCAAGATTGTGTAGGGTTCCTAGGCACCCTAGTGAGGTCACACAAGGCATCGAACATGCCAATATAAAAATTTATGGGTGCCGAGAGACCCGACTACGGATCGTTTGCTAGAAAACTAGGCGAAAAAGCTAACTAGTTAACACTTAACTAAGAGATATGGAAATACAACCTTTGTAGATCCGGTTCTCCACCTCCATAGCTCCGAGATGAGGTCCTCTCCGCTGTCCAAATCAAATCCGGGCTCTAGCGTCGGCTTCATCGGAGAATAAGTGAGCTAGGTCGTCGATGTCCATGCCGAAGATGATCTACGTCGAGGCATCGCTAAATCAAGCTCCACCTTCACCAAGCCCTAAAAACTTGTGAAGGAAACACACTCTACTACTTGGCAAGAGGTAGAGGATGAAGAAATAGGAAGTGGGTAGACTTTAGATTTGGATTTCTCACTCTTTTTCATCACTTGCCATTGATGGAGGCAAGCTTTCTTCACTTGAAGAAATGAAGAAGAAGGAAATTGTTATGATAAGAATTATTAAAAAAGAAAAGAAAATCCATTCTTATCATAAGCAAACCATGGTTAGGTGTAGAGATTAAACCAAGGTTAGTTTGAATGGTTAGGGTTAAGGATGAGATAAGAATGGTTGACTAAAGTCAATGCTTCATGAAGGTTCAAAGAATAAAACAAAACTAGCAACCATTCTTCTCATTATCATTTCCATAATAAATAAATAAATAGATAGATATGAAAATGTAAACCCTAATCATTTAAATAACCATGGTTCAATCTTTACACAAACACAAGCAAACATGTATCATCAAACATGATACAATCAAGTGCACAAAAGTATATCACATATACAATGTGTACAATCCGAATGAGAAAATCCATCTTAAGTGAACCGATACTAGTTAACGCAAAGTAATATATCAAATATATAAATATGCATTAAATCATTAAATCAACACTTGATTCAATGATCCGGTTATGTCGCACACAACCGACTAGTATACAATATATCGGCTTATCGAATCAACGCTTGAATCGATAACTAGGTTATATCACATACAACCATTCGATACATTTATCGCGAGAATAGAATACGGTATCACATACACGCATTATTCTCGGTCCCGCATATATCTCATATGCGCTCCTATTTCGTTTCGCTTGAGCCAGGAAACCTCTGTGTAGGACTCTAAAGACTCGTCAATACGCCGGCAGCAGGTGATGATCATATCAAACACCCACAAGCCGCAAGCGGTCTGCTAAACGTAACGGCCACCCGGGTATTGAGCGATCTGAAGATCGACGAGCAAGCCCACTCACACTCCAGTGAATCCAACCAGTAACACTACCGTACAGTCCGGTCTGATCGTCTGATATGTCGCATATCTCGCCTAGGGGTGGTAAACGTCAGACCCCAATAGCTCGATAAGTCGTGTCGATATGAGGTCTATAACAATTCGAGAAACTACTGGTAACACTTACCAGTAAATCTCAGCAACCCTGGCCAGGGATTTCCTGTTATAGCCAATCGAACACAGCGCAACATCAACTCCCTATACCGGGAGAGACGAATCCCCTCCTATCGCTCATTGCCTCCATGTGACTCGGGACTGTACCCAAAAACCACCGTTTTGCACGCCCTCTTGGACGTGGTAAGATGGAAATCAAAGCATAGTGGGAACCACACAAGACTCTATGACGATCTCGGGTCAACAGACTACTCTGTACCAGTGTCACCAGAGAACTGCCATCTGACGTGAGGTATAATACCATCTGGGAGTTCTCGGCGAGTCCGTCCAGTGTACCCAGTCTCTACTGAGCACCCGTATATCATCTCTGATTTCAAACACCGATGGATATGGGATCATCCATCGCCCATCTGTATGGGTCGAGAAGGTACACGCTAGTCTACTCTGGTATATCGATGCCCCGTCTCGATACACCCTCGACTAGGGACTTTGAAGGATGTACTTATGGACTACCATGTCCCCACTAGTATGATCCGCATCATAGTCCAGGTAGTCAAGTACAGATCCTAAGGGCTTTACCAACATGTAACAGGGAGACAATCAGTGTACACGTTA
Organism: Agapanthus africanus; assembly: GCA_030015575.1. Classification (NCBI taxonomy): domain Eukaryota; kingdom Viridiplantae; phylum Streptophyta; class Magnoliopsida; order Asparagales; family Amaryllidaceae; genus Agapanthus; species Agapanthus africanus. The sequence goes on from CM057345.1 coordinate 501,116,873, forward strand.
AGGTAAAGAGCAACCAGATAGCATACTATCATGTCGAGCAAGAAAGTCCTCCCTATATTTGTCCCAGCATCCACTACAATATACATCCTATGTATAGTAATGGCCTCTAGGGCATACATATAACTAACAATCTCCCACTTGCACTAGGGCCATCTGTAGCAGTGGTTTGAAGTATCTCATACTCAACCATCCCATAAAAGTCTCTCTCTGGGAAAAGGCCTTTGTGAGTGGATCCGCTGTGTTGTCCTCTGAGTCTACTCTCCTAACCTCGATCTCCCTGGAGATCAACCATCTCCATGATCAAGTGATACTGCCTTTAGAATATGTCTGGATCACTGATGGGACCGGCGTTCCTTGGCATAAGCCACAACTCCATTGTCACACAATGGGAGGAACATAGTTCATCTCATGAACCAATATACACCCAAACAGCCTCTTTGGTAGCATCTTAAGTAGCGATGTATCCAGCCTTTATCGTCTAGTATGCCACGGTATCTAGCTTGGAACTCTTCCAACATACCGTCCCTACACTGAGGGTAAAGACAATGCATGTGACTGACATTCAGTCGTCTTTATCACTCTGGAACACTTCCAGTGATTCTCCCCTGGATCGATTGATACCATCTCACTACAACTAGTGAGAATCCTAACATCCAATTAAATCTATCTCATAGATCCAAAACTCAGGATTTAGGAGGTATCATTTTGATCCTATGTGGAGAATTATTGTGACAGACGGAGATTGATCGAGCGTAGCATAAGAAAACTCCTTTCTTATCAAGAGTATGTCATCCACGTACTCTACGAGGATCACCACCATACTCCCTACTACCTTTTTGTTTATACAAGGTTCATCTACCATTTTGATGATATCAAACTCTTTGACTACTTCATCAAAACAGATGTTCCAACTCCGCGATGCCTGCTTTATCCTATAAAACATCTTGCACACGTTTCCGCTGCTCCCACTGTCTACGAAGCCCTCTGGCTGTGTACTTATAGACGCTCTCTTCCAAATCATCATTTAGAAAAGCAGTCATGACACCCAACCACCAGATATCGCAGTCATGGTATGTAGCCGTGACAAGTAGGATCTGGATGGACTTAAGCATAGATCCTTAGAAAAGGTTTCATCATAATCCACGCCTGGTCAGTGACGAAAACCTTTAACAAGTCTAGCTTTGAAAGTCTCAACTTTTCCATCTACACCAAGTAATCTTCTCAAGATATACTTGCTCCTGATGGGGATTTAACCCTTCAGATATAGCAACCAAAGTCCATACTTTGTTGGTGTATAAGGATTCCATCTCAGATCGCTAAGCATCCAGCCATTCTTACAGAGTCTCACTCCTGATGGCCAGCTCGAAACTAGTTGGGTCATCATCTCATGATGCAATCCTCGCTCCCACTGTCATAGAGAAACAGAAGTATCTCTCAGGTGGGTGAGGAACCCTACTAGATCGGCGGAGAGGCTGAGGTTCGTTGGTATCTATTGAATCCTTTGGTTCTACCAAATCATCTGCTATAGTTTGCATAGCTGGAACCTTTCCAGTTATAGATAACAGATCTTGCCTCGAGCTTGTCCGGATTTTGCTTTTAAACATAGGACGGACAACCCCAAATCTTAACTAGCTTAAGACATGGGCTCTTCCCTTTCCATATCACATATGAAGTGGTAGGCAACTGATTTGATTGGAACCCTATTCAATAGGTATGCAGCTTCTCAAGCGCATAACTCCCAAAAGGAAATAGGTAACTCAGTAGTACTCATCACAGAGCACACCTTATCACATAGGGTGTTATTGCTCCACCCCGATATACCATCGTGCTATGGTGTATACGGAGGAGTAATGCTAAGAGAGAATCTCATTCTCCTTTAGAATAGTCCAGGAATTCCTTGCACAAGTATTCTCCTCCTTGATCTCATCAAAGGACATAGTACTTATACCCGTATTTTGGTTCTCTACTTCTAACTTATATTCTGTGAATATCTCATAAGGTTCGGACTTGTGTTTCAACAGGAACATAGGTCTGAAACTCGAAAGAGATCATCAGAGAATGTAATGAAGTACAAAGAACCAATCTTGGCATGTGTAGACAGGGGAGCTTACATACATCAACATGTATCATATCCCAAGAGTACACTAACTCTTTCTCTGTTTCCAATAAACAGAGCTGGTGTCATTATATCTTTGTGACATGACTCGCAAGTTTCATAAGATGTAAATTCAAACTGATTTAAATATGCATCTATATGTAACTTCAGCTAGTCGGGTCACATTGATCTGACCTAGTCTACAATACCTTAAGAAGGATCCGTTCATTTCTGAACTCTTCCTCTTATGTGTGTTCCGTATACTAAGAACTGTAGTTTGATTTAGAACATTAATGCTTTTAGATAACGTGCCTGAACCGATCAACTTTTGATATAGGAAATGTTCAAAACATTATCCAACAATACAAAATTTTATCATTTCTTTACTACTAAAGAGACTGATATGATTTTGTATATCAGGTTCGGTATCTAACAGCATTCGTTCAGAATCAATGTATTTGTAATACAGGGTGACAGTGACCAACAGACTTGGCTGCAACACTTGCCCCGTTTTCTGCCTCATGAAACTTATCACCCGTTCTCAGTTTTTCTACCCTTTTGTAGCCCTATGTAACAGATTACATATCTGGGATCCTGATCCGGTATCATATACCCAGGATGCAGAGGATACTGAGAAACAGTTCTTTGTAACGAATACACCCGAAGGAGATGCATCATCATGCACTTTCTTCGTTTGGGCGGCACGGGAAATCTGGTATTCCCCAATTTCCTGCTCTGTCTTATAACAATTATAAGTTGGAGCGGGACCAACGTTCCCCAGCTCACTATAACAAGCGGGTTCGGTCAATAATCCGTATTATTATCTTGATTAAGGCGTGATATGGTCGCTACCAGGAGAGAGAGAAGAAAACACTCAGCGTGCGCTCTTGCAAGAATAGATTGGTTTTTATTTTATCTAATCAGGATGGCTCCCACTGCTTTTTATCAAATCTTCCTTCAAACCCTAAAAGGAAAGACTAGCCGGGATTAATTACACACTACAAGTTCGCCAATCTTTCAGCCAGGCCAGTGTCGGTACTTTGAGGGAGGTCCCCCGTGCTTTCGCACGAACCTAATTAATGTAAACCTCGTTTTCCCAGAGGCGTAACCTCGTTAACACCTTTCTAGACACCTACTTGATCGGCTAATTGTAATGTGTAAAACTCTCCCAGGAGTAACTCTTACTCGCAGCGGGTATCGGGATCCAACTATCTCATAGAAGGTATGCAATCTCATTGCAAATTTCAACACTTGAATTCCCGATAATATTTTGCCCCATGCGATCTATGACCTTGACTGAGTCAACAAACCATAGACCGCAAGTAAAGTTCAACCCGTCATTTCTCGATTGAATTAAACCCACCCGCACGACCCTTGACTGAGTCAACAAGGCCGCACGACTACCCTAATCCAATCGCATCATATGCTTTGCAGATAAGCAATAATCAGCTACCGCACACTACGCCTTGACTGAGTCAACAAACGCAGCACGAATACTAACTATTACCTATCTGAAATGACGGAGGGCTACGACAGGTTTTTAAGAAAACCTTTTGCGTAATGAACTTTATATCGTTGTAGAATCAAATGATTTTAAAAATGGAGTGCTTTTGAGGCTTTTCTAGTTTTGCTAAAGGAGTCACTCCCGGTGAAGGGATCGTCGGTCCTTTCCTCGTCGAATGAGGTGCGGGATATATCATATATATCACTATGCAAAGCAAAAACACTTAAAAGCAATCAAAAGACAAACCGAGTGTGTAGCATCTGCCAGTTATTGCTAAAGGAGTCACTCCCGGTGAAGGGATCTCGGTCCTTTCCTCATCGAATAAGGTGCAGGATATATCACATATACCGCTATGCAAAGCAAAAAACTGTAGCTACCTGTTTTATTTTGAAATTCGATTCTACAACATCTTAGGTTTCTTTTATTTCATTAATCTCATTAATGAAGTCCCATCATTTAAGTACCTAAACATCACAGATAAATACGACGTACACTTATGCCATCCGCATTCGCCTCGATGTCCCCTCGTGCACCGTTAGGTTAGGTAACTAACGGCAGAGCGGGGCAGGGCTAGCGCGGGTGTAAAACATAAGTAACATCTATATAATATATTATATATACTATATACTGTATCTATCACAGAACATCACATGATCACATCACAGATATCGCAGCAGAAGAAACATATGAAATATTGGATATACTAGGACGTCCGTGTTTTTAATACGAGCCAGTATAAAACACGGATTCCACGGTCGTGATGAATAGCCAAACCCACACCCCTAGACCCCTACGAGAGCGGCAAGCAACCCTACCAATTCTAGAGTTAGGAGACCCGGACTCGACTCCTCGAGTTGGTCTCCCACTGGACTCCAGAACCCGGTTACTTGTGCCCTCCTCCTTGGGTCTATCCTAGTGCGGAAAAGTAAATAATATACAAACGGTGACAACTTCCGCAACCTGGAAGCGCCCCAATAAAAGAATATTACATACAAGTTTTTACATGAATGAAAATGAAAAAACACTCATCTCACATAAAAACCCCCGGCTATTCAAACACGACGATCCAATATAACATATCCAGCAGCACATAACATCACATGTCATCAACGTAAGTAAATATGCGCATCCCAATTGTCGTTGAAATATAGCAACGAAACCGGCGATATCACATATTACACTTACGGTCACAGAAAAGAAAGTGTAAAACTACAACAGTTGGAATCCGCAACCACCTCAGACATCGCATGCCTGACCAAATGAATTACTTAGACATCGCATGCCTAACAATTATAAACCCTGCATTTTAGTCTCAAAATCGAAAACTCTTTTCAATATCAAGTCGGGCAATTCAACAAGATTCCCAAAAAACTGATCGAATGCTCGTCGCAAACTTTAGTAGGCGGCAGCACCCCTGATACCGTCGACGAAGTGCACCAAGGCGGAACACCGCTACCGCGAGCACCCGAACGGATGCTTTCGGGGACGGGGTTCTCCTACAGTCACTTGGTCGAGGCTATGGAGTGAGGCTGTCTATTAAGTTTACCCGGCGAGTATCCGCGTACGCTACGTGATTGCGACGGACTTTTGATCATATCAAAATTCCGTGGCAACCGATCAAGTGAGACTAAATTGCTATGTTTATAACATTCATTCAGTTATCACATAACTTCTTGTGAATTCCAATTATTGTATCCCATTCCAGATAATTAGAAAATGTTAAACTTTCCGATCGAACAATCGAACACCCAAGTTTTCCCAATACAGATCAACACATGAAACAAGTCTAACAACATTCCGTTCGTGCCTCAGTACCAACGGTCCAGCCGTAGAAGGGTCAAGCCAACGCCTCACATGTGGCACGCCGTACTGCCCCAAACCCGAAGGTTCAAAGGGCAGTTCAAGACGGTCACATAATCGAGTTAAGGTTTGTTGTCTTCTAGAGGGTCCATCGCGTTACTTGCACTACTTAGAACGTCGTTAAACTACGGAAAGATCCAACACTTGGAAATTTCCCGACAGGGGAAAAGTTGGGTATTTATATCCGGTCGAACTTTTTAACATATTCTAAAATTTATCCGGAAAGCCAAATAGACAAAATTTGATAAACCCGATCGAATCATCGAAGCACCAAAACATCCCAGATTATTCAACACTTGAATAAATATTAAAAATATCCAGAGAACACATCACTGTTAAATATAAATTACTGTGCAAAAGTCAACGCAAGGGGAGACCAGTAGGCCGCGGAACCGCCGCACGTGCCAAGCTATTGCCGCGGTTCCGCGGTGGTTTATTCGAATTAGGTCCCCCTATTTCACAGTAATTCATATAAAACCCTGCTTGATTTTCTGCATATTTTTAATGTGGAAAAACTCACTGTTTTCAAAAAAGGACAGAGAGCATGTTAGAATTGGGTTTTCGGGTTCGTTCGGGTTTCAAACTCCGTCTGGACTTCGCCTAAGGCTCTAGCTAGGCTCTGATACCACTGTAGGGTTCCTAGGCACCCTAGTGAGGTCACACAAGGTATCGAACATGCCAATATAAAAATTTATGGGTGCCGAGAGACCCGACTACGGATCGTTTGCTAGAAAACTAGGCGAAAAAGCTAACTAGTTAACACTTAACTAAGAGATACGGAAATACAACCTTTGTAGATCCGGTTCTCCACCTCCATAGCTCCGAGATGAGGTCCTCTCCGCTGTCCAAATCAAATCCGGGCTCTAGCGTCGGCTTCATCGGAGAATAAGTGAGCTAGGTCGTCGATGTCCATGTCGAAGATGATCTACGTCGAGGCATCGCTAAATCAAGCTCCACCATCACCAAGCCCTAAAAACTTGTGAAGGAAACACACTCTACTACTTGGCAAGAGGTAGAGGATGAAGAAATAGGAAGTGGGTAGACTTTAGATTTGGATTTCTCACTCTTTTTCATCACTTGCCATTGATGGACGCAAGCTTTCTTCACTTGAAGAAATGAAGAAGAAGAAGGAAATTGTTATGATAAGAATTATTAAAAAAGAAAAGAAAATCCATTCTTATCATAAGCAAACCATGGTTAGGTGTAGAGATTAAACCAAGGTTAGTTTGAATAGTTAGGGTTAAGGATGAGATAAGAATGGTTGACTAAAGTCAATGCTTCATGAAGGTTCAAAGAAAAAAACAAAACTAGCAACCATTCTTCTCATTATCATTTCCATAATAAATAAATAAATAAATAGATATGAAAATGTAAACCCTAATCATTTAAATAACCATGGTTCAATCTTTACACAAACACAAGCAAACATGTATCATCAAACATGATACAATCAAGTGCACAAAAGTATATCACATATACAATGTGTACAATCCGAGTGAGAAAATCCATCTTAAGTGAACCGATACTAGTTAACGCAAAGTAATATATCAAATATATAAATATGCATTAAATCATTAAATCAACACTTGATTCAATGATCCGGTTATGTCGCACACAACCGACTAGTATACAATATATCGGCTTATCGAATCAATGCTTGAATCGATAACTAGGTTATATCGCATACAACCATTCGATACATTTATCGCGAGAATAGAATACGGTATCACATACACGCATTATTCTCGGTCCCGCACATATCTCATATGCGCTCCTATTTCGTTTCGCTTGAGCCAGGAAACCTCTGTGTAGGACTCTAAAGACTCGTCAATACGCCGGCAGCAGGTGATGATCATATCAAACACCCACAAGCCGCAAGCGGTCTGCTAAACGTAACGGCCACCCGGGTATTGAGCGATCTGAAGATCGACGAGCAAGCCCGCTCACACTCCAGTGAATCCAACCAGTAACACTACCGTACAATCCGGTCTGATCGTCTGATATGTCGCATATCTCGCCTAGGGGTGGTAAACGTCAGACCCCAATAGCTCGATAAGTCGTGTCGATATGAGGTCTATAACAATTCGAGAAACTACTGGTAACACTTACCAGTAAATCTCAGCAACCCTGGCCAGGGATTTCCTGTTATAGCCAATCGAACACAGCGCAACATCAACTCCCTATACCGGGAGAGACGAATCCCCTCCTATCGCTCATTGCCTCCATGTGACTCGGGACTGTACCCAAAAACCACCGTTTTGCACGCCCTCTTGGACGTGGTAAGATGGAAATCAAAGCACAGTGGGAACTACACAAGACTCTATGACAATCTCGGGTCAACAGACTACTCTGTACCAGTGTCACCAGAGAACTGCCATCTGACGTGAGGTATAATACCATCTGGGAGTTCTCGGCGAGTCCGTCCAGTGTACCCAGTCTCTACTGAGCACCCGTATATCATCTCTGATGTCAAACACCGATGGATATGGGATCATCCATCGCCCATCTGTATGGGTCGAGAAGGTACACGCTAGTCTACTCTGGTATATCGATGCCCCGTCTCGATACACCCTCGACTAGGGACTTTGAAGGATGTACTTATGGACTACCATGTCCCCACTAGTATGATCCGCATCATAGTCCAGGTAGTCAAGTACAGATCCTAAGGGCTTTACCAACATGTAACAGGGAGACAATCAGTGTACACGTTAAGGTAAAGAGCAACCAGATAGCATACTATCATGTCGAGCAAGAAAGTCCTCCCTATATATGTCCCAGCATCCACTACAATATACATCCTATGTATAGTAATGGCCTCTAGGGCATACATATAACTAACAGATTGGCCGTCGGATCATCGGTAGTGGAACACGTGCTTAAGATGATTGGCTACATTGAGGAGCTCGCAGAACTTGGGACCACGTTAGAGAGTGAGCTCTATACGGACTTGATTCTCCAGTCCCTTCCTTCCACTTACGCCCAGTTTATACTGAACTTCAACTTACAAGAAAAAGAAGTTGAACTTTCGGAACTCCTCAACATACTGAGGAGCGTAGAGGGCACCCTACAGAAAGGTAGGGAAATACCCACTTTGTTTGTAGGAGGATCTTCTTCTTCTAGGTCCAAGGTGAAAGCCAAGGGAAAGAAGAAGAAAGCCCCCGCCAAACCAAGGGGCGGTGTTAGTAAAGTGGATACGAAGGGAAAGGTAAAGGCAACAAAGATAGCGGGGAAGCTTGTGGGTAAAGAAGAATGCTTCTATTGTCATAAGAGTGGACACTGGAAGAAAGATTGCAGGGCTTGGAAGGCCAGGACACAGGAACTGAAGCAGGTTGCGGCTTCAGCTTCAGGTGTGTATGTTATTGAAAACTGTCTTTCGATAAACTCTACTTCCTGGGTATTGGATACCGGATCAGGATCTCATATCTGTAATTCTTTGCAGGCGTTGAGAAACCGTAGGGTTTTGAAGGCAGGTGACATGACCCTCAGAGTTGCGAACGGAGCTAGCATGGATGCTAAAGCCGTGGGGGACTATCACCTGGGAATGTCAGATGGACATGTTTTGGTTTTACGTAATTGCTTTTTTGTACCCAACGCAACTTGTAATATCATTTCTGTATCTTTGGTTTCAAAAGAAGGTTATGAATTTGCGTTTGTAAGTAATGTTGTAAACATTCACCTTAATCAAGTTCTGATTGGGTCAGGTACACTGAGCAATGGTATATACGTATTAAACCAACCACAGATTTTCAATGTCCAGAATACACACAAAAGAAAGTCTCTAGACTTCAATCAGACTTTCTTATGGCATTGTAGACTGGGTCACATCAATGAGAGAAGATTAACTAAGTTACATACAGAAGGATATTTGGATTCGTTCGAATATCAATCGTATGCCACTTGTCAATCCTGTCTCAAAGGAAAGATGACAAAGACTCCGTTCACTGGACACGGAGTAAGAGCGAGAGAGCTCTTGGGACTCGTACACAGCGACGTGTGCGGTCCAATGTCTACACATGCGCGAAGCGGTTATTCTTACTTCATTACTTTTACGGATGACTTTTCAAGGTACGGTTATGTCTTCTTGATGAAACATAAGTCCGAAGCTTTTGAAAAGTTCCAGGAATATAATAATGAAGTAGAAAAACAAACCGGCAAAAGTATCAAGATTCTAAGATCGGATCGAGGTAGTGAATACTTGAGTGCCGAGTTCCTGAACTATTTAAAAGAGAATGGAATTCTCTCTCAGCTTACTCCTCCGTACACTCCGCAACATAATGGTGTATCAGAGAGACGGAACCGCACCCTATTGGATATGGTACGGTCCATGATGAGTAACGCTGAGTTACCACGATCTTTCTGGGGGTATGCGCTAGAATCAGCTGCATACCTTTTGAACCGAGTTCCTACTAAAACTGTGCCTACCACACCATTTGAGATGTGGTGTGGGAAGAGGCCCCATCTTAATCACATTAAGACATGGGGATGTCCAGCTTTTGTCAAAAAGCAGCATGCGGACAAGCTCGAGGCACGCTCAGTACAGTGCAAGTTTGTGGGATATCCAAAGAACTCCAAGGGATATTTCTTCTACTGTGAAGAGGAACAAAAAGTTCTTGTTTCTCGTCATGCCTACTTCTTGGAAACTGAGTTTTTGGAAAACCAGATAAGTGGGAGCACAGTAGAACTGGAAGAAATTCCAGAACCACAGACTATTACTGAAAGTTTAGTGGAACCAGAAGGTTCAAAAGAACAGGACATTCCTACGCCGCTCCGCAGGAGTAGTAGGCAGTCTCATCCGCCCGAGAGATACTACGGTTTTCTCATAGACGGGGATAGAGAGGATTGCATCATAGATTATGATGAGCCTACTAGCTTCCAGCAGGCCGTTCAGAGCTTTGACTCGGTAAAATGGCTGGATGCAATGCGGACCGAAATGGAGTCCATGTACACCAACAAAGTATGGACATTGGACATTGCTCCAGACGGGGTAAAACCCGTAGGATGCAAGTGGATCTTCAAAAGGAAGATTGGTGTAGATGGACAGGTTGAGACCTATAAAGCTAGACTTGTAGCAAAGGGTTTTCGTCAAAGACCTGGTTTGGACTATGACGAAACCTTTTCTCCAGTGGCTATGCTGAAATCCATTCGGATCCTTCTTGCCATTGCTGCCTTCCACGATTATGAGATTTGGCAAATGGACGTAAAGACCGCTTTTCTAAATGGAAATTTAGAGGAGTGTGTCTATATGGACCAGCCAGAGGGTTTCATTCAGAGTGGGAGCAGCGGAAAGGTGTGCAAGTTGCTTAAGTCCATTTATGGACTAAAGCAGGCATCGCGGAGTTGGAACATCTGTTTTGATGAGACGGTCAAGGAATTTGGCTTTATCAAAAATCCAGATGAACCATGCATCTATAGTAGATTTGTAGCGAGAACTGTAGTATTCCTCGTTTTATACGTGGATGACATTCTCTTAATAGGAAATGACATTCCTATGCTACAATCTGTCAAGGGATTCTTGTCACACAGGTTCTCCATGAAAGACCTGGGTGATGCCTCATACATCCTGGGGATCCGGATCCATCATGATAGATCCAAGAGGATATTAGGACTTTCACAGTCCAGGTACATCGACACTATACTGAAGAGATTCAGTATGGAAGATTCCAAGCGCGGTAACCTACCGGCTTATCACGGGATCACCCTCTCTAATGAGATGTCTCCCAAGACTGATTTAGAGAGGGATCGCATGTCTATTATACCCTACGCTTCTGCGGTAGGCTCTATAATGTATGCGATGTTGTGTACCAGACCGGATGTAGCTTATGCACTAAGTGTGGTAAGCCGGTATCAGTCAAACCCTAGGGAGAAACACTGGATAGCAGTAAAGAACATTCTCAAGTACCTGAGAAGGACTAAGGAGATGTTCTTGGTGTATGGCGGAAAAGACCTCCAGATCGAGGCCTTTGCTGACTCCAGCTTCCAGAGTGACAAGGATGATTCCAAGTCCATGTCGGGTTTTGTCTTTACCCTCAATGGAGGGGCGGTGTGTTGGAAGAGTTCCAAACAGGAAACCGTTGCAGACTCGACGATGGAAGCGGAATACATCGCTGCATCTGATGCCGCAAAAGAAGCTGTCTGGATGAGGAAGTTCTTGAAAGAACTTTAAGTGGTTCCGTCCATTGTTGACCCAATACCTCTGTATTGCGACAACAACGGGGCTATAGCTTTAGCGAAGGAACCCAGGTCCCATCAGAGATCCAGACACATCTTGAGGCGGTATCACCTGATTAGAGAGATCGTGGATCGCAAGGAAATCGAGGTTCGGAGGGTTGCTTCAGAAGAAAACACTGCAGATCCATTCACCAAGGCCCTACCCCAGACACAGTTCGAGCGGCTGATCGAGATGATAGGTCTTCGATACGCCAGTACTTGGCCTTAGTGCAAGTGGGAGATTGTTAGTGTATATGCCCTAGAGGCCATTACTGTATCATACTGGTTTGTATATTACTTAATGGAAGCTTGGGATATTCACCTTGTATATACAATCTTGCTCAAAATAGTAGTATGCTACTTGGTTTGTTTCTACTTCAATGTGTACATGTGTTTATTTTATCATATCACCTATACGCATTAGTGGAGCCCTTAGGATCTTTGCTTGATTACCAGCGTTGTGATGGCAGTCACACTAGTGGGGCTGGGTAATCTATAAGCACATCCTTATACAGGTCCCTAGTCGCAGGACTATCGAGACAGGGCATCGATACTCCGGAGTAGACTGGCGCATGCGCTTCTCATCCCAGTGTGGGAGACGGTCTGTCCCACAGCCGTCAGTACGTCGTACTTGAGATAGTATGCGGGTGCTCGTTAGGTTACGAGTACACTGGACAGGACTCGTCGGGAACTGACAAGTTGGTATTATACCTATCGTCAGTTATCAGTTCCCAGGTGACATGAGTACAGCTTAGTCCGCTGACTTGACACTGGCACTTCGCCTCGAGTGTGTTCCCACTGTATTTTGATTACTACACTACCACGGCTCAAAGGAGTCGTGTAAACAGGTGGTAGTTGGGTGCAGTCCCGAAGCACTTGGAGGCAGTGACGGTTAGACAGGATTCATCTCTCCCGGTATTGGGGGTTGACATCGCGCTGTGTCTAGGAGAGCCATTACACGAGTAGTCCCTGGCCAGGGCAAGCGAGATATACTGGTAGGCTTCCAGTGTTATCTCAGGGTGTTTTGGGCTTCACTCCGACACGACTTGTACCGCTATTAGGGGACTGACGTTTACCGCCCCCTAGGCCCGACATGCGATGTATCAGGGGAACAGACCGGACTGTACGGAGACTGTCACATTCAGACTCGGTGGGAGTTCGGATGGGGTTCACCTCATCAGTCTTCTTATCGACATCTACCTGGGGATCGTTACGCACAGCTAGTGCCGCTTGCGGTCTGTGGTTAAACCCACTGCCAGCGTAGTGTCGAGTCTTTAGAGTCCCACACAGAGGGCTATTCGCCTCTGGGCAAAACCGAGTAGAGGTCGCATGGTTTTGCGACAGGGTTCGTTCTCATCCGCGCACTTGTGCACTTTTGGAGTCCGGACAGATATTACCAGCTGGCTTTGGTTTGAGCCAGATACTGGTATATGTTTTGGGGTTGATTTTATCTCATTGTATTCATGTTCCTCGGAACAAGAATGCGGGTGTGTATGCACAGTTGATTGAGGCGGAGGAAGTGGATTTTCATTAGGGTTTCGGAACGGATGCGTATGCACAGTTGACAGTCGTCTTTTTCCAAACCCTAATGAATTTATGTTATATCAATTAATAATATTAATTAAATGAAATTGTGTCATGGTTGGTTTTGTTGACTTGTTGACCAAGGTTGACTTGTTGACCATGGTTGAAAGTTTGACCATCATCATTACATATCAAAGATGCTCTTTGATTCTAGCAAAACCATTTAATGAATGTAATGATAATGGTCATTCCAAACCTTCCATCAACTATTTCATTTTTATTATTATTGTTAATTTGATAATTCTTTTCATTTTGTTATGGTTGCAAAATGAGAAGGATATTATTCATTCTATCATAACACTTCTCTCTCCTCACTTCTTCTTCTTCCTCCTCTAGTTCAAGGAGATCCCTTCTCACGTGTTGAGAATCGCTCTCCTTGAGATAAAAACACCCCAAAGCCACTCTCTACTCACTCTAGGGTTAGAGGTTTAGCAAGCCAAAGATCCTAGTTCTCTCAAAGTTCGAGAAAGGAGCCCGAAGGTCGAACCCTCAGGTGGATCCATCTTTGACGGAAGAAGGCGACGAGGAAAGCACCATCAAACCCTACAAAGGTTTCAAGAAGAAGGAGTTCAAGTTAGGTATAACCTTTTATCCGAGTAGCTAACTCTCTTTAGCATGATAGCTAGTTTAGTTTAGAAAAGATCCCGACTTCGATAAGTCAATGTTGCCCTTTGCGCTAAAAATTTGATTTTTATACCGTTTCCGCCTCCCCGCAAGAACCGGGGACGGCAACGTGGACTTACACCATGTACCAGCAGACAGTGCCTCCTCTCTCCTCGAATCGGGTATACATATAACTCAGAACCGAGAAAACTCATGGTGGATGTCGAAATATCATATCAAGAGAAACCGCGTTTTAAAAACAATCATAAGACTTTAAAAATGTATCTGCGGTTCTCAAATCCAGAGATCTCATGAAAACAGAATCTCATATGCATGTAGCCATAAAGGTACAGTAAATGCAAGCACAGAACAATACTGTAAAGTAGTGCAAGTGTTTTCATGTAAGCATGTCGTGTAACCAGGTAAGGAACTGCAATATCTAAACTAGAATGTGCGGTAATTAGTACTGAACAATGACTATAATTCTACAGTTTAAGAACAATACGGCGATATAGCAGTTTCTGATGTGTAAGTGGCATGGCAATTACCGATGATGAGTGGGTGAGCCGGCAAATCTGTGTACGTGCAACATGCGCATCATTGGAAATGGTGCATGTCTCCTAGCAGACGAAGCCATATAAAGATAAGTGCCGGGAACGTAGTACGTATGTCGCGAGGAAATAATACAGCGTAAACATGAACGGTATAAAAATACATAACTACACATGAACCATACGGTTGTAGTTTAAATAATACGAATCGTAGTTTTTGAAACTGGGGCTACGGTGTTTTGAAAAAAAGATACCATTCAAGATTTGTATTTGAAGTTCAAGAATTAGAAAATATAGATCTAATAACAAGAAAAAGATAGAATCAAGAATTGATAGTTTGATGATTTTTCCAAACCAAATATCAAGAATCGAAATGAGGCTCGTAGGAATCGATCGGATCTATAGATGTGATGTAATCTTACAATGATGTATTCTTATCCTTCGATGAATTGATACTAGATCGATGATGATCGATAGAGAATTAGGGATTTCTTATGAAACTAGGGTTTCATCTTATCCCTTGTTCTTTCGTCGATATCATTCACATTCTAGCCGCTAGTAAATTCAAGAAACGATCATAGATCCCTAATTTCGAGCGATCACAATCAAGAAAGCATCGCAACGAAACTAGGTCATCGATTCTTGAACTTGCTAGGGTTTACAAAGCTCGTAGGACTCAAGAATCGTATTAAGATTTGTTACATCATCATTCTATTGATCGTCTCGACCCCTTAACGAGCGGAGTTTTACTCAAACATCACAACAAGAACCACAATCACAAATTGAGATCTAATCATGATGCAAGAATTAATAGAAAGCAAGATTAAAGAATTTCACCTTTTATTTATATCAACAATTTCGTTACAATCGCTCAAGAACTACAAGAGGAAGAACTCGATCGTCGATTTGGCTTCGCTCGTCTCCTTGAGTCGCAGATCGGCTTGGATCACTTGCCCGATTGAAGATCGGCTCGGCTCATAAAAGGTTGAAGGCTTCTCGCTTGATTGGTACTCGGGATCTTCAATTTGGAGTGGAATTAGGGTTAGGGTTTCGCACAAGCCTTGTCACTAGACTTGTGGAAGAAGATGATGTAAGAGGGAATTAGCTAACTAAAAGATTAACAACTAATGATGAACCAAGATTGAACCACTAAAGAACCCCCTCAACCCTTAGATCTAGGCTCCTATTTATAGAAAACCAAACCCTAGATCTAGGATTTAAATTTTAAGTTTCCCTCCAAAAGTTTGTTAGCAAGATTTGAATTTCCCTCCAAAAGTTAGTTAGAGGAAAAGCTTCTAGATGTGATTAGTTAGGAGGGAACTTCTAGAAATAGTTTGTTAGGAGCTTAATCAAGATTAGCTTAATTAATCATCTTTGCTGATCTGGCAGTAGCTTCGCGAGAATTCTGGAATTTGAGGCATCTTAAATGAATGTGGGCCCTGAGATAGGAATTTTGCACTGAAAATGAAGCGCTGACGTGGCAGAAGCGCCGCGGTTCCGCGGCATAAGCTGGCTCCCGCCGCGGTTCCGCGGCGCTTTTGAGGCATTGGGGCTTAGGACTTTTGGTGCTGATTTGGGCCGAGTTGTGGGCCTTTCTTTGATATGATTATTTGTATATTTCCTTCTCAATTGCTACCATATCTGAAAACATGGAGTTGGTGTATTTTTGATCAGCTTCTTTTGACTTTG
Source organism: Agapanthus africanus (assembly GCA_030015575.1). Taxonomy (NCBI): domain Eukaryota; kingdom Viridiplantae; phylum Streptophyta; class Magnoliopsida; order Asparagales; family Amaryllidaceae; genus Agapanthus; species Agapanthus africanus. The sequence goes on from CM057345.1 coordinate 501,132,966, forward strand.
CTCCTGCAATTTCCTGCACAAATCTCGAGACAAGTGTTGCGCAATATAGGAATGATGCGATGCCATGAAATGCAGTCAATTTCCTTAGAAATGTCGGTTTTAGAGTCTAACACATGCAATCTGATATTATACGTCTGATTTGCTAATATGTGAAATATGAATGCCGAACACTTCTAGATGAGTGCAAAAGATAGGGAAATTGCCGTGTTAAAAATGCAGTATTTTCGACTGATCAAATTCCCCCAAACTTATTTTCGATCGTCTCGAGCGAATTGTTTTATTAAGAAGAGAAGGAGAAAATAAAGAAAGAGAAAAACTAACTAGCACACTTTCGTAGGCAACACGATTGCACTGAGCACGTGCAACAAGCCTTTAAACTTCTAGGTGTCCCTAGTAGGAGGAGTGTTGTCTCCTGAGGGTTTTCAGCGGATTGCACCCACAAAATCCAATAATAAAAGAAAGATCATGAATATTACATTTAAAGAAAAGAATTGTAAAAGAAAAGCCTTGAAAATTAGGGTTTCCAACTAAGCTAGCTTTTCGGTTGTCATGAGCCCTATCTTAATGGTCATGAAAAGATGTCAGAAATCACGTCCTCCCTCAATAAAACATCGTCTTATTCTTCATTCCTATCTTTCTTCCAAACACCGATCATATCACCCTGCGTGTGTGTAAAGGACATCCCTACACCCGGAGAATTCAATTCAAGCTATCATACTCTTGCCCATCAGCCTCAGTACTTTTTAATTAATGAATATTTAGATGAGATTACTCACACACTTTCATGCGACCGTTAATACTTCTTGAGGTACTAACCGACCGATTACTCCTGTGCTTGCTTACTTGGTGTATTTTCCTCGTCTTGCACCACCTCAGGCATAGCAGTGACTCCCAGACCAGTTGGCCTTAAGGCACTAGGTGAAGATGCACCCTTGCTATATATTTTTTTGTGCTTATGCACCAAGTAAGCAAATACTGCATTTTTAACACGGCAATTTCCCTATCTTTTGCACTCATCTAGAAGTGTTCGGCATTCATATTTCACATATTAGCAAATCAGACGTATAATATCAGATTGCATGTGTTAGACTCTAAAACCGACATTTCTAAGGAAATTGACTGCATTTCATGGCATCGCATCATTCCTATATTGTGCAACACTTGTCTCGAGATTTGTGCAGGAAATTGCAGGAGCAAAGTCAAAAGAAGCTGATCAAAAATTCACCAACTCCATGTTTTCAGATCTGGTAGCAATTCAGAAGGAAATATACAAATAATCATATCAAAGAAAGGCCCACAACTCGGCCCAAATCAGCACCAAAAGTCCTAAGCCCCAATGCCTCAAAAGCGCCGTGGAACCGCGGCGGGAGCCAGCTTATGCCGCGGAACCGCGGCGCTTCTGTCACGTCAGCGCTTCATTTTCAGTGCAAAATTCCTATCTCAGGGCCCACATTCATTTAAGATGCCTCAAATTCCAGAATTCTCGCGAAGCTACTGCCAGATCAGCAAAGATGATTAATTAAGCTAATCTTGATTAAGCTCCTAACAAACTATTTCTAGAAGCTCCTTCCTAACTAATCACATCTAGAAGCTTCTCCTCTAACTAACTTTTGGAGGGAAATTCAAATCTTGCTAACAAACTTTTGGAGGGAAACTTAAAATTTAAATCCTAGATCTAGGGTTTGGTTTTCTATAAATAGGAGCCTAGATCTAAGGGTTGAGGGGGTTCTTTAGTGGTTCAATCTTGGTTCATCATTAGTTGTTAAGCTTTTAGTTAGCTAGTTCATTCTTACACCATCTTCTTCCACAAGTCTAGTGACAAGACTTGTGCGAAACCCTAACCCTAATTCCAATCAAATTCAAGATCCCGAGTACCAATCAAGCAAGAAGCCCTTCAACCTTTTAGGAGCGGAGCCGATCTCCAACCGGGCAAGTGATCCAAGCCGATCCGCGACTCAAGGAGACGAGCGAAGCCAAATCGACGATCGAGTTCTTCCTCTTGTAGTTCTTGAGCGATTGTAACGAAATTGTTGGTATAAATAAAAGGTGATTCTTTAATCTTGCTTTCTATTAATTCTTGCATCATGATTAGATCTCAATTTGTGATTGTGGTTCTTTTTGTGATGTTTGAGTAAAACTCCGCTCGTTAAGGGGTCGAGACGATCAATAGAATGATGATGTAACAAATCTTAATACGATTCTTAAGTCCTACGAGTCTTGTAAACCCTAGCAAGTTCAAGAATCGATGACCTAGTTTCGTTGCGATACTTTCTTGATTGTGATCGCTCGAAATTAGGGATCTACGATCGTTTCTTGAATTTACTAGAGGCTAGAATATGAATGAGATCGACGATAGAACAAGGGATAAGATGAAACCCTAGTTTCATAAGAAATCCCTAATTCTCGATCGATCATCATCGATCTAGTATCAATTCATCGAAGGATAAGAATACGTAATTGTAAGATTACATCACATCTATAGATCCGATCGATTCCTACGAGCCTCATTTCGATTCTTGATATTTGGTTTGGAAAAATCATCAAACTATCAATTCTTGATTCTATCTTTTCTTGTTATTAGATCTATATTTTCTAATTCTTGAACTTCAACTATAAATCATGAATTGTTTTCTTTTCTTTTCTTTAAAGTTTCGACTCATCTAATTCGAAAGACGAACTATTACACTGTCCCTGTGGACGATCCGCACTCACTTACAATCTACATCCGACACCGTAGTTGATTGCGGTCAAATATAATTTTTGGTTGTGATTTCTATTCTATTTTCTCAAACGACACATCAAGAATTTTTAAACAATCAAATGGCGCCGTTGCCGGGGATAGTGCGCTAATTGTTCGTATTTTGAAATTTGAGTTGAAAAATTTATTCCATTATAATTTTTAGATCTAAACTCGCACAAACCCTAATACGTGTGTTGTGATTTGATTGCGAGAAAATCTGGAATCATTGGAGCTTGGATAAAATTTTTGTGAAAATTCCAGAGAGCTGGAGATATCAACAGCAAGCTGCTGAAAAAATTTTGTGCAGTGTTCCCATACTTTGACCGTGGAAGGGCGGCATTAGGAGGCTATTGCGGCGGAACCGCGGCCCTTTGGAGGGTTCTCTGTACAATTTTGATCTCAGGTGCTTTCTTACCTTCTTCTCTCTCCTCTTTTTAGCTCCAACTAACACTTTCCTGCAGGTTTCTTTGCAAATAATCGCAGCGCCGCGCAAAAAGCAAAAATATATTGTGCGTGTTTTTTATTCTTGGTTGTTTGCATATTAATACGGAATTTAAGGGGCACGATCAAATCCAGATTAGGTGGAGAGTTCATTACCCTTCCTAAGCCCCAAAAATCATAAACTTGCATCCGTATTTACCCTCATTAATTAAAAAAGATCTAGAGATGACTCTAAGGACCGTCGCGCTCACTTAGGACAGAAGAAGGCCGTGGGTAATTCATTGCTTATCCGCGTTTTCTTGTGGTGTCTAAGGCAAGTGTGTCGAAGGCTAGTGGTTATTAATTAGGCCCACTACTTACGTAGTGGAGTACATTCCCACTTACCTGGCACTTACCTGGCCACAGGGGGACAAAGAGGCAGTGGAGGATTCTATCCTGCGACTTGTCTTTTGGCAGTTAGGAGCGGTCTAGAGCCGGACCTAGGTGACCACTAGATTCTAGGGTTTTTTGTTGTTGCATTTGTTGTGTTGCATCATATTTTCAAAAATCCGTCCAATTTTCAAAACAAACACCGCATTCATATCATTTCCCCTAATTATAAATTCACGCTGCCACTTGTACTAACCCTTTAGTACAAGATAGGCTGGACAACGGGATTCTAGTGCCTGTTCAGTCCGCGTCTCCCGATCGACCCTAAAGTCGGTATTTCTACATTTACCCTTTCTTTACCCACCACCACACCCACATCGATGGATCCGTCTCCATCGAACTTCTTTTCCACTACTCTGCCACCGTCCGTTGGTGCGCAGAATCCACCTCGCATCTCTCTCCAAGAGAGGTGCTATCCAACACGAGGTCCACTTTCCACTTGTCTTTCCATTCCACCAGCCAACGGGGAAAATTTTCAAATAAAACCCCAATACATCAACCTTCTACCAAAATTTCACGGTCTCGAGTCTGAAGACGCATACGTGTTTATCACGAAATTTGAAAATGTATGCGCAATGATGGGTACCTCACAGCTTTCTATGGATGCTATGCGTCTTCGTCTTCTCCCATTCACTTTATGCGATTTAGCTGAGAAGTGGCTATATAACACTACCGCACATTCCATTTCAAATTAGGACGAATTCGTCAAAGCATTCCTGAAGAAATTTTACCCACATCAAAAGACAGCTCGAGTCCGTAGCGAAATCTATCAATTCACCCAGCTTCCGAATGAAACATTTTCAAAATGTCTTGATCGTTTCAAGGATCTGTTAGTCCAATGTCCACATCACGGCATCCCAAGATGGGAATTGTGCCGAATCATTTATGAGGGCATTACTCCTTACACAAGACAGACCCTTGAATCCATGTGTCAAGGCAACTTCATGACCAAAGATGATGGGGAAGCCTGGAAATTCCTAGAAGATTTTGCTGAAAGATCTTTACAGTGGGAGGGTGTGAGTCAATCGTTTAGGGATGGCAATGATATTTCCATAGGAGTTAGAGCTGACATTGCAGCTATCAATAAGAAACTCGAGACTATGGAAAACAAATTTTTAGCCGCCGCCCTAAGTCAAATGTCACTCTCTAAAACTGTATGTGGCTGTTGTTCTGATCCGTCTCACTTGACGGAAGAATGTCCGTTTCAAGGTCATGAGCATACCAATGCCGCATTTCAAAGACCTAGAAACGATCCATTTTCCTCCACATATGATCAGGGTTGGAGGAATCACCCTAATTTTTCTTGGAACCAATCACAATCTCAAAACACGGTTCCAACCCAACACAATTTCCAAAGGGTCCCTCCACCACAACAGCAGCCACCACTTCAATTGAGTCAGCACCCCTTCCATGCACAAAACTTCCAAAATCCGGCCAACATTTTTGCACCGTCTAGTCCTTTGCAATTGACCGGTACAGATAACACCTCTGCACTAGCACAAACCTTGGATACTTTCATGAAACAATCCATCCAAGGGACGGCAAGTTTGCAATCTTCCGTCGAGAATGTAATGAAGATCATTATCTCTCAAAATGAGAATATCAAATCGATGGAAGCACAAATTGCACAACTAAAAGCCGAAATGAGTGCAAGAGAGAAAGGGAAACTTCCAGCTCAACCTTTACCCAATCCTGGCTATTCACATCTTGTGAATGCAACCACGTTGAGATCTGGAAGAGTGCCTGACACTCACGTTGGGGAAGAGTTTGATGATACTGACAAATCAATCAATAACACCCCGGCTGAGACCTTTCCTCACACACACACTTCTAATTCTGATCCCAGTTCTTCTACCCCACCACCTTCTTGCCAGCCTATTCTTCGTTTCCCACAAGGCTCGCCACCTCAGTCCATCTCTTCTAGTTCTCCACAGACGATCCCCACTCCTCTTTTGGGATCATGTCTACCCCCACTTCCTTCTCCTATGATGGACCCAGCGCTTATTGCTAAAGCACCTTATCATAATCGGTTAAGGGCGAACACACCAAGTCCACATATGGAGAAGATTATGAACATTTTTAAGAAAGTTAACATCAACATCCCTCTCCTAGATGCCATCCAACAAGTTCCGTCCTATGCGAAAACTCTTAAGAACTTGTGCACTAGGAAGAGAAAGACTCAAGTGCCCAAGAAGATTTTCATGGCAAAAACAGTAGACACGGCTTTCCCCCAACAATTACCGAGGAAACGTAAGGATCCTGGATATCCTACTATTTCCATTTCTATCGGGGAAAAACATATTAACCGTGCTCTACTAGACCTTGGCGCTAGTGTTAACTTGCTTCCTTTCTCAGTCTATGAGCAACTAGGTATCGGAGAGTTGAAGCCAACCCATTGCACTCTCCAGATGGCTGACCGATCAATCACCAAACCTAGGGGTGAACTGGAGGATGTGTTAATAAAAATTGGAGAATTTATATTCCCGGTAGATTTTATTGTAATTGATACACAGCCTGTAGCGAACCCACGGAATCAAATTCCGGTGATTTTAGGTCGCCCCTTTTTGGCCACTTCCAACGCTATCATCAACTGTCGTAATGGTTCTTGTTGGAGATAGTGCCCTCAGAGTCAATTATTGGATCACAGGCACGTGATTGCAATGATTGAGGGAGGACCTATCCCGGTAGGACAGTCTTACTCGAGATGATAGTATGCTATCTGGTTTATCTTCATCATCGTGTACTGCTTTAGGTGACCTGACATGTCGCTATTACACGTTGATAGAGCCCCTAGGATTCTTGCTTGACGACCAGCAGTATGATGGCGATCATATACGTGGGAGCTGGGGTCTATAAGCACATCCTTAAAAGGTCCCTAGTCGTGGGAGTTTCGAGACTGGGCATCGATACTCCATTAGTAGACTAGTGTATACAGTCGAGACCCCGACGAGGGGCGGTGGCCGGTCTCACAAGCCACTGGTGTCAGTTGGTTCACCTAAGATGTATACAGGTGCTCATTGGGTTATGAGTACACCGGACAGGACTCGCCGGGAACCTGCCAGTTGGTCTTATACCAGACGTCAGATAGCAGTTCCCTGGTGACATGTGTACAGGTTAGTTCATCGACCTGAGGATCGTCATTTGTCTCGTGTGAGTTCCCACTGTACTTTGATTACTACCCTACCACGGCTCAAAGGAGTCGTGCAAACAGGTTTTAGTTGGGTACAGTCCCGAGCCACATGGAGGCAGTGAGCGGATCTTCAGGGGTTCGTCTCTCCCGGTATTGGGGGTGAGGTCGCGCTGTGTCTAGGAGAGCCATTACGCAAAGCCCTCGGCCGAGGCAGGAGATTTACTGGTAGGTATTCCAGTAGTATCTCAGGGCGTTCTGGGCTACACTCCGACACGACTTGTACCGCTTTTGGGGGTCTGACTTTTACCAACCCCCTAGGCCCGCCATGCGATACTCATAGACGAACGGACCGGACTGTACGGATATTGTCACTGACAGGCTCAGTTGGGTGTCGGGGTGAGCTTCCTCATCGACGTCCCTTTTGGTCAATAGCTGGTGGCCCGTCACGTATTGGCTAATACCTCTGACGTGCTAGTGGTTAAATCCACAGCCATTGTATTGACGAGTCTTTAGAGTCCACCACACTTTCAGTTACTCAGCTTTCGGGCGAAACGCTGTAGAGGCCGTATGGAGATATGGCAGGGTCCGATCAGATACGTGCGGTATTGCACGGATCAGGATCGGACAGTTTTGTACTAGTGGCCGTATAGTTATATGGCAGGGTTTGATCTGATACGTGCGGTATTGCACGGATCAGGATCGAACGGATTTTACTAGCCGGCTTTGGCTTAAGCCGGTCCTAGTCTAGTACAGTGTAGATTTTGTCTCATTGCATTTGTATCCGGTCGGAATACAGATGCGGGTGTGTATGCACAGTGTCGGGGTTTTCCTGTAATTTATTACGGGACCAGTTTTCTGGAGTTGCCAGTTTGCATTCCGTTCCGGCCGGTTTTCCTTTGTTCTTTTCCGGCCGGACTTTTCCGATGGAGGGGGTTATTTGCAGTTTTGCAAATAACACTTTGTGGAGGGGTTTCTTTGCATATTGTTTGATTATGATAGCTTTCATATCTTTGCTCCATGCTTTTGAATTGAGTGATATGAATGGTTATGGGTTGAATAGTGTGAAGCATGGTTCATGTTTTCTTGTCTCTTGATATGGTCACCTCTTGATTGATCCTACACTCACCTCCCTTCTTATGGTTAGTATTCTCATTCCTCCACCATAATTATCATTCTCACTTGATGAAAGAAAGAACACTTGAGAGAAAGAAAAGAATGAGAGAGTTCATCTTGGTTATGTGAGGAATTCATCATCTCCTTCTTCTTCTTGTTTTGGAAAAATGAAAGCACCATTTTTCCTAACCCCATTCCTCCATCAAGGCAACAACAAACCCCAAATGAGACTAGCATGATCTACTACACATTCTACAGCATATCTTGAGCATGTCGAGTTGCCGGCTTCATGCCCGAGTTGCCTCGGTATTGAGGCGGGAGCCCGTAAAAGACGAAGGCGATGTGGTGCCCTTTCCGACGAGGAGGCGACGATGTGGAGCCAAGACTTTCCGCGGGAGATCGGGGCGATGATGAGAAGACCGGAGGACTCGGATCTCTTGGTATACTTCTTTTCCCATCTCTTGTTAGCTAGCGTAGGTTAATGGTTAACGATCCGGGTAATTGTCCGCGGTAGCGCCAGTTTCCGAGTAAGGAAAATTTTTGATTCCGCATTTTGGCCTCGAGTAAGAGGCCGGGGCGCTGCCGTGGCGCAACAGTTCTATGACCCTATCCTTCGGGAATAGGTCAATTGAGCTGAACATTTACAAGTTGGGAAGTGTACCCTCCGAACTTATTGCTCAAGTCTATTCTGTCGACTTAATGGATGTCGACAGCAGCGAATTTGATGATCCTCCTGATACCGATCTAGACTCATTTCATATGTTATTGTTTGACCCAATTATATATCATACATATATGGACTCTTCCACCGAGATGTTCGGGTCAACAATTAACACCGATTATGAACTGTTCTTAGAGTCTGAAGATCACCCCGCACTTTGTGATGACATTACTCACCAGGGTATTGATGGAACTTTTGAGGAGATCTTCGCTGATGAACTCGCATTTTTGAATGACACGGGTGTTGAGATGAATCATGTCCCACTCAATGAAATTGAACCTCCACCCCTTCTTCTGAATTGTAAAAAGAATGCGAGTAATCCATCACATTCACTACATCGTCTCTCCAAAACGAGACGCACACACACTCTCTTCCACCACTTAACCTTTCCCTACACCAACCAGAGCACTGCATTGATAAAATTTTTGAATGGTTGGTCTTAACATTCGGTCTTTGCAAAGCTTGGCATCGACCATTGATTTTTGACCCCCTCATATGATTTTCAAAGATTAACATTGCTTAAGTTTGGGAGGGCATTTCATTAATCGGGCTCTTGAAAAGAAATTTTTACAAAATGATGAGCCAAAAATAAGTTTGGAGGAGGGTCTTCACTTAAATATTTTGCCCACACTAATAAATTCCTCCCAAGCTTACAGGTTTTTCAGATTTAGCAGAAGGCAACAGTGAGGATACTGTTGAAGACAAGTTTGGGAGAGGTTTGTACTTATTTTCGCATCATTTGCATCATACTTTGCATAAGCACAAAACATTTTTCGAAAACCCATAAAAATTTAAAAATTTTCAAAAAGATAAAAACATTTTTTTGTACATAAATAAGATAATAAAAGATTAGATAGTGAAAAATTACATCCATGAGATTAGAAAAATTTAAGAAAACTAAGAAAATTAGAAGTTTTCTTATACGAACTAGTAATAAGTAGTTATGAGCCGTTGTCTCAAGGGTTAGTAAGATGAAGGACGTCACTAATCTGAGGATAAAAATAAGTCTGAAAAATAGTTTCTATTCCGGAAGCCAAACATTTTGAACGTTGATACCCTGCTATTCGCACTTACACACGTCTTAAAGCCTGGGATAGTAGAGGATACCTTGAAATGCTCGTCTTAAAGCCAAAAATATGAAGGAAATAAAAAAATAAAAAAAATGAAGAAAATATAAAGTGGTGAGAAAAATGAACACTGGTTTTGTTATCACCGAGGGCAATAAAAAAATATATAGCAAGGGTGCATCTTCACGTAGTGCCCTGAGGCCAACTGGTCTGGGAGTCACTGCTATGCCTGAGGTGGTGCAAGACGAGGAAAATACACCAAGTAAGCAAGCACAGGAGTAATCGGTCGGTTAGTACCTCAAGAAGTATTAACGGTCGCATGAAAGTGTGTGAGCAATCTCATCTAAATATTCATTAATTAAAAAGTACTGAGGCTGATGGGTAAGAGTATGATAGCTTGAATTGAATTCTCCGGGTGTAGGGATGTCCTTTACACACACGCAGGGTGATATGATCGGTGTTTGGAAGAAAGATAGGAATGAAGAATAAGACGATGTTTTATTGAGGGAGGATGTGATTTCTGACATCTTTTCATGACCATTAAGATAGGGCTCATGACAACCGAAAAGCTAGCTTAGTTGGAAACCCTAATTTTCAAGGCTTTTCTTTTACAATTCTTTTCTTTAAATGTAATATTCATGATCTTTCTTTTATTATTGAATTTTGTGGGTGCAATCCGCTGAAAACCCTCAGGAGACAACACTCCTCCTACTAGGGACACCTAGAGGTTTAAAGGCTTGTTGCACGTGCTCAGTGCAATTGTGTTGCCTACGAAAGTGTGCTAGTTAGTTTTTCTCTTTCTTTATTTTCTCCTTCTCTTCTTAATAAAACAATTCGCTCGAGACGATCGAAAATAAGTTTGGAGGAATTTGATCAGTCGAAAATACTGCATTTTTAACACGGCAATTTCCCTATCTTTTGCACTCATCTAGAAGTGTTCGGCATTCATATTTCACATATTAGCAAATCAGACGTATAATATCAGATTGCATGTGTTAGACTCTAAAACCGACATTTCTAAGGAAATTGACTGCATTTCATGGCATCGCATCATTCCTATATTGCGCAACACTTGTCTCGAGATTTGTGCAGGAAATTGCAGGAGCAAAGTCAAAAGAAGCTGATCAAAAATACACCAACTCCATGTTTTCAGATCTGGTAGCAACTCAGAAGGAAATATACAAATAATCATATCAAAGAAAGGCCCACAACTCGGCCCAAATCAGCACCAAAAGTCCTAAGCCCCAATGCCTCAAAAGCGCCGCGGAACCGCGGCGGGAGCCAGCTTATGCCGCGGAACCGCGGCGCTTCTGCCACATCAGCGCTTCATTTTCAGTGCAAAATTCCTATCTCAGGGCCCACATTCATTTAAGATGCCTCAAATTCCAGAATTCTCGCGAAGCTACTGCCAGATCAGCAAAGATGATTAATTAAGCTAATCTTGATTAAGCTCCTAACAAACTATTTCTAGAAGCTCCCTCCTAACTAATCACATCTAGAAGCTTCTCCTCTAACTAACTTTTGGAGGGAAATTCAAATCTTGCTAACAAACTTTTGGAGGGAAACTTAAAATTTAAATCCTAGATCTAGGGTTTGGTTTTCTATAAATAGGAGCCTAGATCTAAGGGTTGAGGGGGTTCTTTAGTGGTTCAATCTTGGTTCATCATTAGTTGTTAATCTTTTAGTTAGCTAGTTCATTCTTACACCATCTTCTTCCACAAGTCTAGTGACAAGACTTGTGCGAAACCCTAACCCTAATTCCAATCAAATTCAAGATCCCAAGTACCAATCAAGCAAGAAACCCTTCAACCTTTTAGGAGCGGAGCCGATCTCCAACCGGGCAAGTGATCCAAGCCGATCCGCGACTCAAGGAGACGAGCGAAGCCAAATCGACGATCGAGTTCTTCCTCTTGTAGTTCTTGAGCGATTGTAACGAAATTGTTGATATAAATAAAAGGTGAAATTCTTTAATCTTTCTTTCTATTAATTCTTGCATCGTGATTAGATCTCAATTTGTGATTGTGGTTCTTGTTATGATATTTGAGTAAAACTCCGCTCGTTAAGGGGTCGAGACGATCAATAGAATGATGATGTAACAAATCTTAATACGATTCTTAAGTCCTACGAGTCTTGTAAACCCTAGCAAGTTCAAGAATCGATGACCTAGTTTCGTTGCGATGCTTTCTTGATTGTGATCGCTCGAAATTAGGGATCTACGATCGTTTCTTGAATTTACTAGAGGCTAGAATATGAATGAGATCAACGATAGAACAAGGGATAAGATGAAACCCTAGTTTCATAAGAAATCCCTAATTCTCGATCGATCATCATCGATCTAGTATCAATTCATCGAAGGATAAGAATACGTAATTATAAGATTACATCACATCTATAGATCCGATCGATTCCTACGAGCCTCATTTCGATTCTTGATATTTGGTTTGGAAAAATCATCAAACTATCAATTCTTGATTCTATCTTTTCTTGTTATTAGATCTATATTTTCTAATTCTTGAACTTCAACTATAAATCATGAATTGTTTTCTTTTCTTTTCTTTAAAGTTTCGACTCATCTAATTCGAAAGACGAACTATTACACTGTCCCTGTGGACGATCCGCACTCACTTACAATCTACATCCGACACCATAGTTGATTGCGGTCAAATATAATTTTTGGTTGTGATTTCTATTCAATTTTCTATAAACGACACATCCTAAGAATTTCATACAATCACGTCCCTTGAGGTTGTCATTTAAAGTGTCTAACGATTCGTTTGTTTGAAAATAGGTATGGTTCAAATGTATTCTATTATCTACCAAAGTGATTAGAAAGAAATGATTTTCCAAATCAAGACAATCCATAAGTCGGCGATCCATCCTCATAGTATCACATATGGTATAATCTATCATACGTCATCCTCGAGTCAAGAGTGCGGATCAATCATCCGGTATATCATATCACGTATGGTATAATCCATCGTACGGTATCATCAATCAAAGTAAGGATATATCGTCATGTACATCATATCGCGTACGGTATAATCCATCGAACGGTACCATCGAATCAAAGTATGGATCTATGATCACGTATCTCATATTATCTCATATTCCCATTAATATATATCATCTCATATCATATCTTAGCATATGTATATACGTATATATATTGCTTCGCATCCTCATGTCAAACATATCAACTCGTGTCATCTCGTTTCATCATGTCCTCATTTCATCATATCATCTCGTACTTATCTTATGGTTATATCCGTATGTATATAAGCGTATGTATCTATATATGTGCTACATCTCTGACCTCCTAGTATTATGGTTGCGGGAGTATTATACGCCATCCACCCGACTTCCCCCGTAGATATAAATCTACTCACCTACTATCCTCGTTCTAACCGAAGTCGATGAACGTCTTGTTCTCCTTCGTCGTCCTGGAAATCCACGCAAAGGTACCTACAAATCAATGCATATTGTAAAGAAATCAAAATCAAATCTGAAAACCGATACGGCAAGCGAAACATACATAAATTAGAACTTATGTGTGACGTTTTAAAAATCGTTTAGGTGAATTTTCCGATAATTAGTAATACAACTCGTGTTTTCCGTAAAAACTTAATTATAATTATTTTTCCACATAGACTTAAATATACCTATTTTAGCTATATAATTGCCAGTATTTGTATTTAATTAGTCACTTATTAATTGCTAGTTTACTTAAATATTTTCCTTAATTAATTATTTTTAAATATTATTTTAAGTTTTCACTTATACACTAAATTAGTGATAATTGCAAATTAGAATGGGTTAATGGCACATTAGTGCACCATGATAACTTAATACCAAATTTGTAACATGTTCCTTCTTTCTTAAATTGTCTCCATGGTTCTAGACAATTTTAGGGAAAGTTTAATTAGAAAATAAAATAATTAAGAAATGGATTAATAAATGAGATAATGGGGGAGTCTTGACTTGACACCACACACACACACACACTCACCTTACCCTCCCCATTTCTGGCCGAAAATTCCTGCAGTCCCCATCCCCCTTTTCTCCATCTCTTTTCATCTCAAAAATCCTCAATTTTCCATCAAAAATCCACACAAATTCACACTAATTCATAGTTAAACCTTCACCCGAAATTCCTTGGCCCAAACTAGCTTGGATCTAGGAGCAAGAAAGCATTTTGGGAGGCCAAGTTTGCAAGTTAGATCTCTAAATTGTTGAGATATTAATCTTAGCCCAATGGTTACCTTTTGATTAATTACTTTAATGTAATTGATTTAGGTATTAATATGGTCCTAATTGCAAGATTTAGTTTTTTAAAGAGAAGGATTTGAGTTAAAGTTAGGGTTTTACCCATCATTACTAAGTTAGCTAAGTGTAGTTTGCTATCTAGTAGCTTTACAAACCTAATCAAGATGATTACCTTGTTAAAGTGGCTTCTAATTATCCTAATTAAGTGGTTATGCAAGTAAATTGCATGATTAGTGTGTGTTTGTGTGAGATTATGTTTATTAGTGAAGCATGGTTTAATTAGGATGTTTACTTGTGATTGTGGCCATTAGGTCGCTAATCCATGAAGTTTTGCACCAAAATCCCATTTGTTTGCTTACTATGTTTTTAGAATAAAGAGATTTTAATTTAGTTTGAGGTTGTGATGATCCACAATCTATTTCCTATGATATTTAGTGTATTGTGAATGCGCGATCGGTACAATCGGGTTCTAGGCCTGGTTGTTGTCACGTATAGCGACCCTAGTTGTGGTTGTGGCGATGTCGTGCGCGTTTTGTGCACCAAGTGCACACAAGTCTAACTTGTGGACGATCATTCTGTCGTATCGCTCGTCTTCGTGTCTTCTCAGAGTTTTAGCCTCATGTATTGTATTTTTGCAATTCTAGGATCGGTTGCGGAGATGTCGGACGCGGCGTGGAAAGACAAGGCTGTGATCGGATCAGATTAGTCGAGGCGTCCCGGTGAGTAGATGTACACATCTATGAGAGAATCGTCTGGATGGCGCAAGGCGCCCGATAGTTAGGATTACTAGTATTGCTTGTATTTATATGCGTAGTCTCCTAGTCATTCATCTCATTGCATTGCATCATCTTACATACATATGATATTATCTCATACGACACTTGCACCATTACCATTGGTCCATACCGCACGTGCACTATTTTATGTGAACACACACGCCATTGGTAATTGCTATGTCACGAACACTATAAAACTTGCTTAAAATATTATTTAAAACATTTGCATCATATATGATATGTAAACTGGTAGTTGAATATTCATTTCATCAAGATCGATATGTAGGAAGGCTAGTCACATATACATACCTCATTGCATCATAATTCATGTATAGTTTATGGTCATACATCGCATGGTATATGCTATCGTATCATAGACATCTATCATCACCGACATGTTTACATATTGTGATTCTTCTTGAGAATTTCAGTACTTATGAGATTTCTAGATTTTGGGGAAGACCGCAAGGATTTTATGAGCTTATTACCATTTTAAAAATGTAAGTTGCGGTTTTCTCGTGATATGATGTATGTGTCGTCCACCATGAGTTTTCCTGATTTCTGTTGGTTTTCGAGACCCGATTCGAGGAGTAGGATCAACCGTCTCGGGTACATGGTGGGTCGGTAAGGTACCCCGGGGCAAGAAGCTCGAGTTGTAGACGATGAGCCTGGCAGGGGCAGACTACCTACCGGTGATGTCTGGCGCGGAGGATATCCGAAGGATACCGACCTAGTCGTGAGATTTGATGATATGGGCCAATCGGACTGACGGAGCCCGAGATATTGAGATATTGAGATATTGAGACATTAAGATATTGAGATATACATATATTGTGTCGATGCTTGACATGGATTTTCTGTTGATTTCATTGATGACACTTCAGTTTACTGCACAGAAGTTTTTCTAAGATAAGAATATAGATTTTCTCATACCAGATATATTCAAGTTTCGTGTTTGATTATGCATTCATGTTGCATTCATACTAGTGCATCGCATCGTATTGATATATGTAGGTTGTGACGCATTTGCGTGCATACTTATGATAGCCTTATTAGATGTTACTTACTACTCATGAGTTGACAACTCACCCCGTTGTGCCACAGTATTTTTGCAGGTCCGATCCGTCAACATAATAGCGGCGGGTGTGTTATCTTCTTCTACTCCATTTGCATCGACCTGCAGTTTGCTTATAGGTGGGTTGTGAGGATATTCTTTGTCCCCACCGTATATATATTATTTTGTATCTAGTATGCTCCATCTACCTTATCTACCACTTTTTCCATCAGTTGTATATTGGACTTAGATGGTGAGCTTGTGAGATTTGTATGTATTCTGTTTCTGGTGTCGATGCTCACTTGAGCCGACGTGGTGTTTTTCCTGTTTCTGGTTCTCAGATGGTTATCTAATATTATGATATATATGTGTGTGTGTGTGTGTGTGTATGTGTGGCATGTGGTTGTGATTCCGCCTTTGGCGAAGAGCTAGCTCCCGCTTGGAGATGTCGTTATTCTTTACTTATGTATTTTCATGTGTTGTACCCGTTTGGGGGCCAGTATTTACAAAGGAAACTCTGCCGAAATTTTCGGGAAATTTGATGTTTTAATGTGACGATATTTTACTAAAATCACCTTTTTAAGCTAAGTTTTCCTTCACTCTACTTCTTTAAATGGTTTAGATTTCTGTGTTTTGGCTTACTTAGATTACGTTATGCCTCTAGACGTTTCGTAATTTAAGTGCCAGTCACATTTCACATATCCGGGTTGTGACATTATGGTCCATGCATGCAAGAACAACCAAACAATTCCCAATGCTGACGTACAAATGTCAAACGACCGAGTCAAAACTCAAATACCAAAAATCTAGTTTTCAAAAGTCGTAAACCAAAATCTGAAACTTAGAAAAACGCTCTCAGATTTTACCCTATATGAAATTAGGACATTTTGTACATTGGATTGGCCTAGTTATCAGGAGATTGAACCATGGACCAAGAACCAAACCCTAACTCCACAGTCAGGTTGCAATTTGCGGCCAGGGGGAATAAATTTGCGGCCAAGAGTGGGAGTTAGGGGCTCGGGTTTCTAGGGTGGTCTCTAAAAAGTATGCACATCTAACTATATTTGCAACTTAATTTTTAGAGTTCTCGAGTCATAACAGATTCTAATTGATCATCACATTTCAACAAAAACCCAATATCGGAAAATTTCAAGTTCGTCGAATCCGAGAATTTCTCCACTATATCACCCTCACTTATCACTAAAGGTCTAGTAAGAACTTCTTAAACCCTCTACTAAGCACTACTACAAGTTTTACCCCCTAACTCTCATCCAAGAATTTTCCAAGTTCACTGAACTTGCACTTTTGAGCTCTAAACACATGTAGGAGGTCAAGAAACTTAATAATTTGGTAAGTAGTGGATGTTTTACCTCATGAAGCAACTGAAGAAAATTCCAAAATGATCCATAGTGCTCAAAGTTCCAACTTGATCTCACCATGGTGCGTAGGATGAGATTGTGGACATTTTTTGTGAAGGTTGTATGAGGTTTTGATGAAGTTTTTGGGATGGTTTCATGGTGGTAGTGAGGTGGGAAGAAGGAAGAAGAAGAGAAGGAAAATGAAGAAAAGAAAGGGTGAAGGTAACCATATACACTCTCTCTCTTTCCTTCTCTCATGTCCATACCTCATGGTCCTCCGTCTCCCTCTCTCAAAATATCTTTTCATTTTCTCTTTTCTTCTTTTTTTAAAAAAACCAAATAACAACAAATAAAAATGAAACCAAACATGCAACAAAATACAATGTGTCGTGGTTAACAAAATGGATTTGGCTTAATGCATAATTAGTAATGCACTAATCAAGTTTAACATAACTTGTATGTAAATAATTGTATAATAATTTATAAAATGTCCAAATCCAATAAATGCCTTCATAATTAATAATTCATATTAATTTCCAAATATTTTCCAAAATATAAATATATAATTATACCATTCTACGAAAAGCCAAATTGACACTCATATGGTTTTCGTGAAATTTATTATTTTATTATTTAAATCCCAAAAATAATATTTTATATTTCTGAAATATTACAACACCGCCCCTTCGCATCCTCCTCCACCTTAACCCTCAAACCCCTCATTCTATTGATGTTGACCACCGCCAATTATAAAAAAAAAATAATTGAGATTTAATTAATTAAATTAATTAAAAAGATAAAAATGCCATTTTACATAAACAATTATACCGTTATCCATGATGGTTTCTCTCGTATTTTGAGAGAGTAGTTTGTTGCAACAGGCTATAGATTTTGATAGTTTTTTATTTTGGAATTAAGCCTAAAATAAATCAAATTTCAAATAACAAAAAAAAAACAAAAACACAAATAAAATTGATGGTTTTCAAGAATAGTCTATGCATATATGGATTGTTTCTAAATACATAATTTCTGAATATACCTCCACGTTTCATCGCAAGTGCAAATTAGCATGTTCATTTTACTTTGAATAAAAAATAAAAATAAAAAATCAATGAGGAATAGCTCAAATGGTATGACACTTCCTCTATGAGCGGAGTATGGTTCGAATCCGAGAGCATGGAAAGTCGTCGTAAATTAATGCTTTGCGGATAAATTCATGGGTGTACTGATATGCATAGTCACAAATTCGCCGTTCGGGAATAATTCGGCGAGGTCGAAAATTCGGATTCGGAGAACTATTCGGAAAAAATCGGCAGGTATTCGGGAAAGATTCGGTAAGTGTTCGGGAAGGATTTCGAGCAATAAATTAATATATGAGACGCTAGGTTTTGATTTTGTGAATTATTTGCAGTTTTTTGAATTATTTGCTGTTTTTTCACATAATTCGGGAATAATTCGTGAATTATTCGCGAATAATTCGTGAATTATTCGGCCAGTTCGGCAATGGCGAATAATTCAGCGAATAATTCGTTTGATCAAAAATTCGCGAATTATTCGCGAATTCGGCGAATAATTCGCGAATTATGTGATTATGCTGATATGTGATGAGAAAAGGAGAAAAAAATAATTATTTTATGCAGAGAATGAGAAAACAAAAGGCTATTAATGTGGATATTCCAAACACTCCCTGAAATCCCAAACCTTATCAGGAATCTCCTCAGCTCCGCTTCCTTCCACATTGAACTAAACCCAACATCATAGTGACTCAACAAAATCACCAAAAATTCGATAAATCAACAACAAAAAATGGCGTTCTCACCAATCATATCCTCCACCACCTCCCCCTTCTCCACCTCCCTCCGCCGCCCCTCCCTCATGAAGACCCATGCCCTCCCCACCGACCTCCCCCTCCCCCTCACCGTCACCTCCGTCGCCGCCATTGCCGCTGCCGCCATCTCCCTCTCCGACCCCGAGCGCCGCCGCCAGCAGCAGTCCGCTGCCCTCGGCGGCCTCGACGATAAGGAGGTCGTCCGCGACTACTTCAACAACACCGGCTTCCAGCGCTGGCGCAGGATCTACGGTGACGACACCGAAGGCGTCAACTCCGTCCAGCTCGACATACGGTTGGGACACTCCAAGACTGTCGAGAACGCCGTCGCCATGCTGAAGGACGACGGGGACCTCGCCGGCGTCACCGTCTGCGATGCCGGGTGCGGGACCGGCAGCCTCTCCATCCCCCTGGCCCGCGAGGGGGCCGTGGTCTACTCCAGTGACATCTCGGCCGCCATGGTGGCCGAAGCCACCAACAAAGCCGAGGCCGAGCTGAAAGACGTACCAGGTGCTCTTCACCATTTTGACTAAAGTTTAAAATCCGGCACATAAATGCCTAAAGTTCGGTTTTACCTAAAATCTTAAGCTCTTAGGCCGTGAGATAACAATGTAATACTTTAACTTCCCTTTTACGTAGCTGTTAGGTTATAGGATAACAATGTGTATCAAGAAAATACGCTCCCCTCACCTAAACAAATACCCCAAAAGCAAGCTTAAGCGGTAGGATAACAATGTATATCAAGACAATATAATACTTAACGCTTCTCGCGTTAACAAATATAATTTAAAGGCTTATTTATCAAAAACTTCTCCCAGGTTTCAGTCCGTGACAGAAAACCGCCATTTCATGTCAAAATTACTGAAAACTATCATGATTTAACGGTCAAAGTTGGTCAATTTTGATGGTGCTAAATTTCATGGTAAAGACCATTTTACTTTTTATTATAATATAGTTAATCACTTATCAATTATTTTTAAAAATAATTATTAAATATTAATTAAATAATTTATAATGGTGGGGTGGACAAGGAGGTCGACGGTCGTGGTGATGGGGTGGAGGAAGTCACTGGTGGCATGAGGTGGTCGTGGGAGGGGGAAAGGGGGGTTGAGGTCAATCGGTGGAGAGGGAAGGCAAAAGGGAAGATTGGGGAGGGGTGGAGGAGGCCAGGTAAGGGGGAGGTCGAGGGGGAGGTCGTCGATGAAGGAGGAGGTCCGGGAAGGGGAGGGGGGGAGGGGGAGGGACTGGGAAGGAGGGGGAGGGGGAGAGAGGTGGATTAGGGTAGGGGAGCTAGAGGGAAGGGGATGGAGCTGGATCGGTCGGGAAGGGAGGCAAGGTTGAGAGGTCGGGGGAGGGGGAGAGAGGTGGATTAGGGTAGGGGAGAGGGGTGGCGCCGACCGACGACAGATGGAGGAGGAAGGAGGAATAAGAGAAGTATTTTTATTGTTTTTTAATTATTTTTTAAGGGTAAATTGTCAAAAAGCCCCGGTCCGCGTCAAACTCGTGTAAAAACCCTGGGCTTTTTGCTCTTGTTAAAAAACCTTGGGCCCAATTAAAACATCCTTTATACTAGTTGCCTGTAATATCTAAGCAGTTGGAGAGAATAAAGGCCTAAATGAAATACAGTCCAGGAGTTTTTTCACAAAGATTTCGAACAGTACGCCCTTCCTAACAATTTCGAAAATTTTAGGGGTTTTTTAAACAACTCCCAAGTGGGTCAGGGGCTTTTTGACAATTTACCCTTTTTTAATTTTTAGAAATTAAAGTTGGGTTTAAAGGAGAGATAATTTGGGTTTTTTTTGGTTTTTTGTTGACATGACGGTGATGTGGCGTAGCTAGTGAGGTGGTATTGACAATTGGATAGTTTTTTGTAATTTTGAAAAGAAATGGTACTTAAATGTCACGGGTCCAAATCTAGGGGGAGTTTTCGGTAAATAAGCATAATTTAAATTGATAATAAAGAAGTTTTAACCCAAGACCAATTGAATAAATATAACAATAACGAGTTTTGAACCCAAGACCTTTTGAACTTGGTGTACTTTGCTATTTATATTAAGAACCACTTTATCCAGAAACTTAAGCTGTTAGGTTATGAGATAACAATGCATATCAAAACAGTATAATACTTTAATAACACCGTTAACGACCGAATTGTAAAATCATGATGCAAAATAAAAACTTAAGTATTTATGTGCTGGATTTTAAGGTAATGAAACTTAGGGTATTTGGATGCCATTTACCCTCTTCTTTTATGCATGAATCTGGAGGTTGAGATATGGGAATAATATAGTCCTATATTGGAAAAACTATAAGAAATACATGAGTATAAAATATAAGATAGGACAAAACCATAAGGCTTAGTCTTTTGGAAGAAACCTGCTTATATAAATAAATATATAATCGTCCCTTCTATTTACCTTCTTTAGAACCTCCAACGACCGTAGAGTTTAAATAAAACAAAGTTTGAATGTTTACACACTAAGTCCTGATGTTTGAGACTTCGGTTTGAAAATTTGACCAGAAAGTCTTGGGGTTCGAGAGTTCCGATAAGCGCAAGCACTTACCGTTAATTATACTCTATTGTCTTAGAAAATACCTAGACAAAATACCATGAAGATTGTTTTAAATCACATCATTTAAAGCAAGATCGCATCACATGTATATGTACTTGCAATAAAGACAATAAAGGAAGCCATCAGGAGATTTCATTTTATAACCTTGATACATGTACTTTTCTTTACATCTCAAAACTTATATAAAAGAATTACAAGAGTTACCAATGTATTTTGAAAAGTAGTGCTAAAATAAGTATTCACTTTGTGAGATTGACACGTGGCCAATTTCAAAGAGTGCGAAATTTCTTATGTGGAATCCATAGTTCAAATTACTCAAGATATAGATGGGTAACTCCAAGTGGGACCCAAATCATATATAAAAGAGATGCAGATATCTTTTAAGAGGATGTTCTACCAAATAGCACAATATGCGAGTACCTTTTGGAGATACCCGCAATTTTGAGGAGGTTCCCGCAATTTTAAAGGTTCCCGTAGTTCCAAAGGTTCTTCCCGCGGCTTCAAAGGTTTCCGTTGTTCTCTAGGATTCCGCAAGTTCTCAGGGATTCCTGCAGTTCCTGGGGTTTTCCGTAGAAATGCAATTTTTTTGGGTTTTTTGTTGTTAGGCATAAATAGTCCCATACTACCTCCGTTTCAAAATGTAAGTCTATTTTTGCTTTTGCACGTCCATGAAGAAAAATTTAAACATATGATTATATGAATGCAAATTACCCACCTTAACCCTATTAATATTCATTAATTTCTTGGTATTTGAATAAGAATGAAGCTAAATAAGGAATTTATTAAGGATGAGTACATGAAATCAAATAGTAAGTGTTTTGGTAATGGAAAAAGTTCTTGATACTTGTGAAATAACTAATATTTTGAAACAAAAAAAGATCAAAAAAGGACTTGCATATTGAAACAGAGGGAGTATTAAATTTAGGCAGAGTTTCTCCTTATATTTTTAAGTTTTTATGAAGAAAATAAACTTTTTAGGATTTATGTTCTTATATATATAGAAGATAGGGTTTCCTTTATAATCTAAAGAGTATTTTCATGATTAACCATATTCTTAAGCCCATTAAAGAGTTTTTGATTCATGAGAATTGATGAGAATTCCTTCAAGTTCTCAACCATATGTGTGCCTCATAAAGAAATCCCTGTTAAAAGACAAGACATAAAAGGAAATTAGAAGAAAGTCTTAATCAAAGTCACCACCTTCTTTTTCTTCATCTAATCGAGAGCACGAGTCTCTTAAAAGACGACGTAGAACGAAATTAGAAGAAAGTCTTAATCAAAGTCATCACCTTCTTCTTCTTCCAATCAAGAGCAAGAGTCGTTTAAGCCTTGAGGTTTATATATGAGTGGGAGTAGTTATAAACTATCCCCTCATTTTAATTGAAGTGGAGAAGAGAGTAACTCCCTCACTCATTTTATTTTTATTTTTTTTTATTTTTTTTGGCTCCAACGCCCTCGTTCGTGTTTTTAAAAATAATATGGTATCAGAGCTAGGTCGAACACTCGTAGATTTGAGTACTTAATTGTGCCTTTGAGAGAGCCGATTGACCTCTACGTACGTGTGTGCTGTGTACCTTTGAGAGAGTCGATTGACTTCTACGTGTGTCGTACATTCTACGTGACAACCATGTTGCACATGAGGGGTAATGTTGATATATGTGAATAATATAGTCCCACGTTGGAAAAACAATGAGAAATACATGGATATAGGATATAATATGAAAGAACCCACCATAAGGCTTGAGTCTTTCGGATGGAACTTGCTTATGTTGAAAGCCCGTGTGTGTCCTCATATAAATAAATATATATCCATCCCCTCAATCTTGTATTTAAAACTTAATTCATGCACCATCTGTTAATAATACCCAAATTCTAGTCAAATCAACGCAAAATAATTTTTTAGAGTTATTCATTACAATCATTCGAGTTGAGTTTAAGTTATTCAGACGATTGTTGGACCATAGAGGGTGTTTCAGCTAATCAGTTACTTGGAAAGTGCTATAGGAGGGAAACTATAGGGCCAACTAGCATTCATTCGGATGCAAATACGAGTACACGATAGGATTTGGATTAGCAAATTCTTGATTTTCCAATATTATAGGATATGATTCGTTGGGTATACTATTTTTTATATTGTTTATATATACATACATACATAAGTACGTAAAGCTAGCAAATCTAATATAAGAATATGGAAAATATCACAACAATATACAATAGATTATTATTTATTAGTGTCTTAGTTATGCATGTTTTATAAATATAAAGGGTTTTTTTACTAAAAAGCCATCATATACTTCGCTAATTACTAAAAAATCCCTCCACACCTTGTATTTATTTAAAAGACTTATGTACATTTAAGTTGCACTAAGATAACTCCTAATATGACAAAAAGAGAATGTTTTTGACATATTCCATTATTCCATTGGGAGCCTATCAAGCTAGAATTTATAACGTCGAGCCCTATTCTTCTTCCAAAATACTTAATTTTTTCCCCAAATTGGTTTTAGGGTTAAGGATTCGATCAAAGATCTATCAAATTGATTATGAAAACCAACTCGTTTACCTCAACGTTCTCCAGCAATAGACTTGTCGAGTGTCGTTGTCTCTTCAATTGCAAGTTTCGAAGTAGTGGACAAGCTCATTCGAAAAGAGAGCAATTTTTGAGTTGCCCTAAATCCCAATCTTCAACTAAGCAAGAATGCAGGTTCTTTATATCGGTACAAGACCTATCAAAATATCTTGAAGGTAAGAAAGCAGCTCCTATTCCATCTTCCTAACCGGACGTTAACTTTGGATGCAAAACCAGCGATGATTTTTTTCTAGTGCAACTTAAATGTACTTGGGGGGTTGGGGGTTGGGTTGGGTTCTTTTAAGTAAATACGGAGTATGGATTTTCTTACTAATTAGCGAAGTATGGGGTTTTTTTAAAGTAAAAAGCCTAAATTTAAAATACAAATTAAACTATAGGATGTGTCAAAAATAGTCCCTTCACTATTCTTGACAAATTCGACTGAATCTAATAGAAATCCGCGAAGAGCAATGAAACCATACGTGCGTTGTGGTGGCAGATGTTGGTTCCTGATCTCTTTTTTGGCATATAAATTTTAGGATGTATCAGAATTAGCTCTCAACTATTCTTGATAAAACCAAATGATTCTGATAGGGACACAAATCCGATACGTGTTCGTCAGCTTGACGGTGAATTCATGGAACGTAGATCTAGGGGGGTTTTGTGCAATTCACCTTTAGAATTTAATAGTACATTCTTTACTGAAAGTTAAGAAATTATTTAGCTAGAAGAAAAGTTAACCTAGTTTGCAAATTGGTGTTTTTTCTGTTTAAAAGAAAATTTGACAAACTTTGTAACTGATAACCTATCAAACCTTAGAAAACTTGTTCAATTAGGAGCACAATGGAGCTATTATCTTATGTTTTAAAGTCAAGTTCTTCTACTAATTTGCTTTAAATTATTATTGTTTTGTTCAGTGCTGCACAAATAGGACTTTACTTTCATTATTTATCCTTGTTGGTTCAAGTCTTCTAGAGTTTTGTTGTTTCTTTCATTGTACATTTAGATAAACCCCAATTTGCAAATTATTGTTTCATTGTATTAGAAGAAAAAATAACAGTAAAACCTTGGAAACTTGCTCAATTAGAAGCAAAATCGAAATGATGATTAATACCCTAGGGTCTTATAGCCAAATTTTATGGTACATTGATGTAAATTATCGTTTCCTACAAATTTAGGATTTTACCCGATATCTTACAAAAAATATATGCATGAATTGTAGTTATCTTTTAATTTCCTATTACTGCATATTTATCTTTCGGTTGACTAACAAAAATTTGTACCAGGTGTCACCATGCCTAAATTCGAGGTGAAGGATTTGGAGAGCCTGGAAGGGAAATACAACACAGTGATATGCTTAGACGTCCTGATACACTACCCGCAGGAGAAGGCGGAGGGGATGATTGCGCATTTGGCGTCATTGGCAGAGAGAAGACTGCTATTAAGTTTTGCGCCGAAGACTTTGTTTTATAATCTATTGAAAAGAGTCGGGGAGTTGTTTCCGGGGCCCTCAAAGGCGACGAGGGCGTACCTGCATGCAGAGAGGGATGTGGAGAGGGCGTTGGAGAAGGTGGGATGGAGAGTGAATAAGCGAGGGTTTATTAGCACGCAGTTTTATTTCGCGAATCTGATTGAAGCCGTGCCTATAGGGATGAGTAATTAGAAAGAGATTGAAGGCATGCATGTATTTCTTCGGTTATTTGTGTTTTCGATTTTGATCAATGTATTTTTGTTTATATTATTGGAATGCTAATGTATATTTATTTTTGTTTGGTTCCTATTTAATGATTGCGATTGTTTTTGGAATGCCAGTGTGTTTTTGAGTTCATATTTTTTCTCCCTTGAATCAAAGATTGGCCTCTTTAAGATTTTGGGCTCCAAGTTTGAGTCCAGATCTAATCAC
Source organism: Agapanthus africanus (assembly GCA_030015575.1). NCBI lineage: Eukaryota > Viridiplantae > Streptophyta > Magnoliopsida > Asparagales > Amaryllidaceae > Agapanthus > Agapanthus africanus. The sequence continues at coordinate 501,158,934 of CM057345.1, forward strand.
CGCTCAACCCAAATTATGCCGAAGACCGTAGAATTTTTCCCTCCTCAAATATTGTAAGTTCATAGTCGAAGAAATTATACATGGAAAGATGGGTGACCATAAGTTGAGTTGATGCATGCGTTTCTTTTTGGATGAAATGAATAAATCTAGCATTTTTATTTGCAGTTTGGGTAAATTGGCAGTAAAAACCCGGCCTGTTCGGGAGTTGTCTAAAAACTCATGATATTTTCAAAATTATTGGGAGGAGCCTACAATTCAAAATCTTTGGGGCAAAATCCCTGGGCTGCATTCAATTTAGGCGTTTATTCCTTCCAATTGTTTAGATATTACACACACAACTAGTGTAAATGGCTTTTAATTGGACCCAGGGGTTTTTAACAAGAGCAAAAGAACCAAGGGTTTCTACACAAGTTTGACTCGGGACTGGGGCTTTTTGACAATTTAACATTATTGTTTTTATTAATAACTAATTTGACTCATATACATCAGGCCATATTCGATACGCAGGACTTAGCCCGTGTTTCATCCGGACCGCAAAGTTGGGTCCTACCCTTTTCTTAAATATCAAAAGTTTAATTCTAAAAATCTGCAAAAAATTAAACGGGCCCAAACAATTTTTTTTGGTTGAACAGGCTCATAAACCTACACGATATATCCATGCACACACAACACACACAACACACAAGTACGAAAGCCACGACTTTGCTCCAAAGGCGTTAAATTGTGGCCACTTTCACTTCGGGTATTGAACCCAGTACGCTCTCTGGGAACGGAAGTGTCATACCGACTGAGCTATTGTTCATTGGTGGTCTATTCTAACTTGGATTATGTTCTACGTAATTGCCGTATGCATAGCTAGATTTCTTTAACACATGAATTTGGTGGATATACGTTGTAAAATTCACTATATTTGGTGCAGGGTTTTGATTTGGAAAAACTGGATGGAATTGGAGGATATAACAGGACCATGTCAATAAAAAAAATTGTCAAAAAAGAATGCAAAATTTGAAATCCTAATTTGTTTCAAAAGATTTAATATCCCTGGGTGAAATTTAGGAGATTTGGGTGCCAAAATCTTCTTTGACCATTTAATTTCCCTGGATGCGCATTTATTTCCAATTAAATTTTTTCATCAAAAGAAAAACAGAAGAAAAATCTTTGACCATATAAATTAAAATAAATTTTAAACCTTATATCTATCTCTATCTTTCTTTCTTGTTTTATACGTCAAATGATTCAATATATATAGACACGGCTATATATCTATTCCTTGCATCTAGATAAGAGATTTGAAATTTTCTGACGTATAAAATAAATCATGGATCATCAATGCATTTTCCTGCTACATATTTGCGGTTTTGATCAACGTGGATATTACCACATAAGCATAGTTCAATTTCTTATTTTAAAAAGGCTAAATTTCAAATTGCCATCATGAACTATAGGCACTTTTTCTAAATGATACAATAAACTTTCAAAATGATGGATTGATACTGATGATACTCATATGTGGGAATTCTCCATATCTCGACACGTAGCGGATGACGTGTCATCTACGTAAGCCCATTAGATTTCCGAGGGGCTACGGAGTTGGAATAAATATGATGCATTGGGGACATTTCTCGGCGTCTCGCCTCCGAGGCTGCGCCCGATCTTTTAGAAGATCTCCCCAGAATACATTCTCTATTCGCCTAGCAACCAGCCAACAGCTCGCCTTCGGGCTATCCTACAGCTGAGCTTCCTCAGCTTCCCCGTCTGGCCGGGAGCATGGAGCACGGGCGCCCCCGAAATGGCTCTGTGTATCTCACCACGACGAGATCTCCACTGCTCGACATCCCGCATCCCACGCTAGCGTATCTCGCCATTAATGGGCGCATCCCGCCATCAACGCGGACGTGACGCAGGGGCGTAACGGAGGACGAGAATCTCGTATCGACTCGCTCCATGCGACCGCTATATAAACCCCTTTTCCAGACGACTCAGGGGGAAGGAACTCATTCCAATACGCCGCTACTCTGCCATAATAGTTCTCGATATTTACTTGATAGTCGAAGGGTCCTACGGTGGTTTCCTACCCCGAGACTTCCCTTGCAGGTAGCTCGGCGTCAAAAACAACCAATAACCCATTGAGATCCTCACGCTCAATCTTCCACAACAAATCTCAACCGTTCAGACCCGCTGGTGGAAAAATCGACGAAGGACAACATCTGAGGGAGATTCCGACCTTCATCAGTTGGCGCCGTCTGTAGGAAATGAAAGACTTTTCCACCACAAAAGTTTATCTTTCGCCTTCGATATAATGACTAGCGATCATCACAACGGAGGTCCAAGCGCGAGCCATCCCTCGCTTCGCAACGGAGGCGGGGATGGTTCCACTCCACCTCTAAAAATCGTCGAAGCCCTAATGGCACGGATCAACTGACTGGCGGCGATGATGGACGCACCCTTTCGCGTTCAAACTGCCGCCCAGGCCCAACAAACCGCCGTACCTACTCCCCAGAACGGTGGAGGGAAGAAGACGGCGGACGAACGCGCTCAAGTTCTCAGCCTCGCTCGTGTCAATCCTGACACCATGGAACGCCTGCGAGCCGATTCCGGCAATCACAACCCCCGTATGAGGAATGATTCCATGACTCGTTGGGCGCCGAATAGTTCAACGCCAAGGTATCAGTTCGATGCTCACTGCGCTCTCTCGCCCTCCGAGGCGACTGTTCACACTAGAATATTGCATTTAATACTGCCAATTCTTCTGCTCGTTTGTTTATAACCAAGTGCTTTTAATCCGTGTTTGCTACATGATTACAGGTTACAGATTTCTAGTCCAAAATAACACAAATCGCGCAAAATCTCCACAGTTATGCCAAAATCCAAAACATCTGCCACAAACAAATAAAATCCGGGTTCCGGTCATCTACATCCAACAAGTGCCGCTTACCAGTTCAAGAGACAAGAAAAATAACAGTAGTCATTTGTGTCTTGGTCAAGCTCAAAGCACGAGAGGGACGACACAAAATTCAAAAGGTGTGCGAAGCTCGAGAGAGATCAAAGTCAAAAGATTAAAAAGGTAGCCATTTTGGACTGCTAAAAATCTGAAAATATTTTGGAACCATTTTGCAATTTTGGACCTGTAAAACAGAAGAACAAAGCAACACAAGGAAGACCCAGAAATACGATACATTGATCCCTCCAAAGGACCGCGGAACCGCGGCCAATAGGCCCTTTGGGCAACGGTTCCGTGGACATGTCGTGTCATCTCTTGACCATCTTTTGGGGGTAGTTTGGTAATAATGTAAAGGATCAGAATATGGCCCAAGGGTTTCATTTCTCTGCCTATAAATACTCCAGTTTTGAGCCAAGCCAAGGATGCTTTTATTTAGTAAGATTTAGTATAGTGTAGTTTGTATCTTCTTCTTCATCATCTATTCTCCATGAAAATTATAGTGAGAGCTTTTTGAGTGGAAGATTAATGAAGATAAGGGTTTTTATTATCTTGTATTTTAAAATTCTTGTATTGTATTTTAAATTCTTAGTGTAACTTTTATTTGTTGTTGTTAAGTAGTTGTTGTTATTTCTTGTTTTATTTTCCTTCTCTTCTAAACCGTATTTTCAAGCCATGATACTTGATGGAGTCCCTTGCTTAGGTGAGAGCCCAAGTAGTTAGGTTGCTACCATTTGTTAAAACCATATTTTCGCTTCTTTCTTTTCTTCCTTCTTGTTTTGTTTTTCTTTTAAATGTGTAAATAATTCCACACTTGTTAGGGCAAAGGAATGTTAGTATGAGGAACGGAAAAATCCTTTGTGTTTCTCTTCGCCAAACATCTCAAAAAGAACCTAGACCAAACAAACACAACCCCCTCACTTAGGCACGCTATACATGACATATAGCCGCGACCTAATTAAGTCGAGAACTCCTTTGGGCGCATTACAACGTGACATGTAGTTATGACTTAATTGGATACATGGTTGCGTGTGTTTGGCCTGATGAAGGTTGTAAGCTGTGTTCGGGGGGGGAGTTGTTGTTTATCGTTGGCCTCTATGGTAGAATCAGCCGGGGAGGCCTGAGAGGCAATGGTTTACCCTATGGCAGATGTCAGTGGTTCGAGTCCGCTTATCTCCAGCTCGTGAACTTAGCTGATACTATGATAACATCAAATTTTTCCAATTCGGCAGTTCGATCTATGATTTCTCATTCATGGACGTTGATAAGATCCTTCCATTTAGTAGCACCTTAGGATGGCATAGCTTTAACATTAATGGCGATGTTCAAACGTGGAAAGGCTTACGGTGGATACCTAGGCACCCAGAGACGAGAAAGGGCGTAGCAAACGACGAAATGGGAACGTCCAGTGCCAAAGTCACTGAATGGGTAAGTCGCCAATCCCTAAAACCCTTCTCGCGAACCACGGGAGCGCCCAGCGCCGATGGGTTTGGAAACTCCAAGTTTGGTTCCCAAACACTGTCTTCGACCGACGTTGGCTCCATACCGAGACAAGACCCTGAGTTTACTTGACTTCACTTTCAGTTTCGTCAAGTTGGCTCAGGGGTCTCGGGAGGTGAAACTGAGGGAAGGAGCCCTCCCTCGCGCGCGTGTGCGATAATCAGTACGCACGCGTACGCACGTATACGCTCATGTGAGTTATGAAAACAGTTTAACATCTGTCTTAAAAACGATCCCAGAGGTAAGAAATCGGGTCCTCGGAACGAGCGGAACGTGAAAGCACTTCTGACAGGGCACTAGGAATGGATTTAGTATTGGAAAGCTTGCTTAAACTCGCATGTAGAGGACGGACAAGGGGCACTAAGAATGGATTTAGCATTGGAAAGCTTGCTTAAACTCGCAAATCACGTTCATATGTCCTCCTAATTCCCGCTACTTCCGATTATCCCAATATCATTTCAAGAATGGCAAAAGACAAGTACAAGACTAATCCCATCTCTACTAACCAACCCTAACCCTAACAAGTTTACTTGAACATAATATACGAATACTTAGGATAGATTTGAACATACACATATACATTCGTTAATTGACTCGTCTAAAACAAGAACGGATATATAACCATCTCCCTGCGGACGACCCGTACTCAACCGGCTAGCTGCAAAGCGACGCCGTCTTAATTGCGGTAAGTAGAATAAATAGAACAAAGTGGAATGCATATCATAATATATCATATAGTTCCTCATTCGATCAATCAAATGGCGCCGTTGCCGGGGAGACGGTAACGTATTTTTTTCTTGTCATTCAGGTTAATTTTTATATATATATAAATAATAATAAATAACAATAAATATAATAAAATCCATTTTGTTATTTTTTGATATATTTTGTACAATTATGCAGGCAAATCTGGAGCAAGTACAGTGATCAAATCAAGAAACAGAGGTTTTAATACAGAAGAACATAACAAGAGGAGTGTACAGAACAAGTTTGGAGCTCCAACTCGTCAAACCCACCGCGGAACTGCGACCATTAGGTGCTAAAGGCGGCGGGACCGCGGCCAAACTTGGTCTTCGTGCCCCCAAAAATTTTCAGGCTTCTTCTCTGCTCTAAACTTCTCCTCTGAACTCCACTGAATTGTATTTTCTGCAGGTTTCTTTGCACAGATTGCGTCGCTGCCAATTTTTTTTTGTTTTAGATTTTGTTTGTTTATCGCTTTTCATATAATAATATGGACATTAAGAGGCTATAACACCAATTAAGATTGTGTGGGGATTTCATCACCCTTCCTAAGACCCCACAAATCACAAAAAGCATACGCATTATCTTGAGTTAATAAAAAATATCTAGACTAAACCTATAAAGACTTGTCGCGCTCATTTAGGACAAGTGAAGGTTGCGAGGAATCGGTCGTTTATCTAAACCTTACTTTGTGATGCCTAGGCTAGACAAGTGAGGAGGTAATTTTAAAAGGCTCGTCTCACGGTGATTCATGGGCAAAACCCTCCTTACCTCACTTGTGCTTACCTAGCCACAATTGGCAGTGAAGAGACGATTCGAGGGTTATCCTGCAATTTGTCGCTTGGAAGTCTAGGAGCGGTCTAGTTGGACTTTGAAGACTCTAGATCTAGGTGTTGTTTGTGCATAATGTGATTGTGATTGTGCTTGTGTAAAGTTTACTCTCATAATTCTGTATTTTTCAAAAACCAAAACAAACAATTTCAACAACTTCAAAAAAATATAAAAATATTTTAAAAAATCAAAATTTATAAAAATTTACTCACTTTCCACCTTCCCTACCTTTCACTCTTTTTCATAATATGGGTATCCCAAAACGACCAACTCTTGCTGAATTTTGGTACCCACAACCAGACATTTCTTCTTACGGTTCTTGCTTTGGTCGGACGTCGAACGATCCATTCATGTCCAAAATTTCTTTGAGAGATCGGATAGATGCTTCTAGAACCAACAAGTGGACACCGCACTCCACTTCGTTTCAACCTCTCCCACCTTCTCATGTTGATACCCCTTTTGAGAGTCATATTGTGACTCCGAAACCCATGTCCATTGCTGACAGAATTGAACAATCTCGTAGCCGATCTTTCACTCCTTTCACCACTCCAAATTCGTTAGGACAACAATTCCAATCACCTTCTTATCATAATATTGATCCTAATCCTGTCAATTTTTCCCATCCATCCGATTCCTATCAATCCTACCCGACTTTTACACCTTCCCTAGACATTGCTTCTGATCATCACTATAGGAATTTCACGTATCCATACGAATTTGAATCTTTTACTGAAACCCCTTTGCAACCCATGTCTAGTTTTGATCAGTCATTAGAAGAATTTCGGGTAGCGTCGTGCCAACAGATGGTGGATTTGAATACATCCATAGCCGCCCTTATACAACTTAACGAACCGGCAGCTAGTTTCCAACTAGCTCTGAATTTTCCAATGTATAATGAGGCGATAGGACAATTTGAAAATTTGAGTCATGAGAGTGAGCAGTACACCCTTCAAAATTAAACCTATCCATTCCAAATTGAATTCAACAACTCCGGTTTCGAAAGTCTATCGAGTGTCCCACATGAATCACCAATTGAAGATAGAACTTTTGATGAGTTGTGCAACTTTGTAGTGTTTGATTTTCCCGATTGTGAAGGGTCCATTTCAGGTGAAACCACACCCAATCCCATTGATCTCTACACCTCCAATCTAGAACCACAATTGATTGAAATCCATGCTTTTGATGAGGCGTCTGAGAAATTTGACTTTCACTTGATTGAGGATATCGACGTTGGGAATATTTTGGATGATGCACCCACAACTTTGGATGAGTTTTCTCACCAATTCATCATGTCCTTTTACTTCCGTGCGTGCATCATCCCGAACCATTAACTGTTTTTCTCGAACTCCATATGCGTCTGGAAATTGATAATGAATGCATGGATGAGCTGAATTTTGAAGAGAATTTTGAGGATAGCATTGAGGATGAAGCAGTTTTACTAGATGAGTCGGATTTTTCAATCCATCATGTCCCTTCCATTGACTGCGACCATTCTCCTGAATGTTTAACCGATACCATTCCTCAATCACTTCCCTCCGTTCTTTCCATCGTTTCCACTCTGCAAGACACCGTATCACCTTCATTTCCTGTGTCTGGTTCACCAAATCCGGTCGGCTCATGTTTTCTTACGAATCTTAAGATGTTTGACCCCATTTCTCGACATGTTGATCAATTACTACACTCCATTATTTCACTTCGGTCATTACAAATTGTACTAATTTATTCACTTCATTTCCACCTTCAAGTTTGTTTTCCATTTCTTTTTCCCCTCCGACATTCATCTCCTTTACCTAGACCGTATCCCACTTCCATCCGCAAACGGTCTCGTGTATTCTTCATTTCTTTCCTCTACGTGTTCTTTCACCAACCCGGGCTTTATCGCGATAAAAAATTTAAATGGTTGGTGTTAACTTTTGGCCTGTGTAAGACCTTGTATAGATTGAAACTGTTCTCTTCCCCCTAACTCTGAACTTTAACACTTAAACAGTGGAAACACTGTTTCACTTAAGTTTGGGAGACCTTTTTGTGTATATATTTTGTTTGCCTTATATATATATATATATATATATATATATATAAAACATGAGAGCACCGACAGATTTTGACCCCTCAACAATTTTGATCCTCTTGGTGTAGCACGACAGTAAGGACACTGTCAAGTTTAAATTTGGGGGTGTGCTCGGTAAGCTTTCTATATTTGCATTCATGTGTATATTTTTCATTTGCATACTTATTTTGAAAACCCACAAAAATTGAAAAAAAATCCAAAAATATAAAACTTTATCGTCAAGTTAGCTAGTAGGGTAACTTAGATTTTTATTCTGAAAATTTAGTTTGATAGGTTAGAAATAACTAAATCTTAGACTTAGGAATTGAAAACCCTAAAACCAACCCTCCTTTTGTTTAAACTTGGTAAATATACGTCCTTACATTTTTTTTTAGAAGTAGGTAATCTTGAGTTCAGTTCTTAAGTTAAGTCGAGATGAAGGGAAAGTATTGAAAGTTTTATTGAAGGATAAGTCTGAAAAATAGTTTCTATTCTTAAGTCTAAATTCAAAAAGTATATACCCTACAAACTGCACTCACACGCACCTTAAAACTTGGGATAGTTGAGAATACCTATAAATACTCTTGCCTGAAAGCCTGGTATGAAAGAAAAAAAATGATATTTAAAGCTAACCACCAAAAGAGCATCATTGAAAAATATATCCGGTCTTGAAAAAAAAATAAAGAAAAATAAATAAATAAATTACAAGACCTGAAAACTGTTATTTACGCTTTAAGCTCACACATTCAATAATCGGCTGATTAGTGCCTTAGGAAGCAGTAATAGTCGCATGAAAGGTGTGTGAGCAAATCCGTCCATCATTAATGAAAAGAAGTAGTATTAGGTATTAAGGCAAGGGTGCTATAGCTTGAATTGGATTCTTGAGTGTAGGGGTGACATTTACACACACGGAGGGGTATACGATCGATGTTTGGAGGAAAGATAGAGATGAAGAATAAGTCTTATGTTTTCCGTAAAAATGATAAAAATTCCGGATTAGAGACCGCGCTTTAGAATGAAAACTCAAGAGAAACCGAGATCTTTCTAAACTGTCAAAATATATAAGATCTTAGGTTGAATAAATAGGAGGTGTGAAAAATAAGGGATGGATATTTCTAAGTTAGGATGATAGAATTTCTAACTTAGATACTAAACCATAGGATTAGAGTCAACGTTATCTTATGAAACTAGCTTGACGGGATTTTATGAGTAGTATCCGCTGAAAACCCTCAGGAGACAATACTCCTCCTACCAGGGACACCTAGAGGTTTAATGGCTTGTTGCACACACTAAGTGCAACCGTGATGCCTACGAAAGTGAGCTTAGAACTTTTTGAGAATAAATAGTTTTGCTCGGGACGAGCAAAACATAAGTTTGGGGTTTTTTGTTCACACCAGAATATTGCATTTAATACTGCCCATTCTTTTGCTCATTTGTTTATAGGCAGGTGTTTTTAATCTGTGTTTGTTATATGATTACAGATTACAGGTTTCTAGTCCAAAATAAAACAAATCATGCAAAATCTCCACAGTTATGTCAAAATCCAGAACATCTGCCACAAACAGATAAAATACGGGTTCCGGTCATCCACACTCGGCAAGTACCGCTTACCAGTTCAAGAGATAAGACAAATAACAGTGGTCATTCGTGTCTTGGTCAAGCACAGAGCACGAGAGGGGCAGCACAAAATTCAAGAGGTGCGCGGAGCTCGAGAGAGATCAAAGTCAAAAGATTAAAAGTGTAGCCATTTTGGATTGTTGAAAATCTGAAGATATTTTGGAACCATTTTGCAATTTTGGACCTGTAAAACAAAAGAACAAGGAAACACGAGGAAGACCCAGAAATACGATACATTGATCCCTCCAAAGGACCACAGAACCGCGGCCAATAGGCTCTTTGGGCGGCGGTTCCGCGGCCATGTCGTGTCATCTCTTGACCGTCTTTTGGGGGTAGTTTGGTAATAATGTAAGGGTTCAGAATATGGCCCTAGGGTTTCATTTCTCTGCCTATAAATACTCCAGTTTTGAGCCAAGCCAAGAATGCATTTCTTTAGTAGGATTTAGTATAGTGTAGTTTATATCTTCTTCTTCTTCATCTATTCTCCATGAAAATTATAGTGAGAGATTTTTGAGTAGAAGATTAATGATGATGAGGGTTTTTATTATCTTGTATTTTTAAATTCTTGTATTGTATTTTAAATTCCTAGTGTAACTTTTATTTGTTGTTGTTAAGTAGTTGTTGTTTTTTCTTGTTTTATTTCCATCTCTTCTAAACCGTATTTTCAAGACATGATACTCGATGGATTCCTTTGCTCAAGTGAAGGCCCAAGTAGTTAGGTTGCTACCATTTGTTAAAACGGTATTTTTCATTCTTTCTTTTCTTCTTTCTTGTTTTGTTTTTCTTTTAAATGTGTGAATAATTCCACACTTGTCAGGGCTAAGGAAGGTTAGTATGAGAGACGGAAAAATCCCTTGTGTTTCTCTTCGCCAAACATCTTAAAACCAACCTAGACCAAACAAACACAACCCCCTCATTTAGGCGGGCTATACGTAACATATAGCCGCGACCTAAGTCGAGAACTCCTTTGGGCGCACTACAACGTGACATATTGTTGTGACTTAATTGGATATATGGTTGTGTGTGTTTGGCCTAGGGTTGGAAATAAGCGCATGTAGCGGACGGATAAGGGGCACTAGGAAAGGATTTAGCGTTGGAAAGCTTGCTTAAACTCGCAAATCCCATTCCTATGTGTAATGACTCTGTTTTAATGTACATAAAATTTGTTTAAAAGTAAAAATGGAGTATTGGCAATCCTGTGTATGCTATAAGTATTTAATTTACTTTTGAACAGGAAGAAAGCACTTGTAGCTCGTTGGTAAAGTCTTGCACTGCTGTGACATAGCCCCTGTATTCGAATCCCCCAGCCACATATTATTTTTTTATTGATTTTTCTTTTAAACTTTTAGAAGCTCAAAAGTTTACACGTGCGCTGCACGTAAAAATTAAAAGTCTCGTAAAACAAACATATGGAAATTGTTGATTAAGCAGCCTAGGACACGTGTCTTCAATCCAAGCCCCATCCCCTCGGATCCGACCAGCGAGATGTAGTAAAAGACCGGCACCGCCGGGTATATCCGTAGGAATTGCCTCCAAAATTTAACCCTAGCACCCCTTGGATTACCCCACTACCCCCATGCTATTTGATTTCTCTGTATTTATCCAGAGAATGGTAAATCCCCTCTTTAATCCATTTTAATGCATATTTTTAATTCATTCTTCATTACCCTAAACCCTAATTTCTCCTATAAATACCACACTACACCATAGCCCTCCTCATTCAGAATTCTATTGCCAAAACTCTTTAAAATTCCTAAGTCCAAGAAGCTGTACAAGTGGAGTTAGCTCAAGGCAAAGTTCCGGCGACGTTTCGGGACAAATCCGGCGATGAAACGACTCCCCAATGCTTTCGGAAGTTCCTTCTACCTTTTCCCTCTTCTATCAATCAGTAAGTCCCCTCTCCCCTCCTCTCTTTTTATTAAAAAGACTTATCTTTTCAAAACTCGTCAGAAGCGGAGTTAATCTGACTTCCGATTCTAATTTCTTTAAAAACTCAATTTTTCTTAACCACATAATAACCATCTCTTTATATCTTTTTTAATAAACATAAAAAAACATCTACAACAAGTTTCAATTCAAAATTTAGTGTTAAACAAATTCTATTTAACTTTTACTGTAAAATATCATCAAGTTTACATACGACATTACTTTATAGTTTGGCTCATATTACCTTTAGAAAACTCATGAGGTAATGACCTACCTCATCACAACACTCAACTTGATATAGCACGATGGCTTTTGTAACAATTTTTGTAGGACAAAACATAATTTACATTAAAAACCCTAAACTATCAAAACCCATATTCTTAAATTGTTTTAATTAATTCCTTGCAAATAAGCCTCTACAACCCATTTTGGGGAACCCAATCGGGATGGTGCGGGTTATCGCACGTCCTCGGGACTAGTAAAGCGAGATGCAGACCTCATCACGGAGCATTCGATCTCGATGGAATTCTTATTACAAATTTTAAGAAAATATGATTTCTATTTAATAAATAAATTCTATTTTTATAATTATATATATAATAATAATATTATCAAAATATCTATTTTAAATATATTATATATTTCATGTTTTCTATCAAAGGAAAAGAATCACAAAAGATCATGAAAATACCATCACATTTCAATAGAAGTCAAATTACAAGAAAATACCATATACTATTCAAAGTTAGGTTTATATCCACTAGAATATTTCATTTTTATAAAATTTACAACTTTGAAAACCCTAAAGACAATAATTAAATACTTGAGGTGTATTTTGAAAATATATCAAAACTATTTTTTATAAAAACCCCTCAAGTTATATTAATTTACAATAAGGACCCTTGTAAACATAGGTTTAAGCGGGACCAGTTCTCTTGAGCCTCAGGGAGCCGAAGGATATAGGTGCTTGCCTATCTAAGGTAGACAACCTAAAAACGGTGTTATCAATACGGTAATTGTCTTGAAAAAAGACACAAATCCTGTTGTCCATATGCAGCAGTTACCGATAACATCAAAACTAATTCAGGACTTCAATTCGTTTTAAAGTGTCTGACTCAGACAGAGTCTCAGTCTAATTTGAACCAATCAATTAATCTATCCTTGAATATGATTCAAGTATAACTCCTATTCAACATGAATCCATTTATACCAGAATTCAATCTATCAACATGACTCGACCGAACCGAACCATAGATATACTCTGATTACATGACTATCCATTTATATCCATTCCGTTTACATGATATCAGGGTTTCGGCAAGTCGTACATCTATTAAACAAAACAATATACATCAATACATAATACATTACGGGGTTTTAAAGGGGTAGACTGGTACGAAATGTGTTAGAAGTGGCACGAGACGGTCACTTTAATACACCTAACCTGAATATCCATTGCTGTTGTTCCGTGGCTTAACGGTTCCTTGTGCTCCGTATACCTTAGTCCACGGAATAATAGGACTCCTCTCGTATACACTGGCATATTCTGTACCAAGCTACAAACAATCACGTTAACATAACAAACTCACAATACACCAGTTATATTCTCATATCTGTCTATTCATCTGTCTATTCTATTCCTACTTTTCTTTGGGACTTACCGAGCGATTGTTCGCTGACGACATTCCTTCTCTCTTCTTTCTTTGGAATGTTGTCAGGTGGATCCGACTCACTGGAGATAGAGACTAATTCAGAAGACTTGGATCATTTCAGCGAGGACCCCGAGCTCTAGACTCTTGTATATACTTTACTTTCATGTTCATGTTCATGCCATTGTTTAGGCATTGCTTTCCTTATTGTATTTACTTTTCAGTTGTATTGTAAAGAAATGTTTAATAAATAAAAGTTGTTGTTCATTTACATTTCATGCCTTCTTGTGTATATTTACATTATATTGCTTAGTTACGCTTAGCGTGTTTACTTCTGAGTAAATACGTAGCAAGCCAGTCACGTCTTATTACCTCTACACTGGGAAGCGGGGCGTGACACTATGTCCTCCTAATCCCCGCTACTTCCGATTATCCCAATATCATTTCAAGAATGGCAAAAGACAAGCACAAGACTAATCCTAATTCTACTAACCAACCATAACCCTAACAAGTTTACTTGAACATAATATACGAACACTTAGGATAAATTTGGACATATACATATATATTCATTAATTGACTCGTCTAAAACAAGAACGGACATACAACCATCTCCCTGCGGACGACCTGTGCTCAACCGGCTAGCTGCAAACCGACATCATCTTGATTGCGGTAAGTAGAACAAATAGAACAAAGTGGAACACATATCATAACATATCATATAGTTCGGCATTCGACCAATCAGCAACGTCGGTCAGAACACCTGATTCTAGGAACATCCGACGTCACCACGATCACTGAGGCCTTGCACATGACGTTCGCCAGGGAGAACCCCAAAAAGTCCAATCCGAAGATCTGAGGAACACAATAAAGCGGAGCTAAAGCCGTTCCGTCGCTCAAGCCCGAAGCGGGTACAGCGAGGGCTCCGACCAGGGAGAATCCTCAGGGTACCAGCGACGGATCGACATCCTCGAGAAGAAGATCGAGGACATGCAGCTCGCCACTCGCCAACCTGAGGGGTCGACGAGATATTCCTTGAACTCTCTCACGAAGCCTTTCACCGAGCAGCTACTGAGAAAGTGAGTCTCTTCCCGGAACAAGTCGTCCAAACTTGCTTTTTTCGATGGGAAATCTGACCCAAAAGACCACCTGGACACGTTCACCGTGGGCATGAGCTATTAGGATAACTCAGACGCCGCTCAGTGCCGAGTATTCCCCACCACCCTCATTTGATCAGGACGAGTCTGGTTTCGCGGCCTGACTCCATACTCGATCTCGACCTTTAAAGAATTGGCAACGCAGTTCCTCAGATACTTCGTCGGCAACCGACGACAGAAGAAATCGGTTGACTACTTATTCACCATCAAGTGCGAGGACAGGGTTTTTTTCAAAGACTATATTACTCGTTTCTGCAATGCCTTTCTGGAGGTACCCGAGCACCGGGATGAGACGGTCATAACCGCCCTGAGGTCTGGTCTTAGGCACAAAGAGTGGCTCCGCTCTTTTGCATTGGCACAACCTATTACCTTGGCCGAGGTAAAGGTCTGGACCGAGCGAGAAATCCAACTCGAATTCAAGGTTAACGCTCACCTTTCCCGAGGATACCGGACAGACCAAAAAAAAGGGATCTGGAAGAAGACAAGAAGAAGGCTGATCGGTCGAAATCTTATACGCCGAGGTTTAGGGAGTACACGCCTCTCAATGTCTCGCAGGCCAAGCTGCTAGAGGAGGTAAGGAGCGAAAGATTCTTCAAGCTACCGGCGATGACACGAAAGCCGGGAAAGTGACTCCACGGCCCGTATTGTGCCTATCATCGGACGCAAAGTCACCCGACCGAGGATTGTAAATAGCTATGCGATTACATCGAGGAGATGATCCGCTCTGGTTACTTGGAAAAATACCTGCGAGACAAACGTCAAGCAGATACGGAGCAAGCCGACCAACTTGAAGCCGGAGAGCTGGTGATCAGGCAGATCATGGTTGTTACCGACTGACCCGAATCTGAGAAACAAGAACACCCACCGAATCCGGTCATTCAATGCAGGAGACTTTAAACTGAATCATCAAATCAGTATTTTCTTTAATAATAAAGATTCTTACTTCCCTGCAATCTAAACTGCTTCTTTTTGTTTCCATGCTAAAACACCCCGCAGGGCCGGCGGGTAGCTTCTTACCCGTCAACCAAAGACCACCCCTTCACTCAAGTAAATGAAACTTGGATGTGCCTATAGATAGCTGACCAAAGCCCTCATCATGAGGCCACCAGGCAGCTTCCTGCTCGGCCTATCCATAGCAGGTAGCTTCCTGCCCAACAACGCTGTGGATCCAAATCCCTCGTCATGAGGCGACCAGGTAGCTTCCTGCCCAGCCCATCCACAGCGGGTAGCTTCCTGCCCAACAGCACCGTGGATCTAAAACCCTCATCATGAGGCCGTTGGGCAGCTTCCTGCTCGGCCCATTCACCGCGGCTAGCTTCCTGCCCAAAAGCGTCGTGTATCTAAAGCCCTCATCACAAGGCAGCTAGGTAGCTTCTTGCCTGGCCCGTCCATAATGGGTAGCCTCCTGCCCAACAACACCGTGGAACCAAAGCCCTCATCACGAGGCCTTTCGGGTAGCTTCCTGTTCGGCCTAAAGATTCAATCGGTTTTGACATTCCATTAGCCACTCTGCAGATATGGTGGGGAACCTAAGGCGCCCGAGAGGTACTTCGATATTCTCAAAGACGGTGACAGGGAGGTTCTTGTTTACCCAGACTTGACACTACTGTTGTTCCAGACTATGATACCCGGCAGAGGATGAGTATAGCGTCGTTCTAAACTAGCTTTAGAAGTACACGTGTATATAACTCTGCCAGAGGGTTGTTGTAGTCAATGGGAGCAGCGGAAGCATAGTGGACAAGTAGCTTATGTCTATTTATATACTAAAGCAGATATAGCGGAGACAGATCATCTATTTTTGATGTGACAGTCATAGGCTTTGACTTCATCAGAATAAGAGATGGATTTGTTAAGAAGGTAGTAGGGTATGATGTCCTGGTATTTGGATGACATGCACATTGCAGGAAGTGAAATTCCTATACTACGATCGGTTATACTGTGGTTGTCACACAGTGGTTTCTCCACACAGGATATGGATAAAATATCAGACATTCTGATTACTAGATCTATGGTTTTAGATCTAGATTTGGGTAGTTTTCCAATCTGGGTACTTAAACAGTATTCTAAAGGTATTTTAGAATGGACGACTCCTGGCATGGTGGTGTACCTACAGGTGATGGAGTCACCCTCTCTAAAGGTGTCTTACAGACTAAAAGGGAGAGGGATGTACATGATTGGCATATCACTTGCTTAGGCAATTAAGTCAATCATAAGATGTCAAGTACCACACCAGATGTTGTTTTTGCACTAGCTTCAATAAGTTGATATATTAATCCAATCCTAGAGAAACGTTCGGAAGCATTTTTAGAACATAAGTGGATGTTCTAAGGATTTGATAACGGCAGCCTCCTTCGGGAGACGGTTATCATTCTAGGCTTTCAAGGTGACCTGGTTGACAGAGTAACTGTCAGAGTTATAGACTTTCCTCTGTGAGGGGCAGTAGTTTGGACAGATGGTCCAAGCAGATACCGAGGGAGGCATGGCACAGGATACTGATTAAATTCAGTTGACGATACAATCTAAGAAGTTTACTGGATTTGGAGTTCATTTGTGAACTGGGTCCCATCAGATATCCAGACATATTCTAAGACAGGTATTGCTCATTTCGGGAGATGGCTTTCTCCGCGAACTTGAGATAAAGAGAGACATAGAAAGAAACATCAGAGCGGATCCACTCACTGAGGCTATTACTCGAACGCAATAGTTTCACAAACGAGCTTTATGAAACTGATTAGTAAAGGAGTTGGGTGTTCGGTATCACACGGGCTGTGAGTATGCGACATCGCAATAATTAGCCCTGAGTGCAAATGGGAGATTGTTGGCTATAGTGCCCTCAAGTCAATTATTGGATCACAGGCACGTGATTGCAATGATTGAGGGAGGACCTATACCGGTAGAACAGTCTTACTCAAGATGATAGTATGCTATCCGGTTTGTCTTTATCATCGTGTACATGCTTCAGATGACATTACAGATCACTATTACATGTTGATAGAGCCCATAGGATTCTTGCTTGACTACCAGCAGTATGATGGCGATCATATACGTGAGAGTTGGGTAGTCTATAAGCACATCCTTAAAGTGTCCCTAGTCATGGGAGTTTCGAGACTGGGCATCGATACTCCGAGAGTAGACTAGTGTATACGGATCGAGACCCCGACGAGGGGCGATGGCCAGTCTCACAAGCCATTGGTGTCAGTTGGTTCACCTAAGATAGTATACAGGTGCTCATTGGGTTATGAGTACACCGGACGGACTCGCAGGGGTATTGCTGAATGGTACTATACCTATCGTCAGGTAGCAGTTCCCAGGTGACATGAGTACAGCTTAGTCCGTTGACTTGACACTGCTACTTTGCCTCAAGTGTGTTCCCACTGTTCTTTGATTGCTACCCTACCACGGCTCAAAGGAGTCGTGCAAACAGGTAGTAGTTGGGTGCAGTCCCGAAGCACTTGGAGGCAGTGGCGGTTAGATAGGATTCGTCTCTCCAGTTATTGAGGGTTGATATCGCGTTGTGTTTGGAGAGCCATTACACAAAGTCCTTGGCCAAGGCAAGTGAGATTTACTGGTAGGTATTCCAGTAGTTTCTCAAGGTGTTCTGGGCTACACTCCGACACGACTTATACCGCTATTGGGGGTCTGACGTTTACCATCCCCCTAGGCCCGATATGCGATACTCTTAGACGAACAGACCGGACTGTACAGAGATTGTCACAGATAGGCTCAGTAAGGTTTCAGGATGAGTTCGCTCGTCGGCCTCCCTTTCGCTCAATACCTGGGTAGCCGTTACGTACAGCTAGTGCCACTGACGTGCTTGTGGTTAAACCCACTGCCAGCGTATTGACGAGTCTTTAGAGTCCCACACGGAGGGTTTCCCTAGTTCAAGCGAAACGTTGTAGAGGCCGTACGGTTTTATGGCAGGGTTCGATCATATATGTGCACTTGTGCATGGATCATGATCGGACGGATCATACTAGTGGGCTTTGGTTTAAGTCGGATCCTAGTATTAGATTGTTGGATTACTTTCGTCTCGTTGTATTCGTATTCAGTCGGAATACGGATGCAGGTATGTATATACAGATGAGGAGTATTCTTGTAATCCGTTACAAGATTACTTTTGAAGATGCCATTTCTTTTTCTAATGTTAAACATTTAGGGTTTTTTTTGTAAATGTTTAATATTAATGTGGAGGTAGAAAGTTGAGCATGGGTCTTGGCATGGTGCATTTATGGCTTGAGCCATACTTCATTGTTTATTGTTATTTGTTTGTGAGATATTTTGTGAGGGGGCTGCTCATTGCTTGAGCTAGGATTTTTCCTTCACTTGCTCATCACAAAACACCTCACAACACTTGTAGAAAATGTGGCAGCCACCATTCTCTTTTCTTGAGTTGCCATTTTCTTCATGTGCCAAGTCTTGTGCTCACAACTCTCCATTCATGGCTTCTTCTTTAACTTCCACTCTGTTAGTTATATGTATGCCCTAGAGGCCATTACTGTACATACGATGTATATTGTAATGAATGCTTGGACATATATAGGGAGGACTTTCTTGCTCGACATGATAGTATGCTATCTGGTTGTACTTTATCTTAACATGTACTCTGATTGTCTCTATTATACATGTTGATAAAGCCCTTAAGATATGTACTCGACTACTGGGACTATGATGAGATCATACTAGTGGGGCAACGGTAGTCGGCGAGTACATCCTATAACTGTTCTTAGTCGAGGGTGTATCGAGACAGGGCATCGATGCACCAGAGTAGACTAGCGTATACGCATCTTGACCCATATGATGGGCGATGGATGATCCCATATCCATCGGTGTTTGACATCAAGGATGGTGTACGGGTGCTCAGTGAAGACTGGATACACTGGACGGACTCACCGAGAACTCCCAGATGGTATTATACCTCACGTCAGATGCAAGTTCTCCGGTGACACTGATACAGAGTAGTCTGTTGACCCGAGATCGTCATAGAGTCTTGTGTGATTCCCACTGTGCTTTGATTTCCATCATACCACGTCCAAGAGGGCGTGCAAAAAGGTGGCTTTTGGGTACAGTCCCGAATCACATGGAGGCAATGAGCGATAGGAGGGGATTCGTCTCTCCCGGTATAGGGAGTTTATGTTGTGCTGTGTTCGATTGGCTATAACTGGAAATCCCTGGCCAGAGTTGCTGAGATTTACTGGTAAGTGTTATCAGTAGTTTCTCGAACTGTTATAGACCTTAAATCGACACGACTTATCAAGCTACTGGGGTCTAACGTATACCACCCCTAGGCGAGATATGCGACATATCAGACGACGAGACCGGACTGTACGGGAGTGTTACTGATTGGATTCACAGGAGAATGTACAGGCTTGCTTGTTGATCTTCTGAGCGCTCAATACCTGTGTAGCTGTTACGTTTAGCTGATCGCTTGCAGCTTGTGGGTGTTTGATATGATCATCACCTACTGCCGGCGTATTGACGATTCTTTAGAGTCCTACACAGAGGTTTCTTGACTTAGGCAAAACAGAGTAGGAGCACATATGTGATATGTGCAGGACCGAGGATAATGCGATATGAGATACCGTATTCTATTCTCGCAATATTTGATATCAGCCGAGTCATCGGATCAAGTGTTGATTCGATGAATCGGTAAATGATATATTAGTCGGTTATATGCGATATAGCCGGATTGTCGGATCAAGTGTTGATTCGATAATTTAATGTATAATAATATATATGATATATTAAATTACATTAACTAATATTAGCTCACTAAAAGATTCTTTTTCTCACTCGGGTAATACATTGATATATATGCGATATATGTTAATTGTATTATTTTATTTTGTTACAATAAATATTATATATGTGATATATAATATTGTAACATGATGTGGTTATTAATGCAACATGATTAGTGGAGATTAAATATGGTTAGGGTTTGATTTGGGTTAAGTAATTCTAGAAGTTTCTAGAAGGTTTCTTTTTGTTTTGTGTTAGATATTTTAAAGTGACTCATCTTAACTCAACCCAAACCCTAGCCCTAGTTAAATCTCTACAAAGGTTTAGTTAACCATGGTTGCATTATTCATCATTATCATCTTTGCATTATTCATCACAAAAGGATTATTCTTTATTCATTCATCTTCTTCCTTCTTCTTTTGATAAAAAAAAACTTTCTAGCTTTTTTTAAGTGATGATTATGTGTGAGAAAAAGATTACAAATGAGAGCCAAAATCCTACTTCATCATCCTCATCTATCCTTGCCATTTAGATGAGGGTGTTCACTTCATTTAGTGAGTGTTAGCTTGTGTTAATGAAACTTCAAGGTAGATCATCTTTGTTATCGAAGATCGGAAGCAAGCTTGCATCTTTCTCTTCGTGGAGCCTCTCGAAAGTCCGGAACACGATGATCGCAGCGAAGGGACCACAACACGGAGCTTATGAAGTGAAGGACCGGATCTACAATGGTTTTAATCCCTCTCACTTAGTGTTAAAGAGTTTAACATGCTTGTTTTCGCCTAATCTCTAGTTTAAAGATCTTGTTAAGGGTTGTTCGGCACGGCTAAATTTTAATCGGGCATGGATGATGCCTCGTAGAACCTTGTGACTGTGCCTAGTAACCCTACAGTGGTATCAGAACCACGCTAGAGCTTTAGGCGAAGTTTAAAGTCCGATCGAACTCCGAAACACCCGTTTATACCCTTCTCTGGATATTTTTTCAAAATGTGATTTTTTGTGAATTAAAAATGCTCAATAAAATCAGCAGGGAATTATAAGGACTTATGTGAAAAACGGTCCAGTAATACGCTTAAAGCGCCACGGAACCGTGGCAGGAACATGCCTTCCGCAGCGGTTCCGCGGCGCTACAGTGCGATTATGGTGCGCTTTTTATACAGTAACTTCCGTATGAATTTCCTGAGATTTATGGGAATTTTTAATTTATACTTAAGTGTTGAGTTTTCTGGGATGTATTGGGGACTCGTTGATTCGATCGGATAACTTAACTTCGTTTAGTTTTTCCGGGTATTTTTTAGAACGTGTTAAAAAGTTCGAACGGATATCAATAACTCACTTTTTCCCCTGCCGGAAAATTTCCAAGCGTTGGATTTTTCCGTAGTTTAAGAACGTTCTAAGTCGTGCAAGTAACGTTGTGGACCCTCTAGAAGACAACAAACCTTAACTCGATTATGTGACCATCTTGAACTGCCTCTAAACCTTTAGGGTTTGTGGCAGTACGGCGTGCCACATGTGAGGCGTTGGCTTGACCCTTCTACGGCTGGACCATTGGTACTGTAGCATGTGATGGATGTTTTAAAACTAATTTCAAGTGTTGAGAACTATTTGGGAAAACTTGGATGTTTGATTATTCGATCGGAAAGTTTAACATTGTCTATTTATCTGGAATGTGATACAATATTTGGAATCCACATGTAGTTATGAGATAACTAATTTGAATGTTATAATTCTAGCGGTTTAGTCTCAATTGATCGGTTGCCACGGAATTTTGATGTGATCAAAAGTCCGTCGTAATCATGTAGCGTACGCGGATACTCGCCGGGTAAACTTAATAGACAGCCACGCCCCATAGCCCCGACCAAGTGACTGTAGGAGAACCCCGTCGCCAAAAGCATCCGTTCGGGTGCTCGCGGCAGCGGTGTTCCGCCTTAGTGCACTTCGTCGAAGGCATCTGGGGGTGCGGCCGTCTACTAAAGTTTGCGACGAGCATTCGATCAGGATGCCGGAAATCTTGTTGAATTGCCCGACTTGATATTGAAAAGAGTTTTCGATAAAGAGACTAAAATGCGGGGTTTATAATGGTTAGGCATGCGATGTCTAAGGAATTCATTTGGTTAGGCATGTGATGTCTAAGGAAGTTGCGGATTCCAACTGTTGTAGTTTTACACTTTCTTTTCTGCGACCGTAAGTGTAATATGTGGTGTATCGCCGGTTTCGTTGCTATACATCAACGACAATTGGGATACGCATATTTACTTACGTTGATGATATGTGATATTATGTGTTGCTGTGATATGTTATATTGGATCGTCTCGTTCTGAATAGCCGGGGTTTTTATGTGAGATGGGAGTTTTTCTTTTTCATTCATGTAAAATTCATTTGTATGTAATATTCTTTTATTGGGGCACTTCCGGGCTGAGGATGATGTCACAATTGTATATTATTTACTTTTCCGCATTAGGTAGACCCAAGGCGGGGAGCACAAGTAACCGGGTTCTAGGGTCTAGTGGGAGACCATCTCGAGGAGTTGAGACCGGGTCTCCTAACCCTAGAATTGGCAGAGTTGCTTGCCGCTCTCGTAGGGGTCTACGGATGTGGGTTTGGCTATTCATCGCGACCGTGGAATCCGTGTTTTATACAGGCTCGTATTAAAACACGGACGTCCTAGTATATCCAATATTTCATATATGTTCTTCTGCTGCAATGTTCTGTGATGAGATCATATTACTACCTGAGACGAATGTTTATATTATATATATGAGATATATGTTATATTTGCAGATTTCGTTTCATATCAGATGCTTGTGTAGCATAATTAAAATGGGACTTCATTAATGAGATTAATGAAATAAAAGAAACCTAAAGATGTTGTAGAAACTTGTTTAAAAACTGGTAGCTCTAGTTCTTTCTTTGCACAGCGGTGTTCCTTGTAGAACATCCAGCACCTTATTCGATAAGGAAAGAGCCGAGATCCCTTCACCGGGAGTGACCTCTTTAGAGAAACTAGCAGATGCTGCATACTCGGTTTGTCTTTTGATTGCTTCTACAGTTTTTTCTTTGCATAGTGATATTTATGAAATATCTTGCACCTTATTCGATGAGGAAAGAGCCGACGATCCCTTCACCGGGAGTGACCTCTTTAGCAAAACTAGAAAAGCCTAAAAAACACTCCATTTAAAATCACTCGATTCTACGACGATATCAAGTTCATTACGCAAAAGGTTTTCTTAAAAACCTGTCGTAGCCCTCCGTCATTTTAGATAAGTCCTACTTAGTATTCGTGCTACGTTTGTTGACCTCCGTCAAGGCGTATTGTGCGGTAGCTAACTAGTATTTATCTGTTTATGCATATGATGCAGATTGTTTTAGGGTAGTCGTGCGGCCTTGTTGACCTCCGTCAAGGGTCGTACGGGTGGGTTTAATTCAATCAGGAAATGACGGGTAGAACTTGACTAGCAGCCTATGGTTTGTTGACCTCCGTCAAGGTCATAGGACGCCAGGGGTAAAATATTATTGGGAATTTCAAGTGTTGAAATTTGCAATGAGATTGCATACCTTCTATGAAATAGTTGGATCCCGATACCCTCTGTGAGTAAGAGTTACTCCTGGGAGAGTTTTACACATTACAATTAGCCGATCAAGTAGGTGTCTAGAAAGATGTCAACGAGGTTACGCCCCTGGGAAAACGAGGTTTACTTTAATTAGGTTCGTGCGAAAGCACGGGGAACCTCTCTCAAAGTACCGGCACTGGCCTGGTTGAAAGATTGGCGAACTTATAGCGTGTAATTAATCCCGGCTAGTCTTTCCTTTTAGGGTTTGAAGGAAAATTTGACTAAAATAGTGGGAGACATCCTGATTAGATATATTAGATAACCAATCTAATCTTGCAAGAGCATACGCTGAGTGTTTTCTTCTCTCTCTCTCTCCTGGTTACGACTATGTCACGCCTTAATCAAGATAATAATATGGATGTATTGACCGAACCCGCTTGTTATACTGAGCTGAGGAACGTTGGTCCCGCTCCAACTTATAAATGTTATAAGACAGAGCAGGAAATTGGGGATTACCAGGATTCCCGTGCTGCCCAAACGAAGAAAGTGCATGCTGATGCATTATCTTAGGGTATTTCATTACAGAGAACTGTTTCTCAGTATCCTTTACGTCCTGGGTATTTGATACCGGATCAGGATCCCACATATGTAATCTGTTACATGGGCTACAGATAGGTAGAGAACTGAGAACGGGTGATAAGTTTCATGAGATAGAAAACGGTGCAAGTGTTGCAGCCAAGTCTGTTGGTCACTATCACCCTATATTACCAGAATACATTGATTCTGAATGAATGTTATTAGATACCGAACCTGATATATAAAATCATATCAGTCTCTTTATTAGTATAGAAAGGATATAATTTTGTATTGTTGGAAAATGTTTTGAACATTTCCTATATCAAGAGTTGATCGGTTCAGGCACGTTATCTAAAAGCATTGACGTTCTAAATCAAACTACAGTCTTAGTATACAAAACACACACAAGAGGAAGAGTTCAGAAATGAACGAATCCTTCTTAAGATATCGTAGACTAGGTCATATCAATGCGACCCGACTAGCTAAAGTTACATTTAGATGTATATTTAAAACAGTTTGAATTTACATCTAATAAAACTTGCCAGTCATGTCACAAAGATAAGATGACCACAGCTCTGTTTATTGGAAATAGAGAAAGAGTTAGTGAACTCTTGGGATTGATACATGCTGATGTATGAAGGTCCCCTGTCTACGCATTCCAAGAACGGTTCTTTGTACTTCATTATATTCTCTGATGATCTCTCAAGATTCCGACATATGTTCCTGTTGAAACACAAGTCCGAAGCTTTTGAGATATTCACAGAATATAAGTTAGAAGTAGAGAACCAAAATACGAGTATAAATATTATATCCTTTGATGAGATCATGGAGGAGAATACTTGAGCACGGAATTTCTGGACTATTCTAAAGGAGAATGAGATTCTCTCTCAGCATTACTCCTCCGTATACACCATAGCACGATGGTATATCGGGGCGGAGCAACAGCACCCTATGTGATATGGTGTGCTCTATGATCAGTACTACTGAGTTTCCTATTTCCTTTTGGGAGTTATGCACTTGAGAAGCTGCATACCTATTGAATAGGGTTCAATTCAAAACAGTTGCCTACCACTTCATATGTGATATGGAAAGGGAAGAGCCTATATCTTAAGTTTGTTAAGATTTGGGGTTGTCCGGCCTATGTCTAAAAAGTAAAATCCGGACAAGCTCGAGGCAAAGTCAGATCTGTGGAAGTTTGTTGGATATCCCAAGCATACGTAAGGGAATATCTTCTACCTAACCAAGGAACAAAAGATGTTTTGTTTCTCAACATGCCACCTTTGTGAAAGGGAATTTCTTGTGAAGAAATTAATGGTCATGAGGTAGAACTGGAAAGAGTTCCAGCTATACAAACTGCAGCTGATGATTTGGTAGAACCAAAGGATTCAATAGTTTCCAACGAACCTCAGCCTCTCCGCCGATCTAGTAGGGTTCCTCATCCACCTGAGAGATACTTCGGTTTCTCTATGACAGTGGGAGCGGGGATTGCATCATGAGATGATGACCCAACTTGTTTTGAGCTGGCCATCAAGAGTGTGACTCTGTAAGAATGGCTGGATGCTTAGCGATCTGAGATGGAATCCTTATACACCAACAAAGTATGGACTTCGGTTGCTTTATCTGAAGGGTTAAATCCCCATCAGGAGCAAGTATATCTTGAGAAGATTACTTGGTGTACATGGAAAAGTTGAGACTTTCAAAGCTATGCTTAAGTCCATCCAGATCCTGCTTACCATGACTACGATATCTGGTGGTTAGGTGTCATGACTGCTTTTCTAAATGATGTTTTAGAAGAGAACGTCTATAAGTACACAGCCAGAAGGCTTCGTAGACAGTGGGAGCAGCGGAAACGTGTGCGAGATGTTTAATGTGATAAAGCAGGCATCTCGGAGTTGGAACATCTATTATGATGTGGTAGTCAAAGAGTTTGACTTCATCAAAATGGTAGATAAACCTTGTATATACAAAAAGGTAGTCGGGAGTATGGTGGTGATCCTCGTAGATGTTAGTAATATGTATTCCCTAGAGGCCATTACTATACATAGGATGTATATTGTAGTGGATGCTTGGACATATATAGGGAGGACTTTCTTGCTCGATATGATAGTATGCTATCTGGTTACTCTTTTCCTTAACGTGTACACTGATTGTCTCTCTGTTACATGTTGGTAAAGCCCTTAGGATGTGTACTTGACTACCTGGACTATGATGCGGATCATACTAGTGGGGACATGGTAGTCCATAAGTGCATCCTTCAAGGTCCCTAGTCATGGGTGTATCGAGACAGGGCATCGATATGCCAGTGTAGACTAGCGTATACCTTCTCGACCCATATAGATGGGCGATGGATGATCCCATATCCATTGGTGTTTGACATCAGAGATGATATACGGGTGCTCAGTGGAGACTGGGTACACTGGACGGACTCGCCGAGAACTCCCAGATGGTATTATACCTTACGTCAGATGGCAGTTCTCTGGTGACGCTGGTACAGGTTAGTCTGTAGACCCGAGATTGTCATAGAGTCTTGTGTGATTCCCACTGTGCTTTGATTTCCACCTTACCACGTCCAAGAGGACGTGCAAAACGGTGGTTTTTGGGTACATTCCCGAGTCACATGGAGGCAATGAGCGATAGGAGGGGTTTCGTCTCTCCCGGTATTGGGGGTTGATGTTGCGCTATGCTCGATTGGCCATAACAGGGAAGTCCCTGGCCAGGGCTGGTTTAGAGATTTACTGGTAAGTGTTACCAGTAGTTTCTCGACCCGTTATGAGCCTCATATCGGCATGACTTATCAGTTATTGGGGTCTGACGTTTACCATCCCTAGACTTGATATGCGACATATCAGACGAGGAAACCGGACTGTACGGTAGTGTCACTGTCAGGCTTTTAGCAGGAGTTGGAGCGGGCTTGCTTGCTGATCTTCTGATCGCTCAATACCCGGGTAGCCGTTACGTCCAGCTAGTACCGCTGACGGCTTGTGGGTGCTTGATATGATCATCACCTACTGCCGGCGTATTGACGAGTCTTTAGAGTCCTACATAGAGGTTTTACTGGCTCAGGCAAAACGAAATAGGAGCGCATATGTGATATGTGCGAGACCGAGAATAATGCGAGTATGTGATACCGTATTCTATTCTCGCGATGTTTGTGTCGATCGGTTATATTCGATATAACCAAGTTATCGAATCAAGGGTTGATTCGATAAGTCAATACATTGAATGTTAGTCAGTTATATGTGATATAACCGGATTATTAAGTCAAGTGTTGATTTAATAATTTAGTGTATAATTGTATATGTGATATACTAATTTAAATTAACTAACATTGGTTCACTTAAGCATTTGTTTTTCTCACTTGTGCACAAGTTAATATATATGTGATATATATTTATTTGTGTACAAATTGTATCATGGTTGTTGATACACACTTCATGGGTGTATGAGACATACACCATTATAAATGTATTGGTATGGTTTTTTAATATTCAAAGTAAATACAAAATTAGTGGAAATTTGTTAAATGCATGAAGATTGTAGAAGCTTGTGAGTGCTTTGACTATTTCAACCCTCTTTGTTTTGCTTTGGATATTAATTAACCTAACCAATATATTTAGCCATGGTAATGTCTCTACATGAGTTAGTATATGATACTCACTCACCATGGTTAGCTCATTCTCTCTCTTGATCAAGTTTCATTCTCATTTTTGAGCTCATCTTCTTCCTCCTTGATTTTCTTTCTAGGGTTTGAAAAAGAGAGAGAACCAAAGTGAGAAATCAAATTCTAAAGAGTACCCATTTCCTATTTCATCATTCTCTACTAGACTAGCACTTTAGTTTAGGGTGTTTGCTTCACTAATTCTCTAGTTAGTGAAGTAGAAGCTTGAGTCCGTATTCTCTCGACGTAGATCATCTTCGGCCTCGAAGACTTCAAGCAAAACCGTTGCCTCTTCTCATGGAGCCGTCCGAGAGTCCGGGTGTTCGATGATCGCAGCGAAGGGACTACTACAAGGAGCATATGAAGTGAAGGATCGATCTACAAAGGTTGTATTTCGTATTCACTTAGTGTTAAAGAGTTTAACTTGCTAGTTTTCGCCTAATCTCTAGTTAAAGATCTTGTTTAGAGTTATTCGGCACGGCTAAAAATTTAATCCGGCATGGTTGATGCCTTGTAGAACCTTCTTAGAGTGCTTAGTAACCCTACAGTGGTATCAGAGCCTAGCTAGAACATTAGGCGATGTGTTAACAAAGTTAAAACCCCGATCGAACTCGAATACGTCGATTTAACCCCCTCTCTGGACATTTTTTCAAAACTGTGTATTTTCAGAATTAAAAATACCTAAAAAATTCAGCAGGGTTTTTTAAGCATTACTGTGCAAAACGCTGACGTAAGCCGTACGGATGGCCGCGGAACCGCGGCAATAGACTGCTTGTGCCGCGGAACCGCGGCCTTACACCGAGTGTTTTATTTGGGTTTTGCACAGTAATACTAATATATGATAGTGCTAATTTCTGGGTATTTTTAAACTGACTCAAGTGTTGAGTATTTTGGGGTTTATTTTGTAATCGTCGATTCGATCGGAGAATTTAATTTTGTTATGTTATTCCGGATAATTTAGAAAGTATTAAAATGTTCGAACGGATATCATTAACTCAATTTTTCCGGGCACGAAAAACATTCAAGTGTTGAATTTTTCTCGGGTTTAAATCTTTCGGAAAAACGTGCAAGAAATGTGACGGACCCTCTAGAAGACAACAAACCTTAACTCGATTATGTAACCGTCTTGAACTGCCTTTTGAACTTTAGGGTTTAGGGCAGTACGGCGTGCCATATGTGAGGCGTTGGCTTGACCCTTCTACGGCTGGACCGTTGCTACTGTGACGTATTCTGGAATTTCTGAACTCCGCTCAAGTGTTGAGCTATTTAGGAAATCTTGGGTATTTGATTATCTGTTCGGAAAGTTTAATACTGTCTATTTATCTGGAATGTGATACAATATGAGGAATTCATAAAGTTAGGCATGAAATCCGAAGTATGTGATATTTCGGATTTATGATGTCTAAAGAGATTGTGGATTCCAAATGTTGTAGTTTTACACTTTCTTTTCTATGACCGTAAGAGTAATATGTGATATCGCCGGTTTCGTTGCTATATGTCAACAACAATTGGGATGCGCATATTTACTTACGTTGATGGCATGAGATGTTATGTGTTGCTGGATATGTTATATTGGATCGTCGCATTTTGAATAGCCGGGGTTTTATGTGAGATGAGGGTTTTTATTTTCATTCATGTAAAATTCATTGTATGTAATATTCTTTTATTGGGGTACTTCCGGGATGAGGTTGCTGTCACCATTTGTATATTATATACTTTTCCGCACTAGGATAGACCCAAGGAGGAGAGCACAAGTAACCGGGTTCTAGAGTCCAGTGGGAGACCAACTCGAGGAGTTGAGTCCGGGTCTTCTAACTCTAGAATTGGTAGGGTTGCTTGCCGCTCTCGTAGGGGTCTAGGGGTGTGGGTTTGGCTATTCATCGCGACCGTGGAATCCGTGTTTTATAGAGGCTCAAAATAAAACACGGACGTCCTAGTATATCCAATGTTTCATATGTTTCTTCTGCTGCGATATCTGTGATGTGATCATTTGATATGTTGAGATAGATACTGTATATAGTATATATGATATATTATATAGACGTTACTTATGTTTTACACCCGTGCTAGCCCTGCCCCGCTCTGTCGTTAGTTACCTAACCTAACGGTGCACGAGGGGACATCGAGGCGAATGCGGATGGCATAAGTGTACGTCGTATTTATCTGTGATGTTTAGGTGACTTAAATGATGGGACTTCATTGATATGATTAATGAAAGAAAAGAAACCTAAAAGATGTTGTGGAATCGAATTTTCAAAAACAGGTAGCTACAGTTCTTGCTTTGCATCGTGGTGTTCCTTGTAGAACATCCTGCACCTTATTCAATAAGGAAAGGGCCGAGATCCCTTCACCGGGAGTGACCCCTTTAGCAATGACTGGAAGATGCTACACCCCTCGGTTTTGTATTTTGATTGCTTTTCTAGTTCTTGCATTGCACAGTGATATATATGATATATCCTGCACCTCATTCGACGAGGAAAGAGCCGACGATCCCTTCACCGGGAGTGACCTCTTTAGCGAAACTAGCAAAAGCCTCAAAAACACTCCATTTTAAAATCATTTGATTCTACAACGATATCAAGTTCATTACGCAATAGGTTTTCAGAAAAACCTGTCGTAGCCCTCCGTCATTTCAGATAAGTCCTGCTTAGTATTTGTGCTGCGTTTGTTGACCTTGTCAATGCGCAGTGTGCGGTAGCTGACCAGTATTTATCTGCTTATACATATGATGCAGATTGGTGTTAGTTATATGTATGCCCTAGAGGCCATTACAATACATAGGATGTATATTGTAGTGGATGCTTGGACATTTATAGGGAGGACTTTCTTGCTCGACATGATAGTATGCTATCTGGTTGCTCTTTACCTTAACGTGTACACTGATTGTCTCTCTGTGACATGTTGGTAAAGCCCTTAGGATGTGTACTTGACTACCTGGACTATGATGCGGATCATACTAGTGGGGACATGGTAGTCCATAAGTACATCCTTCAAGGTCCCTAGTCGTGGGTGTATCGAGACAAGGCATCGATATACCAGAGTAAACTAGCGTATACCTTCTCGACCCATATAGATGGGTGATGGATGATCTCATATCCATTGGTGTTTGACATCAGAGATGATATACGGGTGCTCAGTGGAGACTGGGTACACTGGACGGACTCGCCGAGAACTCCCAGATGGTATTATACCTTACGTCAGATGGCAGTTCTCTGGTGACACTGGTACAGAGTAGTCTGTTGACCCGAGATCGTCATAGAGTCTTGTGTGATTCCCACTGTGCTTTGATTTCCACCTTACCACATCCAAGAGGGCGTGCAAAACGGTGGTTTTTGGGTACAGTCCCGAATCACATGGAGGCAATGAGCGATATGAGGGGATTCTTCTCTCCCGGTATAGGGGGTTGATGTTGCGCTGTGTTCGATTGGCTATAACCGGAAATCCCTGGCCAGGGTTGCTGAGATTTACTGGTAAGTGTTACCAGTAGTTTCTCGAACTGTTATAGACCTCATATCGACATGACTTATCGAGCTGCTGGGGTCTGACGTTTACCACCCCTAGGCGAGATATGCGACACATCAGACGAACAGACCGGACTGTACGGTAAGTGTTACTGGTTGGATTCACAGGAGTGTGAGCGGGCTTGCTCGTTGATCTTCTGATCGCTCAATACCCGGGTGGCCGTTACGTTTAGCAGACCGCTTACGGCTTGTGGGTGTTTGATATGATCATCACCTGCTGCCGGCATATTGACGAGTCTTTAGAGTCCTACACAGAGGTTTCCTGGCTCAAGCGAAACGAAATAGGAGCGCATATGAGATATGTGCGGGACCGAGAATAATACCAGTATGTGATACTGTATTCTATTCTCGCGATTTGTATCATTGGACGGTTATATATGATACAGCCGGGTTACCGAATCAAGTGTTGATTCGATAAATTGATACGCTTGATATTAGTCGGTTATATGCGATATGACCGGATCATTAAATCAAGTGTTGATTTAATGATTTAATGTATAATTATATATTTGATATATTACTTTACATTAACTAGTATTGGTTCACTTAAGATGGATTTTCTCACTTGATGTGCACATTGTATATATGATATAGTTTGTGCACTAGATTGTATCATGTTTGATGATACATGCAAACTTGGGTTTGTGTTTACTTTAAACCATGTTTAAGTGAATGGCTAGGGTTTTATTATCTTCTCATGATTATTTATTTTATTTATTTATTCTTTTTAGCAAGAAAAGAAATGGTTGCTTCTTTTGGATTTTCTTTGAAGCTTCATGAAGCTTTGAAAAGTTCAACCATTTTTGTTTCTTTTGCTTAACCTAACCATTCACCTAACCCTAGTTTATTCTCTACACTTAACCATGGTTGCATTATGATAACCATCACTTTTTTTTTCTATTATTAATAATTCTTTTTTCATTCTTCTTCTTCATCTTCTTCATGAAGAGAAAAAGAAAAAACTTTGCTTGAAATTTCTAAGTGATGATTCCAAGTGAGAAATCCAAATCAAAAGTGAACCCACTTCCTATTTCTTCATCCTCTACCACTTTCCATGTAGTATAGGGTGTTTTCTTCACAAGTTTCATGACTTGGTGAAGGTGGAGCTTGATCTTGAGTTGCCTCGACGTAGATCATCTTCGGCATCGAAGTCGACGACCTAGCCCGATCATTTCTTCGACGAAACCATCGCTAGAGTCCGGGATCCGATGATCGCAGCGGAGGGACATCATCATGGAGCTAAGGAAGTGGAGGACCGGATCTACAAAGGTTGTATTTCCGTTCACTTTAGAGTAAAGTTGTTTATTCGCATTTGTTTCGCCTATCCTCTAGTTACGATCTTGCTTAGGGTTCGTTGGCACATAGAAATTTTTTGAATTTGGCATGGTAGTGTTAGTTATATGTATGCCCTAGAGGCCATTACTATACATAGGATGTATATTATAGTGGATGCTGGGACATATATAGGGAGGACTTTCTTGCTCGACATGATAGTATGCTATCTGGTTAATCTTTACCTTAACGTGTACACTGATTGTCTCCTGTTACATGTTGGTAAAGCCCTTAGGATCTGTACTTGACTACCTGGACTATGATGCGGATCATACTAGTGGGGACATGGTAGTCCATAAGTACATCCTTCAAAGTCCCTAGTCGTGGGTGTATCGAGACGGGGCATCGATATACCAGAGTAGACTAGCGTGTACCTTCTCGACCCATAAAGATGGGCGATGAATGATCCCATATCCATTGGTGTTTGACATCAGAGATGATATACGGGTGCTCAGTAGAGACTGGGTACACTGGACGGACTCGCCGAGAACTCCCAGATGGTTTTATACCTCACGTCAGATGGCAGTTCTCTGGTGACACTGGTACAGAGTAGTCTGTTGACCCGAGATCGTCATAGAGTCTTGTGTGGTTCCCACTGTGCTTTGATTTCCATCTTACCACGTCCAAGAGGGCGTGCAAAACGGTGGTTTTTGGGTACAGTCCCGAGTCACATGGAGGCAATGAGCGATAGGACGGGATTCGTCTCTCCCGGTATAGGGAGTTGATGTTGCGCTGTGTTCGATTGGCTATAACAGGAAATCCCTGGCCAGGGTTGCTGAGATTTACTGGTAAGTGTTACCAGTAGTTTCTCGAATTGTTATAGACCTCATATCGACACGACTTATCGAGCTATTGGGGTCTGACGTTTACCACCCCTAGGCGAGATATGCGACATATCAGACGATCAGACCGGACTGTACGGAAGTGTTACTGGTTGGATTCACTGGAGTGTGAGCGGGCTTGCTCGTCGATCTTCAGATCGCTCAATACCCGGGTGGCCGTTACGTTTAGCAGACCGCTTGCAGCTTGTGGGTGTTTGATATGATCATCATCTGCTGCCGGCGTATTGACGAGTCTTTAGAGTCCTACACAGAGGTTTCCTGGCTCAAGCGAAACGAAATAGGAGCGCATATGAGATATGTGCGGGACCGAGAATAATGCGTGTATGTGATACCGTATTCCATTCTCGCGATGAATGTATCGAATGGTTGTATGCGATATAACCTAGTTATCGATTCAAGCGTTGATTCGATAAGCCGATACATTGTATACTAGTCGGTTGTGTGCGACATGACCGGATCATTGAATCAAGTGTTGATTTAATGATTTAATGTATAATTATATATTTGATATATTACTTTGCATTAACTAGTAATGGTTCACTTTAAATGGATTTTCTCACTTGGATTGTGCATGATGTATATGTGATATACTTTTGTGCACTTGTATGTATCATATTTGATGATGCATGTTTATATGGTTAAGTATAAAGAATAAAACCATGGTTAAGTAGATAATTAAGGTTTTGTTTTAATCACTCATTTATTTATCCATTCCTTTTTATTTAAATAATTTTATGAAAACAAAATGGTTTTCTTTTTGTCATGAAGCTTGATGAAGCTTCATGAAAGTTTGACTCAAAGACCATTTTGTCTTCATGTTAAACCCTAACTATTCCCACTTACCATGGTTTGCTCTCTACAATTAACCTTAGTTTGATTATGATAAGTATTGTTTTTCTTTTCATTTTAAAAAAGACTTATCATAATTCTTGCTCATCTTCTTCTTCATCTTCAAGTTTGAAACCTTGAGGCCATCAATGGCAACTTGAGCTTGAGAGTGAGAAATCCAATTCTTAAGAGAACCCACCTCCTATTTCTTCATCCTCTACCTCTTGCCAAGTAGTAGAGTGTGTTTTCTTCACAAGTTTTTTGACTTGGTGAAGTCGGAGCTTGATTTAGCGATGCCTCGACGTAGATCATCTTCGGCATGGACATCGATGACCTAGCCCGTCCATTCTCCGATGAAGCCGACGCTAGAGCCCGAGACTTGTTATGGACAGCGAGGAGACTTCATTGCGGAGCTATGGAGGTGGAGAACCGGATCTACAAAGGTTGTATTTCCGTATCTCTTAGTTAAGTGTTAACTAGTTTATTGTTTCGCCTAAATATCTAGCCGACGATCCGTATTAGGGTCTCTCGGCACCCATAAATTTTTTAAATTGGCATGTTCGATGCCTTGTGAGACCTCTTGTGAGTGCCTAGGAACCCTACAGTGGTATTAGAGCCTAGCTAGAGCCTTAGGCGAAGTCTAGACTGAATTTGAAGTCCGAACGAACCGAAACCACAAAATTTCCATACTCTCTGGACTTTTTCTAAATACGTGGTTTTTTCCAGATTAAAAATATGCAGAAAAACCATCAGGGATATCTAAGAGTTACGGTGAAGTTTGATGAGCCAATTCCATTGAACAGCCGCGGATCCGCGTCACGAGCATGGCTCGTGCGGCGGTTCCGCGGCCTAATGGTCTCATTGTCCCATTTTATTTGCACAGTAACTCCTATTTTGTGGTTCTGGTTTTCCTGGGAATTTTTAATAATTAATTCAAGAGTTGAATTTTCTGGGGTTATTTTGGGGATTCGTATATTCGATCGGATTATCAAATTTTGTCTGTGTGGCTTTCCGGATAAATTTTAGAATATGTTAAAAAGTTCGACCGGATATAAATACCCACTTTTTCCCCTGTCGGGAAATTTCCAAGTGTTGGATTTTTCCGTAGTTTAACGACGTTCTAAGAAGTGCAAGCAACGCGATGGTCCCTCTAGAAGACAACAAACCTTAACTCGATTATGTGACCGTCTTGAACTGCCCTTTGAACCTTCGGGTTTGGGGAAGTACGGCGTGCCACATGTGAGGCGTTGGCTTGACCCTTCTACGGCTGGACCGTTGGTACTGAGGCACGAACTGAATGTTTTTAGACTTATTTCAAGAGTTGATCTGTTTCGGGAAAACTTGGGTGTTTGACTGTTCGATCGGAAAGTTTATCATTTTCTATTTATCTGGAATGTGATACAATAATTGGAATTCACAAGCAGTTATGAGATAACTGAATGAATGTTATAAACATAGCACTTTAGTCTCACTTGATCGGTTGCCACGGAATTTTGATGTGATCAAAAGTCCGTCGCAATCACGTAGCGTACGCGGATACTCGCCGGGTAAACTTAATAGACAGCCTCACTCCATAGCCCCGACCAAGTGACTGTAGGAGAACCCCGTCGCCGAAAGCATCCGTTCGGGTGCTCGCGGTAGCGGTGTTCCGCCTTGGTGCACTTCGTTGACGGTATCGGGGGTGCGGCCGCCTACTAAAGTTTGCGACGAGTATTCGATCAGGATGTCGGGAATCTTGTTGAATTGCCCGACTTGATATTGAAAAGTGTTTTCGATAATGAGACTAAAATGCGGGGTTTATAATTGTTAGGCATGCGATGTCTAAGGAATTCATTTGGTCAGGCATGCGATGTCTGAGGTGGTTGCGGATTCCAACTGTTGTAGTTTTACACTTTCTTTTCTGTGACCGTAAGTGTAATATGTGATATCGCCGGTTTCGTTGCTATATGTCAACGACAATTGGGATAGACATATATACTTACGTTGATGACATGTGATGTTATGTGTTGCTGGATATGTTATATTGGATCGTCGTGTTTGAATAGCCGGGGGTTTTTATGTGAGATGAGTGTTTTTCATTTTCATTCATGTAAAAACTTGTATGTAATATTCTTTTATTGGGGCACTTCCAGGTTGCGGAAGTTGTCACCCTTTGTATATTATTTACTTTTCCGCACTAGGATAGACCCAAGGAGGGGAGCACAAGTAACCGGGTTTTGGGGTCCAGTGGGAGACCATCTCGAGGAGTCGAGTCTGGGTCTCCTAACCCTAGAATTGGTAGGGTTGCTTGCCGCTCTCGTAGGGGTCTAGGGGTGTGGGTTTGGCTATTCATCACGACCGTGGAATCCGTGTTTTATACTGGCTCGTATTGAAAACACGGACGTCCTAGTATATCCAATATTTCATATGTTTCTTCTGCTGCGATATCTGTGATGTGATCATGTGATCTTCTGTGATAGATACAGTATATAGTATATATGATATATTATATAGGCGTTACTTATGTTTTACACCCGTGCTAGCCCTGCCCCGCTCTGCCGTTAGTTACCTAACCTAACGGTGCACGAGGGGACATCGAGGCGAATGCGGATGGCATAAGTGTACGTCGTATTTATCTGTGATGTTTAGGTACTTAAATGATGGGACTTCATTAATGAGATTAATGAAATAAAAGAAATCTAAGATGTTGTAGAATCGAATTTCAAAATTAAAACAGGTAGCTACAGTTCTTGCTTTGCACAGCGGTATATATGATATATCCTGCACCTTATTCGATAAGGAGAGGACCGAGATCCCTTCACCGGGAGTGACTCCTTTAGCAATAACTGGCAGATGCTACACATTCGGTTTGTCTTTTGATTGCTTTTAAGTGTTTTTGCTTTGCACAGTGGTATATATGATATATCCCGCACCTCATTCGATGAGGAAATGACCGACGATCCCTTCACCGGGAGTGACTCCTTTAGCAAAACTAGAAAAGCCTCAAAAGCACTCCATTTCAAAATTCATTCGATCCTACAACGATATCAAGTTCATTACGCAATAGGTTTTCAGAAAAACCTGTCGTAGCCCTCCGTCATTTCAGATAAATCCTGTTTAGTATTCGTGCTGCGATTGTTGACCTTGTCAAGGCGCAGTGTGCGGTAGCTAACCAGTATTTATCTGCTTATGCATATGATGCAGATTGGGTTAGGGTAGTCGTGCGGCCTTGTTGACCTTGTCAAGGGTCGTGCGGGTGGGTTTGATTCAATCAAGAAATGACGGATTGAACTTGACTTGCGGTCTATGGTTTGTTGACCTTGTCAAGGTCATAGATCGTTCGGGGCAAAATTATCGGGAATTTCAAGTGTTGAAATTTGCAATGAGATTGCATACCTTCTATGAGATAGTTGGATCCCGATACCCGCTGCGGGTAAGTGTTACTCCTGGGAGAGTTTTATACATTACAATTAGCCGATCAAGTAGGTGTCTAGAAAGGTGTCAACGAGGTTACGCCTCTGGGAAAACGAGGTTTACATTAATTAGGTTCGTGCGAAAGCACGGGGGACCTCCCTCAAAGTACCGACACTGGCCTGGCTGAAAGATTGGCGAACTTGTAGTGTGTAATTAATCCCGGCTAGTCTTTCCTTTTAGGGTTTGAAGGAAGATTTGATAAAAAGCAGTGGGAGCCATCCTGATTAGATAAAATTATAACCAATCTATTCTTGCAAGAGCGCACGCTGAGTGTTTTCTTCTCTCTCTCTCCAGGTAGCGACCATATCACGCCTTAATCAAGATAATAAAATGGAATATTGACCGAACCCGCTTGTTATACTGAGCTGGGGAACGTTAGTCCCGCTCCACCTTATAATTGTTATAAGACAGAGCAGGAAATTGGGGAATACCAGATTTCCCGTGCCGCCCAAACGAAGAGAGTGCATGCTGATGCATCATCTTCGGGTGTGTTCATTATACAGAACTGTTTCTCAGTATCCTCCGCATCCTGGGTATATGATACCGGATCAGGATCCCAGATATGTAATCTGTTACATAGGGCTACAAAAGGGTAGAAAAACTGAGAACGGGTGATAAGTTTCATGAGGCAGAAAACGGGGCAAGTGTTGCATCCAAGTCTGTTGGTCACTATCACCCTGTATTACAATACATTGATTCTGAACGAATGTTATTAGATACCGAACCTGATATACAAAATCATATCATTCTCTTTATTAGTAAAGAAATGATAAAATTTTGTATTGTTGGATAATGTTTTGAACATTTCCTATATCAAAAGTTGATCGGTTCAGGCACGTTATCTAAAAGCGTTGATGTTCTAAATCAAACTGCAGTTCTTAGTATATGGAACATACATAAGAGGAAGAGTTCAGAAATGAACGCATCATTCTTAAGGTATTGTAGACTAGGTCATATCAATGTGACCCGACTAGCTAGAGTTACATAAAGATGCATATTTAAATCAGTTTGAATTTACATCTTGTGAAACTTGCCAGTCATGTCACAAAGATATAATGACACTAGCTCTGTTTATTGGAAACAGAGAAAGAGTTAGTAAACTCTTGGGATGATACATGATGATGTATAAAGGTCCCCTGTCTACACATGCCAAGACCGGTTCTTTATACTTCATTACATTCTCTGATGATCTTTCGAGATTCAGACCTATGTTCCTGTTGAAACACAAGTCCGAACCTTTTGAGATATTCACATAATATAAGTGAGAAGTAGAGAACCAGAATACGGGTATAATTATTATGTCCTATGATGAGATCAAGGAGGAGAATACTTGTGCATGGAATTCCTGGATTATTCTAAAGGAGAATGAGATTCTCTCTCAGCATTACTCCTCCGTATACACCATTGCACGATGGTATATCGGGATGGAGCAGATACACCCTATTTGATATGGTGTGCTCTATGATGAGTACTACTGAGTTACCTATTTCCTTTTGGGAGTTATGCACTTGAGAAGATGCATACCTATTGAATTAGGTTCGAATCAAATCAATGCCTACCACTTCATATGTGATATGGAAAGGGAAGAGCCCATGTCTTAAGTTAGTTAAGATTTGGGGTTGTCCGGCCTATGTCTAAAAGCAAAATCCGGACAAACTCGAGGCAAGGTTAGTTATGTAGAACTGGAAAGGTTCCAGCTATGCAAACTACAGAAGATGATTTGATGGAACCAAAGGATTCAATAGTTACCAACGAACCTCGGCCTCTCCGCCGATCTAGTAGGGTTCCTCACCCACCTGTGAGATACTTTGGTTCCTCTATGACAGTGGGAGCGAGGATTGCATCATGAGATGATGACCCAACTAGCTTCGAGCAGGCCATCGAGAGTAAGACTCTGTAAGAATGGCTGGATGTTTAGCGATCTGAGATGGAATCCTTATACACCAACAAAGTATGGACTTTGGTTGCTATATCTGAAGGGTTAAATCCCCATCAGGAGCAAGTATATCTTGAGAAGATTACTAGGTGTAGATGGAAAAGTTGAGACTTTCAAAGCTAGACTTATTAAAGGTTTGCATCATTGACCAGGTGTG
This sequence comes from Agapanthus africanus, assembly GCA_030015575.1. Classification (NCBI taxonomy): domain Eukaryota; kingdom Viridiplantae; phylum Streptophyta; class Magnoliopsida; order Asparagales; family Amaryllidaceae; genus Agapanthus; species Agapanthus africanus. Next base: position 501,198,930 of record CM057345.1, read on the forward strand.
GATCATGAGGAAACCTTTTTCTAAGGAGCTATGCTTAAGTCCATCCAGATCCTACTTGCCACGGCTACATACCATGACTACGATCTCTGGTGGTTGGATGTCTTGACTGCTTTTCTAAATGATGATTTGGAAAAGAGCGTCTATAAGTACACAGCCAGAGGGCTTCGTAGACAGTGGGAGCAGCGGAAACGTGTGCAAGATGTTTTATAGGATAAAGCAGGCATCGCGGAGTTGGAACATCTGTTTTGATGGATAAGTCAAAGAGTTTGACATCATCAAAATGGTAGATGAACCTTGTATAAACAAAAAGGTAGTAGGGAGTATGGTGGTGATCCTCGTAGAGTACGTGGATGACATACTCATGATAGGGAAGGAGTTTCCTATGCTACGCTCGATCAATCTCCGCTTATCACAATGATTCTCCATATAGGATCAAAGTGATACCTCCTAAATCCTGGGTTTTTTGGATCTATGAGATAGATCTAATTGGATGTTAGGACTCTCACTAGTTGTAGTGAGAAGGTATCAACCGATCCTGGAGAGAATCACTGGAAGGGTTCCAGGGTGATAAGGACGACTGAATGTCAGTCACAGGCATTGTCTTTACCCTCAGTGGAGGGACGGTATGTTGGAAGAGTTCCAAGCTAAATACCGTGACATACTAGACGATAAAGGCTGGATACATCGCTACTTAAGATGCTACCAAAGAGGCTGTTTGGGTGTATATTGGTTCATGAGATGAACTATGTTCCTCCCATTGTGTGACAATGGAGTTGTGGCTTATGCCAAGGAACGCCGGTCCCATCAGTGATCCAGACATATTCTAAGGCAGTATCACCTGATCATGGAGATAGTTGATCTCCAGGGAGATCGAGGTTAGGAGAGTAGACTCAGAGGACAACACAGCGGATCCACTCACAAAGGCCTGTTCCCAGAGAGAGACTTTTATGGGATGGTTGAGTATGAGATACTGCAACCACTGCTATCAGATGGCCCTAGTACAAGTGGGAGATTGTTAGTTATATGTATGCCCTTGAGGCCATTACTATACATAGGATGTATATTGTAGTGGATGCTTGGACATTTATAGGGAGGACTTTCTTGCTCGACATGATAGTATGCTATCTGGTTAATCTTTACCTTAACGTGTACACTGATTGTCTCCCTGTTACATGTTGGTAAAGCCCTTGGGATCTGTACTTGACTACCTGGACTATGATGCGGATCATACTAGTGGGGACATGGTAGTCCATAAGTACATCCTTCAAAGTCCCTAGTCGTGGGTGTATCGAGACGGGGCATCGATATACCAGAGTAGACTAGCGTGTACCTTCTCGACCCATAAAGATGGGCGATGGATGATCCCATATCCATTGGTGTTTGACATCAGAGATGATATACGGGTGCTCAGTAGAGACTGGGTACACTGGACGGACTCGCCGAGAACTCCCAGATGGTTTTATACCTCACGTCAGATGGCAGTTCTCTGGTGACACTGGTACAGAGTAGTCTGTTGACCCGAGATCGTCATAGAGTTTTGTGTGGTTCCCACTGTGCTTTGATTTCCATCTTACCACGTCCAAGAGGGCGTGAAAAACGGTGGTTTTTGGGTACAGTCCCGAGTCACATGGAGGCAATGAGCGATAGGACGGGATTCGTCTCTCCCGGTATAGGGAGTTGATGTTGCGCTGTGTTCGATTGGCTATAACAGGAAATCCCTGGCCAGGGTTGCTGAGATTTACTGGTAAGTGTTACCAGTAGTTTCTCGAATTGTTATAGACCTCATATCAACACGACTTATCGAGCTATTGGGGTCTGACGTTTACCACCCCTAGGCGAGATATGCGACATATCAGACGATCAGACCGGACTGTACGGAAGTGTTACTGGTTGGATTCACTGGAGTGTGAGCGGGCTTGCTCGTCGATCTTCAGATCGCTCAATACCCGGGTGGCCGTTACGTTTAGCAGACCGCTTGCGGCTTGTGGGTGTTTGATATGATCATCATCTGTTGCCGGCGTATTGACGAGTCTTTAGAGTCCTACACAGAGGTTTCCTGGCTCAAGCGAAACGAAATAGGAGCGCATATGAGATATGTGCGGGACCGAGAATAATGCGTGTATGTGATACCGTATTTCATTCTCGCGATGAATGTATCGAATGGTTGTATGCGATATAACCTAGTTATCGATTCAAGCGTTGATTCGATAAGCCGATACATTGTATACTAGTCGGTTGTGTGCGACATGACCGGATCATTGAATCAAGTGTTGATTTAATGATTTAATGTATAATTATATATTTGATATATTACTTTGAATTAACTAGTAATGGTTCACTTTAAATGGATTTTCTCACTTGGATTGTGCATGATGTATATGTGATATACTTTTGTGCACTTGTATGTATCATATTTGATGATGCATGTTTATATGGTTAAGTATAAAGAATAAAACCATGGTTAAGTAGATAATTAGGGTTTTGTTTTAATCACTCATTTATTTATCCATTCCTTTTTATTTAAATAATTTTATGAAAACAAAATGGTTTTCTTTTTGTCATGAAGCTTGATGAAGCTTCATGAAGGTTTGACTCAAAGACCATTTTGTCTTCATGTTAAACCCTAACTATTCCCACTTACCATGGTTTGCTCTCTACACTTAACCTTAGTTTGATTATGATAAGTATTGTTTTTCTTTTCATTTTAAAAAAGACTTATCATAATTCTAGCTCATCTTCTTCTTCATCTTCAAGTTTGAAACCTTGAGGCCATCAATGGTAACTTGAGCTTGAGAGTGAGAAATCCAATTCTAAAGAGAACCCACCTCCTATTTCTTCATCCTCTACCTCTTGCCAAGTAGTAGAGTGTGTTTTCTTCACAAGTTTTTTGACTTGGTGAAGTCGGAGCTTGATTTAGCGATGCCTCGACGTAGATCATCTTCGGCATGGACATCGATGACCTAGCCCGTCCATTCTCCGATGAAGCCGACGCTAGAGCCCGGGACTTGTTATGGACAGCGAGGAGACTTCATTGCGGAGCTATGGAGGTGGAGAACCGGATCTACAAAGGTTGTATTTCCGTATCTCTTAGTTAAGTGTTAACTAGTTTATTGTTTCGCCTAAATATCTAGCCGACGATCCGTATTAGGGTCTCTCGGCACCCATAAATTTTTTAAATTGGCATGTTCGATGCCTTGTGAGACCTCTTGTGAGTGCCTAGGAACCCTACAGGTAGATGCCTTGTGGAACCTCTTGAGTGTGCCTAGGAACCCTACATTGGTATCAGAGCTTAGCTAGAGCCTTAGGCGATGCGTAGACGATGTTAGAAGTCCGATCGAACCCGAAACCCTAATTTTCAACCCTCTCTGTACATTTTCTGTAATTGTGGATTTTTCTGAATTAAAAATACCTGAAAAATTGAGTAGGGAAATATAAGAATTGTGGTGAAAAACGACCCCCTAAATCGTACATTCCACCGCGGAACCGCGGCAATAGCCTGCTTGGGCCGCGGTTCCGCGGCCGTACAGAGGAGTTAGGTTATCATTTTTGCACCATAATTCCTATTTCTATGATTTATATTTTATGGGTATTTTTATTATGACTCAAGAGTTGAGTGTTCTGGGGTTGTATTGGGGACTCGATGATTCGATCGGATTATTTAACTTTGTTTACTGTGTTTTTCCGGGTATCTTTAGAACATGTTAAAAGGTTCGACCGGATATAAATACCCACTTTTTCCCCTGCCGGGAAATTTCCAAGTGTTGGATTTTTTCCGTGGTTTAAGGACGTTCTGAGTAGTGCAAGTAACGTGATGGTCCCTCTAGAAGACAACAAACCTTAACTCGATTATGTGACCGTCTTGAACTACCCTTTGAAGCTTAGGGTTTGGGGCAGTACGGCGTGCCACATGTGAGGCGTTGGCTTGACCCTTCTACGGCTGGACCGTTGGTACTGAGGCATGAAGTGAATGTTTTTAAACTTATTTCATGTGTTGAGCTGTTTCGGGAAAACTTAGGTCTTCGATTGTTCGATCGGAAAGTTTAACATTTTCTATCTTATCTGGAATGTGATACAATAATTGGAATCCACAAGCAGTTATGAGATAACTGATTTGGATGTTATAAATCAAGCACTTTAGTCTCACTTGATCGGTTGCCACGGAATTTTGATGTGATCAAAAATCCATCGCAATCACGTAGCGTACGCGGATACTCGCCGGGTAAACTTAATAGACAGCCACACCCCATAGCCCCGACCAAGTGACTGTAGGAGAACCCCGTCGCCGAAAGCATCTGTTCGGGTGCTCGCAGCAGCGGTGTTCCGCCTTGGTGCACTTCGTCGACGGCGTCGGGGGTGCGGCCGCCTACTAAAGTTTTCGACGAGCATTCGATCAGGATGTCGGGAATCTTGTTGAATTGCCCGACTTGATATTGAAAAAAGAGTTTTCGATAATGAGACTAAAATGCGGGGTTTATAATTGTTAGGCATGCGATGTCTAAGTATTTCATTTGATTAGGCATGCGATGTCTAAAGAGGTTACGGATTCCAACTGTTGTAGTTTTACACTTTCTTTTCTGTGACCGTAAGTGTAATATATGATATCGCTGGTTTCATTGCTATATATCAACGACAATTGGGATGCGCACATTTACTTACGTTGATGACATGTGATGTTATGTGTTGCTGGATATGTTATATTGGATCGTCATGTTTGAATAGCCGGGTTTTTTTTATGTGAGACGGGTGTTTTTCATTTTCATTCATGTAAAAACCTTGTATGTAATATTCTTTTATTGGGGCACTTCCAGGTTGCGGAAGATGTCACCTTTTGTATATTATTTACTTTTCCGCACTAGGATAGACCCAAGGAGGAGGGCACAAGTAACCGGGTTCTGGAGTCCAGTGGGAGACCAACTCGAGGAGTCGAATCCGGGTCTCCTAACTCTAGAATTGGTAGGGTTGCTTGCCGCTCTCGTAGGGGTCTAGAGGTGTGGGTTTGACTATTCATCGCGACCGTGGAATCCGTGTTTTATACTGGCTCGTATTAAAAACACGGGCGTCCTAGCATATCCAATATTTCATATGTTTATTCTGCTGCGATATCTGTGATGTGATCATTTGATATGCTGTGATGGATACTGTATATAGTATATATAATATATTATATAGACGTTACTTATGTTTAACACCCGCGCTAGCCCTGCCCCGCTCTGCCGTTAGTCACCTAACCTAACGGTGCACGAGGGGACATCGAGGCGAATGCGGATGGCATAAGTGTACGTCGTATTTATCTATGATGTTTAGGTGTTTAAATGATGGGACTTCATTAATATGATTAATGAAAGAAAAGAAACCTAAAGATGTTGTGGAATCAAATTTCAAAAATAAAACAGGTAGCTACAGTTCTTGCTTTGCATCGCGGTGTTCCTTGTAGAACATCTTGCACCTTATTCGATGAGGAAAGGGCCGAGATCCCTTCACCGGGAGTGACCCCTTTAGCAATAACTGGCAGATGCTACACACTCGGTTTGTCTTTTGATTACTTCTATAGTTTTTGCTTTGCACAGAGGTATATATGATGTATCATGCACCTCATTCGACGAGGAAAGGGCCGACGATCCCTTCACCGGGAGTGACCCCTTTAGCAAAACTAGAAAAGCCTCAAAAGCACTCCATTTTAAAATCATTTGATTCTACAACGATATCAAGTTCATTACGCAATAGGTTTTCAGAAAAACCTGTCGTAGCCCTCCGTCATTTCAGATAAGTACTAATTAGTATTCGTGCTGCAGTAGTTTGGCATGCGTCAAGGCGTAGTGTACGGTAGCTAACTAGTGCTTATCTGCTAGCATACAATGCGATTGGATTAGGGTATTCGTACGGCGTTGTTTGGCATGCGTCAAGGGTCGTGCGGGTGGGTTTAATTCAATCAAGAAATGTACGGGTTGAACTTGACTAGCGGACTATGGGTTGTTTGGCATGCGTCAAGGTCATAGCACGCAGCAAAATATTATCGGGAATTTCAAGTGTTGAAATTTGCAATGAGATTGCATACCTTCTATGAGATAGTTGGATCCCGATACCCGCTGCGAGTAAGAGTTACTCCTGGGAGAGTTTTACATATTACAATTAGCCGATCAAGTAGGTGTCTAGAAAGGTGTCAACGGGGTTACGCCTCTGGGAAAACGAGGTTTACTGTAATTAGGTCCGTGCGAAAGCACGGGGAACCTCCCTCAAAGTACGGACACTGGCCTGGCTGAAAGATTGGCGAACTTGTAGAGTGTAATTAATCCCGTCTAGTCTTTCCTTTTAGGGTTTGAAGGAAGATTTGATAAAAACAGTGGGAGCCATCCTGATTAGATAAAATAAATAACCAATCTAATCTTGCAAGAGCGCACGCAGAGTGTTTTCTTCTCTCTCTCCAGGTAGCGACCATATCACGCCTTAATCAAGATAATAATATGAATGTATTGACCGAACCCGCTTGTTATACTGCGCTAGGGAACGTTGGTCCCGCTCCAACTTATAATTGTTATAAGGCAGAGCAGGAAATAGGGGAATACCAGAATTCCTATGCCGCCCAAACGAAGAAAGTGCATATGATGCATCATCTTCGGGTGTGTTCATTACAAAGAACTGTTTCTCTGTATCCTCTACGTCCTGGGTATTTGATACCGGATCAGGATCCCAGATATATAATCTGTTACATAGGGCTACAGAAAGGTAGAGAACTGAGAACGGGTGATAAGTTTCATGAGACAGAAAACGGTGCAAGTGTTGCAGCCAAGTCTGTTGGTCACTGTCACCCTGTATTCCAAATACATTGATTCTGAACAAATGTTATTAGATACCGAACCTGATATACAAAATCATATCAGTCTCTTTATTAGTAAAAAAATGATAAAATTTTGTATTGTTGGATAATGTTTTGAACATTTCCTATATCAAAAGTTGATCGGTTCAGGCACGTTATATAAGAGTATTGACGTTCTAAATCAAACTACAGTTCTTAGTATACAGAACACACACAAGAGGAAGAGTTCAGAAATGAACGGATCCTTCTTGAGGTATTGTAGACTAGGTCATATCAATGTGACCCGACTAGCTGAAGTTACATTTAGATGCATATTTAAATCTTTTTGAATTTACATCTTATGAAACTTGCCAGTCATGTCAAAGATTAGATGACCATAGCTCCGTTAATTGGAAACAGAGAAAGAGTTAGTGAACTCTTAGGATTGATACATGTTGATGTATGTAAGGTCCCCCATCTATAAATGCCAGGACCGGTTCTTTGTACTTCATTGCATTCTCTGATGATCTCTTTAGATTCAGACATATGTTCCTGTTGAAACACAAGTCCGAACCTTTTGAGATATTCACAGAATATAAGTTAGAAGTAGAGAACCAAAATACGGGTATAAGTATTATGTCCTTTGATGTGATCGAGGAGGAGAATACTTGAGCACGGAAATCCTGGACTATTCTAAAGGAGAATGAGATTCTCTCTCAGCATTACTCCTCCGTATACACCATAGCACGATGGTATATCGGGGCGGAGCAATAGCACCCTATGTAATATGGTGTGCTCTATGATGAGTACTACTGAGTTACCTATTTCCTTTTGAGAGTTATGCACTTGAGAAGCTGCATACCTATTGAATAGGGTTCAAATCAAATCAGTTGCCTACCACTTCATATATGATATGGAAAGGGAAGAGCCCATATCTTAAGTAAGTTAAGATTTGGGGTTGTCCGGCCTATGTCTAAAAGCAAAATCCGGACAAGCTCGAGGCAAGATCTGTTATGTAGAACTGGAAATGTCTCAGCTATACAAACTGCAGCTGATGATTTGGTAGAACCAAAGGATTCAATAGTTACCAACGAATCTCAGCCTCTCCGCCGATCTAATAGGGTTCCTCACCCACCTGAGAGATACTTCGGTTTCTTTATGACAGTGGGAGTGAGGATTGCATCATGAGATGATGACCCAACTAGTTTCGAGCTGGCCATCAGGAGTGGGACTCTGTAAGAATGGCTGGATGCTTAGCGATCTGAGATGGAATCTTTATACACCAACAAAGTCTGGACTTTAGTTGCTTTATTTGAAGGGTTAAATCCCCATCAGGAGCAAGTATATCTTGAGAAGATTACTTGGTGTAGATGGAAAAGTTGGGACTTTCAAAGCTAGACTTGTTAAAGGTTTTCGTCATCGACCAGGCGTGGATAATGATGAAACCTTTTCCAGTGGCTGTGCTTAAGTCCATCCGGATCCTACTTGCCACGGCTACATACTATGACAACGATATCTGGCGGTTGGGTGTTATGACTGCTTTTCTAAAAATGATGTTTAAGAAGAGAGCGTCTGTAAGTACACAGCCAGAGGGCGTCGTAGACAGTGGGAGCAGCGGAAAAATATACAAGATGCTTTATAAGATTAAAGCAGGCATCGCGGAGTTGGAACATCTGTTTTGATGAGATAGTCAAAGAGTTTGACATCATCAAAATGGTAGATGAACCTTGTATAAATAAAAAGGTAGTAGGGAGTATGGTAGTGATCCTCGTAGAGTACGTGGATGACATACTCTTGATAGGGAAGGAGTTTCCTATGCTACGCTCGGTCAATCTCCGCTTATCACAGGTATTTTCCATATAGGATCATAGTGATACCTACTAAATCCTGGGTTTTGGATCTATGAGATAGATCTAATTGGATGTTAGGATACTCACTAGTTGTAGTGAGATGGTATCAATCGATCCTGGGTAGAATCTCTGGAAGGGTTCTAGGGTGATAAGGACGACTGAATGTCAGTCACAGGCATTGTCTTTACCCTCAGTAAAGGGACGGTATGTTGGAAGAGTTCCAAGCTAGATACCGTGACATACTAGACGATTAAAGGCAAGATACATTGTTGCTTAAGATGCTACCAAAGAGGCTGACTGGGTGTATAATAGTTCATGAGATGAACTTAGTTCCTCCCATTGTGTGACAATGGAGTTATGGCTTATGCCAAGGAACGTCCGTCCCATCAGTGACCCAGACGTATTCTGAGGCAGCATCACCCGATCATGGAGATAGTTGATCTCCAGGGTGATCGAGGTTAGGAGAGTAGACTCAGAGGACAACACGGCGGATCCACTCACAAAGGCCTTTTCCCAGAGAGAGACTTTTATGGGATGGTTGAGTATGAGATACTGCAACCACTGCTACAGATGGCCCTAGTGCAAGTGGGAGATTGTTAGTTATATGTATGCCCTAGAGGCCATTACTATACATAGGATGTATATTGTAGTGGATGCTTGGACATATATAGGGAGGACTTTCTTGCTCGACATGATAGTATGCTATCTGGTTGCTCTTTACCTTAACGTGTACACTGATTGTCTCTCTGTTACATGTTGGTAAAGCCCTTAGGATGTGTACTTGACTACCTGGACAATGATGCGGATCATACTAGTAGGGACATGATAGTCCATAAGTACATCCTTCAAGGTCCCTAGTCGTAGGTGTATCGAGACATGGCATCGATATACCAGAGTAGACTAGCGTATACTTTCTCGACCCATATAGATGGGCGATGGATGATCCCATATCCATTGGTGTTTGACATCAGAGATGATATACGGGTGCTCAGTGGAGACTGGGTACACTGGACAGACTCACCGAGAACTCCCAGATGGTATTATACCTTACGTCAGATGGCAGTTCTCTGGTGACACTGGTACAGAGTAGTCTGTTGACCCGAGATCGTCATAGAGTCTTGTGTGATTCCCACTATGCTTTGATTTCCACCTTACCACGTCCAAGAGGGCGTGCAAAACGGTGGTTTTTGGGTACAGTCCCGAATCACATGGAGGCAATGAGCGATAGGAGGGGATTCGTCTCTCCCGGTATAGGGGGTTGATGTTGCGCTGTGTTCGATTGGCTATAACCGGAAATCCCTGGCCAGGGTTGCTGAGATTTACTGGTAAGTGTTACCAGTAGTTTCTCGAACTGTTATAGTGTAGGGTTCCTAGGCACACTCAAGAGGTTCCACAAGGCATCAACCATGCCAAATTCAAATTTTAGGTGCCGAGAAACCCTAAGCAAAGATCGTTAACAAGAGTTTAGGCGAAACGAAATGAAAGTAAATCACATTTACACTAAGTGTGAACGGAAGATACAACCTTTGTAGATCCGGTCCTCCACCTCCATAGCTCCGTGATGATGTCCCTCCGCTGCGATCATTGGATCCCGGACTCTAGCGATGGTTTCGTCGAAGAAATGATCGGGCTAGGTCGTCGACTTCGATGCCGAAGATGATTTACGTCAAGGCAACTCAAGATCAAGCTCCAACTTGACCAAGTCATGAAACTTGTGAAGAAAACACCATATACTACATGGCAAGTGGTAGAGGATGAAGAAATAGGAAGTGGGTTCACTTTGGATTTGGATTTCTCACTTGAAATCATCACTTGATATTTTTCAAGAATGGTTTTTTCACTTGAACAAGAAGATGAAGAAGAAAGAAAATGAATTATCTCTTAAAATAAATCAAGTGATTCTTATCATATATGTAACCATGGGTGAAGTAAACTAATGTAGAGAATAAACTAGGGTTAGGTGAATGGTTAGGTCAAGGGAAAATCCAAAATGGCTAGACTTTTTCAAAGATGCTAGAAGCTTCATAAGAAACAAAAAGCCACCATTTTATTTCTTGCAAAAATAAATGAAATAAAATTAATAATTAAGCAAAACCCTAACCATTTACCTAAACATAGCTTAAAGCATACATTCACCCAAGTTTACATGTATCATCAAACATGATACAAACTAGTGCACAAAACTATATCATATATACAATGTGCACATCAAGTGAGAAAATCTATCTTAAGTGAACCAATACTAGTTAATACAAAGTAATATATCAAATATATAATTATACATTAAATCATTAAATCAACACTTGATTTAACGATCCGGTCATATCGCATATGACCGACTAATATCCAATGTATCGACTTATCGAATAAATCCTCGATTCGATAACTAGGTTATATCGCATACAACCAATCGATACATTCATCGCGAGAATAGAATACGGCATCACATACATGCATTATTCTCGGTCCCGCACATATCTCATATGCGCTCCTATTTCGTTTCGCTTGAGCCAGGAAACCTCTGTGTAGGACTCTAAAGACTCGTCAATACGCCGGCAGTAGGTGATGATCATATCAAACACCCACAAGCCGCAAGCGGTCTGCTAAACGTAACGGCCACCCGGGTATTGAGCGATCAGAAGATCGATGAGCAAGCCCGCTCACACTCCTGTGAATCCAACCAGTAACACTTACCGTACAGTCCGGTCTCGTTGTCTGATATGTCGCATATCTTGCCTAGGGGTGGTAAACGTCAGACCCCAATAGCTCGATAAGTCGTGTCGATATGAGGTCTATAGCATTTCGAGAAACTACTGGTAACACTTACCAGTAAATCTCAGCAACCCTGGCCAGGGATTTCCTGTTATAGCCAATCGAACACAGCGCAACATCAACTCCCTATACCGGGAGAGACGAATCCCCTCCTATCGCTCATTGCCTCCATGTGATTCGGGACTGTACCCAAAAAACCACCGTTTTCCACGCCCTCTTGGATGTGGTAAGGTGGAAATCAAAGCACAGAGGGAATCACACAAGACTCTATGACGATCTCGGGTCTACAGACTAACCTGTACCAGTGTCACCAGAGAACTGCCATCTGACGTAAGGTATAATACCATCTGGGAGTTCTCGGCGAGTCCGTCCAGTGTACCCAGTCTCCACTGAGCACCCGTATATCATCTCCGATGTCAAACACCAATGGATATGGGATCATCCATCGCCCATCTGTATGGGTCGAGAAGGTATACGCTAGTCCACTTTGGTATATCGATGCCCCGTCTCGATACACCCACGACTAGGGACCTTGAAGGATGTACTTATGGACTACCATGTCCCCACTAGTATGATCCGCATCATAGTCAAGGTAGTCAAGTACACATCCTAAGGGCTTTACCAACATGTAACAGAGAGACAATCAGTGTACACGTTAAGGTAAAGAGCAACCAGATAGCATACTATCATGTCGAGCAAGAAAGTCCTCCCTATATATGTCCAAGCATCCACTACAATATACATCCTATGTATAGTTATGGCCTCTAGGGCATACATATAACTAACATATAGACCTCATATCGACACGACTTATCGAGCTGCTGGGGTCTGACGTTTACCACCCCTAGGCGAGATATGCGACATATCAGACGAACAAACCGGACTGTACGGTAAGTGTTACTGGTTGGATTCACAGGAGTGTGAGCGGGCTTTCTCGTTGATCTTCTGATCGCTCAATACCCGGGTGGCCGTTACGTTTAGCAGACCGCTTACGGCTTGTGGGTGTTTGATATGATCATCACCTGCTGCCAGCGTATTGACGAGTCTTTAGAGTCCTACACAGAGGTTTCCTGAGCGAAACGAAATAGGAGCGCATATGAGATATGTGCGGGACCGAGAATAATACCAGTATGTGATACTGTATTCTATTCTCGCGATTTGTATCATTGGACGGTTATATATGATATAGCCGGGTTACCGAATCAAGTGTTGATTCGATACATTGATACGCTTGATATTAGTCGGTTATATGCGATATGACCGGATTATTAAATCAAGTGTTGATTTAATGATTTAATGTATAATTATATATTTGATATATTACTTTACATTAACTAGTATTGGTTCACTTAAGATTGATTTTCTCACTTGATGTGCACATTGTATATATGATATAGTTTTGTGCACTAGATTGTATCATGTTTGATGATACATGCAAACTTGGGTTTGTGTTTACTTTAAACCATGTTTAAGTGAATGGTTAGGGTTTTATTATCTTCTCTTGATTATTTATTTTATTTATTTATTCTTTTTAGCAAGAAAAGAAATGGTTGCTTCTTTTGGATTTTCTTTGAAGCTTCATGAAGCTTTGAAAAGTTCAACCATTTTTGTTTCTTTTGCTTAACCTAACCATTCACCTAACTCTAGTTTATTCTCTACACTTAACCATGGTTGCATTATGATAACCATCACTTGTTTTTCTATTATTAATAATTCTTTTTTCATTCTTCTTCTTCATCTTCTTCATGAAGAGAAAAAGAAAAAACTTTGCTTGAAATTTCTAAGTGATGATTCCAAGTGAGAAATCCAAATCAAAAGTGAACCCACTTCCTATTTCTTCATCCTCTACCACTTTCCATGTAGTATAGGGTGTTTTCTTCACAAGTTTCATGACTTGGTGAAGGTGGAGCTTGATCTTGAGTTGCCTCGACGTAGATCATCTTCGGCATCGAAGTCGACGACCTAGCCCGATCATTTCTTCGACGAAACCATCGCTAGAGTCCGGGATCCGATGATCGCAGCGGAGGGACATCATCATGGAGCTAAGGAAGTGGAGGACCGGATCTACAAAGGTTGTATTTCCGTTCACTTTAGAGTAAAGTTGTTTATTCGCATTTGTTTCGCCTATCCTCTAGTTACGATCTTGCTTAGGGTTCGTTGGCACATAGAAATTTTTTGAATTTGGCATGGTAGATGCCTTGTGGAACCTCTTGAGTGTGCCTAGGAACCCTACATTGGTATCAGATCTTAGCTTAGAGCCTTAGGTCCGTGCGAAAGCACGGGGAACCTCCCTCAAAGTACCGACACTGGCCTGGCTGAAAGATTGGTGAAGTTGTAGGGTGTAATTAATCCCGGCTAGTCTTTCCTTTTAGGGTTTGAAGGAAGATTTGATAAAAACAGTGGGAGCCATCCTGATTAGATAAAATAATAACCAATCTAATCTTGCAAGAGCGCACGCAGAGTGTTTTCTTCTCTCTCTCTCCAGGTAGCGACCATGTCACGCCTTAATCAAGATAATAATACGGATGTATTGAACGAAACCGCTTGTTATACTGAGCTGGGGAACGTTGGTCCCGCTCCAACTTATAAATGTTATAAGACAGAGCAGGAAATTAGGGATTACCAGAATTCCCGCACCTCCCAAACGAAGAAAGTGCATGCTGATGCATCATCTTCGGGTGTGTTCATTACAGAGAACTGTTTCTCAGTATCCTTTACGTCCTGGGTATGTGATACCGGATCAGGATCCCGCATATGTAATCTGTTACATAGGCTACAAATAGGTAGAGAACTGAGAACGGGTGATAAGTTTCATGAGATAGAAAACGGTGCAAGTGTTGCAGCCAAGTCTGTTGGTCACTATCACCCTGTATTACCAGAATACATTGATTCTGAACGAATGTTATTAGATACCGAACCTGATATACAACATCATATCAGTCTCTTTATTAGTAAAGAAAGGATATAATTTTGTATTGATGGATAATGTTTTGTACATTTCCTATATCAAGTGTTGATCGATTCAGGCTTTTATCTAAAAGCATAGACGTTCTAAATCAAACTACAGTTCTTAGTATACAGAACACACACAAGAGAAAGAGTTCAGAAATGAACGAATCCTTCTTGAGGTATTGTAGACTAGGTCATATCAATGCGACCCGACTAGCTGAAGTTACATATAAGATGCATATTTAAATTAGTTTGAATTTACATCTTGTGAAACTTGCCGGTCATGTCACAGAGATAAGATGACTATAGCTCTGTTTATAGGAAGCAGAGAAAGAGTTAGTGAACTCTTGGGATGATACATGTTGATGTATGAAGGTCCCCTGTCTACACATGCCAAGACCGGTTCTTTGTACTTCATTACATTCTCTGATAATCTCTCAAGATTCAGACATATGTTCCTATTGAAACACAAGTCCGAACCTTTTGAGATATTCACAGAATATAAGTTAGAAAGTAGAGAACCAAAACAGGTATAAGTATTATGTCCTTTGATGTGATCAAGGAGGAGAATACTTGAGCACGGGATTCATGGACTATTCTAAGAATGAGATTCTCTCTCAGCATTATTCCTCCGCATACACCACAGTACGTCGGTGTATCGGGGCGGAGCACTCACACCCTATAAGATATGGTGCGCTCTATGATGAGTACTACTGAGTTTCCTATTTCCTTTTAGGGAGTTATGCACTTATGAAGTTGCATACCTATTGAATAGGGTTCCGATCAAATCAGTTGCTTACCACTTCATATGAGATATGGAAAAGGAAGAGCCCATATCTTAAGCTTGTTAAGATTTGGGGTTGTCCAGCCTATGTCTAAAAGCATAATCCGGACAAGCTCGAGGCAAAATCAGTTCTGTGGAAGTTTGTTGGATATCCCAAGCATTCGCAAGGGAATATCTTCTACCTAACCAAGGAACAAAAGATGTTTTGTTTCTCAACATGCCATCTTTGTGAAAGGGAATTTCTTGTGAAGAAATTAGTAGACATAAGGTAGAACTGGAAAGAGTTCCAGCTATACAAACTGCAGCTGATGATTTGGTAGAACCAAAGGATTCAATAGCAACCAACGAACCTCAGCCTCTCCGCCGATCTAGTAGGGTTTCTCACCCACCTGAGAGATACTTTGGTTTCTCTATGACAGTGGGAGCAAGGATTGCATCATGAGATGATGACCCAACTAGTTTCGAGCTGGCAATCAGGAGTGGAATTCTGTAAGAATGGCTGGATGCTTAGAGATCTGAGATGGAATCCTTATACACCAACAAAGTATGGACTTTGGTTGCTTTATCTGAAGGGTTAAATCCCTATCAGGAGCAAGTATATCTTGAGAAGATTACTTGGTGTACATGGAAAGGTTGAGACTTTCAAAGCTAGACTTGTTAAAGGTTTGCATCATTGACCAGGTATGGATTATGATGAAACCTTTTCTAAGTAGCTATGCTTAAGTCCATCCGGATCCTACTTGCCACGGCTACATACCATGACTACGATATCTGGCGGTTGGGTGTCATGACTGCTTTTCTAAATGATGTTTTAGAAGAAAGCGTCTATAAGTACACAGCCAGAGGGCTTCGTAGACAGTGGGAGCAGCGGAAACGTGTGCAAGATGTTTTATATGATAAAGCAGGCATCGCGGAGTTGGAACGTCTGTTTTGATGTGTTAGTCAAAGAGTTTGGCATCATCAAAATGGTAGATGAACCTTGTATATACAAAAGGTAGTAGAGAGTATGGTTGTGATCCTCGTAGAGTACGTGGATGACATACTCTTGATAGGGAAGTAGTTTCCTATGTTACACCCTGTCAATCTCCGCTTATCACAATGATTCTCCATATAGGATCAAAGTGATACCTCCTAAATCCTTAGTTTGGATCTATGAGATAGATCTAAGTGGATGTTAGGATACTCACTAGCTGTAGTGAGATGGTATCAATTGATCCTGGGGAGAATCACTGGAAAGGTTCCAGAGTGATAAGGACGACTGAATGTCAGTCACAGGCATTGTCTTTACCCTCAGTAAAGGGACGATATGTTGGAAGAGTTCCAAGCTAGATACCGTGGCATACTAGACGATAATGGCTGGATACATCGGTACCAATGATGCTACCAAAGAGGCAGTCTGGGTGTATATTAGTTCATGAGATGAACTTCGTTCCTACCATTGTGTGACAATGGAGTTGTGGCTTATGCCAAGGAACGCCCATCCCATCAGTGATCCAGACATATTCTAAGGCAGTATCACCTGATCATGGAGATGGTTGATCTCCAAGGGATCGAGATTAGGAGAGTAGACTCAGAGGACAACATGGCGGATCCGCTCACAAAGGCCTTTTCCCAGAGAGAGACTTTTATGGGATGGTTGAGTATGAGATACTACAACCACTGTTATCAGATGGCCCTAGTGCAAGTGGGAGATTGTTAGTTATATGTATGCCCTAGAGGCCATTACTATACATAGTATGTATATTGTAGTGGATGCTTGGACATATGTAGGGAGGACTTTCTTGCTCGATATGATAGTATGCAATGTGGTTACTCTTTACCTTAACGTGTACACTGATTGTCTCTCTGTTACATGTTGGTAAAGCCCTTAGGATATGTACTTGACTACCTGGACTATGATGCGGATCATACTAGTGGGGACATGGTAGTCCATAAGTGCATCCTTCAAGGTCCCTAGTCGTGGGTGTATCGAGACGGGGCATCGATATGCCAGTGTAGACTAGCGTATACCTTCTCGACCCATATAGATGGGCGATGGATGATCCCATATCCATTGGTGTTTGACATCAGAGATGATATACGGGTGCTCAGTGGAGACTGGGTACACTGGACGGACTCGCCGAGAACTCCCAGATGGTATTATACCTTATGTTAGATGGCAGTTCTCTAGTGACGCTGGTACAGATTAGTCTGTAGACCTGAGATCGTCATAGAGTCTTGTGTGATTCCCACTGTGCTTTGATTTCCACCTTACCACATCCAAGAGGGCGTGCAAAACGGTGGTTTTTGGGTACAGTCCCGAGTCACATGGAGGCAATGAGTGATAGGAGGGGTTTCGTCTCTCCCAGTATTGGGGGTTGATGTTGCGCTATGCTCAAATTCTAAAGAGTACCCATTTCCTATTTCATCATTCTCTACTAGACTAGCACTTTAGTTTAGGGTGTTTGCTTCACTAATTCTCTAGTTAGTGAAGTAGAAGCTTGAGTCCGTATTCTCTCGACGTAGATCATCTTCGGCCTCGAAGACTTCAAGCAAAATCGTTGCCTCTTCTTATGGAGCCATCCGAGAGTCCGGGTGTTCGATGATCGCAGCGAAGGGACTACTACAAGGAGCATATGAAGTGAAGGACCGATCTACAAAGGTTGTATTTCGTATTCACTTAGTGTTAAAGAGTTTAACTTGCTAGTTTTCGCCTAATCTCTAGTTAAAGATCTTGTTTAGAGTTATTCGGCACGGCTAAAATTTTAATCCGGTATGGTTGATGCCTTGTAGAACCTTCTTAAAGTGCCTAGTAACCCTACAGTAGAGTACGTGGATGACATACTCTTGATAGGGAAGGAGTTTCCTATGCTACGCTCGGTCAATCTCCGCTTATCACAAAGATTCTCCAAATAGGATCAAAGTGATACATCCTAAATCATGGGTTTTAGATCTATGAGATTGATCTAATTGGATGTTAGGATACTCACTTGTTGTAGTGAGACGGTATCAATCGATCCTGAGGAGAATCACTGTAATGGTTCCAGGGTGATAAGGACGACTGGATGTCAGTCACAGGCATTGTCTTTACCCTCAGTGGAGGGACGGTATGTTGGAAGAGTTCCAAGCTAGATACCGTGACTTACTAGACGATTAAAGGCAAGATACAACGTTACCAAAGATGCTACCAAAGAGGCAGTCTGGATATATAAGTTCATGAGATGAACTTCGTTCCTACCATTATGTGACAATGGAGTTGTGGCTTTTACCAAGGAACCCCCCGTCCCATCAGAAATCCAGATATAATTCTTAGGCAGTATCACCTGATCATAGAGATGGTTGATCTCCAGGGAGATCGAGGTTAGGAGAGTAGACACAGAGGACGACAGCGCGGATCCACTCACAAAGGCCTTTTTCCCAGTAGAGACTTTTATGGGATGGTTGAGTATGAGATACTTCAACCACAGCTAATTGTTGGGTATGTGATACCACAACAGATGGCCCTAGTGCAAGTGGGAGATTGTTAGTTATATGTATGCCCTAGAGGCCATTACTGTACATACGATGTATATTGTAATGGATGCTTGGACATATATAGGGAGGACTTTCTTGCTCGACATGATAGTATGCTATCTGGTTGTACTTTATCTTAACATGTACTCTGATTGTCTCTATGTTACATGTTGATAAAGCCCTTAGGATATGTACTCGACTACTGGGACTATGATGAGATCATACTAGTGGGGCCACGGTAGTCGGCGAGTACATCCTATAACTGTTCCTAGTCGAGGGTGTATCGAGACAGGGCATCGATACACCAGAGTAGACTAGCGTATACGCATCTTGACCCATATGATGGGCGATGGATGATCCTATATCCATCGGTGTTTTACATCAAGGATGGTGTACGGGTGATCAGTGGAGACTGGGTACACTGGACGGACTCGCCGAGAACTCCCAGATGGTATTATACCTCACGTCAGATGGCAGTTCTCCGGTGACACTGGTACAGAGTAGTCTGTTGACCTGAGATCGTCATAGAGTCTTGTGTGATTCCTACTGTGCTTTGATTTCCATCATACCACGTCCAAGAGGGCGTGCAAAAAGGTGGCTTTTGGGTACAGTCCCGAATCATATGGAGGCAATGAGCGATAGGAGGGGATTCGTCTCTCCCGGTATAGGGAGTTGATGTTGTGCTGTGTTCGATTGGCTATAATTGGAAATCCCTGGCCAGGGTTGCTGAGATTTACTGGTAAGTGTTATCAGTAGTTTCTTAAACTATTAT
This sequence comes from Agapanthus africanus, assembly GCA_030015575.1. Taxonomy (NCBI): domain Eukaryota; kingdom Viridiplantae; phylum Streptophyta; class Magnoliopsida; order Asparagales; family Amaryllidaceae; genus Agapanthus; species Agapanthus africanus. Next base: position 501,218,342 of record CM057345.1, read on the forward strand.
AGACCTCAAATCGACACGACTTATCAAGCTACTGGGGTCTGACGTATGCCACCCCTAGGCGAGATATGTGACATATCAGACGACGAGACCGGACTGTACGGGAGTGTTACTGATTGGATTCACAGGAGAATGTACAGGCTTGCTTGTTGATCTTCTGAGCGCTCAATACCTGGGTAGCTGTTACGTTTAGCTGACCGCTTGCAGCTTGTGGGTGTTGTTAGTTGTATGTATGCCCTAGAGGCCAGTATTGTACAGATGATGTATATTATATTGGATGCTTGGACATATATAGAGATGATTTTCTTGCTCGATATGATAGTATGCTATCTGGTTACTCTTTATCTTAACATGTATACTTGTCTCTTTAAGCTGTCTTATGGTTACATGTTGGTAAAGCCCTTAGGATGTGTACTTGACTACCTGGACTATGATGCGGATCATACTAGTGGGGGCATGGTAGTCCATAAGTACATCCTTCAAGGTCCCTAGTCGTAGATGTATCGAGACGGGGCATCGATATACCAGTGTAGACTAGCGTATACGCTTCTCGACCCATGAGATGGGCGATGGATGATCCCATATCCATTGGTGTTTGACATCAGAGATGGTATACAGGTGCTCAGTAGAGACTGGGTACACTGTACGGACTCGCCGAGAACTCCCAGATGGTATTATACCTCACGTCAGATGGCAGTTCTTAGGTGACACTTGTGCAGGTTAGTCTGTAGACCCGAGATCGTCATAGAGTCTTGTGTGATTCCCACAGTGCTTTGATTCCCACCTTACCACGTCCATGAGGGCGTGCAAAACGGTGGTTTTTAGGTACAGTCCCGAGTCACATGGAGGCAATGAGCGATAGGAGGGGTTTCGTCTCTCCCGGTATTGGGGGTTGATGTTGCACTGTGCTCGATTGGCCGTAACAGGGAAGTCCCTGGCCAGGGCTGATTGGAGATTTACTGGTAAGTGTTACCAGTAGTTTCTCGACCCGTTATGAGCCTCACATCGGCACGACTTATCGGTTATTGGGGTCTGACGTTTACCACCCCTAGACTTGATATGCGACATATCAGACGAGGAGACCGGACTGTACGGGAAGTGTTGCCGATTGGCTCGACGGGAGTTGTAGCAGGTTCGCTTATTCTCTTCTGATCGCTCAATACCCGGATGGCCGTTACGTTTAGCTGACCGCTTGCGGCTTGGGGGTGCTTGATATGATCATCACCCACTGCCGGCGTATTGACGAGTCTTAGAGTCCCACAATGGAGTTTCCTAGTCCAGGCGAAACGTTGTGGTGCGCGTATGCGATATGCGCATGAACCCGATTAAAATGCGCGTATAGGATACCGTATATTGATCGGGCGGCTTGCTTTTGGTGGGGTCATATGTGATATGGCCGGATTGATAAATCAAGTGTTGATTTATCATTTAACCATTAGTTTCTCACTTGATATCCTTTCTTGAGTTTGATGGATGTTTGCATGCATGTATGCCTTCTTTATAGATTCACGCACATATGGATGTACATACACACATACATACATACATACATCCATCATGGTTGTACATACATGAAAATGGTGGCAATATAAGACTCACACCATGGTTTTATATATGGATTTTATTGCATTTGATTTAAAACAAAAAGGAAAAAGGAAAAAGGTTATCATTGATTTGTTTCTACACGCTTCCTTTAACCTAACCATCCTCACCCACCTTTTAACCTTTGGTGAACTTTCCTTTTGTGTTTTAACTCAAGTTCAATAAGATATTCATTGTTTAACCATGGTTTGAGATGAGAACATGAAAATATATATACATATATTTTCATTTTTCTTAACAAGGGTTATTCTTTTCACTCTTGTTAAAGATATAGCCATCATCTTCTTCTTCCTCTCTCATTTTGCTCTCTAGATTTTTGTAGTGAGAAATATACACATCAAGTTACGATTTTGAAGTGAGAAAGAGAACCACAACACCATTCTACACAAGTCTAGCCCACTTGTTTGGAGTGTTAGCTTCATTTCATTCTCTTGATCGGGTGAAGTTGCAAGCTTGGACAAAGCGGACTCCGGGTGGATCATCGGTGACCTAGTGTCACGACCCAAAGTTTGGCCCGTGACCGGCACTTAACCACGTAACGTCTACAGGCGTAACGCGACTAAGTGAACCGAAAACCCAGAAATCAAACCAGTGAAAGTATAGAGTGTGATAAGTTTTTTTTAAAAGAAAGCACTTACAACATGTGTCACGACCCGCAGGGTACGGAACGTGACTGGCACTTAAGTTTACGAAACGTCTAAAGACGTCCGTAAAATAAGTAAGCCAAAGCCCAGAAAACAAAACCAATTAAGCAAAAGAGTGAAGAAAACCCAATCAATTGAAAGCGAGTTTATCAAATAAGTCATGTAAAACCCTTTTTAAAAACAATACCAATTTTTCCGAAAATTTCGGCAGAGTCTCCTTTGTAAATACTGGCCCCCAAAATGGGTACAACAAAATATATATGAATCCAACAAAATAGGGCATCCCCAAGCGGGAGCTAGCTCTTCGCCACAAGGCGGTCACAAATCCCACGCAATATAAAATGACAACAAGCAAAATAATCATAATGAAGCATAAGAAAAACAGCATGTCGACTCAAGTGAGCTCGACCCCAAAATACAGCATAAAAGTCTACAAATCTCACAGTCTCATCTCTAGGTCAATATACAATAATGCAGGTAGATACAGTAGATGGAGTGTACTAGATACAAAGAATATACAAGGTGGTACAAAAATAATGGTATAACCCACCTAGGAGCAAAACCTCGAGTCCAGGCAAAGGAGGCAAAAGAACAAGTGCGCCCGCCGCTACTGTACTGACGGAGCGGACCTGCAAAAGGCTGTGGCACAACGGGGGTGAGTTGCCAACTCGTGAGTAATAAATAACATCTACAAAGGCTATCGTATACATGCACCCAAGCATCCTAGCATCTAAAATACAGGTATGACTGGATGCACTAGCAGGTGTGTATACAACATCAGTGTACTAATATGTATGCAACATGAATATCTGAGGTCTCAATAAGTATATATAAGAAACATCTTATCTCTTTTTGTTTTTGAAACTCTTTTAGAATGCTAGCATAATACTCAAAGAATCGACGAGAATCGGTGTCCAGCAACGACACCTAAAAGCTGTCTCAAATCTCATAAATCCATGTCATGGTGTCTCTGGCCTCAGCCATCCGGCCGACCCATCTCAATATCAATATCTCATCCTCTTGCGGCCCCGATCGGTATCCTCTGGATATCCGCCGTGCCCAATGAAGTCACCGGTAGGTAATCCGCCCCCTGCCAGGCTCATCGTCAGCACCACGAGCTTCTTGCCCCGGGGTACCCTACCAGGCCCACCATGTACCCGAGACGGTTCATCCAACTCCTCGAAACGGGTCTCAAAAACCACAGCAAACTCATGGTGGACGACACTTACATCACTAGAAAACCGCAATTTACATGTTTTAAAAATATAATAAGTTTAGAAATTTTGCGGCTTTCCCCCGAAATCCAGAAATATCATAAAATCTCAAGAAATCCTCATAAGTGCATATATCAATGATAATGAATGCATATGGTATCAATAATCAAGTTGCGATGTGTGATTAATAGATTAGGCATGAACAATTAATATGATGAAGTACATGCACATGAATAGCAATCCTACGGTTTCATTTTTAAGAATTAAAGGCAATAGCACAAGTTTAAGTATCAATTAGTAAAAGGTTTCAATTTAAAGGTTATCTAGTGTGGTGGCATGGCAATTACCAGGGTGTGTGTGTAAGCATGAATAGTGCTCGTGCTGCATATAAAAACCCTGGCAATGGTGCAGGTGTCCTAGAAAATGGTTTCGCATATGTATGTCAATATAATGCATGGATGCAGCAATTAATCATATAAGTATTTCACCCCTAATTACTAACATCACTAAGAATCTTGTAAGTTACTAAAACTATCGGGCGGCTTGCGCCATCCAACGATAGTCCCCCGTAGATGCTACATCTACTCACCGGAATCCCTAGCTAGCTGTGTCCAATCACCGCTTTCCCCTTTCGTGCCGCGTCTGACGTCTCCGCGACCGAACCTGGAATTTACATCAATACCAAACATAAGGTTACGTATCAAGAACGACGCAAAACCCAAACGAAACTACTAATGTTCACGAGCTAGGTACAACGTGCACAAGGTGCGCGGAACATACGCGAAAATCGCAAAAACTGCCAAAAAAATGCCGATTTGGTCGCCCGGCAAAACTAAAACCCGACTACTCAAAAAACCGCACTCACGCATCCTAAACGTCATAGGAGAAGCTAAAAATATCCCCAAGGTATCACAAATAGTTCACCATTTAATTTTAATAAAAACCTAGTAAGCACAAAACTTGCAATTTTGGTGCAAATATCGAAAATTAGCGATAAGGTTATCACAATCCAACACAAATATCCAACCACACAACTAGTTAGCCACAATCACATAAATTCAACTCATTTATCATGCTTCAAAACCCATTTTCCATACATAAACCCTTTCTTGAATTTCCTAAAACAACAATTTACAACCAAAATCACACTTTTAAAATTTAGTAAATTAGCATAGTTTAAAGACCACATAACAAGGTAACCTCTTAGATTAGGTTGTGTAGGAACTAGATAGCAAAATAATTTAATTAACTAACATGGCTTCAAGAACCCTAGTTAAAATTTTCAACCATATCCTAAGGAAAAAACTAGATTAGAACTACACTAAATTAACACTACAACAAGTTAACTTAAGAAACTTAATCAAAAGAATTAATTAGCAAGAAAATATACTTCAACTAGAGATCTAGCAAGAATAAATTTGCTCCAAATGATGGCCTCAAAGCATCAAGATCCAAGCTAGGGAGGTGAAGGAAAAGAAGGATGAAGGATGGGTTTATTTTGTAAGCTTTAAATTGCCATTTTTTTTGAATTAAACTTGAAGAATTTTGAAGGAAATGAAAAGAAAGGAGATGAAGGGAAGGGGGAGCAGGTTTCGGCAGCAAGGGAATGGGGGGGGAGTGTGTGTGTGTACTAGTGTTATTTCTTTTCCTTTCTAAGTCAACACCAAACTTTAATTAATGTAAAAAAAAATCCAACCCATAACATTCATCATATAAAATGAAATGGAGCAAATGGAGGGGAGGAATCCTGCAGGTGGGCTCGGCCCATGGAAGAAAAGGGAAAATGTGAGAGGTTGTAAAAAAGAAAACAAGCAAAAAGGCCCCCCACAAATTCATATTTGCAAGCTTAAGTTTAATTAATTATATTTTTGTTTTCCATAATAAAAATTAGTAAAAACTTAAAATAAAATACTAAAAATTTATGTTACAACTAGATTTTAATTAACATAATTTTAAGGATTATAATTAGCCCCGAAAAATTTGTATTTATCGCTAATTTAATGTATTTTCTTACCGGCTTAAAATAATATTAAAAAAATTGAAAAATTGGGAAAAAATTTTAAATGACCAGAATTTAATAAGTAACTCATTAGCTACTAAAAACAAACAATTACCTATCCATTTTAGGTATAATTAGCCCTAAACTGCAAAATAACGAAAAAGACGGTTTTCGGAAAAATACCGAATTTTCGCCGAATTTCAGGAAAACACCAAAACGACTTTTCAAGACGCTACAATCTTCCCCCCTTAAAGAAATTCGGTCCCCGAATTTAAAAAAAAATAACTACGCGTACCTTCAAAGAGATGGGGATATTTCTTCCTCATCTCGCCCTCGGTCTCCCAGGTGACCTCCTCGCTGCTCGGGCTACGCCAAAAGACCTTGACGGTTGGTATAATCTTCGATCTCAACTTCTTCACCTGCCGGTCCAGGATGGCCACCGGCTGCTCTGCAAAAGAAAGGTCGCGCTCTTGCTGGACTGTCGGGTGCTGAATCGCATGCGAAGGGTCGGGAAGGTACTTGCGGAGCATCGAAACATGGAAGACGGGGTGAACATCGGGAAAGCTGGGTGGAAGAGCCAAACGATAAGCAACAGCGCCGACACGCTCGAGGATCTCGAAGGGACCTACGAATCTAGGGCTAAGCTTCCCCTTTTGCCCAAAACGCATCACGCCCTTCATCGGAGAGACTTTCAGAAAAACATGGTCGCCAACTGCGAACTCTAATCTGCGACGGTGCCTGTCTGCATAGGATTTCTGTCTGCTCTGAGCTGCCCTCATCCGGTCTCGAATCAACTGTATCTTCGCTGTCGTCTCCTCAACAAGTTGCGGCCCCAAAATACTGCTCTCGCTGAGCTCTGTCCAACAGACGGGCGATCTGCATCTCCTCCCATACAATGCCTCGAAAGGTGCCATCTGAATAGTATCCTGGAAGCTGTTGTTGTAGGAGAACTCCACTAGAGGTAAATGACGATCCCAGCTACCACCAAAGTCTAAAACGCACGCTCTGAGCATGTCCTCCAGAGTCTGAATGGTCCGCTCTGACTGTCCGTCGGTCTGCGGATGAAATGCTGTGCTGAAGCTCGAACGAGTGCCCAAAGCCTCCTGGAGTCTCTGCCATAGTCGGCTGGTAAACTGAGTGCCTCGATATGACACGATACAAGTCGGTACGCCATGTAGTCGCACGATCCCGTCAATATAGAGCTGAGCATACTGAGCGAAGCTGAAAGTGGTCTTCACCGGTAGGAAGTGAGCCGCTTTCGTCAATCTATCTACGATCACCCAGATGGAGTCGTACCCTCGACTGGTCCTGGGTAGACCCACAACGAAGTCCATCGAAATCTGCTCCCATTTCCACTCTGGAATGGGTAACGGCTGTAACTCTCCTGCGGGCCTCTGGTGCTCGGCCTTGACTTGCTGACAAGTCAGGCATCTCGAAACGAACTTCGCAATGTCCCTCTTCATCCCGTCCCACCAGTAGGTCTCTCTCATATCATGGTACATCTTGGTGGAACCGGGGTGGACACTATACACTGATCGGTGTGCCTCCTCAAGAATGTCGCGCCGCAATCCATCAGCATCTGGTACGCACAGTCTAGATCCATATCGTAAAATCCCCTGATCGTCAATCACGAACTCGGAAAATCTGCCCTGTCCCATCTGTGCCATGATCTCTGAGCAACGGTCGTCACTGCGCTGTGCCTCATATATACGGTCAAGCAACTGTGGGCGTGCACGAACATGCGCGAGCTGTCCTCCTGTCTGAGTGAACTCGAACTCAACTCGGCTGTCGCATAACATCTGCCAATCTGCTGACGACTGCCTCTGCACTGCGCGCAAAAAGGATAGACTACCCCCGGGCCTCCTACTCAACGCATCTGCCACCACATTCGCCTTGCCTGGGTGATATAAGATCTCGCAGTCATAGTCTTTCACCAACTCCATCCAACGACGCTGTCTGAGGTTCAGGTCTCGCTGCTGAAATATGTACTTTAAGCTCTTGTGATCGGTGAATATCTGACACGACTCGCCGTAAAGGTAATGTCGCCAAATCTTCAGTGCAAAGACCACTGCAGCCATCTCCAAATCATGAGTGGGGTAGTTCTGTTCATGCTTCTTCAACTGCCGAGAAGCATAAGCGACACCCGACCATGCTGCATCAATACGCATCCTAATCCCACTCGCGAAGCATCACAGTAGACCACAAATCCGCCTGATCCCGAAGGCAAAGATAATACCGGCGCCGTAGTCAAACAAGTCCGTAGCTGCTGAAAACTGCGCTCGCACTCCTCTGTCCAAACGAAAGGAACTCCCTTCCGGGTCAAACCGGTCAAAGGTGCAGCTATACGGGAGAAGTCCTGAACAAAACGCCTGTAGTAGCCTGCCAGGCCTAAAAAACTACGGATCTCAGTAACCGATGTAGGTCGGGGCCACTGCTGAACAACCTCAATCTTCTTCGGGTCCACACAAATGCCGTCTCTCGTAACCACGTGACCCAAGAATCCGACGTTGTCCAGCCAGAAAGCACACTTGGAGAACTTTGCGAACAGCTGGTGCTCCCTCAGAGTCTGTAACGTAATCCGCAAGTGCTGCTCGTGCTCCTCTCTGCTCCAAGAGTACACCAAGATATCGTCAATAAACACGATGATGAACAAGTCAAGATACGGCCTGAATGTACGGTTCATCAAATCCATGAATGCTGCTGGGGCATTGGTGAGTCCGAACGACATCACCAAAAACTCGTAGTGGCCGTAGCGCGTGCGGAAAGCTGTCCTCGGTATATCCTCCTGTCGAACTCGCAGCTGATGGTATCCTGATCGCAAGTCGATCCTCGAAAAATACCCCGCATCCTGAAGCTGGTCGAACAAATCATCAATGCGCGGCAACGGATATCTGTTCCGAACGGTAACTTTGTTCAGCTGGCGGTAGTCGATACATAAGCGCAAACTTCCATCCTTCTTCTTGACAAACAGGACCGGAGCACCCCACGGAGAAACACTAGGTCGAATAAGCCCCTTATCTAACAAATCCTGCAACTGATCCTTCAGCTCTCGAAGCTCTGCTGGGGCCATCCGATAAGGCGGTATAGAAATAGGCCCCGAGCCGGGAATCAAATCAATGCAGAACTCAATATCGCGCTCAGGCGGTAGCCCAGGTAGCTCATCAGGGAAAACATCAGGGAACTCACAAACTACCGGGACTCGGTCCAACGGAACCTCTGCAGCTCGAGTATCACAAATAAACGCTAAGAATCCCTGACATCCCTTCCGCAAGAGCTGACCTGCGCGAAGAGACGAAATTAAGCTGGGAAGGGTGACACTGCGGTCTCCCTGAATAACAAGGACTGGCTCTCCCGGAAAGCTAAATGTGACTGCCTTCTCACGGCAGTCCACCGAAGCATAACAAGTGGCTAACCAATCCATGCCCAGAAGCACATCAAAGTCCAACATATCGAGGAGAATCAAATCAACCGATGAATCCCTCTTCCCGATACGAACGGAACACAATCGAAACACAAAACGAGCGACAAACGACTCGCCTACCGGAGTAACAACAACAAGCGGATGATCTAACGACGACGACTCACGGCCTAACATCGGTGCAAAGTGTGTAGATACGTACGAATGTGTGGAACCTGGGTCGAATAATACCCGTGCGTCGAAAGAACAAACTGGAAAGGTACCTGTCACAACGGCATTGGATGCCTGCGCATCCTGCGGTGTCAAAGCAAAAACTCGGGCCTGTCCTCCACCGATAGCGGGCTGACCTCGACCTCGGCCTCTGCCTCCTCGTCCTCTCTGAACAGGACCGCCGCGTCCACGGCCTCTGGGTGCACCTAACTGGCGTGGAGCATCGCCGGTGGTAGGAAGTAGGGCTCTCTGAGGAGGGGGTGGTGATGGTGGTAGGGTCACATACGGAACTGTCGCTGCTCCCTGTCGTCTCGCCGGACAGTCTCTGACAAGATGGTGCAGACTCCCGCACCCAAAACACCCTGGCGACGGCTGCTGCCCGTGGGGATAAGAACCATATAACTGTCCCCGCCCAAATCCTCTGCCAGGCCTATCTCTCGGAAGGAATCTGGCGCGCTGCCTCTGAGACGGTACATCGGTGCGAATCCTCTTCGGCCCAGAAACGGCCGAAGTCTGTGATATGCGTGCCTCCATCCGCAATGCCGTATCCATAGCAGCTGAATAGCTGGGCATCAAGTCCCTGTACGAACCTCTTCACCATCTTCTCTTCGGTATCCACCAAATACTGAGCATATCGGGATAACTGTGTAAACTGGATGTCATACTCAGACACCGTCATCCCGGGTGTCTTGACTAAGGTCTCGAAGCTACGAGCTCTGGCGTCACGAACGCTCTCTGGAAGGAAACGGGCTAGAAAGACCGCTGTAAACTCGACCCAAGTCATAGGCGGCAGACCTGCAGCTCGACCTCTCAAGACTGACTCCCACCATGTCTGCGCGAGACCCTCTAGTCGGAAACTCGCAAGCTCTACCCATCGATCATCCGAACATCTCAGCGAACGGCAGATCCTGGCTAAACTGTCAAGGAACGTCTGTGGGTCCTCCGCTGCCTCGGTGCCGGTGAATACTGGAGGTCTCAGCCTCATGAAATCCTGTAGTGAAATCGGAATGGCCACGGTGGTAGTAGTAGGAGCAGGTATCATGGTCGTCTGTGATGTAGTAGGTACGTCATCCGGCCTCGGTGTACGACTGGCTGCAACTAGGGATCCTACCATCTGACGTAGCTCCTGCATGCCTCCCATCATCTGTCGCAACTCCTCCATACCAGTCTCGAGCCTATCCATACGGCCTGGGGAAGGTGGATCGGTCTGTCCCTGCGGCGTAGGCATACCACCCTGCTCAGTCCTAGTCTCGGACGAGCCAGCTCGAATCTCGTCTCTGGCGGCAGCCCTCTGTGCCCTCGTAGCCTTCGGCGGCATAGTGGCTGTCACAGGAAAACGGATAGTAAGAACAGTGCAATAGAATCATAGAATACACGGAATTGAAGAAGGAATTTCAAGCAAGTATCCTAAAGTCACTTAGGCGGAGTACCGTATCGTAAGTATGCCGCGGACATACGCACGCTACGTTACCCTGCTTAAGTCACTTACTCCATCTACCAAGGGTCATCCTACACTCAAAAAGGTAAAACCTATCGCTCTGATACCAACTTTGTTACGACCCGCAGGGTACGGAACGTGACTGGCACTTAAGTTTATGAAACGTCTAAAGACGTCCGTAAAATAAGTAAGCCAAAGCCTAGAAAACAAAACCAATTAAGCAAAAGAGTGAAGAAAACCCAATCAATTGAAAGCGAGTTTATCAAATAAGTCATGTAAAACCCTTTTTAAAAACAATACCAATTTTTCCGAAAATTTCGGCAGAGTCTCCTTTGTAAATACTGGCCCCCAAAATGGGTACAACAAAATATATATGAATCCAACAAAATAGGGCATCCCCAAGCGGGAGCTAGCTCTTCGCCACAAGGCGGTCACAAATCCCACGCAATATAAAATGACAACAAGCAAAATAATCATAATGAAGCATAAGAAAAACAGCATGTCGACTCAAGTGAGCTCGACCCCAAAATACAGCATAAAAGTCTACAAATCTCACAGTCTCATCTCTAGGTCAATATACAATAATGCAGGTAGATACAGTAGATGGAGTGTACTAGATACAAAGAATATACAAGGTGGTACAAAAATAATGGTATAACCCACCTAGGAGCAAAACCTCGAGTCCAGGCAAAGGAGGCAAAAGAACAAGTGCGCCCGCCGCTACTGTACTGACGGAGCGGACCTGCAAAAGGCTGTGGCACAACGGGGGTGAGTTGCCAACTCGTGAGTAATAAATAACATCTACAAAGGCTATCGTATGCATGCACCCAAGCATCCTAGCATCTAAAATACAGGTATGACTGGATGCACTAGCAGGTGTGTATACAACATCAGTGTACTAATATGTATGCAACATGAATATCTGAGGTCTCAATAGGTATATATAAGAAATATCTTATCTCTTTTTGTTTTTGAAACTCTTTTAGAATGCCAGCATAATACTCAAAGAATCGACGAGAATCGGTGTCCAGCAACGACACCTAAAAGCTGTCTCAAATCTCATAAATCCATGTCATGGTGTCTCTGGCCTCAGCCATCCGGCCGACCCATCTCAATATCAATATCTCATCCTCTCGCGGCCCCGATCGGTATCCTCTGGATATCCGCCGTGCCCAATGAAGTCACCGGTAGGTAATCCGCCCCCTGCCAGGCTCATCGTCAGCACCACGAGCTTCTTGCCCCGGGGTACCCTACCGGGCCCACCATGTACCCGAGACGGTTCATCCAACTCCTCGAAACGGGTCTCAAAAACCACAGCAAACTCATGGTGGACGACACTTACATCACTAGAAAACCGCAATTTACATGTTTTAAAAATATAATAAGTTTAGAAATTTTGCGGCTTTCCCCCGAAATCCAGAAATATCATAAAATCTCAAGAAATCCTCATAAGTGCATATATCAATGATAATGAATGCATATGGTATCAATAATCAAGTTGCGATGTGTGATTAATAGATTAGGCATGAACAATTAATATGATGAAGTATATGCACATGAATAGCAATCCTACGGTTTCATTTTTAGGAATTAAAGGCAATAGCACAAGTTTAAGTATCAATTAGTAAAAGGTTTCAATTTAAAGGTTATCTAGTGTGGTGGCATGGCAATTACCAGGGTGTGTGTGTAAGCATGAATAGTGCTCGTGCTGCATATAAAAACCCTGGCAATGGTGCAGGTGTCCTAGAAAATGGTTTCGCATATGTATGTCAATATAATGCATGGATGCAGCAATTAATCATATAAGTATTTCACCCCTAATTACTAACATCACTAAGAATCTTGTAAGTTACTAAAACTATCGGGCGGCTTGCGCCATCCAACGATAGTCCCCCGTAGATGCTACATCTACTCACCGGAATCCCTAGCTAGCTGTGTCCAATCACCGCTTTCCCCTTTCGTGCCGCGTCTGACGTCTCCGCGACCGAACCTGGAATTTACATCAATACCAAACATAAGGTTACGTATCAAGAACGACGCAAAACCCAAACGAAACTACTAATGTTCACGAGCTAGGTACAACGTGCACAAGGTGCGCGGAACATACGCGAAAATCGCAAAAACTGCCAAAAAAATGCCGATTTGGTCGCCCGGCAAAACTAAAACCCGACTACTCAAAAAACCGCACTCACGCATCCTAAACGTCATAGGAGAAGCTAAAAATATCCCCAAGGTATCACAAATAGTTCACCATTTAATTTTAATAAAAACCTAGTAAGCACAAAACTTGCAATTTTGGTGCAAATATCGAAAATTAGCGATAAGGTTATCACAATCCAACACAAATATCCAACCACACAACTAGTTAGCCACAATCACATAAATTCAACTCATTTATCATGCTTCAAAACCCATTTTCCATACATAAACCCTTTCTTGAATTTCCTAAAACAACAATTTACAACCAAAATCACACTTTTAAAATTTAGTAAATTAGCATAGTTTAAAGACCACATAACAAGGTAACCTCTTAGATTAGGTTGTGTAGGAACTAGATAGCAAAATAATTTAATTAACTAACATGGCTTCAAGAACCCTAGTTAAATTTTTCAACCATATCCTAAGGAAAAAACTAGATTAGAACTACACTAAATTAACACTACAACAAGTTAACTTAAGAAACTTAATCAAAAGAATTAATTAGCAAGAAAATATACCTCAACTAGAGATCTAGCAAGAATAAATTTGCTCCAAATGATGGCCTCAAAGCATCAAGATCCAAGCTAGGGAGGTGAAGGAAAAGAAGGATGAAGGATGGGTTTATTTTGTAAGCTTTAAATTGCCATTTTTTTTGAATTAAACTTGAAGAATTTTGAAGGAAATGAAAAGAAAGGAGATGAAGGGGAGGGGGAGCAGGTTTCGGCAGCAAGGGAATGGGGGGGGGAGTGTGTGTGTGTACTAGTGTTATTTCTTTTCCTTTCTAAGTCAACACCAAACTTTAATTAATGTAAAAAAAAATCCAACCCATCACTAGTAAAATAGGGGGTTGCCCCTACGGATGGAATTATCCATTGGGGCAGATTTTACTTGGCCCTACGGATTAGTCCGTAGGTCTAAAGGGTTGCCCCTACGGGCACTGACGTTCAAGAATAAAAAAATTAATTCTTAATTTGGTGTTTGCCCCTACGGTGGCGCAAACAAAGAACCTACGGATATATCCGTAGGGGCAAGTAAATATCGATTTAAAACAAAGCCAGATCGAAAAGCCTACGCTCATTTTCTCTCTCTCCCTCAAACGCGCGCGAAAAACCCTAAATCGCCACCGTCGCGTCGCCACCGTCGTTGGGCAGAGTCGCTACCGTCGTCGCCACCGCCGATTTCGTCACCATCCTCGTCGCCACCGCCGGTTTCGTCGCCACCGTCGTCGCCACCGCCGGTTTCTTCGCCAATTCGACGCCGTCGTCGCTCCAAGTAACCAGCGCACCCGTTCAGGTATAAATCTCGAGGTAAATTAAAGCATTTTTGGATTATTCATGGCTGGGTCTGGGTTGCGCGCGCGAGAGTTGGGTTTGGGCAGGGGCGCGGTGGCGGTCGGGGTCGGGGTCGGGGTCGGGGTAGGGTTAGGGTTGGGGTTCGGCTGCTGCTGGGGTGGGGCTGGGGTTAGGGTTACGGTAGGGCTGGGGTTAGGGTTACTGTGGGGCTGGGGTAGGGTTACGGTGGGCTGGGGTTAGGGTTGGGGCTAGGGTTAGGGTTACTGTGGGGCTGGGGTAGGGTTACGGTGGGCTGGGGTTAGGGTTGGGGCTAGGGTTAGGGTTACTGTGGGGCTGGGGTTAGGGTTATGAGAGGCATGTCAGCATATTTATGTGTAATAATTGAGAGGATCAAGCTAAGTTCTATGCAAGCAGTCCCTCAGAATACATAGAAAGCTAGCCTTACATTTTGAATTAACATATTCCATAGCTGTCTTAATCGTAAGGCAGATACCCATATTGTGTAAGAGCTGACATTAATACAACCATAGGGAGCTGACTGATTACATCTCATGTGGCATTAAAATCTATAAATGGACATACGAGATAATGCAAAGAAAGAGCAATAGATCAAGACTCAATCAACTTTCCTATGCTTTATGATTTCAGCGGATAGCTCAAGTTTAGTTTCAACTTTATATTCTTATTTTTCTCTCTTTTTTCTTTAGTGCTTCTTCCTCCATTTCTTTGAAGAGTCTCTCACAGCGAAATACACTCCATTTTTTCTTAATGGGATAGAATCCTACCCCCGACAGCCGGAACACATACATACAAACGCATAATTAGAGAGCGACTCGAGATGTTCGGGTTAAAACCAATATATGATACTCGATGATGATATGAAACCTTCATATTCCCATCGATACCCGTATATGAAACTAAAGTGCCACTTAGTCCCCGTCTATCGGTTAACATACGTGCGATGCTCGTCGTGACCTAGAACCATACGAAGGTTGTTAAATATCGGACAGTATAGCTCGATACTAACAACCGTCGTATAGTCTGCGCGATGAGAAAATTCAATCGTATGGTAACCCATAGATTTGTCCCGTGTGGACAAGTTAAGAATGTATAAAGCAAACGCCTTCATTCACTTGTGTTTTCATCCGTTTCGAGATATTTCGTCGGTACCTTTCCGCTGGTTCTCCGTGTACAAAGATAGATTAGATGTTCATTTCAACGTTGTTTCACAGTTTTGAAATGATTATCTATTCTATTACAGTGTACTCGGAGAACAGCGGGGAGGTGCTGCCGAAATTTACTCGAAACGGTTGAAAGCACAAGTGATGGGCGTTCGCTCTATACATTCTTAATGGGATAGAAGCCTACCCCCGACAGCCGGAACACATACATACAAACGCATAATCAGAGAGCGACTCGAGATGTTCGGGTTAAAACCAATATATGATACTCGATGATGATATGAAACCTTCATATTCCCATCGATACCCGTATATGAAACTAAAGCGCCACTTAGTCCCCGTTTATCGGTTAACATACGTGCGATGCTCGTCGTGACCTAGAACTATACGAAGGTTGTTAAATATCGGACAGTATAGCTCGATACTAACAACCGTCGTATAGTCTGCGCGATGAGAAAATTCAATCGTATGGTAACCCATAGATTTGTCCCGTGTGGACAAGTTAAGAATGTATAAAGCAAACGCCTTCATTCACTTGTGTTTTCATCCGTTTCGAGATATTTCGTCGGTACCTTTTCGCTGGTTCTCCGTGTACAAAGATAGATTAGATGTTCATTTCAACGTTGTTTCACAGCTTTGAAATGATTATCTATTCTATTACAGTGTACTCGGAGAACAGCGGGGAGGTGCTGCCGAAATTTACTCGAAACGGTTGAAAGCACAAGTGATGGGCGTTCGCTCTATACATTCTTAATGGGATAGAAGCCTACCCCCGACAGCCAGAACATATACATACAAACGCATAATCAGAGAGCGACTCGAGATGTTCGGGTTAAAACCAATATATGATAATATGAAACCTTCATATTCCCATCGATACCCATATATGAAACTAATTAAAAGCGCCACTTAGTCCCCGTCTATCGGTCAACATAACGTGCGATAACTTATTCTTTTCAACGACAAACGCACACACAAAGCATATACATGGATTTTCTCCTATGTCAGTAACTATCCCGTTCTTATATTTCTCAATATAGTGCTCCGACCGTCTGTTTCGAAGGACGGGTTGTCTTCGACCGATCATGAAGTTACGTGGGTTAGAAATGACATCGACGATGAAATCCAAGTAGATATGTATGATGCGCCCACGAAACGAAAAAGGTTATCAGTAATGTTATATTATTACTTCACATTTTACGCTCTAGATCATATATAGTCAATACTTTTAATGATTGTCTAATGCGTCCACGAACCGTTTATCTAGATTGGATGACGATGTCGGGAGCAGCGAGGGGCGGCAGGAGCTCCAGCCGCGGCAGAGGCAGAGGCAGAGGCAGAGCGGTTCTGCCGCCCGGAGAGCTCCGTAGGGAGCTTCAGAGGGCCGGTCTTGCACCCAGATCGGAGACCCCTTCGGATGCCTCCTTCCGTGTGGATTTTGCCACACCTCCAGGTATACTGCACGCATATCCATTTTCAATTTAATATTACAGATATTCATGCCTGTTTATGTCAAAATTACTTATATTGTCAATGTTTGATTGTCTAGTTGTTGGTCCTGCGTCCACATCTGGGACAGAGGCCACCCCCGCTCCTCCAGGTATGTTTATATATCATATAGTGTATGTATATTGATTTAGAATGCTATATCATAAATACACACATTCCTTTTGCTCTTACTTAGCAATTTTTATTATTGTCTAGCTGTAGGTGGTGACACCACCGCACCTGCGGGTATGTTTATATGTCCTATAGTGCATGCATATTGATTTAGAACGTTATATTATTGATCTACACATTCTTTTTGCAATTACTTATCAAATCTATTTTTAATTGTCTAGTTGTTGGTCCTGCGTCCACATCTGGGACAGAGGCCACCCCCGCTCCTCCAGGTATGTTTATATATCATATAGTGTATGTATATTGATTTAGAATGCTATATCATAAATATACACATTCCTTTTGCTCTTACTTAGCAATTTTTATTATTGTCTAGCTGTAGGTGGTGACACCACCGCACCTGCGGGTATGTTTATATGTCCTATAGTTCATGCATATTGATTTAGAACGTTATATTATTGATCTACACATTCTTTTTGCAATTACTTATAAAATCTATTTTTAATTGTCTAATTATAGGTGGTGCGTCCACACCTTCCACAGGGGCCACTCCTGCCGCTTCCGTACCCTCCGCATCGTCTGCAGGTTAGTATGAATAAATTTAAAATATTTATTTATTTTACATATGCTCTATAGAATAAATATGAACTTCATGGAGATTTAGCGTCGATGTTTATTTTATAGTTGGAGGGGATGCGTCCGGGTCCGGGACCCCGGTTGTTCCTCACCGGAGGAACTATCGTCCCGCTCGTGCTGCTGCTAGGGCCCAGGCTCGTGCGTTATTCACCGGAGGTATATATCACACTTGAATTTTTGTTTAACCTTGATTTCTTAATACAACTTTGTCTTATTATTGATTGTCTTGATATTTCGTGCAGACACAGGGCCTCTCCATCCCCAGAGGGGACTCGAGGCCCGAATCAGTCCCATAGGCTGAGGCCTAATAGAGCTAGGGGGGAGGCAGCATTCCCCCTATTTTTTACCCTTGACTATCGCTATACCGGTCCTCATGCCGAGAGGTTCGGCCGGTATTTGGGGGACGAGAGCCGGATCGTGAAGAACTATCCACTTCACGTTGAGTGGGGCGAGCAGCACCAGCGCTCATTCGCCCTCTTCTTTGAACAGGCTCGGGTATGTATTAATATATATTTTCATTTGATCTATCCAATATATTTATTATTAACACTTGCAATCTAATAACAATGTTTTTTTTTGTATTTTCAGTTGGATTACGATTTTCAGCCTGTAGCCGACCCTGATCACTCGGGGAGGGTGCTCGACCTTCATGCTCTGTACAATGGCCTGATGAAGAACATGCAGGCCAAGGTCCGATACAACAGGAATGAGCTGAAGGCCGACTGCTACTCCCTGTGGATAGCGACCCCCGAGGCAGAGAGAGCGGCCATCCTATCTACTCCGGCGTTTGCGAGAGTCGACGTAGAGACATGGCCTCTATTGTGCGCTTATTTCGACTCCGAACGCAAACAAGTATGTATTTTAAATTTAATTCATTATTTATGATATAATTTATTTCTTTGTGTTTCTTAATTAGAAAACTAAATGTTAATGCGTTGTGCAGAAACAGGCCGGTCAGAATACGGAGAACAGGAAGTCGGCGAAGAGGGGTCGCCCCACTTACACAGGTGGCTTGAGGAACATTACTCGAGCCATGGAGTTATCGGTAAATTAAGAGTTATTCTCTAATATTCTGCAATATTAAGAGTTATGCTCTAATATTTCTAATATTAAGAGTTACTTTCTAATATTGCAGACATCTCGGACCGTGGCGTCAGGTGGTACACCGAGCGTGCTGTCCGCATATCTTGCCGTCCACGGCACCTCGACAGATCCCGCCACGGGCGAGCTTCGATGTCCCGACGTCGCTACCCAGGAGTACTGCGTAAGTGTTAATATTTTTTCTACCCAAATTTGAAATTTTAGTTTTGGAAGGTTCAAGTTTAAATTTTATACTTATACTTTACTGCTTAATGTGGGTATAGGAGCGGGTGGTTGAGCAGGCCCAGGCCTCGGGGATCAATTTTACCGGACAGAACGATCCGAGGCTGCTGACCCCAGTTCTGGACGCCGCACACGGAGGGCACCACGGAGGTTGGGAGAGAGGCCGGGGATTGGGCCCTAGCAGGGCCCATATGAGGTTGGACTCCACCCCGGCGGTTACTTCCTCCGTCTCCAGTGGCCGGCATGTCCATCAGGAACTGGATAGCTTGAGGGCCACCGTTCAGGAGTTGAAGGAGATGCTGGTATGTATACTACTTTATAGTAAAATATCATTTCATATTATATACATATCAACATATCCATAATTAGTACGTAGGTTGAGCTTATTTGGTTTTAGACTTAAGTCTGATTAATTATACATACATATGTAATTAAAATAAACAACGCTTTTCCAACACTAGATATCCAAACAGGGTTTCGAAATAACTTAATAATGAAACGAATTCGAATAATACGCAGTTCTTACACGCTTCTTACACACGTTATGTCCAGACGCGACAGGGTAGATCGGCCGAGCCTCCACATGCATCTCCTTCGGCTGCGGCTCCGCAAGCCACTACATCGGCTGCGGTTCCGCAGACAGCTCCTGTAGCTCCACCGCCCACTCAGACTCCCGCAGCCGCGGCTCCGCAAGCGACTACCTCGACGGCGGCTGCGCAGACCACATCGCCAGCTCCACATGCCGCTCAGACTCCCTTATATGTAGCATTGGAGAGTGTATTTACTGAGGAGCAGGCGCGCGTTATTCGAACGTTATTCGGAGGTGGAGCTGGACCGAACTAGGGTAGCTTTTTGGTTCTTATTTTTTGAAACATGTATTTATTTATATCACATTGTACTACATTTTGGAACGATATTGATATTGGTTTGTATTTATATCATATTCAGTTTTTGGGTTTCTTTTGTATATTATATATATGCGTGAGAGGTGATTATGAATACTGCAATATATGATTTGATTGATGTATATAGTATTGTGCACAGGGCGGCAAAAAATCTAGCAGCCCATTTTTTAAAAAAAAATACAGACAATATGTACCTACGGATTAAGCCGCAGGTACATACCCTAACCCTACGGGTATATCCGTAGGGGCAAACTATCAGGAAACCTGATATTTTCCCACCTGATATCAGTGCAGGGTGTTGGGGTTGTCCCTACGGACATATCCGTAGGGGCCAGTGTTTATCCCCTACGAATTTATCCGTAGGGGAAAATATCAGGTTTCCTGATATTTTCCCACCTGATATCAGTCCAGGGTGTTGGGAGCAGCCCCTACGGACTTATCCGTAGGAACTACTTTATATCCCCTACGGATATATCCGTAGGGATCTAAAAGGGACCTACGGGTATATCCGTAGGTATATACAATATATTCAAAAAAAAAAATTACATATATGATTTTATTATCCCTACGGGGTACTCCGTAGGGGCTATAACACCTACTGATATATCCGTAGGGGCTTAAATTTGTCCGTAGGGGCACGTTCAGGGCTTCAACTTGCACCTGCGGCCTTTGCACCTACGGGGTCTTTTTTCGCCCCTACGTATATATCCGTAGGGGCAGTGGGTTGCCCCTACCGATAAATCCGTAGGGGCAACCCTTATTTGTAGTAGTGCATAACATTCATCATATAAAATGAAATGGAGCAAATGGAGGGGAGGAATCCTGCAGGTGGGCTCGGCCCATGGAAGAAAAGGGAAAATGTGAGAGGTTGTAAAAAAGAAAACAAGCAAAAAGGCCCCCCACAAATTCATATTTGCAAGCTTAAGTTTAATTAATTATATTTTTGTTTTCCATAATAAAAATTAGTAAAAACTTAAAATAAAATACTAAAAATTTATGTTACAACTAGATTTTAATTAACATAATTTTAAGGATTATAATTAGCCCCGAAAAATTTGTATTTATCGCTAATTTAATGTATTTTCTTACCGGCTTAAAATAATATTAAAAAAATTGAAAAATAGGGAAATTTTTTTAAATGACCAGAATTTAATAAGTAACTCATTAGCTACTAAAAACAAGCAATTACCTATCCATTTTAGGTATAATTAGCCCTAAACTGCAAAATAACGAAAAAGACGGTTTTCGGAAAAATACCGAATTTTCGCCGAATTTCAGGAAAACACCAAAACGACTTTTCAAGACGCTACAACATGATAAGAAATCTAAGTAAACAACCACCAAGATAGTAATATACGACGCCGTAGCGAAGATCAAGATCCACAAGTGGGAACAACACAGATAGGATAAACTGCAAGTACAGTCGGCTCACAACGAGCTCGACACCAGAATACAAATAAAATACAACATCGTCCTCACACTGTCTCTAAGTCAAATACATACATGGTAGATGGAGAATACTAGATACTACAATGTACATACAGAAATATAAACAGATACCGCACAAAACCCACCTATCAGCAAAAGAGCTAGTACACCAACTATGGGGGTATCTGTGTCAAAAGATGCAACCGCAGCCTGCCGCGACTACTCCGAAGGGCAACCTGCAAACACTGTGGCACAACGGGGGTGAGTTGCCAACTCGTGAATAGAGATAACATATAAAAGTAATCGCGAGCATGCACGTACTATGCTACTCTATCATATGCCAACAGATGATATCAATATGTGATAAGCAGTATGTGCAATAATCATGCAAGTGCTCTATTAGGTACTGTACTACCGGATGAGGTACAAATGCTCTATCAGGTAATGCATCTATAGGATGAGGTACAAATGCTCTATCAGGTAATGCATCTACAGGATGAGGTACAAATGCTCTATCAGGTAATGTATCTACAGGATGAGGTACAAAAGTAAATGCTGAGCAGGGGCAATATAATATCTATACGGAATGTCAACGTGGAGTATATAATCGGTGTCTCAATGCACCTAGATCTCCCCAAAATAGCTCATGCGCCGGCACTCGCGTCGGCCCTCAAATCCTGTACATCTCTGAGAATCCCGAGTGCCCAACATCGGCACCCAAATATCATGAATACTCGTGTCCAGCATCGACACGTAAATCCTCATCCATCGGGCCCCGTCAGTCCGGGTCAGCCCACGGGCTCCATCTGCGGTATCGGCCCTCGGCCCCGGCAGTACGGATCACCCCACATCCATCTATAGACTCTGATCAGTACCCTCTGGATAACTGTCAGGTCCAACCAATCACCGGTAGGTAGTAGTCCCTCTGCCAGGCTCACCGTCTACTGCACAGCGAAACCGTTCTCGCCCCGGGGTACCATACCGGGTCCACCATGTACCCGTAATCGGCCTCAACCAGCTCCTCGATTCGGGTTCGCATATATCACTCTAGCACCGAGAAAACACATGGTGGACGCACCGAAATATCATATCAAGGGAACCAGGTTTTTAAGTGATTACATATTTGAAATAGCCACGGTTCCCAAATCCAGAAATCACATGTAATCCAACCCAAAATACAAGTCAATGATCCGATATGATATGTGCGTCAAATGTAAATATCATGTCCAGTCACATATAGATGAGCTGCAATGAAATGATCCGATGTGATATAGGCATCAAGTATGAATATCTAGTCATGTCACATATAGATGAGCTACAATGTAATGATCCGATGTAGGCATCAAGTATGAATATCAAGTCATGTCATATATAGATGAGCTACAATGTAATGATCCGATGTGATATAGGCATCAAGTATGAATATCAAGTCATGTCATATATAGATGAGCTACAATATAATGATCCGATGTGATATAGGCATCAAGTATGAATATCAAGTCATGTCACATATAGATGAGCTACAATGCAATGATCCGATGTGATATAGGCATCAAGTATGAATATCAAGTCATGTCACATATAGATGAGCTACAATGCAATGATCCGATGTGATATAGGCATCAAGTATGAATATCAAGTCATGTCACATATATAGATGAGCTACAATGTAATGATCCGATGTGATATAGGCATCAAGTATGAATATCAAGTCATGTCACATATAGGTGAGCTACAATGCAATGATCCGATGTGATATAGGCATCAAGTATGAATATCTAGTCATGTCACATATAGATGAGCTACAATGTAATGATCCGATGTGATATAGGCATCAAGTATGAATATCAAGTCATGTCATATATGATTCCTACAGTGTGCGTGTCATGGCAATTACTAACGGTGTGTGTGTAACATACAGGATAGTGCTCGTTCACATAGACCGTTAGTAATGGTGCGGTGTTCTATCAATTCTAATTTATATCTGTGTAGTAGGGAATGCAATACGTACGAAATAGTAACCATGAACATGCAATATATATAAGGAACACTATAAGGTCCTATCAGCCCTGACGAAGAACGCCATGCGGGCGATATCCCCGTAGATGTGAAATCTACTCACCGTAGTCTCTCGCTAGGTGTAGCCAACAACCTGCTTCCCCTTCTTCTGCGTCCGCCGTACTCGCCTGCGAACCTAGAATTACACAATATATCCTATGTAAGCTTGAAGTCACACAACGCGACATTTAAGCCGAACTAGTAACTCGTGTCGTGAACCAAACGCGCGTGTGCGCGATACGCTAAAACGTGTGGTTACGCGTATGAAACCACTCCGACGCGTCGCGATACGCAGAAACCCAAAACCCACACACACGTATCACGCGTGTCGCGAAAGGTTGAAAATACGGGAAAATAGGTATTCTACCCCAGATTTTGATACAGGAAAGATATTGAAAAACTAAACATACCAAAACAACCCACATAGCAGCAGACACCCACACCCCAAACCCCAACCCCAAACTCCCCCATCTGGCCGCAATTTGCGGCCAGAATGCACATTTTGGCGGCCAGACTTAGGAATTGGGCTCCCAGGTTTGGTGTGTGCACTCTACACTCCCCATATATGCTACAGTAATCACTAGTTTTGTTCTGAAAAGTCTCGGGTAGCAGCAGATCCTACAGTGCCCAAATTCTAGTTAAAATCCACACTTTGCACTAAAAATGGAACTTTAGGGTATTTTTGTGCAACCTGAAGTACAACCTAGTTAAAATAGCTCTAATAACACTTAAAGGAGTTAACTAAACTATGAGAACACCAATCTAACATATATATCACAAATATCCTATAATATCACAAAACAATGCACAAAAAGAGATCTTTACTAAGGAATACATCAAGCTTAAGGAAAAGGAGTGCTAATATGAGTTTATACCTTCTAAGCACCTTGTAGAACACCAAAAGTTTCAGCTTTCCCCCTCTGGTGTGCAGATTTGCTTCAAACACCTCAAAAAGCTCACTTTTACTAAGGTTTTGTGAAGAAAAGTGTGGTTTTGGTGTAGGATCTTGAAGAGGGATCAAAGGGAAGTGAAGAGGAGAAGAAAAGATGAAGGAAATGGGGGTTTCTCTGCTGGAAATTCTGCAGGAACTGAAGTGGGGAAAGAGAGAGAGAGAGAGAAGGGATGAAAATGGGTCAAAAAGTCTACCCTTCACCTAACCACCATGCTCATTTGTTTTATTAGGATTTTGGAATTATAAAAGAGTTTTGTGAAAGGATTAAATGGTGGGGGAAATAAGATTTGCAACCATGCACAAAGGATAGGTTAACAAGTCACAAGAAAAAGTCTAAGTATGCAAGTGTGCACAAACGCAAGAAAATTTCCAATATGCTATCAGTACCAAAATATAACTAATAACCCTAGGAACACCTATCTATAATCACACGTACGATCACTAATTATCACGACAGACATTCAAACAGAAAATCCAAAGTGTTACACCTAGAGGAGTTCAAGCGGAGCTTTTCCAAACCCCAAGTAGCCGAGGAGTCTAGCGTAGGGAGCTACAATGGTTGTACTCTCAAAACCCTAGCTTTTCTTACTTATGTTGATGTGCAAAAGTTTTAGAAACCCTAATTTTCTAGGAACTATTCAATGATCGTTAACTTAGCACCCTAAAAATTCCATCTTTGTGACATGTGATGCTTCCAAACTCTATATAGGGTGCTAGGCTAACCCAACATTGGTATCAGAGCCGACCTAGAACATTAGGCGACACTTTTACGAAGTAAAAACTCCGATCGAACCAAAATACGATTTTCTCGGACGCTCTCTGGACATTTTTTAAAATCTGGTTATTTTCAGAATTAAAAATATGCAAAAAATTCAGCAGGTAAATGTAAGAATTACTGTGAAAAATGAGGCCATGAACAGTCAATTCCACCGCGGAACCGCGGCAATAGCCTGCTTAGGCCGCGGTTCCGCGGCCGTTCTGTTGATTCATGGTGTCGTTTTTGTACAGTAACTAATTTCTCTGCTTGTATATTGTTTTGGAGTATTTTTAATCAGAATTTAGTACTGTAAATTCTGGAGATGGTTTTGGACTCATCGATTCGATCGGAATTTTGATTTCATGTCTTTTCTGGGTAAATTAGAAAGTATCAAATTGTTCGAACGAGTGTCATTTGCTCACTTTTCACGGGGTTTAAATCCTTCGGAGATACGTGCAAGTTTTGTGGTGGACCCTCTAGAAGACAACAAACCTTAACTCGATTATGTGACCGTCTTGAACTGCCCTTTGAACCTTAGGGTTTGGGGCAGTACGGCGTGCCACATGTGAGGCGTTGGCTTGACCCTTCTACGGCTGGACCGCTACTACTGTGTCACACTCCGGGTTTTTGAACTCCGCTCAAGTGTTGGGCTTTAGGGAATCTTGGGTATTTGAACATTCGTTCGAAAACTTTAATACTTTCTAATTATCTGGAATGTGATGCAATGTGTGGAATTCATATAGCTAGATATGAAATACGAAATATGTGATATTTCGCATTTACGATGTCTAAAGAGAATGTGGATTCCAGATATTGCAGTTTTACACTTTCTTTTCTGTGACCGTAAGTGCAGTATATCGATATCGCCGGTTTCGTTGCTATACATCAACGACAATTGGGGTATGCATACTTACTTACGTTGATGATATGTGATATTATGTGTTGCTGAGATATGATGTGCAGGATTGTCGCGATTGAATAGCCGGGGGGTTTTATGTGAGATGAGAGTTTTATATTTTCATTCATGTAAATTCAAATGTAATGTAATATTCTTTTATTTGGGGCACTTCCGGGTTGAGATTGATGCCACCAGTGTTGTATATTATTTACTTTTCCGCATTATGATGGACCCAAGGAGGGGAGCACGGGTGACCGAGTTCTGGGGTTCAGTGGGAGGCCATCTCGAGGAGTCGAGACCGGGTCTCCTAAACTCCAGAATTGGTAGGGTCGCTTGCCGCTCTCGTAGGGGTCCAGGGTGTGGGCGTGGCTATTCACCACGACTGTGGAATCCGTATTTTCTATTGTTGGCTAAATACTAAATACGGACGTCCTAGTATATCCCACATTATATCTATGTTTCTGCTGCGATATCTGTGATGAGATCATTTGATATGTTGTGATGGATACAGTATATAGTATATATGATATTTTATATAGACGTTACTTATGTTTTACACCCGCGCTACCCCTGCCCTGCTCTGTCGTTAGTTACCTAACCTAACGGTGCACGAGGGGACATCGAGGCGAATGTGGATGGCATAAGTGTACGTCGTATTTATCTGTGATGTTTAGGTAACTTAAATGATGGGAGTTCATTAATGTGATTAATGAAAGAAAAGAAACCTAAAAGATGTTGTAGAATTAAATTTTCAAATAAAATGGTAGCTACAGTTTTGCTTTGCATAGCGGTATATATGATATACCCTGCACCTTATTCGATGGGGAAAGAGCCGAGATCCCTTCACCGGGAGTGACCTCTTTAGCAAAACTGGCAGATGCTTCAACACTCGGTTTGACTTTTGACTGCTTTTGGAGTTTTGCTTTGCATAGTGATATATATGATATGTCATGCACCTTATTCGATGAGGAAAGAGCCGAGATCCCTTCACCGGGAGTGACCTCTTTAGCAAAACTAATAAAAGCCTCAAAATCACTCCATTTCAAAACCTCACTTGATTCTACAACGATATCAAGTTCATTACGCAATAGGTTTTCAGAAAAACCTGTCGTAGCCCTCCGTCATTTCAGATAAATCCTACTTAGTTTCGTGCTACGTTTGTTGACCTCCGTCAAGGCGTAGTGTGCGGTAGCTAACTAGTATTTATCTGCTTATGCATGTGATGCAGATTGGATTAGGGTAGTCGTACGACCTTGTTGACCTCCGTCAAGGGTCGTGCGGGTGGGTTTGATTCAATCAAGAAATGACGGGTTGAACTTGACTTGCACCCTGTGGTTTGTTGACCTCCGTCAAGGTCATAGGATGCTTGGAGCAAAATATTATCGGGAATTTCAAGTGTTGAAATTTGCAATGAGATTGCATACCTTCTATGAGATAGTTGGATCCCGATACCCACTGCGAGTAATTGTTACTCCTGGGAGAGTTTTACACAGGACAATTAGCCGATCAAGTAGGTGTCTAGAAAGGTGTCAACGGGGTTACGCCTCTGGGAAAACGAGGTTTACTTTAATTAGGTCCGTGCGAAAGCACGGGGAACCTCCCTCAAACTACCGACACTGGCCTGGCTGAAAGATCGGCGAAGTTGTAGGGTGTAATTAATCCCGGCTAGTCTTTCCTTTTAGGGTTTGAAGGAAGATTTGATAAAAATAGTGGGAGCCATCCTGATTAGATAAGATAATAACCAATCTGATCTTGCAAGAGCATACGCTAAAGTGTTTTTCTTCTCTCTCTCTCCAGGTAGCGACCATGTCATTCCTTAATCAAGATAATAATATGGATGTATTGACCGAACCCGCAAGTTATACTGTGCTGGGGAACGTCGGTTCCGTTCTTTCATATAAGAGTTATAAGACTGAACAGGACATAGGGGAATACCAAGATTCCCATGCCACCCGAATGAAGAAAGTACATGATGATGCATTTTCTTCGGGTGTGTTCGTTACAGAGAACTATTTCTCCATTTGCCCTACGTCCTGGGTATTAGATACCGGGTCAGGATCCCATATATGTAATCAGTTACATGGGCTTAGGAAAGGTAGAGAACTTGGAGAAGGTGATAAAGACATAAGAGTTGGAAATGGTGCAATTGTTGCAGCTAAGACTGTCGGGGAATATCACCTTGCATTACCAACTGGTAATACATTGGTTCTGAATGAATGCTATTACATGCCGAACCTGATATGCAACACTATATCGGTTTCTTTGCTGAGTAAAGAGGGATATAATTTTGTATTACAGGATAATGTTATGAACATTTTCCGTAACCAAAAGTTGGTTGGATCAGGCACGTTGTGCAATGGCATTTATGTTCTAAGTCAATCAACAGTTCTGAGTATAACAAACACATACAAGAGGAAGAGTTCAGAACTGAACGAATCCTTCTTGTGGCATAGTAGACTGGGTCACATCAATGCGACAAGACTAGCTAAGTTAAATAAAGATGGATATTTGAATCCGTTTGAATTTTCATCTTATGACACTTGCCAGTCATGTCTCAAAGGCAAGATGACCAAAACTCCGTTTACGGGACACGGAGAAAGAGTTACTGAACTCTTGGGACTGATACATAGTGATGTATGCGGTCCCATGTCTACACATGCCAGGGATGGTTCTTCGTACTTCATTACATTCACTGACGATCTCTCTAGGTTCGGGTATGTGTTCTTGATGAAACACAAATCAGAAGCTTTTGAGAAATTTAGAGAATATAAACAAGAAGTCGAGAACCAAACCGGAAAAAGTATTAAAATCCTACGATCTGATCGAGGAGGTGAATACTTGAGCATTGAATTCCTGGACTTCCTAAAAGAGAATGAGATTCTCTCTCAGCTGACTCCTCCATATACACCACAGCACAACGGTGTATCAGAATGGAGGAACCGCACCCTATTGGATATGGTGCGCTCTATGATGAGTGTAGCTGAGTTACCTATTTCCTTCTTAGGATATGCACTGGAAACAGCAGCATACCTACTGAATAGGGTTCCTACCAAATCTGTGCCTACCGCCCCATATGAAATACGGGAAGGGAAGAGACCATATCTTAATTTTATTAAGATATGGGGTTGCCCGGCCTATGTCAAAAGACAAAAACCATACAAACTCGAGGCAAGGTCTGTTTTGTGTAAGTTTGTTGGATATCCCAAGCATTCGCGAGGGTATATCTTCTACCACAGTGAGGAACAAAGGGTGTTTGTTGCTCAACATGCCACCTTTTTAGAAAAGGAATTTCTTGCAAAAGAGATTAGTGGCCCTGAGGTAGCACTGGAAGAAGTTCCAGCTATACAAACCACAACAGAAGATTTGGTAGAACCAGAGGATTCGGTAGTTCCCGATGAACCCCAGCCACTCCGCCGATCTAGTAGGGTTCATCGCCCACCTGAGAGATACTACGGTTTTCTCATGGATGGTGGGAGCGAGGATTGCATCATGGAGGATGATGACCCAACTAGCTTCGAGCAGGCCATCACGAGTGGGGACTAAGTAAAATGGCTGGATGCTATGCGGTCCGAGATGGAATCCATGTACACCAACAAAGTATAGACTTTGGAAGATGCTCCTGAAGGGATAAAACCCATTGGGAGCAAGTGGATCTTCAAGAAAAAACTTGGTGTAGATGGGAAAGTGGAGACTTTCAATGCTAGACTTGTTGCAAAGGGTTTTTGTCAAAGACCAGGTGTGGACTATGACGAAACCTTTTCTTCAGTGGCTATGCTTAAATTCATCCGGATCATGCTTGCCATCGCTGCATATCATGATTACGAAATCTGGTAAATGGATGTTAAGACCGCCTTTCTAAACGGTGATTTAGAAGAGTGCGTGTACATGACTCAGCCAGAGAGCTTCGTAGATAGTGGGAGCAGCGGTTGCATTATTCATCATTATCATCTTTGCATTATTCATCACAAAAGGATTATTCTTTATTCATTCATCTTCTTCCTTCTTCTTTTGATAAAAAAAACTTTCTAGTTTTTTCTAAGTGATAATTATGTGTGAGAAAAAGATTACAAATGAGAGCCAAAAATCCTACTTCATTATCCTTATCTATCCTTGCCATTTAGATGAGGGTGTTCACTTCATTTAGTGAGTGTTAGCTTGTGTTAATGAAACTTCAAGGTAGATCATCTTTGTTATCGAAGATCGGAAGCAAGCTTGCATCTTTCTCTTCGTGGAGCCTCTCGAAAGTCCGGAACACGATGATCGCAGTGAAGGGACCACAACACGGAGCTTATGAAGTGAAGGACCGGATCTACAAAGGTTGTAATCCCTCTCAC
Source organism: Agapanthus africanus (assembly GCA_030015575.1). NCBI lineage: Eukaryota > Viridiplantae > Streptophyta > Magnoliopsida > Asparagales > Amaryllidaceae > Agapanthus > Agapanthus africanus. The sequence continues at coordinate 501,248,447 of CM057345.1, forward strand.
TTAGTGTTAAAGAGTTTAACATGCTTGTTTTCGCCTAATCTCTAGTTTAAAGATCTTGTTAAGGGTTGTTCGGCACGGCTAAATTTTAATCGGGCATGGATGATGCCTCGTAAAACCTTGTGGTTGTGCCTAGTAACCCTACACACTCTATCCCTCTCATGTGTTGAGAATCCTAGAGTGTATTGAGACAATGTAATCACACACTATCTCTACTTTATCTTGAGCACCTAGGTTAGCAAACTAGTTGTTCGAGTTGCTTCGGTTTGAAACGGGAGCCCGTATAAAGGATCCTCGACGTGGATCGTCTTCGACGAGGGAGACCGTTGTCACGACCCGAAAAATTAGCTCGTGACCAGCACTTGAATCACGCAACGTCTAAAGGCGTAACGGAATTCAAGTAAGCTGAAACCCAGAAAGCTAAACCTTTTAAGAAAAATAAAGGAGGTGAGGTTTTAAAATAAAGGTATAATGAAATCAAGTTTTCTTAATGCATAAAAAGAACATGAATGATGCAAGTGAAATTTACTAGTTTGAAAACATGTTTCGTCTTTTAAAAATTTCGGCAGCACCTCCTTTGTATATTTTGATCTAAAACCACAAATACATAAGAATGATAAAGGCATCCCCAAGCGGGAGCTAACTCTTCACCAAACGGCGGATCACAACTATGCAATACAATATAAATAAGTATACGACGCCCAACAGCGAAGTTCACCACAGAAAGATAATTAAAAAGCAAGACAACAAAACCACAAGTAGCGAAAAACTCCTCGCTCTAAGTCTCGCAACCACAATCCCACTAAGTCTCATTACTTATACAATTTACTAAATTTGATTGATGGAGTTAAATAGATACAATAATGAAATATAGATACAAGAGTGGGAATGATACAAATATCCTACCTACCAATGCAAAACACCCGAATGCAACTGTGTGCCAGCGAAGCCGCTACCGATCCAAGCGGTCAACCTGCAAGAACTGTGGCACAACGGGGGTGAGTTGCCAACTCGTGAGTAGAAAAATATCAACAGATAGAAATCGAATAAACAACGACTCCTAGGTCGACTATATCATAAAGGTAATACTATGATATCTAGGGTGACCGGGTCGGTATATGTGCTAACAGGGTAGTCAATACCTATATGCATGTGGATAACATCCAACAGTAATAATCAATGCATGTATGCATGTGGATCTCGTCCACCCATATAATCAATGTATGTATACACGTAAATATCATAACAGAGTGTGCATGGAAGTATGAGGATATATATCAACGGTGTCCCTCACGACACATCAAAATCATGGAATCTGAGTGCCAAGCATCGACACTCGAAAACATCATGAAAACCGTGCCCAGCATCGGCATGTAAATCCTCATATATCGGGCTCCGTCAGTCCGGATCGGCCCACGGGCTCCATCAGTCCGGATCGGCCCCTGTCATCTCTCGACTCCAGTCGGTATCCTCCAGATATCCGCCGAGCCCAAATACTATCACCGGTAAGTAGTAGTCCCTCTGCCAGGCTCATCGTCATCCACACGAAATCTCTCTCTCGCCCCGGGGTACCATACCGGGTCCACCATATACCCGCAAACGGAATCATCTGCCTCCTCGAATCAGGTTTCACATATCACACGTCTCAGAACCGAGAAGACGCATGGTGGACGCACTGAAATATCATATCAAGAGAAACCGGGTTTTTAAAACAGTGCATGCTTTCTTTTGAAATAGCCACGGTTCTCAAATCCAGAAATCTCATGAAAACAGCATATCTCAATGCGTAAAATCATAAAGAATGATGTATGCGACATATGATAGAAATGTAAGCATATCCATATATCATGCAACATAGAACAGTGATATGACATATTTAAGGAAAACCGCTCTTTAAATGATTCCAGTTTTTAAAATATAACATGCGGTTCCCAATTTTCCAATAAAACCAGTTATCTGTGTAGGCACAATATGTATATGCGCAAGTATAGAGGTATCAATGTATATATGCACCAATATGAATATACAATGTGTATGTGCGCAAAATATGGATGTATCAATGTATATACGCAAGCAGGTTATGCGAAGAGTCATATCATGATGCAGCAATCCTACTGTGTAGTGACATGGCAATTATTGATGATGAAGTGTGTGAGCCTACAATCAATGTACGTGTAACATACGCATCATCGATAATAGTGCAGGTGTACTAGCACAAGTATAAGTAATGCGATACGAATAACATGAATGCAGCATAAGGTAAATCATATGCAAATGCTGATGGGTATACGTATCTAACATATGTCTAAGTCGATGAATCTAACAATCGGCATCTAGCCTCACAGCATCACGTACGGTATAATCCATCGTACGACATCCTCTAGTCAAGGGTATGGATCAATCAATCAAGTCAAACCCATCACGCACGGAAAATCATCGTACGACGGCTTTAAGCTAAAAGGGATCCTATCATCCTATAAGACAAATGAGGGTACGGCCTAATATCATGTACGGCCTATCATCCATAATTCACAACAATCTATATATGTACTTATATCTATGTACCTATGTCCCGGTTCACGTCCGCAATAATCTCATATCAGGGGACCGGCAGGGTATAAATCATCTCGATCGACTCGCATCCGTATACCAACATATCGTCATATCATCATATCATATATCATCATATCCGTCTTATATTCTTTCATCGCATTTATATCTCACAACAAATCGAATTTACATAAACATTCTATCCCTACTAAGTATAAGTATCTAATCTAATATACACACCCGAACCATACATGCAGATTTTAAAAGAAGCGAATCATAGTTTTTGAAAATAGGGGTTACGGTGTTTTTAAGGAAAAGATATCATTTGAAAATCCATAACATCCCTCAAGGTATATATTTAGAAGATACATACGATTCTTCGGTTTAGAAAAAAAGGTATGGTTCGGATGACACATCTACATCGACTATCTAGTCCTACAATACCCTAAACGGCAATATCGTCAAATATCATCCTCAATTCCCGTCATCACATAGTAGCCGTATTATATTATCTCTAACTATCCTTAGTTTCTAATATAGCATCACTAACCTTTAATTATAACCCTACTTTCTAAATCTAGGTTTTCCTAACCATAAGCTACAAATCGGACTCCACCAAAACTTTGCGGGGGTGCTATACGCCATCCACCCGACTTCCCCTGTGGATATAGATCCACTCACCTTGCTTCTTGCTTGCCGAATTCGATGACGCCACGCTCCGTCGCCTCGGAATCCACATGAAGGTACCTACAATAATTAAACAGTCGCAATGCGTATTAAAAACAAGGCGGAAAACCAATCGGCACACGTTTCGCTCATAGGTTAAAACCTATAGCTTCGCGTGCAAAACACGACAATTAACCCTGGTCGTCGACGTCCAAACGCCACACGACGGAAACACAATACCAAATACCAAAATCAAGTCAAAACGAAGTCGTAAAACAATGCATCAACTCATGGAAATGGTCCCAGATTTTACCCTAAGCCAAATTGGTCAATTCTGCATATATGGGAGGTCTAATTTACATCTAAAGGGACCCCAAAACAAATACGAACCAATTCCAACCTAGTCCGGCCGCAATTTGCGTCCAGATTGAATAAATCCGCGGCCATGGTTCAGGGGTTGGGGCTCGGGTCTTGGTGGTAGCTTCCTAGGTGCCTGCACGACTCCCAGTAATTGCTAAATCATTTCTAGTGCCCCCGGGTTGCTCCAGATTCCAAAATACCCTCACATTTCACACATTTATCTGATGTCGGGATTTCTAAATCCGTGTTTTGGGTCTCTAGGCTCTGGTCCAGGTCAAGAATCACCTCCTAAGTCTCAATGACAGCCACAAAACATCACCAATTTCAAACAACACTCAAACCCTTTACTAGGTTTTCCCAAGGTTCACTAAACATCACTATTTCACCTCTAAACTTGCATAAAGGTAAAGTGAATGAAACACTATGCTAAGGGTGATGAAATTACCTCACTTGGGCAACCCAAGAAAAACCCTAGTTTGCCAAAGTTGTCCAAATCCCACTTTTCTTGGTCCAATGTGAAGGGGGTGTAGAGGGGATCAATTTTTGTGAAAGGGAATTAGGATTTTGGTGGAGTTTTTGAGGTGGAACTCTAGGGGTGAAGTGGAGGGAGATGAAGATGAAGAGGATAAGAAGAAAGGAAATGGGAAGGGGCATGGGCTGCTGCCCTCTTTCTCTCTCTCTCTCTCTTATTCTAACTCTCTCACTCTATTATTACCCTTTTGCCCTTCTCTTCTTACCCTTTTCTTTTTATTAAAAACCCAAGTCACAAAATACCCAAAATAACACAAGAACACAACATATAATCACCACATAACGTGACATGGTGCACTGGTCACGAAAAACTGTAGAAATGCGGATTTGGCTTAATCGCGATTAGCAGTGCACTAATCGGGTTTTTATCAAAACTGCATATAATAAATTTTTAAAATGCCAAATCCTTTAAATATATTATTAAATGAATAAATCATTTTAATTTTTCAATTATTTCATAATTATTGGTATATATTTATACCCTTTTTCGAAAACCCCAATTTCGTAAATCGAGCAGTTTTCGGGAAAAATATTATTTTAATATTAAATTCCAAAAATAATATTTTATATTTTCTGAAATGTTACAACCGGAGAGCGAGCTTGTTTGGGGGCAGCCGCGAGGAGCTTGGGAAGAGATTGAAGACCGAAGGACACGGATCGATCAGTATAATCTCTGAACACTTTACAGTAGTTTGCTAGTAAACGGTTAATGGCACGATCCGGGTAATTGGTTATGGTAGCACCAAGTTTTACAAATTTTTGTTCCGCGTTTGGCCATGAATTGATGGCCGAGGTGCTGCCGTAACCCAACATAATCAATGTCGAGGTAAAGCTGGGAGAAACATGGGTTCAATACGCGATCCGGTGGCAGAACCTATTGTCTAAGTGCGAACAGCGCATTGAAGAATATCCTGCCATGGGCATGTTCATCTGGACCCTTGATCCTCAAACGACCGTGTCCCAGTTCATGACGTTTTTCAAGCCAACTACCTTCCAGGCTCTGATAGACAAACTAGCCCAAATGGACCAGATGGGCCATGGGCCTTCCTCCTCAAATAAGGACCTTTGAAATGCTAACGGTAAAGGGAAAGCAGCCTTCATTGCTAACACGCAACAACAGCCGAGTGGCCCAAAACCAGCCGAGTGCTCACCAAAACAACGCGCGTCTGCGCCCGTCCTTGGAAGAAAGGCTAGGACGTGCTTACTCGTTTCCCCGCGACAAGACGTGGAGACTGTTCGAATTGGCAATACGTAATAAACTCATCACATTGCCTGACCCACGGCGTCCACCGCAACCCGGCGACGTCTATTTGTTCATATCAGATTTTTGGATTTTCATACCGCCCAATTTTTATCACATTGCATATCGGTAGGTACTCTTGAGCCGTGTTTGCTAGTCAATTGCAGGATACAGGTTCTCGGCTCTAAACGGTGAAATTCATGAAAAAACACGACAAAACCCGGGTTCCTGCCAACCACAGATAAAACACGGGTCTCCGCTCATTATCCGTCTGTTACCACACACCAGTTTAAGAGACAAAATGGCAAATCATTGTCATTTTCATGCACAAGGCTCAATGGCAACACAAGATCCAAGAAATCTACGCGGAGATCGAGGAAATCATGACAAAAAGATCCACATCCAATCATCTTTTGACTTGCTGAAATTCTGGACAACTTGTGGAGAGATTCTGAGAAAAAAAGTGTACCAAACTGATCCAAACATCAACACTAAGAAGCACAAAAAATACGAGGATCCAACTCCTCTAAAGCGCCGCGGTTCCGCGGCATTAGCATGCTTAGGCCGCGGAACCGCGGCCGTACGGTCTCCTCAGTTGACTAAACTTCAGGGTTATTTTGGTCTTTTCATGTAAAGGCAGAATTTTGCCCTAGATTTCCAGTTCCCTGCCTATAAATAGCCCAGAACCTTGTGAAGCCAAGGGTGCATAATCTTGTATTTTAGATTTTAGGTTTTAGTTGTTGTTCTTCCTCCTCCTCTCATCTCTTCTCCATTAAAAAACTTGTAGTGAGCTTTTGTGAGTGAAGAATGATGAATAAAGAAGTTCATTGTGTTATTATACTTATCTTGCTCTTGTTATGTACATTACTTGTAATCTTTAATTGATAATTTAGTTGTTGTTATTTCTTGTTGTTTCTTTCTTTTCTCTTTTTCTTTATCCTTAAAACAACCATGGTGCTTACGCTTGATCCTTGCTAAGGTGAGGTCGCAAATAGCTAGTTGTTATCTTCTAATCTCTTTCTTTCTATCTTCCTCTTTGTTTTATTTTCTTTTCATTATGATGTGTGAGTAGTTTCCATACTTGTTAGGGTAGGATAAGGGAAGTTTGAGAGAATGAAATCTCTCTCACTCTTTCCTTGCCCAACATCTTAAATCAACTCCCGTTAATTGAACCACAATCCTCTCCCTACGGCACCCTATCCTACATGATAGCGGTGATTCCGTAGTGAGACCGGTTGTGGTTGAATTAACCGGAGGTTATGGCTAAGAGCCAAGAACGGACGGACAAGCACCAAAAGGAAGAACTTAAGCGTTGGAAAGCCTAGCTTATACTCGCAAGTTCCTTCCTAGTCGTGCTAATCCCCGTTGTTGCCGATTAACGTAACACCGATATTAAGAGTGGCAACGAAAGAAGTGAGCGACTCCTAACTCAAACTAACCTAATCCTAACCCTAACAAGCTCTCTTTACATATCATTTTAACACTTAGATAATCACAAACAAATCTGGAAAATTGGACTTAACTCGTTAAAGCACATAGAAAAAGATTCCCATCTCCCTGCGGACGACCCGTACTCAACCGGCTAGCTACAAGCGAAACCGTTTTGATTGCGGTAATTAATTAAACTTGAACACGCAGAATCTCTAACAATCAGCGACGTCAACAACCCTAATTACTGCTCATATCACAGAATTGTGAGCCACCCAATTGAAGATTGCTACGTCTTCAAAAACTGGGTCGAGAACCAGTATCAACAGGGGAAATTTGTGCTGTCTGGTAACTGGAAGGTAAGCCCACCCTAGAAGCACATTCCTAAAAAGGTGGATGCGCATGGGGCATCATGCTCACTCATGGAAGAAACTCCATGGAAAGTCGTTCTTTCAGCGAAAACCAAAAGAATGCTGAAGGATCTGCATGCATGTCCAGCAGTCAGGTGGAAAAGCCCACTTGAACCCGAAATAATCGAAGGGACGCTAAAATCTCGTCCCGCACCAAAAATTGTTGACGAGGGGAAAACCCCCAAGTCAAGCTTTCGAAGTCTTCGAAGAAAAAGAAGAAGACCAAGAAGCATGTTAGTCTATGGTAGCGCCCCGGCCGTCAATCCGAGGCCACATGCGGAACAAAAACTTTTTACGAAACCGGCACTATCGTAGTTTTTCACCCGGATCGAACCATTAACACAAACTAGCTAACTAGAAAAATGATAGAAAGGCTATACCGATCGATCCGTGTCCTTCGGTCTTTAGCCACCATCTCTTGCTCCTCGCGGCATCTCCGATCTCGTTCGATCTCCGGTCTCCTCGTCGAAAAGGGCACCACATCAAGAAGTCTTTTTACGGGTTCCCACTTCAAACCGAAGCAACTCGGACATGAAGTTTGCTAGCCGACATGTCCAAGGTGAAGTAGGGAATGAGTGTGATAACTTTGTCTCAAAACATCCATTGATTCTCAACACATGAGATTATATGGATGGAGGTTGAAGATGATGCCATGGTGGAGATTGTGAGCTCAAGAAGAAAGAGGAAGAAGAAGAGCTTTCTTTTATTATTGTGTTGGAATGAAAAATGAGAGTGCTAGAATGAAATCTCAAGACCAACCACAAGCCTAATGGCTGCCCTCCCTCTCTCCCCATATCATTTCAACACAATAATCAATCAAAAAGGTGACATTTGCATAAATAAAATGAAGGGATGCTAGGCACTGCCACAAGGGTCTATAAGGCATCAACCATGCCCGATTTAAAATTTAGCCGGGCCGAACAACCCAAAGCCGGATCTTTAAACTAGAGTTTATGCGAAAACAAGCATGTTAAACACTTTAACACTAAGTGAGAGAGATTACAACCTTTGTAGATTCGGTCCTTCACTTCTTAATATCCGTGTTGAGGTCCCTTCGCTGCGATCATCGTGTTCCGGACTCTCGAGAGGCTCCGCGAAGAGAAAGATGCAAGCTTGCTTCCGATTTTCGATAACAAAGATGATCTACCTTGAAGTTTCATTAACACAAGCTAACACTCACTAAATGAAGTGAACACCCTCATCTAAATGGCAAGGATAGATGAGGATGATGAAGTAGGATTTTTGCTCTCATTTATACTCTTTTTCTCACACATAATCATCACTTAGAAAAAGCTAGAAAGCTTTTTCGTGAAAAGAAGAAGGAAGAAGAAGAATAATAAATCATAATCCTTTTGTGATGAATAATGAAAAGAAGATAATGATTAATTATGCAACCATGGTCAACTAAACCTTTGTAGAGATTTTACTAGGGCTAGGGTTTGGGTTGGGTTAAGTATGAGTCACTTGAAAATATCTTACATAAAACAAAAAGGAAAACCTTCTAGAAGGTTCATGAAGCAACTAACCCAATTCAAACCCTAACCTTGTTTAATCTCCACTAATCATGTTGCATTAATAATCATATCATGTTACAATATTATATATCATATATATAATATTTATTGTAACAAAATAAAATAATACAATTAACATATATCGAATATATATCAATGTATTACCCGAGTGAGAAAAAGAATCTTTTAGTGAGTTAATATTAGTTAATGTAATTTAATATATCATATATATAATTATACATTAAATCATCGAATCAACACTTGATCCGACAATCCGGCTATATCGCATATAACCGACTAATATACCATTTACTGATTCATTGAATCAACACTTGATCCGATGACCCGGCTGATATCAAATATCGCGAGAATAGAATACGGTATCTCATATCGCATTATCCTCGGTCCTGCACATATCACATATGTGCCCCTACTCCATTTTGCCTGAGTCAAGAAACCTCTGTGTAGGACTCTAAAGAATCGTCAATACGCCGGCAGTAGGTGATGATCATATCAAACACCCACAAGCTACAAGCGGTCAGCTAAACGTAACAGCCACCCAGGTATTGAGCGCTCAGAAGATCAACAAGCAAGCCTGTACATTCTCCTGTGAATCCAATCAGTAACACTCCCGTACAGTCCGGTCTCGTCGTCTGATATGTCGCACATCTCGCCTAGGGGTGGTAAACGTCAGACCCCAGTAGCTCGATAAGTCATGTCGATATGAAGTCTATAACAGTTCGAGAAACTACTAATAACACTTACCAGTAAATCTCAGCAACCCTGGCCAGGGATTTCCAGTTATAGCCAATCGAACACAGCACAACATCAACTCCCTAGACCGGGAGAGACGAATCCCCTCCTATCGCTCATTGCCTCCATGTGATTCGGGACTGTACCCAAAAGCCACCTTTTTGCACGCCCTCTTGGACGTGGTATGATGGAAATCAAAGCACAGTAGGAATCACACAAGACTCTATGACGATCTCAGGTCACCAGTGTCACCGGAGAACTGCCATCTGACGTGAGGTATAATACCATCTGGGAGTTCTCGGCGAGTCCGTCCAGTGTACCCAGTCTCCACTGAGCACCCGTACACCATCCTTGATGTCAAACACCGATGGATATGGGATCATCCATCGCCCATCATATGGGTCAAGATGCGTATACGCTAGTCTACTCTGGTGCATCGATGCCCTGTCTCGATATACCCTCGACTAGGAACAGTTATAGGATGTACCCGTCGACTACCGTGGCCCCACTAGTATGATCTCATCATAGTCCCAGTAGTCGAGTACATATCCTAAGGGCTTTATCAACATGTAACATAGAGACAATCAATGTACATGTTAAGATAAAGTACAACCAGATAGCATACTATCATGTCGAGCAAGAAAGTCCTCCCTATATATGTCCAAGCATCCATTACAATATACATCGTATGTACAGTAATGGCCTCTAGGGCATACATATAACTAACAATCTCCCACTTGTACTAGGGCCATCTGTTGTGGTATCACATACCCAACAATTAGCTGTGGTTGAATTATCTCATACTCAACCATCCCATAAGAGTCTCTACTGGGAAAAAGGCCTTTGTGAGTGGATCCGCGCTGTTGTCCTCTGTGTCTACTCTCCTAACCTAGATCTCCCTGGAGATCAACCATCTCTATGATTAGGTGATACCGCCTAAGAATTATATCTGGATTTCTAATGGGACGGGGGGGTTCCTTGGAAAAAGCCACAACTCCATTGTCACACAATGGTAGGAACGAAGTTCATCTCAGGAACTTATAAATATCCAGACTGCCTCTTTGGTAGCATCCTTGGTAACGATGTATCTTGCCTTTGGTCGTCTAGTAAGTCACGGTATCTAGCTTGGAACTCTTCCAACATACCGTCTCTCCACTGAGGGTAAAGACAATGCCTGCGACTGACATTCAGTCGTCCTTATCACCCCGGAACCTTTCCAGTGATTCTCCCCAGGATCGATTGATACCATCTCACTACAACTGTGAGTATCCTAACATCCAATCAGATCTATCTCATAAATCCAAAACCCAGGATTTAGTAGGTATCACTTTGATCTTATATGGAGAATCCTTATGATAAGCGGAGATTGACCGAGCGTAGCATAGGAAACTCCTTCCCTATCAAGAGTATGTCATCCACGTACTCTACGAGGATCACCACCATACTCCCTACTACCTTTTTGTATATACAAGGTTCATCTACCATTTTGATGAAGTCAAACTGTTAGTTATATGTATGCCGTAGAGGCCATACTATACATAGGATGTATATTGTAGTGGATGCTTGGACATATATAGGGAGGACTTTCTTGCTCGACATGATAGTATGCTATCTGGTTGCTCTTTACCTTAACGTATACACTGATTGTCTCTCTGTTACATGTTGGTAAAGCCCTTAGGATGAGTACTTGACTATCTAGACTATGATGCGGATCATACAAGTGGGGACATGGTAGTCCATAAGTACATCCTTCAAGGTCCCTAGTCGTGGGTGTATCGAGACAGGGCATCGATATACCAGAGTAGACTAGCGTATACCTTCTCGACCCATACAGATGGGCGATGGATAATCCCATATCCATTGGTGTTTGACATCAGAGATGATATACGGGTGCTCAGTGGAGACTGGGTACACTGAACGGACTCGCCTAGAACTCCTAGATGGTATTATACCTTACGTCAGATGGCAGTTCTCTGGTGACACTGGTACAGAGTAGTCTGTTGACCCGAGATCGTCATAGAGTCTTGTGTGATTCCCATTGTGCTTTGATTTCCACCTTACCACGTCCAAGAGGGCGTGCAAAACGGTGGTTTTTGGGTACAGTCACTAATCACATGGAGGCAATGAGCGATAGGAGGGGATTCGTCTCTCCCGGTATAGGGAGTTGATGTTGCGCTGTGTTCGATTGGCTATAACCGGAAATCCCTGGCCAGGGTTGCTGAGATTTACTGGTAAGTGTTACCTGTAGTTTCTCGAACTGTTATAGACCTCATATCGACACGACTTATCGAGCTATTGGGGTCTGACGTTTACCACCCCTAGGCGAGATATGCGACATATCAGACGACGAGACCGGACTGTACGGTAAGTGTTGCTGATTGGATTCATAGGAGTGTGAGCGGGCTTGCTCGTCGATCTTCTGATCGCTCAATACCCGGGTGGCCGTTACGTTTAGCAGACCGCCTGCGGCTTGTGGGTGCTTGATATGATCATCATCTGCTGCCGGCGTATTGACGAGTCTTTAGAGTCCTACACAGAGGTTTCCTGGCTCAAGCGAAACGAAATAGGAGCGCATATGAGATATGTGCGGGACCGAGAATAATACCAGTATGTGATACTGTATTCGATTCTCGCGATTTGTGACATTGATCGGTTATATGCGATATAGCCGGGTTATCGGATCAAGTGTTGATTCGATAAGTTGTTACTATTGATATTAGTCGGTTATATATGATATGACCGGATCATTAAGTCAAGTGTTGATTTAATGATTTAATGTATACTTATATATTTGTTATATCACTTTACATTAACTAATATTGGTTCACTTAAGATGTTTTTCTCACTTGATGTGCACATTGTATATGTGATATATTTTTGTGCACTTGATTGTATCATGTTTGATGATACATGCAAACTTGGGTGTATGTTTGATTTAAACCTTGGTTAAGTAAATGGTTAGGGTTTTTATTTATTTATTTATTTATTTATTTGGCATGAAATAAAATGGTGGCTTTCTTTGGATTTACTTGAAACTTCATGAAGCTTTGACCATTTTGTTTCTTTCCTAAACCTAACCATTCACCTAACCTTGGTTTATTCTCTACACTTAACCATGGTTGATAAAATGATAAGAATGACTTTATTTCCATTTATTCAATTATTCTTATCATATTATCTTCTTCTTCTTCTTCAAGAAGAAAGAAGCTTGCTTGCTTCAATGGTGACTTGACAAAAAGAGTGAGAAATCCAATTCTAAAGTGAACCCAATTCCTATTTCTTCATCCTCTACCACTTGCCAAGTAGTATAGGGTGTTTTCTTCACAAGTTTCATGACTTGGTGAAGTTGGAGCTTGATCTTGTGTTGCCTCGACGTAGATCATCTGCGGCATCAAAGTCGACGACCTAGCCCGATCATTTCTTCGACGAAACCATTACTAGAGTCCGGGATCCGATGATCACAGCGGAGGGACATCATCACGGAGCTAAGGAAGTGGAGGACCGGATCTACAAAGGTTGTATTTCCGTTCACTTAGCACTAAAGTAGTTTACTAGCTTGTAGTTTCGCCTATTCTCTAGTTAACGATCCGTGTTAGGGTTTCTCGGCACCGGAAAAATTTGAATTTAGCATGGTTGATGCCTTGTGAGACCTCATTAGTGTTCCTAGGAACCCTACAGTGGTATCAGAGCCTAGCTTGAGCTTTAGGCAAAGTGTAGACGAAGTTAGAAGTCCGATCGAACCCGTAAACCCCGACAAAACCCTTCTCTGTACATTTTTCAAAACAGTGGATTTTTGTGAATTAAAAATTCTCAGAAAAACAAGCAGGAAAAACTATGAATTACTGTGAAGTACGGTCCTCTAAGTCAATAATTTGACCGCGGAACCGCGGCTAAATCATGGGTTTGGCGGCGGTTCCGCGGCCAAAATTTAGACTTAGTCCCTGAAATTTCATATATTTATTCTTAGGTCCTTTCTTGGCAATTTTTTATGGGAATTTTTTAATTCCACTCAAGTGTTGAGTTTTCTAGGGTTTTATTGGGGACTCGTTAATTTGATCGGATAATTTAACTTCGTTTATGTTTTTCCGGATATTTTAGAAACTGTTAAAAAATTCGACCGGATATAAATACCCACTTTTCCCCTGCCGGGAAATTTCTAAGTGTTGGATTTTTCCGTAGTTTAAGAATGTTCTAAGTAGTGCAAGTAACGCGATGGACTCTCTAGAAGACAACAAACCTTAACTCGATTATGTGACCGTCTTGAACTGCCCTTTGAACCTTAGGGTTTGGGGCAGTACGGCGTGCCACATGTGAGGCGTTGGCTTGACCCTTCTACGGCTGGACCGTTGGTACTGTGGCATGAAATTGATGTTTTTAAACTTATTTCAAGTGTTGAAAACCATTCGGGAAAACTTGGGTGTTTGACTGTTCGATCGGAAAGTTTAACATTTTTTATTTATCCGGAATGTGATACAATATTTGGAATCCACAAGTAGTTATGAGATAACTGAATTGAATGTTATAAATATAGCAGTTTAGTCTCACTTGATTGGTTGCCACGGAATTTTGATGTGATCAAAAGTCCGTCGCAATCACGTAGCGTACGCGGATACTCGCCGGGTAAACTTAATAGACAACCACACCCCAAAGCCCCGACCAAGTGACTGTAGGAGAACCCCGTCGCCGAAAGCATCTGTTCGGGTGCTCACGGCAGCGGTGTTCCGCCTTGATGCACTTCGTCGTTGGCGTCGGGGGTGCGGCCGCCTACTAAAGTTTGCGACGAGCATTCGATCAGGATGTCGGGAATCTTGTTGAATTGCCCGACTTGATATTGAAAAGTGTTTTCGATAAAGAGACTAAAATGCGGAGTTTATAATTGTTAGGCATGCATTGTCTATGTAATTCATTTGATTAGGCATGCGATGTCTAAGGAGGTTGTGGATTCCAACTGTTGTAGTTTTACACTTTCTTTTCTGCGACCGTAAGTGTAATATGTGATATCGCCGGTTTCGTTGCTATATGTCAACGACAATTGGGATACGCATGTTTACTTACGTTGATGACATGTGATGTTATGTGTTGCTGGATATGTTATATTGGATCGTCGTGTTCGAATAGCCGGGGGTTTTTATGTGAGATGAGTGTTTTTGCTTTTAATTCATGTAAAAACTTGTATGTAGTATTCTTTTATTGGGGCACTTCCAGGTTGCGGAAGATGTCACATTTTGTATATTATTTACTTTTCCGCACTAGGATAAACCCAAGGAGGGGAGCACAAGTAACCGGGTTCTGGAGTCCAGTGGGAGACCAACTCGAGGAGTCGAGTCCGGGTCTCCTAACTCTAGAATTGGTAGGGTTGCTTGCCGCTCTCGTAGGGGTCTAGGGGTGTGGGTTTGGCTATTCATCGCGACCGTGGAATCCGTGTTTTATACTGGCTCGTATTGAAAACACGGACGTCCTAGTATATCCAATGTTTTATATGATTCTTCTGCTGCGATATCTGTGATGTGATCATTTGATGTTCTGTGATAAATACTGTATATAGTATATATGATATATTATATAGACGTTACTTATGTTTTACACCCGCACTAGCCCTGCCCCGCTCTGTCGTTAGTTACCTAACCTAACGGTGCACGAGAGGACATCGAGGCGAATGCGGATGGCATAAGTGTACGTCGTATTTATCTGTGATGTTTAGGTACTTAAATGATGGGACTTCATTAATGTGATTAATGAAATAAATGAAACCTAAAGATGTTGTGGAATCGAATTTCAAAAATAAAACAGGTAGCTACAGTTCTTGCTTTGCACAGCGGTATATATGATATATCCTGCACCTTATTCGATGAGGAAAGGGCCGACGATCCCTTCACCGGGAGTGACCCCTTTAGCAATAACTGGCAGATGCTACACACTCGGTTTGTCTTTTGATAGCTTCTATAGTTTCTGCTTTGCACAGCGATATATATGATATATCCCGCACCTCATTCAACGAGGAAAGGGCCGACAATCCCTTCACCGGGAGTGACCCCTTTAGCAAAACTAGAAAAGCCTAAAAAACACTCCATTTCAAAATCATTTGATTCTACAACGATATCAAGTTCATTACGTAATAGGTTTTCAGAAAAACCTGTCGTAGCCCTCCATCATTTCAGATAAGTAGTAGTTAGTATTCGTGCTGCGTTTGTTGGCCTTTGTCAAGGCGTAGTGTGCGGTAGCTGACTGGTGCTTATCTGCTTATGCATATGATGCAGATTGGGTTAGGGTAGTTGTGCGACCTTGTTGGCCTTTGTCAAAGGTCGTGCGGGTGGGTTTAATTCAATCAGGAAATGACGGGTTGAACTTGACTAGCATCCTATGGTTTGTTGGCCTTTGTCAAAGTCATAGGAGGTTAGGGCAAAATATTATCGGGAATTTCAAGTGTTGAAATTTGCAATGAGATTGCATACCTTCTATGAGATAGTTGGATCCCGATACCCACTGCGAGTAATTGTTACTCCTGGGAGAGTTTTACACTTTACAATTAGCCGATCTAGTAGGTGTCTAGAAAAGTGTCAACGAGGTTACGCCTCTGGGAAAACGAGATTTACATTAATTAGGTTCGTGCGAAAGCACGGGGGACCTCCCTCAAAGTACTGACACTGGCCTGGCTGAAAGATTGGCGAACTTGTAGTGTGTAATTAATCCCGGCTAGTCTTTCCTTTTAGGGTTTGAAGGAAGATTTGATAAAAACAGTGGGAGCCATCCTGATTAGATAAAATAATAACCAATCTATTCTTGCAAGAGCATACGCTGAGTGTTTTCTTCTCTCTCTCTCCAGGTAGCGACCAAATCACGCCTTAATCAAGATAATAATACGGATATTGACCGAACCCACTTGTTATACTGAGCTGGGGAACGTTGGTCCCGCTCCAACTTATAATTGTTATAAGACAGAGAAGGAAATAGGTGATTACCAGAATTCCCGTGCCACCCAAACGAAGAAAGTGCATGTGATGCATCTCCTTCGGGTGTGTTCATTATAAAGAACCGTTTCTCTGTATCTTCTACGTCCTGGGTATTTGATACCGGATCAGGATCCCAGATATGTAATCTGTTACATAGGGCTACAGAAAGGTAGAGAACTGAGAACGGGTGATAAGTTTCATGAGACAGAAAACGGTGCAAGTGTTGCAGCCAAGTCTATTGGTCACTGTCACCCTGTATTCCAAATATATTGATTCTGAACGAATGTTGTTAGATACCGAACCTGATATACAAAATCATATCAGTCTCCTTATTAGTAAAGAAATGATAAAATTTTGTATTGTTGGATAATGTTTTGAACATTTCCTATATCAAAAGTTGATCGGTTCAGGCACGTTATCTAAAAGCGTTGATGTTCTAAATCAAACTACAGTTCTTAGTATACAGAACACACACAAGAGGAAGAGTTCAGAAATGAACAAATCCTTCTTAAGGTATTGTAGACTAGGTCATATCAATGCGACCCGACTAGCTGAAGTTACATATAGATGCATATTTAAATCTGTTTGAATTTACATCTTGTGAAAACTTGACGGTCATGTCACAAAGACAAGATGACCACAGCTCCGTTTACTGGAAACAGAGAAAGAGTTAGTGAACTCTTAGGATGATACATGTTGATGTATGTAGGTCCCCTGTCTACACATGCCAAGACCGGTTCTTTGTACTTCATTAAATTCTCTGATGATCTCTTTAGATTCAGACATATGTTCCTGTTGAAACACAAGTCCGAACCTTTTGAGATATTCACAGAATATAAGTTAGAAGTAGAGAACCAAAATACGGGTATAAGTATTATGTCCTATGATGAGATCAGGGAGGAGAATACTTGTGCATGGAATTCCTGGACTATTCTAAAGGAGAATGAGATTCTCTCTCAGCATTACTCCTCCGTATACACCATAGCACGATGGTATATCGGGGCGGAACAATAGCACCATATGTGATAAGGTGTGCTCTATGATGAGTACTACTGAGTTACCTATTTCCTTTTGGGAGTTATGCACTTGAGAAGCTGCATACCTATTGAATAGGGTTCAAATCAAATCAGTTGCCTCCCACTTCATATGTGATATGGAAAGGGAAGAGCCCATATCTTAAGTTAGTTAAGATTTGGGGTTGTCCGACCTATGTCTAAAAGCAAAATCCGGACAAGCTCGAAGCAATGTCAGTTATGTAGAACTGGAAAGGTTCCAGCTATACAAACTACAGCAGATGATTTGGTAGAACCAAAGGATTCAGTAGAGACCAACGAACCTCAGCCTCTCCGCCGATCTAGTAGGGTTCCTCACCCACCTGAGAGATACTTCTGTTTCTTTATGACAGTAAGAGCGAGGATTGCATCATGAGATGATGACCCAACTAGTTTCGAGCAGGCCATCGAGAGTAGGGACTCTATAAGAATGGCTGGTTGCTTAGCGATCTGAGATGGAATCCTTATACACCAACAAAGTATGGACTTTGGTTGCTATATCTGAAGGGTTAAATCCCCATCAGGAGCAAGTATATCTTGAGAAGATTACTTGGTGTAGATGGAAAAGTTGAGACTTTCAAAGCTAGAATTGTTAAAGTTTTTTGTCATCGACCAGGCGTGGATAATGATGAAACCTTTTCCATTGGCTATGCTTAAGTCCATCCGGATCCTACTTGCCACGGCTACATACCATGACTGCGATATCTGGCGGTTGGGTGTCATGACTGCTTTTCTAAATGATGTTTTAGAAAAAGAGTCTGTAAATACACAGTCAGAGGGCTTCGTAGACAGTGGGAGCAGCGGAAACGTGTGCAAGATGTTTTATGTAATAAAGCAGGCATCGCGGAGTTGGAACATCTGTTTTGATGCAGTAGTCAAATAGTTTGACTTCATCAAAATGGTAGATGAACCTTGTATATACAAAAAGGGTAGTAGGGAGTATGGTGGCGATCCTCGTAGAGTACGTGGATGACATACTCTTGATAGGGAAGGAGTTTCATATGCTACGCTCGATCAATCTCCGCTTATCACAATGATTCTCCATATAGGATCAAAGTGATACCTCTTAAATCCTGGATTTTGGATCTATGAGATAGATCTAATTGGATGTTAGGAGACTCACTAGTTGTAGTGTGATAGTATCAGTTGATCCTGGGGAGAATCAC
Organism: Agapanthus africanus; assembly: GCA_030015575.1. NCBI lineage: Eukaryota > Viridiplantae > Streptophyta > Magnoliopsida > Asparagales > Amaryllidaceae > Agapanthus > Agapanthus africanus. The sequence goes on from CM057345.1 coordinate 501,267,064, forward strand.
TGGAAAGGTTCCAGGGTGATTATGACGACTGAATGTCAGTCACATGCATTGTCTTTACCCTCAGTAAAGGGACGGTATGTTGGAAGAGTTCCAAGCTAGATACCGTGGCATACTAGACGATTAAAGGCAAGATACATCGCTACTTAAGATGCTACCAAAGAGGCAGTCTGGGTGTATATTGGTTCATGAGATGAACTTAGTTCCTTCCATTGTGTGACAATGGAGTTGTGGCTTATGCCAAGGAACGTCCGTCCCATCAGTGATCCAGACATATTCTAAGGCAGTATCACCTGATCATGGAGATGGATGATCTCCAGGGTGATCGAGGTTAGGAGAGTAGACTCAGAGGACAACACGGCGGATCCACTCACAAAGGCCTTTTCCCAGAGAGAGACTTTTATAGGATGGTTGAGTATGAGATACTACAACCACTGCTATCAGATGGCCCTAGTGCAAGTGGGAGATTGTTAGTTATATGTATGCCCTAGAGGCCATTACTATACATAGTATGTATATTGTAGTGGATGCTTGGACATATATAGGGAGGACTTTCTTGCTCGACATGATAGTATGCTATCTGGTTACTCTTTACCTTAACGTGTATGCTGATTGTCTCTCTGTTACATGTTGGTAAAGCCCTTAGGATGAGTACTTGACTACCTGGACTATGATGCGGATCATACTAGTGGGGACATGGTAGTCCATAAGTACATCCTTCAAGGTCCCTAGTCGTGGGTGTATCGAGACGGGGTATCGATATACCAGAGTAGACTAGCGTATACCTTCTCGACCCATACAGATGGGCGATGGATGATCCCATATCCATTGGTGTTTGACATCAGAGATGATATACGGGTGCTCAGTAGAGACTGGGTACACTGGACGGACTCGCCGAGAACTCCCAGATGGTATTATACCTTACGTCAGATGGCAGTTCTCTGGTGACACTGGTACAGAGTAGTCTGTTGACCCGAGATCGTCATAGAATCTTGTGTGATTCCCACTGTGCTTTGATTTCCACCTTACCACGTCCAAGAGGGCGTGCAAAACGGTGATTTTTGGGTACAGTCCCGAATCACATGGAGGCAATGAGCGATAGGAGGGGATTCGTCTCTCCCGGTATAGGGAGTTGATGTTGCGCTATGTTCGATTGGCTATAACCGGAAATCCCTGGCCAGGGTTACTGAGATTTACTGGTAAGTGTTACCTGTAGTTTCTCGAACTGTTATAGACCTCATATCGACACGACTTATCGAGCTATTGGGGTCTGACGTTTACCACCCCTAGGCGAGATATGCGACATATCAGACGACGAGACCGGACTGTACGGTAAGTGTTGCTGGTTGGATTCACAGGAGTGTGAGCGGGCTTGCTCATCAATCTTCTGATCGCTCAATACCCGGGTGGCCGTTACGTTTAGCAGACCGCGTGCGGCTTGTGGGTGCTTGATATGATCATCATCAGCTGCCGGCGTATTGACGAGTCTTTAGAGTCCTACACAGAGGTTTCCTGGCTCAAGCGAAATGAAATAGGAGCGCATATGAGATATGTGCGGGACCGAGAATAATACCAGTATGTGATACTGTATTCGATTCTCGCTATTTGTGACATTGATCGGTTATATGCGATATAGCCGGGTTATCGGATCAAGTGTTGATTCGATAAGTTGTTACTATTGATATTAGTCGGTTATATGTGATATGACCGGATCATTAAGTCAAGTGTTGATTTAATGATTTAATGTATAATTATATATTTGTTATATCACTTTACATTAACTAATATTGGTTCACTTAAGATGTTTTTCTTACTTGATGTGCACATTGTATATGTGATATATTTTTATGCACTTGATTGTATCATGTTTGATGATACATGCAAACTTGGGTGTATGTTTGATTTAAACCTTGGTTAAGTAAATGGTTAGGGTTTTTATTTATTTATTTATTTATTTATTTGGCATGAAATAAAATGGTGGCTTTCTTTAGATTTACTTGAAACTTCATGTAGCTTTGACCATTTTGTTTCTTTTCTAAACCTAACCATTCACCTAACCTTGGTTTATTCTCTACACTTAACCATGGTTGATAAAATTATAAGAATGACTTTATTTCCATTTATTCAATTATTCTTATCATATTATCTTCTTCTTCTTCTTCTTCAAGAAGAAAGAAGCTTGCTAGCTTCAATGGTGACTTGAGAAAAAGAGTGAGAAATCCAATTCTAAAGTGAACCCACTTCCTATTTCTTTATCCTCGACCACTTGCCAAGTAGTATAGGGTGTTTTCTTCACAAGTTTCATGACTTGGTGAAGTTGGAGCTTGATCTTGTGTTGCCTCGACGTAGATCATCTTCGGCATCAAAGTCGGCGACCTAGCCCGATCATTTCTTCGATGAAACCATTACTAAAGTCCGGGATCCGATGATCACAGCGGAGGGACATCATCACGGAGCTAAGGAAGTGGAGGACCGGATCTACAAAGGTTGTATTTCCGTTCACTTAGCACTAAAGTAGTTTACTAGCTTGTAGTTTCGCCTATTCTCTAGTTAACGATCCGTGTTAGGGTTTCTCGGCACCGGAAAAATTTGAATTCGGCATGGTTGATGCCTTGTGAGACCTCATTAGTGTGCCTAGGAACCCTACACAAACTCTTTGACTACCACATCAAAACAGATGTTCCAACTCCGCGATACCTGTTTTATCACATAAAACATCTTGCACACGTTTCTGCTGCTTCCACTGTCTACGAAGCCCTCTGGCTGTGTACTTATAGACGCTCTCTTCCAAATCAACATTTAGAAAAGCAGTCATGACACCCAACCCTCTGGTTCTACCAAATCATCTGCTGCAGTTTGTATAGCTGGAACTCCTTCCAGTTCTACCTCATGAGCACTAATTTCTTCACGAGAAATTCCCTTTCACAAAGGTGGCATGCTGAGAAACAAAACATATTTTGTTCCTTGGTTTGGTAGAAGATATTCCCTTGCGAATGCTTGGGATATCCAACAAACTTTCACATATCTGACTTTGCCTCGAGCTTGTCCGGATTTTGCTTTTCAGACATAGGCCGGACAACCCCAAATCTTAACAAACTTAAGATATGGGCTCTTCCCTTTCCATATCACATATGAAGTGGTAGGCAACTGATTTGATTTGAACCTTATTCAATAGGTATGCAACTTCTCAAGCGCATAACTCCCAAAAGGAAATAGGAAACTCAGTAGTACTCATCATAGAGCACACCATATCACATATGGTGCTATTGCTCCGCCCCGATATACCATCGTGCTATGGTGTATACGGAGGAGTAATGCTGAGAGAGAATCTCATTCTCCTTTAGAATAGTCCAGGAATTCCATGCTCAAGTATTCTCCTCCTTGATCTCATCTAAGGACATACTACTTATACCCGTTTTTGGTTCTCTACTTCTATCTTATATTCTGTTAATATCTCAAAAGGTTCAGACTTGCGTTTCAACAGGAACATATGTCTGAATCTTGAGAGATCATCAGAGAATGTAATGAAGTACAAAGAACCGGTCTTGGCATGTGTAGACAGGAGACCTTACATACATCATCATGTATCAATCCCAAGAGTTCACTAACTCTTTCTCTGTTTCCAATAAACAGAGCTGTGGTCATCTTATCTTTGTGACATGACCGGCAAGTTTCACAAGATGTAAAATCAAACAAATTTAAATATGCATTTTACTGTAACTTCAGCTAGTCGGGTCGCGTTGATATGACCTAGTCTACAATGCCTCAAAAAGGATTCGTTCATTTTTGAACTCTTCCTCTTGTGTGTGTTCTGTATACTAAGAACTGTAGTTTGATTTAGAACGTCAATGCTTTTAGATAACGTGCCTGAACCGATCAACTCTTGATATAGGAAATGTTCAAAACATTATCCAACAAAACAAAATTATATCCTTCTTTTCTAATAAAGAGACTGATATGATGTTGTATATCAGGTTCGGTATCTAATAACATTCATTCAGAATCAATGTATTCAGGTAATACAGGGTGATAGTGACCAACAGACTTGGCTACAACACTTGCACCGTCTCTATCTCATGAAACTTATCACCCGTTCTCAGCTCTCTACCTATCTGTAGCCCATGTAACAAATTACATTTGCGGGATCCCGATCCGGTATCTCATACCCAGGACGTAAAGGATACTGAGAAACAGTTCTCTATAATGAACAGACCCGAAGAAGATGCATCAGCATGCACTTTCTTCATTTGGGCGGCACGGGAATTCTGGTAATCCCCTATTTCCTGCTCTGTCTTATAACAATTATAAGTTGGAGCGGGACCAACATTCCCCAGCTCAGTAAAACAAGCGGGTTCGGTCAATATATCCGTATTATTATCTTGATTAAGGCGTGACATGGTCGCTACCTGGAGAGAGAGAGTAGAAAACACTCACCAAGATTAACAAGATTATATTGGTTATCAATTTATCTAATCAGGATGTCTCCCACTATTTTAGTCAAATCTTCCTTCAAACCCTAAAAGGAAAGACTTGCCGGGATTAATTACATGCTACAAGTTCGCCAATCTTTCAGCCAGGCCAGTGCCGGTACTTTGAGGGAGGTTCCCCGTGCTTTCGCACGAACCTAATTAAAGTAAACCTCGTTTTCCCAGGGGCGTAACCCCGTTAACACCTTTCTAGACACCTACTTGATCGGCTAATTGTAATGTGTAAAACTCTCTCAGGAATAACTCTTACTCGCAGCGGGTATCGGGATCCAACAATCTCATAGAAAGTATGCAATCTCATTGCAAATTTCAACAGTTGAAATTCCTAATAATATTTTTCCCCAAGCAATCTATGACCTTGACTAAGTCAACAAATCATAGACCGCAAGTAAAGTTCAACCCGCCATTTCCCGATTGAATTAAACCCACCCGCACGACCCTTGACTAAGTCAACAAGGCCGCACGACTACCCTAATCCAATCGCATCATATGCTTTGCAGAAAGCACTAATCAGCTACCGCACACTACGCCTTGACTAAGTCAACAAACGCAGCACGAATACAAACTATTACTTATCTGAAATGACGGAGGGCAACGACAGGTTTTTAAGAAAACCTTTTGCGTAATGAACTTCATATCGTTGTAGAATCGAGTGATTTTAAATGGAATGTTTTTTAGGCTTTTCTAGTTTCGCTAAAGAGGTCACTCCCGGTGAAGGGATCGTCGGCTCTTTCCTCATCGAATAAACTGCAGGATATTTCATAAATATCACTATGCAAAGCAAGAACTATAGAAGCAATCAAAAGACAAACCGAGTTTGTAGTATCTGCTAGTTTCACTAAAGAGGTCACTCCCGGTGAAGTGATCTCGGCTCTTTCCTTATCGAATAAGGTGATGGATGTTCTACAAGGAACACCGCTATGCAAAGAAAGCACTAGAGCTACCAGTTTTTAAACAAGTTTCTACAACATCTTAGGTTTCTTTAATTTCATTAATCTCATTAATGAAGTCCCATTTTAATTTTGCTTCACAAGCATCAGATATGAAACGAAATCAACAATATATAATATATATCCCATATATATAATATAAACATTCGTCTCAGGCAGTAATATGATCTCATCACAGAATATTGCAGCAGAAGAACATATATGAAATATTGGATATACTAGGACGTCCGTGTTTTAATACGAGCACGTATAAAACACGGATTCCACGGTCGCGATGAATAGCCAAACCCACATCCCTAGACCCCTACAAGAGTGGCAAGCAACTCTGCCAATTCTAGGGTTAGGAGACCCGGTCTCGACTCCTCGAGTTAGTCTCCCACTGGACCCTAGAACCCGGTTACTTGTGCTCCCCGCCTTGGGTCTACCTAATGCAGAAAAGTAAATAATATACAATGGTGGCATCATCCTCAGCCCGGAAGTGCCCCAATAAAAGAATATTACATACAAATGAATTTTACATGAATGAAAAAGAAAAACTCTCATCTCACATAAAACCCCTGGCTATTCAAAACGCGACGATCCAATATAACATATCACAGCAACACATAATACCACATATAATCAACGTAAGTAAATATGCGTATCCCAATTGTCGTTGATGTATAGCAACGAAACCGGCGATACACCACATATTACACTTACGGTCACAGAAACGAAAGTGTAAAACTACAACAGTTGGAATCCGCAACCTTCTTAGACATCGCATGCCTAACCAAATGAATTCCTTAGACATCGCATGCCTAACAGTTATAAACCCCGCATTTTAGTCACATTATCAAAAACTCTTTTCAATATCAAGTCGGGCAATTCAACAAGATTCCCGACATCCTGATCAAATGCTCGTCGCAAACTTTAGTAGACGGCCGCACCCCCGAATGCCTTCAACGGAGTGCACTAAGGCGGAACACCGCAGCCGCGAGCACCCGAACGGATGCTTTTGGCGACGGGGTTCTCCTACAGTCACTTGGTCGGGGCTATGGGGCGTGGTTGTCTGTTAAGTTTACCCGGCGAGTATCCGCGTACGCTACGTGATTGCGACGGACTTTTGATCACATCAAAATTCCATGGCAACCGATCATCTGAGACTGAACTGCTAGATTTATAACATTCAAATTAGTTATCTCATAACTACTTGTGGATTCCAAATATTGTATCACATTCCAGATAAATAGACAATGTTAAACTTTCCGATCGAATAATCAAACACCCAAGTTTTCCCAAATAGTTCTCAACACTTGAAATTAGTTTTAAAACATCCATCACATGCTACAGTACCAATGGTCTAGCCGTAGAAGGGTCAAGCCAACGCCTCACTTGTGGCACGCCGTACTGCCCCAAACCCTAAGGTTTAGAGGCAGTTCAAGACGGTCACATAATCGAGTTAAGGTTTGTTGTCTTCTAGAGGGTCCACCGCGTCACTTGCACGACTTAGAACGTTCTTAAACAACGGAAAAATCCAACGCTTGGAAATTTTCCGGCAGGGGAAAAAGTGAGTTATTGATATCCGTTCGAACTTTTTAACACGTTCTATGAATTACCCGGACAAACTAAACGAACTTAAATTATCCGATCGAATCAACGAGTCCCCAATACAACCCAAAAAACTCAACACTTGAGTAGAATTAAAAATTCCCAGAAGAAACAGGAAACAGCTACGGACGTTACTGTAGAAAAAGGAGTCCCTGATCTTTCCATACGGCCGCGGAACCACCGCTAAAAGCAGGGTATAGCCACGGTTCCACGACGCTACAGTGGAGTTCGGGAGTCGTATTCTACAGTTATCCTTAGGTTTCCCTGCTCTATTTTCTGAGCATTTTTAATTCATAAAAAATCACATTTTTGAAAAATATCCAGAGAAGGGTATATATCGGGGTTTCCGGGTTCGATCGGACTTTAAACTTCGCATAAACTTCGCCTAAAGCTCTAGCTTGGCTATGATACCATTGAAGGGATGCTAGGACTGCCACAAGGGTCTATAAGGCATCAACCATGCCCGATTTAAAATTTAGCCATGCCGAACAACCTAAAGCCGGATCTTTAAACTAGAGTTTATGCGAAAACAAGCATGTTAAACACTTTAACACTAAGTGAGAGAGATTACAACCTTTGTAGATTCGGTCCTTCACTTCTTAAGCTCCGTGTTAAGGTCCCTTCGCTGCGATCATCGTGTTCCGAACTCTCGAGAGGCTCCGCGAAGAGAAAGATGCAAGCTTGCTTCCGATCTTCGATAACAAAGATGATCTACTTTGAAGTTTCATTAACACAAGCTAACACTCACTAAATGAAGTGAACACCTTCATCTAAATGGCAAGGATAGATGAGGATAATGAAGTAGGATTTTTGCTCTCATTTATAATCTTTTTCTCACACATAATCATCACTTAGAAAAAGCTAGAAAGCTTTTTCATGAAAAAAAGAAGGAAGAAGAAGAAGAATAAATCATAATCCTTTTGTGATGAATAATGAAAAGAAGATAATGATTAATTATGCAACCATGGTCAACTAAACCTTTGTAGAGATTTTACTAGGGCTAGGGTTTGGGTTGGGTTAAGTATGAGTCACTTGAAAATATCTTACACAAAACAAAAAGGAAAACCTTCTAGAAGGTTCATGAAGCAACTAACCCAATTCAAACCCTAACATTGTTTAATCTCCACTAATCATGTTGCATTAATAATCATATCATGTTACAATATTATATATCACATATATAATATTTATTGTAACAAAATAAAATAATACAATTAACATATATCGCATATATATCAATGTATTACCCGAGTGAGAAAAAGAATCTTTTAGTGAGCTAATATTAGTTAATGTAATTTAATATATCATATATATAATTATACATTAAATCATCGAATCAACACTTGATCCGACAATCCGGCTATATCGCATATAACTGACTAATATACCATTTACCGATTCATCGAATCAACACTTGATCCGATGACCCGGCTGATATCAAATATCGCGAGAATTGAATACGGTATCTCATATCGCATTATCCTCGGTCCTGCACATATCACATATGTGCCCCTACTCCATTTTTCCTGAGTCAAGAAACCTCTGTGTAGGACTCTAAAGAATCGTCAATACGCCGGCAGTAGGTGATGATCATAGCAAACACCCACAAGCTGCAAGCGGTCAGCTAAACGTAACAGCCACCCAGGTATTGAGCGCTCAGAAGATCGACAAGCAAGTATGTACATTCTCCTGTGAATCCAATCAGTAACACTCTCGTACAGTCCGGTCTCATCGTCTGATATGTCGTATTTCTCGCCTAGGGGTGGTAAACGTCAGACCCCAGTAGCTCGATAAGTCGTGTCGATATGAAGTCTATAACAGTTCGAGAAACTACTGATAACACTTACCAGTAAATCTCAGCAACCCTGGCCAGGGATTTCCAGTTATAGCCAATCGAAAACAGCACAACATCAACTCCCTATACCGGGAGAGACGAATCCCCTCCTATCGCTCATTGCCTCCATGTGATTCGGGACTGTACCCAAAAGCCACCTTTTTGCACGCCATCTTGGACGTGGTATGATGGAAATCAAAGCACAGTGGGAATCACACAAGACTCTATGACGATCTCGGGTCAACAGACTACTCTGTACCAGTGTCACCGGAGAACTGCCATCTGACGTGAGGTATAATACCATCTGGGAGTTCTCGGCGAGTCCGTCCAGTGTACCCAGTCTCCACTGAGCACCCGTACACCATCCTTGATGTCAAACACCGATGGATATGGGATCATCCATCGCCCATCATATGGGTCAAGATGCGTATACGCTAGTCTACTCTGGTGTATCGATGCCCTGTCTCGATACACCCTCGACTAGGAACAGTTATAGGATGTACTCGCCGACTACCGTGGCCCCACTAGTATGATCTCATCATAGTCCCAGTAGTCGAGTACATATCCTAAGGGCTTTATCAACATGTAACATAGAGACAATCAGAGTACATGTTAAGATAAAGTACAACCAGATAGCATACTATCATATCGAGCAAGAAAGTCCTCCCTATATATGTCCAAGCATCCATTACAATATACATCGTATGTACAGTAATGGTCTCTAGGGCATACATATAACTAACATAAAAAGACCATGGGTCATCACCCATGCACATGCCACAATTAATGCTCCTCATGATGACTTGAGCTCATAATTACCACTAATAAACATTAAATCAAATGTTTAATCCAAAAAGAGAATGGCAATATCTAAAGTAAGCTCGTGACGGATCACATGGATACCCCTCACCTGTATATACATACCTGCATCCGCATTCCGACTGAATGCGAATGCAATGAGACGAAAGTAATCCAACAAATCTAATACTAGGATCCGGCTTAAACCAAAGCCCGCTAGTATGATCCGTCCGATCATGATCTGTGCACAAGTGCACGTATATGATCGAACCCTTCCATAAAACCATACGGCCTCTACAACGTTTCGCCCGAAACTTGGGAAACTTTCAGTGGAGGACTCTAAAGACTCGTCAATACGCTGGCAGTGCGTTTAACCACAAGCACGTCAGTGGTACTAGCTGTACGTAACGGCTACTAAGGTATTGAGCAAAGGGAGGCGGACGAGCGAACTCATCTTGAAACCCTACTGAGCCTGTCAGTGACAATATCCGTACAGTCCGGTCCATTCGTCTATGAGTATCGCATATCGGGCCTAGGGGGCTGGTAAACGTCAGACCCCCAATAGCGGTATAAGTCATGTCGGTGTGTAGCCCAGAACACCCTGAGATACAACTGGAATACCTACCAGTAAATCTCACTTGCCTTGGCCAAGGACTTCGTGTAATGGCTCTCCTAGACACAGCGCGATCTCACCCCCAATGCCGGGAGAGACGAATCACCTGCCGATCCGCTCACTGCCTCCATATGGCTCGGGACTGTACCCAACTAAAACCTGTTTGCACGACTCCTTTGAGCCATGGTTGGGTAATAATCAAAGCATAGTGGAAACTCACACGAGACAAATGACGATTTCAGGTCGATAGACTAACCTGTACACATGTCACCAGGGAACTGCTATCTGACGCTAGGTATAAAACCAACTAGTATGTTCCCGGCGAGTCCGTCCGGTGTACTCATAACCCAATGAGCACTTGTATACGTCTTAGGTGAACCAACTGACACCAATGGCTTGTGAGACCAGCCATCGCCCCTCGTCGGGGACTCGATCCGTATACACTAGTCTACTCATGGAGTATCGATGCCCAGTCTCGAAACTCCCATGACTAGGGACACCTTAAGGATGTGCTTATAGACCCCAGCTCCCACGTATATGATCGCCATCATACTGTTGGCAGTCAAGCAAGAATCTTATGGGCTCTATCAACGTGCAATAGTGATCTGTAATATCACCTGAATCATGTACACGATGATAAAGACAAACCGGATAGCATACTATCATCTCGAGTAAGACTGTTCTACCGGTATAGGTCCTCCCTCAATCATTGAAATCACATGCCCGCGATCCAATAATTGACTTTGAGGGCACTATACAATCTCCCACTTTCACTTAAGGCTAATTATTGCGATGTCGCATACTCACAACCCGTGTGATACCGAACACCCAACTTCTTTACTAATCAGTTTCATAAAGCTCGTTTGTAAAACTATTGCGTTCGAGAAATAACCTCAGTGAGTGGATCCGTCCTGATGTTTCTTTCTATGCCTCTCTTAATCTCAAGTTCACGGAGAAAGCCATCTCCCGAAATGAGCAATACCTGTCTTAGAATATGTTTGGATATCTGATGGGACCTAGTTCACAAATGAACTCCAAATCCAGTAAACTTCTTAGACTGTATCGTTAACTGAATTTAATCAGTATCCTGCGCCATACCTCCCTCAGTATCCGCCTGGACCACCTGTCCAAACTACTGCCCCTCGTCAGAGGGAAAACTATAACTCTGACGGTCACTCTGTCATCCATGTCACCTTGGAAGCCTAGAATGATAACCGTCTCCCGAAGGAGGCTGTCATTATCATCTCCCTAGAACATCCACTTATGTTCTAAAATTGCTTCCGAACATTTCTCCAGGGTTGGATTAATATCTCAACTTATTGCATCTAGGGCAAAAACAACATCTGGTGTGGTACTTGACATCTCATAATTGACTCAATTGCCTAAGCAAGTGATATGCCAATCATGCACATCCTTGTCCCCTTTAGTCTGTAAGACACCTTTAGAGAGGGTGACTCCATCACCTGCAGGTACACCACCATGCCAGAAGTCGTCCATTCTTAAATACTTTTAGAATGCTGTCTAAGTACCCAGATTGGGACACTTCCCAAATCTAGATCTAAAGCCATAGATCTAGTAACCAGAATGTCTGATATTATATCAATATCCTATGTGGAGAAACCACTGTGTGACAACCAAAATATAACCGATCGTAGTATAGGAATTTTACTTCCTACAATGTGTATGTCATCCAAATACCAGGACATCACACCCTACTACCTTCCTAACAGATCCATCTCCTATTCTGATGAAGTCAAAACCTATGACTGTCACATCAAAAATAGATGATCTATCTCCGGTATATCTGCTTTAGTCTATAAATAGACATAAGCTACTTGTCCACTATGCTTCTGCTGCTCCCACTGACCACAATAACCCTCTGGCAAAGTCATATACACATGCACTTCTAAAACTAGTTTAGAACGATGCTATACCCATCCCCTGCCGGGTCTCATAGTCTGGAACAACAGTAGTGTCAAGTCTGGGTAAACAAAAACCTCCCTGTCACCGTCCTTGAGAATACCGAAGTACCTCTCGGGCCCCTGAGGTTACCCACCATATCTGCGGAGTGGCTAATGGAATGTCAAACCTGATTGAATCTTTAGGTTCTTATTAAATTTTCAGTAATCGTCTGTGGTTCTGGAATCACTTCCAGTTCTACTATACTCCCACTACTGTTTTCTGAAAAAGTCCATTTTGCTGAAACTGTGGCGAGTCAAGAACAATATCACTATTGATCTTCCAGATGGTAGAAAGTTAACCATCGTCATAGCCTGGGTTAACCAACAAACTGCCATTACAGAAACGTGCCTTGAGTTATCCAGAGTCTGGTTTTAAGCATAAGCCGGACAACTCCATATACCTTAACATCGTTAAGATATGATCCATTCTATATAAAAACTGTGGCGAGTCAAGAACAATATCACTATTGATCTTCCAGATGGTAGAAAGTTAACCCTCGTCATAGCCTGGGTTAACCAACAAACTGCCATTATAGAAACGTGTCTTGAGTTATCCAGAGTCTGATTTTAAGCATAAGCCGGAAAACTCCATATACCTTAACATCGTTAAGATATGATCCATTCTATATACCATATAGAAACAGAGGCACAGATTTAATTGGAACCAAATTCAAATCATGCAGCTGTCTCCAGTGCATGTCAACTAAATGGAGAGAAGCCGATCAACATTACTCAACTTAGGAGTGCATCCAATTATGAGTAACCTGAAAGAGAAGCAAGTTCTCAAAACCATTACTATCAACTGAATACCAAACACAAGTATCTACATCTTCGATCACCTTGAAGAATCCCGATACTTGCAACACGTGGTTCTTTACTTTATTCTTGTACCTATAACTTCTCAAAACTTAGATCTTGTATTTCTACGAAACACTTAACTAAAAACTAGAGAAGTCATAAGTAAACAGAATATAGTACGAGTACTAACCCCTCTGTCCTAATGGACACTGGACAACATACAATACTTTGTATAAGTCCCCTGAGTTGAATAACTCAAACCCTGTGCGTCGTAGGTTGAAAACTGTACTTATGGTTAAGAAGAATTACACCGCTGTTTAATACTCCTTACCTAACCATCAACTGATATAGGTAAATGTCATGGACATAATTTCAAAAAGTTATATCTCACTTTATAAAAATAAACGTACAGATATGTCAGTTTGAAATTGGTGCATAACAACGGATATTCAATACCAAATATTTGCCGTCCGGCAAAAACCCAGGCGATTTCCTCAAATATCACCAATTACAACGAATTCCAATATAATGAGGATGATCACCTAATTCCCAATAACTTACTCCCACTCATCATCTGTAAAACCATACAGATGTGATAATCAAACCTGGTAAATACATACCCTGGAGTAAGGATCTAATTGGGAAATCAGTTTTCTATTAACAACGCATAGTGAAACTGAAACATGTAAAATGTTTCAAAGGGGTATCCGGGCATTCTTACTAATGCCTCTTCCATTATCATATTCACGACAGTAACCGTATATTTTTTTGCCATCTCTCTAAATCCCTTTATATGTCGTTAGTCATTACCTTCTGTACACCCCTTAGGCTAAATGGTTTTCTTCCTTCCCTACCGTTCGGCACCAGCCTATGGTTTGGAAGAAGACTATCCAATAAGCATAATAGGTGTATTCTCCTAATCCTAGGAGTACTCGCAACCTGAGAGAAGGTGATGATAAAAGACAACTGAATAAACCTTACTCTATTTCTCCTAAACCGGAGAAAAGCAAAGGTGAAGTAGGAGTGGCGATGAAATATGTGGTTTGGTCGTGAATGATAGCAGTCGAAATTTACTTTGCTCTCTTTCTAATCCCTTTATTTATCTTTACTAATTACCTTCTATACACCCAACTTAGGCTAATTGGTTTTCTCCTTTCCCTACCTTTCGGCACCTGCCTATGGTTTGGAAGAAGACTATCCAATAAGCGTAATAGGTGTAGCCTCTCCTAATCCTAGGAGCCCTCACAACCTGAGAGAAGGTAAAAGGAAAAGACAACTGAATAGTCATATTCATTCTCTCCAGAACCAGAATCTATCCTCGAATCTGGAACAAGTTCATTCGAGTTCGTATATAACCATATGATGGATTTATCCAATGGAAGTGGATATTCGTAGTGATACGAGGTGTTCTGGAGAAATGCAAAGGGTAAAAGAAGGAGTGGAAATGATGTATGCAACTCAGACAATCCAAAAGCCAGTGTTTTAAGAAAGTTCGGTTAACTTGGTCACTGAGTTATAGTCCAGGGTCGGGCCATGGTCGCTGTCAAAGAGAGAGAAAAGAAAATACTCAGCGTGCACTCAAACCTAGATCAGAATGGTTAATCACTTTATCTAATCAGGATGTCTCCCACTGTATCCTCAAATTCTCCTCCAAACCTGAAAGAAGAATTAGTCGGGATCACCAGAGGAGTAAACCAACTCATCAGTGGGAATCGGGATCCAACTATGATCGCATGATAACTTGATGGAATCCACTCAAGTCACCACACTCCAGAAGGTATGCGCATGCCTGGCAAGTTTCAGTTTCTTTAGAAACTCCCGATGTGATTTTTACCCCAAGCGGCTTATGACCTTGACTAGGTTAACAAACCATAAACCGCTAGTCAAGTTCAACCCATCATTATTCTGGATTGCATTAAACCCACCCGTACGTGCCCTTGACTAGGTCAACAAGGCCGCACGACTGTCCTAACCAATCCCATTTATGCAACAAACAAGCACCACTTAGCTACCGAACACTACGTCTTGACTAGGTCAATAAACGCAGCACGAATACTAAATAATACCCGTAAGAAATGACGGAGGGATACGACTGGTTTTTGGCGAAAAACCTTTAACGTAATGAACTTGATATCGTTGAAGGAACTACATAGCTTTTTATAAATGTATAGTAGCGAAAACATTTGCTAAAGAGGTCACTCCCGGCGAGAGGATCTCGGCTCTTTCCCCGTAGAATGAGGTGCAGGATATTCCAACTGAATACCGCGATGCAAAGCAAAAAGTAATTGACTATAGTGAAGTTATTACCCTGACACAAACCTCTGTCCAAGGGGTCACTCCCGATGAAGGGACTCGGCTCTTGCCTCGTCGAATAAGGTGCTGGATATTCATAACCAAATACCACTGTGCAAAGCAAAAGAGAACGTCCTTGTAATAACAGCTTTTTGAAAAATGTTCCAACAACATCGAATAGGTCTGTTTTCCTTGCAATGATCTGAATCAACGCAATCCCATCAATTAATCACACCACAAAAGAACGAAAATATAATGTACGTATATGCCATCCGCATTCGCCACTGGGTCTCGTCATCACCCGTTAGGTTACTTAACTAACGACAGAGTGGGGACTAGACTAGCGCGAGTGTAAAACATATACAACATCTACTAGTATATATATCAATATATAATAATCGCTCCAGGCGTGATAAATGCAACATCACAGAAAAGTAATAAGCATCACAGAAGAATACAGATAATCTGGGAGCCCCGGGTTTCATTGAGCCGCAAGTGAAACCCGACGTTCCCCGGGTCGTGTGGATAGCCTGTGCAATGAAAACCTAGACCCCTACGAGTGCGGCAAGTTACCCGCCATAACCTGAAGCAAGGCAGCCCCCTTCAGCAAAGTGAATGGACCACCCAGCACTTCACGGAATCCGGTAACTTGAGCACCCCCTTGGGTCAACCTGTACCCCGTACGAGTGCGGCGAATAGCCCGCCAATTCTAGAGTGAATCCCCCTCCGTCTCAAAGCCATGAGATGCGGGCCCGTTGCCCTCTAGAACCCGGCTATCCGTGCACTCCACCGCGGGGTAATCCTAGTACAGAAAAGAAAATATGTACAACGGTGATATCGACCTCAATCCGGTCGTGCCCTAAAAGAATAATATACAAACAGGCAGTGACGACAGTCCACATGTCGGACGCTCGCCCCGCGATATCAAATGTACAAATAAAACTAAACTGTACTAACATTGCACGCAAGCTATCCACCACGACAAATCCGCAACATCACAGCACAACACTGAACATCAACGTGAATGTCACGTTCGCAAACCCGTCTAAAAGAGTTATAGCAATTAGACAAGATTTACCGCTCGAATGACATTCACGGTCGCACATAGTAATGTAAGTACTGTGAACTAACATATTCAAAATTTCGATCGACAAAATTTCCCAAAGTGGGCCCCAAGCACAAATCCAGTATTCTGACAAATCTGGGCCAAAAAAAAATATTCCAGAAACCATAATTCCATATGAAAGACACCCAGAAGAAAAATGGTGCACTGAATCGACTAATCCGCTGCGCAACCGCGGCAAACACGGTGGTTCCGCCGCAGTTCCGCGATGTGATAGTACGATCGTGCTACTAAATTTCTTCCAGAGTCTTAAAAAACCCTGCACGGTTTTCTGGCATACTCAAAATAATTTTTCGACCACTTTTAAAATTCGGCAGAAACTTGAAAAATGGAATTGCTGTTTTGGAAATTTCGTTCGATCAATGTTTTAAACAAGTTAGAACAAGCTAGTGAAGGGTTAATGGCGTGGCTCTGATACCATGTTAGTCTACGGTAGCACCCCGGCCGTCAATCCGAGGCCAAATGCGGAACAAAAACTTTTTACGAAACCGGCGCTATCGTAGTCTTTCACCCGGATCGAACCATTAACACAAACTTGCTAACTAGAAAGATGATAGAAAGGCTATATCGATCGATCCGTGTCCTTCGATCTTTTGCCACCATCTCTTGCTCCTCGTGGCATCTCCGATCTCGCTCGATCTGCGGTCTCCTCGTCGAAAAGGGCACCACATCAAGAAGTCTTTTTACGGGCTCCCGCTTCAAACCGATGCAACTCGGACATGAAGTTTGCTAGCCGACATGTCCAAGGTGAAGTAGAGAATGAGTGTGATAACTTTTTCTCTAAACATCCATTGATTCTCAACACATGAGATTGTATGGATGGAGGTTGAAGATGATGCCATGGTGGAGATTGTGAGCTCAAGAAGAAAGAGGAAGAAGAAGAGCTTTCTTTTGTTATTGTGTTGGAATGAAAAATGAGAGTGCTAGAATGAAATCTCAAGACCAACCACAAGCCTAATGACTGCCCTCCCTCTCTCCTCATATCATTTCAACACAATAATCAATCAAAAAGGTGACATTTGCACAAATAAAAAGACCATAAGTCATCACCAATGCACATGCCACAATTAATGCTCCTCATGATGACTTGAGCTCATAATTACCACTAATAAACATTAATCCAAATGTTTAATCCAAAATAAGAATGGAAGCATCTAAAGTAAGCTCGTGACGGATCACAAGGATACCCCTCACCTGTATATACATACCTGCATCCGCATTTCGATTGAATGCGAATGCAATGAGACGAAAGTAATCCAACAAATCTAATACTAGGATCCGGCTTAAACCAAAGTCTACTAGTATGATCCGTCCGATCATGATCCATGCACAAGTGCACGTATATGATCGAACCCTGCCATAAAACCATACGGCCTCTACAACGTTTCGCCCGAAACTTGGCAAACTTTCTGTGGGGGACTCTAAAGACTCGTTAATACGCTGGCAGTGGGTTTAACCATAAGCACGTCAATGGTACTAGCTGTACGTAACGGCTACCAAGGTATTGAGCAAAGGGAGGCGAACGAGCGAACTCATCCTGAAACCCTACCGAGCCTGTCAGTGACAATATCCGTACAGTCCGGTCCTTTCGTCTATGAGTATCGCATATCGGGCCTAGGGGCTGGTAAACGTCAGACCCCTAATAATGGTATAAGTCGTGTCGGAGTGTAGCCCAGAACACCCTGAGATACTACTGGAATACCTACCAGTAAATCTCACTTGCCTTGGCCAAGGACTTCGTGTAATGGCTCTCCTAGACACAGCGCGATCTCACTCCCAATGCCGGGAGAGACGAATCCCCTGCCGATCCGCTCACTACCTCCATGTGGCTCGGGACTGTACCCAACTAAAACCTGTTTGCACGACTCCTTTGAGCCGTGGTAGGGTAATAATCAAAGCACAGTGGGAACTCACACGAGACAAATGACGATCTCAGGTCGATAGACTAACCTGTACACATGTCACCAGGGAACTGCTATCTGACGCTAGGTATAAAACCAAATAGCATGTTCCCGGCGAGTCCGTCCGATGTACTCATAACCCAATGAGCACCTGTATACGTCTTAGGTGAACCAACTAACACCAATGGCTTGTGAGACTAGCCACCGCCCCTCGTCGGGGACTCGATCCGTATACACTAGTCTACTCATGGAGTATCGATGCCCAGTCTCGAAACTACCACGACTAGGAACACTTTAAGGATGTGCTTATAGACCCCAGCTCCCACGTATATGATCGCCATCATACTGCTGGCAGTCAAGCAAGAATCCTATGGGCTCTATCAACATGCAATAGTGATCTGCAATATCACCTGAATCATGTACACGATGATAAAGACAAACCATATAGCATACTATCATCTCGAGTAAGACTGTTCTACCGGTATAGGTCCTCCCTCAATCATTGAAATCACGTGCCTGCGATCCAATAATTGACTTTGAGGGCGCTATAGCCAACAAAGCTTGTGCAGCCTGCCGAGTATGACGACAAGCGCACAGATTTACAAAAATATATAGATGCGCTGGAGGAGTATAATCAGAAGGCTTGGACACCGGTCATGCTCAAAGAATTCCTTAAGCATATTCTTGAAGGTGAAGATAGTGACAATGATGAGAAAAATGACTCATCAGAAGACACCGAAGACCGTGTAGCAAGTTGCCACATGGTCTCCTATTCGTCGTTATATGAAGAAGAGGCTCCCTCAGCATCAGAAAACAACGCAGAGGAACTGGGGAAAGAATCGGCGCTAAAATCCCCTGAACTGCCAGAAGAAGACCCGATTGAGAGGCTACTAAACGAAGCCTTTCAAAAAAGCAAAGTTGACCGAGAATGCGAGACATCCATATATGAAAAGAAAAAGCGTCAGTATCTGGATAATGAATCTACGGCGAGGATGAGTCGTAAAGTACTCCAACTAAACCAAAGGATAACTGCAACAAATAAGAGCAGGATCAAAATAGAGAAGCAGTTCACCAAAGTCCTGTCAATGGGGATGAAGCTGCCACCTCTCATAAAGAACACTCCCGGGGTCATATGCCTCGATGGAGAAGAATCACATCCAAACTACTGCCAATATCATCGGAGGGTCACCCACCCTACCGAGGAATGCAGTGCCTTCAAGAAGTGGTGGCAAGGATACGTTGCCCATCAAAAACACTTCAAGAGAATAAAGAGCGAAGCTCGCGCTCGTCGACGGCTAAATAATGGGATGAACGCGCATGAAGAAACGACTGGCAACTGTCATATGGTTGGTACCAGTTCGGATGGAGGATAACCTCCGGTTCTTATGTTCGGGAGCGATTCCGAGGATGAAACGTCCTTCAACCTTCTCCTCAAAGACTCCGTCTCTGAAAAAGAAGAGGAGGAGAAGAACTGCGAGAATATTCAGCTGCGTAACCGCACGCTACCTGAGAAGAACCTCGGACGTACAAACAAAGGTTCGAACAAAAAAGACAAAGGGAAAGGGAAAATCCCTGAGGAAATTTCTCTCGATGAAGAAGTGGTAAAAGAGCTCACCACAAAGGACCTGCTTAAGAAAAACAATGTGGATTATAACGTCCTGGCACATCTGAGGAAAATACCCTCGCAACTAAGCATATTGGATGCTCTCCTCCAAGCCAAAGAGGCTCGAGATTCTCTGATCAAGGCATTATAAGAGCCTGATCGGTTCCAAGCTTTCTTCGCGGAAGAGAAGATGAAGAATGAATTGGCAGAGGTCCATATAGCTGATATTACATTCAGCGATGAAGATCTCCTCCTCGATACTTGCGAACATAATCGCCCGTTATATGCCACCGGGTACTGCCATAGCATTAAGATAGGGAAAATCGTTGTCGACAATGGATCCTCCGTTAACTTTCTCAATGTGAGGGTGCAGAAGGAAATTTATATGAACGTTCAGCACCTTACCCGGGATAAAATTACCATCTCCGGGTTTGACTCACAGTCGTCATGGACTCTTGGATCCGTAATACTGACGCTACGCTTTGGGCTACTCGTCACTGACATCAAATTTCATGTCATTGACTCCAAGACTTGCTATAATGCTTTGCTCGGCAGGCCTTGGTTACACGAGTACAATGTCATCCCTTCTACACAACATCAGTGTATGAAGTATTTCAAGGATGGTTCGGAGTACACCATCATGGGAGAGCTAAACCCGTTCTCGGTAAACGAAGTCCGGAAATGAAGACGTAAAGTACTTCTTACCAGACTTCGAGGATACTGAAAGGTGTCACAAGCTGGAGAATAAACAGAAGTCCGTCGCCACTATTCCAATGTTTGGGAACGATACCGAGGAAGATGAAAAAATAGTCTACTCGGGGAAACCCCAAAGGCAGAATAATAAGCTCGGACCGTCTACTCCTATTCTGGTCTTTGGCAGCGACTCAGAGGACGAGGCCAATACAGTGTTCTCCGTCCGCCCATCTATGCAAATTTTTGCCAAAGCAAATCAGAGTCTACAAATTACAATGACTCCGCCTCGGCATTACAAGGAACTTGATGTGCTCGATATATATAGTGTACAAGAGCTACAAACTTTCTACGTGCCTCCTAGACGAAGGGGTGAAAAAGCGATCCTCTTCTACTAATCTACGGAGACCAAAGTAGAAAAAGAAGTTTGGCATGGTACCAATTTTGCACTCGACAGGCTTCAACCCATTCGTCTGCTAAGATATTACGTTGAGGGATTGAAATGGCTGATAAGATGCCAAGGTGTACCCCTCGAACACACTGCTCGACAAGCCCAATTCTACAAAAAAAATTGGGATATTTCCGGGACTCAACGAAAGAAGCATAACGGGAAAGCGGAGACAACCGGGCTGGGATACGTTCGGTCCAAGAAGCGGGAGAAAATCTACAGTTGCCACGTCGTAAATAGCTCGGGTGAAGAGGAAAATGCTCTTCCCAGTAGCTGTGACGTCTAAAAGTATTAAGTTCGTCGCTTGAAGAACAAATTGACAAGCTAATAAAAGAAGCTTGTCAAACGAGCCGGGACAATCACAGCCGCGAAATGGCCATTTATGAAAAGGCCAAAACGCAGCGTCTCAGTCAGCAATCTGCGGAGAAAGTATACCGTGATGCTCTTCATCCCCGGCCTGCTATATGTTCTCACGGAAAGGCAAAACCCCAAAATGGACGTAAAAACAGGGCGAAGAACACAAACAACGCTCGAAGATAATAAAGCGGATCCACTACGCCGTGCAAACGAGAAAAACTCGATTGGATCCCTTGCTTTATAAAGAAGATGGATCCGGAATACTCTTTCCCCCAAGACAAGACAAAGAAAATATTCAACTTTGTCATGAAGCACCGAATGATTACGCTTTTGGATTCTCGGCACCCCGAATAAATAAATGAGGTCCATCATCCGGATTATTGCTCCTATCACCAAGTAATAGGTCATCCCCTTGAAAACCGCTTCACCTTCAAAGACTGAGTAGAAGGCCAGTATCGACAAGGCAAGTTTATGTTATCTGACGGCTGGAGGGTAACCCCGCCACAAAAGAATGAGTCAAAAGGAACCTACACCGTCAGGTTAAGACCAACTTAACCAAAAGAATAGAAGCGAACTCGTACCTGCCATATGATAACACTCTTAAAAGAGGGAGGGCACGAGACTATGAATGATCTCTACAGGTGCCGCACCAATGAAAACGAGGACGAGGTGATCTAAGAGTTTCCACCAGCAACAAAAAAGCTGGAAGATGGGATACACACTACGACAGACAACCTAAGAAAAATTGACTTAGGGACGGAAAATGATCCGAGGCCAATGTTCGTCAGTGAGCTACTATCTGAAAAACAGGTGTCCATGTTAAAAGTTGTGCTCATGCAGTATAAAGATTGCTTTGCCTGAAACTACTCTGAAATGCCGGGTCTAGATCCAAAAGTGGCAGTACATAAACTGGCTATATCGCCAAGTATAAAGCCAATCAAACAGGCGCCAAGAAGGATACGACTCGAACTTGAAATGAGTACCAACACTAACGTCAAGAAACTAATTGACTCTTGCTTCATCCAAGAAGTTCAATATCCCGACTAGATCGCTAGCATCGTTCCAGTGATGAAGAAAAATGGGACGGTGCGCATCTGCGTGGATTTTCGGGACCTTAACAAAGCTTGCCCGAAGGACGACTTCCCAGTGCCCGTTACCGAGCTGATGATCGATAACACGTCTACCCTTGAGGTATTTTCCTTCATGGATGGATCTTCAGGATACAACCAAATAAAAATGCATCCTGAAGACTAGAAGCATACTGCCTTCCGAACCCTGCTGGGCATATTCTGCTATAAGGTAATGCCCTTCGGTTTGAAGAACGCTGGCGCTAACTACCAGAAGGCCATGACAAAGATCTTCGATGACCTCATCCATGAAATTGTCGAATGCTACATCAACGACCTTGTGGTAAAGAGAAAATCTAATGAGGAACATTGAGAACATCTAAAAATAGTGTTCCAACGTCTTCGGAAGTATAATCTGAAGATGAATCCTCTAAAATGCGGGTTAAAAGTTTCCTCAGGAAAATTCCTAGGATTCATCATACGTCACCGAGGTATCGAAATCGACCCCTCAAAGATCAAGGCGATTATGAAAATGTAGGGTTCCTAGGCACACTAGTGAGGTCTCACAAGCCATCAATCATGCCAATTTCAAATTTAAATGGTGCCGAGAAACCCTAGAACGGATCGTTGGCTAGATTTCTAGGCGAAACATTAAACTAGTTAACACTTAACTACAAGTAAACGGAAATACAACCTTTGTAGATCCGGTGCTCCACCTCCTTAGCTCCGCAACGAAGTCCCCTCGCTGTCCAAATGAATTCCCGGGCTCTAGCGTCGGCTTCGTCGGAGAAATGGCGAGCTAGGTCGTCGATGTCCATGCCGAAGATGATCTACGTCGAGGCATCGCTAAATCAAGCTCCACCTTCACCAAGTCATGAAAACTTGTGAAGGAAACACACTCTACTACTTGGCAAGAGGTAGAGGATGAAGAAATAGGAAGTGGGTAGACTTTAGAATTGGATTTCTCACTCATTTCCATCAATCACCATTGATGGAGCTTGCTTTCTTCAAGTGAAGAAAGGAAGAAGAAGAAGAATTATGTTATGATAAGTTAAATTGAAAAAGAAAAGAATAATCAATCCTTATCATAACATGACCATAGTTAAGTGTAGAGAACTAATCATGGTTTAATGCAATGGTTAGGGTTAAGCTAAAAACAAAATGGTCATCAAGTCAAAGCATTCATGAAGCTTCATGAATGAACAAAAGAAATGCCACCATTTTATCATTTCATTTCCTTTTTCCAATAAGAAAAAGATTAATAAATAAATGAATAAAATGAATAAGCAAATAGTAAACCCTAACCATTCCATTAACCAAGGTTTAATTCTATACACTTAATTAAAAAGGCATGTATCATCAAACATGATACAAGCATGTGCACAAAATCATATCGCATATGCAATGCGCACACCCGAGCGAGAAAATCCATTTAAAGTGAACCGATACTAGTTAATGCAAAGTAATATATCAAATATATAATTATGCATTAAATCATTAAATCAACACTTGATTTAACGATCCGGTCATATCGCATATAACCGACTAGTATCATTAGTAACAACTTATCGAATCAACACTTGATCCGATAACCCAGCTATATCGCATATAACCGATCAATGTCACATCGCGAGAATCGAATACAGTATCACATACTGGTATTATTCTCGGTCCCGCACATATCTCATATGCGCTCCTATTTCGTTTTGCTTGAGCCAGGAAACCTCTGTGTAGGACTCTAAAGACTCGTCAATACGCCGGCAGCAGATGATGATCATATCAAGCATCTACAAGCCGCAAGCGGTCTGCTAAACGTAACGGCCACCCGGGTATTGAGCGATCAGAAGATCGATGAGCAAGCCCGCTCACACTCCAGTGAATCCAACCAGTAACACTTACCGTACAGTCCAGTCTGTCCGTCTGATATGTCGCATATCTCGCCTAGGGGTGGTAAACGTCAGACCCCAATAGCTTGATAAGTCGTGTCGATATGAGGTCTATAACAATTCGAGAAACTACTGGTAACACTTACCAGTAAATCTCAGCAACCCTGGCCAGGGATTTCCTGTTATAGCCAATCGCACACAGCGCAACATCAACTCCCTATACCGGGAGAGACGAATCCCCTCCTATCGCTCATTGCCTCCATGTGACTCGGGACTGTACCCAAAAACCACCGTTTTGCACGCCCTCTTGGACGTGGTAAGATGGAAATCAAAGCACAGTGTGAACCACACAAGACGCTATGACGATCTCGGGTCTACAGACTAAGCTGTACCAGTGTCACCAGAGAACTGCCATCTGACGTGAGGTATAATACCATCTGGGAGTTCTCGGCGAGTCCGTCCAGTGTACCCAGTCTCCACTGAGCACCCGTATATCATCTCTGATGTCAAACATCAATGGATATGGGATCATCCATCGCCCATCTGTATGGGTCGAGAAGGTACACGCTAGTCTACTCTGGTATATCGATGCCCCGTCTCGATACACCCACGACTAGGGACCTTGAAGGATGTACTTATGGACCACCATGTCCCCACTAGTATGATCCGCATCATAGTCCAGGTAGTCAAGTACACATCCTAAGGGCTTTACCAACATGTAACAGAGAGACAATCAGTATACACGTTAAGGTAAAGAGTAACCAGATAGCATACTATCATGTCGAGCGAGAAAGTCCTCCCTATATATGTCCCAGCATCCACTACCATATACATCCTATGTACAGTAATGGCCTCTAGGGCATACATATAACTAACAGAAAATGCCCATGCCAAGAACCCTCAAACAACTGCGGTCTCTCCAAGGAAAGCTCGCGTATATCCGGCGGTTCATAGCTAACATCTCTATAAAATGCCATCCTTACAGTCATTTGATGAAGAAGGGGACCCCGTTCGTCTGGGATCAAAAGTGTCAAAATGCACTGAACGAAATCAAGCAATACCTACAAAATCTATCGGTATTGACCGTTTCGGTTAAGGGAAAACCCCTTATCCTATATACAACGGCCCTTGAGGGTTCTATAGGTTCGCTATGGGCACAAGAGAATGATCAGGGAAAGGAGAGAGCTCTGCACTATTTGAGTCGAGTTCTCCTGGGGGCAGAAAACAACTATTCCCTCATCGAAAAGTATTGCCTGGCACTGATCTTCGCAATAACGAAGCTCAAACATTACGCCTTGGCACACGATGTCCATTTCATATCGAAAGTGGATCCTTTCAAATATCTAATGTCAAGGGCCATACTAACAGGAAGGCTTGCCAAATGGGCCTTCCTCCTGATGGAGTTCTCGATAACGTATCGTCCCTTCAAAGTAGTGAAAGGGCAGGCTATTGCCGACTTTCTCGCGGAGCATCTGATACCAGCTAACTCCCCATTAAATTGTGAATCGCCAGACGAACATGTGTTCGACACAAACGAAGAAGAAAATGATTCCTAATGGGAACTCTACTTCGATGGAGTATCTTCCATGAAGCGGCGAAAGCAAAACACTCCCATAATTAAAGCCGGGTGTTTACCGCCGGAAACCGGGAAGACTGACGCCTTGCCTGAATCTGGGGGCAGATGCTAATTGGTGCTATCTGTCCACCTCTCCGAAGATGCCAAGTTGATTTATGACACCATGTATCGAAGGTTTAGACGGATACGGCCGATGTAGCATACTTCGTCAGATTCCCCCCCATTGAGGGGTTTTTGATTGTGGGGACGCTCTTCCCTGCAGGCGTAAGCCCCTGCAGTTAATTACGCTACCGCATCGCGGTAACCACTTTCTCCTTCTCCAGACGATCACTTCGTGTCATGGGTGTTTGTTCGTGTTTGGTTGCCCGTGGATTGCATACGGAGACTAAGTTATGTTGTCACCCGTAGGGCGTGGACTAGTCCAAATCCGTATCTTTCTTAGATTTGGGTTTGGGGGTTTGGGTTTAAGGATACGTTAGCCTCATTTGAGACTAAGATCAACTTAAACGTTTGTTAAGGATACGTTAGTCTAATTTTAGTCTAAGATCAACTTAACGGGATCATTTAGATCCGACAAGAGAGCAATTGGGCTCTGTTGTTTAGTTTAATGACATTGCGGTCAATAATTAGTTTAAGAACATTACGGTCCAATGTTAGTTTTAAGACATTGCGGTCGAGGTTAAGGACATCATAGTCCATGAGTTTAAGGACCTCACAGTCCAATGTTAGTTTTAAGACATCACGGTTGAGGTTAAGGACATCATAGTCCATGGGTTTAAGGACTCCACAGTCCAACATTAGTTTTAAGACATCACGGTCAAGGTTAAGGACATCATAGTCCATGGGTTTAAGGACTCCACAGTCCAACGTTAGTTTTAAGACATCACGGTCAAAGTTAAGGACATCATAGTCCATGAGTTTAAGGACCCCACAGTCCAGGTTAAGGACATCATAGTCCGTGAGTTTAAAGACCTCACAGTCAAGGTTAAGGACATCATAGTCCGTGAGCTTAAGGACCCCACAGTCCGTAGATTGTTTGGTTGTCGGACCCGTCACCTCTCTGAAGACGTTGAAGAATTACAACGACAAATATCAGAGGAGTAAAGAGATGTACCCTCGAACCAGTATGAATTGGTTGAAAGATCTGTAGCCCAGTTTGGGATTGAGATCTATTGAATATTCGTGAGCAGATGGGCTCAGTTCAATATAAGTTGTGGACTTATGGCCAGAATTGGGCTAAGTCCAATAAGATTAAAATGTTTAATATTTTATTGTTCTGAACTGTTGAGCCTTTGTTTGGGCTGGGCCCTTTTAATAATGCTAGGCATTGGGCTCTAACATTATTGTCTTATAGCATTTATCAGAACAGAGTGTGTTCTGACAGTGCGCCACGTGGCGCGTCAGGCGCTTTGCGCCAATTAAAGAGCGCATTACGCTAGCGCACACGAAGGTGACACGTGTCGCGCTTAGCGCTAAACGCTGATTCATTAGCGCATTGCGCTTTCCATTTATGAGCGCTTTGCGCTAGTCTGTTGGCGCGCCAGCGAGCGACACGTGGCGCGCTTGGCGCTGAGCGCCTGTCTATGAGCGCAGCGCTCTATTTTAAAAGCGCAAAGCGTGTCTATGGTTGACACGTGGCACGTTTTGGCGCTGAGCGCCGATCTAAGGAGCGCAAAGGCGCAGTTCATGAGTGCAAGGCACTTTTTAATAGCGCAAAGCACATTTGATCAAATTTATGATCTGTGAACAAATTTATGTTCTTTCAGAAGAGACTTTGTCTCAAGATTCAAGAACAACAGTTCTTAATTTATAGGAGATGTTTTAATCTCTTTTTGATGAAAGGCTTTGCCTTTATGGATCTGTGATACTAAGAGAATTGAATAATTCCCCCTCCCTTTATAATGAGATGTTCATAATCTCTTTTGTGAAAGACCATTTGTCTTACAGATTTATGATCTGTGAAAGAAGTAGATACTTCTGTTAATTACGAGATGATTTCATCTCTCTGTTGTTTTACCTTGAAGAAAAGAAGTTCTTCTGTCGAGAGCTTGGCTCTTCTTTTTGAGATTTTCTCAAAGTTTATGGGGGGTTCCTCTATATCAGACTTGAAGTCTTGGGGCCTTTATATAGGGCCAAATGATTTGTTAAATCAGTTTTAAGAGATCTTTCTCTGATTGATTTGGGGATATTTCCCCACCGTTGGATCTTTGATCCTAAGGCTTCTGCTTTACAGAAGATAATCTTCTTGTTTTAATAAGATTGAAAAATCTTCCCATAACAGAATTTTAATTCTGATTAATTAATTTATTATTCGCAGTAGATCTTTAGATCTTACGGTGGGGAAATTTTTAATTCCAGCGCTGGCGCACCTTGCGTTAGCGCATATACGTTCGACACGTGGCGCGCAGCGCAGAGCGCGGCGCAACTGTGCTAGCGCACCCGTATTTTGACACGTGGCGCGCAGCGCAGAGCGCGACGCAACGGCGCTAGCGCACCTGTGTCTGACACGTGGCACTCGCCGCGCTAGCGCACCCATGTTTTGACACGTGGCGCGCAGCGCAGAGCGTGGCGCAACTGTGCTAGCGCACCTGTATTTGACACGTGGCGCGCAGCGCAACTGCACTAGCGCACATATGTCTGACACGTGGCGCGCAGCGCACAGAATCTAAAGCGTTGCTTCAATTTTAAATTTTTGCCTTTAGAATTTCAATACAGAGCCTTGCTCTGATTGGGGGAAAGGAAGCATCGCTTCATTCCAAATCTTGGAATTTGAACAGAGCTTCGCTCTGATTGGGGGAAGCAGAACCGTCGCTTCATTTCAAATCTTGGAATTTGAACAGAGCTTTGCTCTGATTGGGGAAACACCAGGTTGGACCTTATCTTCGTGACCCCGCAAGGAGAGATATTGTGTTATGCCCTTTCCTTAACGGAGCCAAGGACTAATAACGAAGCTGAATATGAAGCTTTGATAGCAGGCCTCGAGATTGCTATCGACATGAGAATCAAAGACCTCCTCATATATGAAGACTCCCAGCTGATCGTTAGCCAAGTAAATGGCGACTATCAGACATGCAAGCCAGAGCTAGTAAAGTATGGCGAAAGAGTATAGCAACTGCTGACACCAATCCCTTCCTATACCCTGGAAAGCATACCGCATGCGAAAAACAACAAGGAATATGTATTGGCCAAATTGGCTAAGGAATTGGCCGATGAAGACCTCGATGACGTGAGGATCATTGTGCAAAGCCGCAGGGTTCTCGCGCCAACAGATATATCTTCGGAAGACCTGATAAAGCCATCTGAAGGAAAAGAAACGACCAAACAGGTAGCCCTACAAATAGAGGACGAAGAAAAGGTCAAGTACTGGAGGGAAGTCTTTATAGACTACTTTAAGTCCCAACGAACGCCCGAAAATGCGTCGTCTAGACATCAGCTCATGAAATGAGCTTTGTCATTCGCCTTCGTCAATGATACTCTATATAAGAGATCGTTCGACTGTTTATGGCTAAGATGCCTGGGGCCTGAGGAAGCAAAGAAAGTCGTCAAAGAAATTCACGACGGACTCAACAATTCTCATCAAGCTGGGCCAAAGATGAAGCTGAAGATAAAAAGAATGGGTTATTATTGGCCCACGATGATCCAGGGCTGGCTCGAATAGCAGTGTCACTCGTGCCAAATTAACGGGGACTTCATCCATCAACATCCAAATCCGCTACACCCAACAGTGGCTAGCTGGCCGTTTGAAATGTGGGGAACCGATATAATTGGCCCTATCGAACTCGCATCGTCCAAAGGACACCGATTTATATTGGCAACGACCGATTACTTCTCTAAGTGGGAGGAAGCAGTACCACTAAGGGAGGTGAAGACGGAGAATATCCTCCACTTCTTCAGAACCCATGTCATCTATCGGTTCGGCACTCCGCGGCAGATAATCTCGGATAATGGGCCAGCTTATAGGAGTCATAAAATAAGCTGCTTCGCACAGCAGCATAAAATATATTGGAGATACTCTTTAGTCTATAATTCTCGGGACAACGGTCTAGCTGAAACTTTCAACAAGACCTTAATAAAGATTATAAAAAAGACGGTGTACAGAAACAAAAAAGACAGGTACAAAAGGCTGCATAAAGCTCTCTGGGAATACCGAACAATGTTCAAGGCGGCCAAGAATACAACACCATACTCATTGGTGTTCGGCACAGAAGCAATGCTCCCGTTGGAAATAGAACTCTCCTATCTACGAGTAGCGGTTCGATATAATCTGACAGATAAAGAAAATGCTCATCTTAGGCTTAAGGAGCTCGACGCCCTCGACGAAACTCTCCTTATAGCACAACAAAATCTGGAGGTTTATAAGGCAAGAATGTCACGGTGATATGAAAAACTGACCAGGCTAAGAACATTCCGCCAAGGTGAACTCGCGCTAGTTGTCAAAAGACCAATGATCTCCAATCGTGCAAAACGAGGGATGTTCGAGCCATACTATGAAGGCCCATACATCATGGACAAAGTCTACCAAGGTGGAGCCTACCTGCTCATGGATATACATGGCGAAAGACCTTTCCGGCCCATAAACGGCCGATTCCTCAAAAAGTACTATGCTTGAAGAGTCATGACTTAGGTTAATGATAGATGACGACACTTGTGTCCACTCGCTATCTTCCTAAGTCAGAACTCTGAAAGCAGTACAAAAAAAAACTAAAGCATCGCCTCAAACACGGCGATAATGGACCGAAACGTCCCTAAACTAACGCATCGTCTCAAGCATGGTGATAATGGACAGAAACTTTCCTAAACTAGCGCATCACCTCAAACATGGCGATAATGGACCGAAATGTCCCTAAACTAGCGCATCGCCTCAAACACGGCGATAATGGACCGAAACGTCCTTAAACTAATACTCGTCCCAAAAATACGGCGATAATAGACCGAAACGTTCTTAAACTAATGATGGACCGAAATGTCCCTAAACTAGAGCGTCGCCCCAAACATGGCAATATGCTCGCTTGAGATCTATATTGCAATCAAAGTCCCAACGGCGAAGGTTGCAACTCAAGTCCTACTGGCTACACAGCTACTTCAGCGGTGAAGCCACCCCCAAGTTCCACCGGCAAACATATGGGTTACCTGCGATAAAGCTACTCTCGAGAGTTTCACCGCTCAAAAAAAAAAGGTACGTCCACAAACAAAATGGATATGGATGAAAACCCGAAAGGGCGCCGTGGGTAAAAAAACAACAGGACTACCGGCGAGCTTGTGAAAATCCGGAAGGGCGCAAACTCGTTAAAAAATGAATTTACACACTCGCAGGGTCCCTTCGACCTTGCAAGGAGAAAATACCTGCGTGGGATCTTTACGATTCACGAAGGAGCAACATACTTAGGAGTCCCCACGATTCCTAAGGAGAAATTACATTTGTGAGATCTTCACAACCCGTAAGGAGAATTTTCCCTATGAGACCCTCACGGCTCATAGGATTCAAAAGCCTTAAGTTATAGGAATCTAAACCTAATCTTAAGCCATCATAAAAACCCTACAAAACCCTTTTCCCTACAGGTGGTCTAATATTGACCCTTGTATACAATCTACGGGCATAAATAAATATCCTCCCACCAAGTTCCACCAATGGCAAGAAATATCCCCATACGGTGAATGACACTTGTAAGTCCTCTCGACTTATAAGGAGAAAACACTCTTGTATGATCCTTACGACTTATGAGAAAAAGACACACTTAGGAATCCTCACAATTCTTAAGGAGAAATTACACTTGCGAGATCCTCACGACTCGTAGGGAGAAATACCTTTATGAGACCCTTATGGCAAATAAAGCCATAAAGCCTTAGTCGACAGGATCCTAACCCTGTTTGCCGAGCCACCTTTGTCCAAACCAACAAAAGCAAATGATGATTCACTCCTGGCAATATCCCAGTTGTAGCAATGCTGATACCTAAATAGGTATCAAATTTCAAGTCCTCTCACAGAAAATGATGATTCGCTCCTGGCAACATTCCAGTGGTAGCGATGCCGATGCCAAGATTGGTATCAGATTTCAAATCCCCAAAAAACCGAAATGATAGGGCAACTCGCAATAAAAAGTAGCGAGTAAAAAAACAAAAACAGCCGAAATGATTGGGCACCATGATAAATAGCCGAAATAGTTGGGCAATCGCGACTTTCGCGACATAAAAACTGAAAAGATAGAGTATCGCGGAAAGAAATAAAAAATATGAAAATGAAACCTTTCTGCCTTGCAAGTATGTCCATATTGACTCTTGTATACGATCCATGGGCACAAATGAAAGAAAGGGGACCATATTTTCCCATCATGCTTCGTCAAAAGGAAATCCAAGTCTCGACGGTACATATACAACCTAGTGACTATCCCTGCGTTCCTTCTCATTCCGGCAGGGTGCAGACGCAACGTCATCATCAAAAAAAAAGTAGACCCAAGGGTCAAAGAAAAAATGAAGTAATGGCAAAATCCCAGCTCCAAGTCTCGACGGTACATAAACAACCTAAAGACCATCTCGGCGTTCCCCCTCATTTCATCAGGATGCGGACGCAGCTATCAAATGAAATTGGAGCAATAGCATATTCCTAGCTCCGGACTTCAATTGCAATACATACAGCATAGAGGTCCTACAGATGTCCACCCTACTTCAGCAAAGAATCGGCGCGACATCGTCAAAATAAAAATGAAGTGATGGCATATTCATAATTTCGGATCTTAATGGCAGTACATACAAAGCCTAAAGCCTATTGGAGATCATCCCATCCCAAAGGGTGCGGTTATGACTCATCGGGGCTCCAAATTGAGTCTAACCTCAAGTAAAAAGCGTTATGGCAAATACCTAACGCTTGTTCTTCCAACGGTAATATGAACCAAGGAGATTACTTGAAGACGTCTTGTCCAGCCTCAGAAGGGATCAGAGACATAACAATCGCGGGGCTACTCGAACAGCGGCTTAAAGATTGCATATCGAGGAATACATCAGCCAACGTGACGGTACCACAGACTAAAACCCTAGTACCATAAACCTAATGGACCTCTGTCATAAAAGAATAGGGGTTATCTACATACAAAATTAGGACAAGTTTTCTTGTAAACCCAAGGGAGGTAGACTAAAAAAACTCCGAAATGAGTAGATAAACTAGAGACTCCGAAATGAGTGAATAAACTACAAAATCCGAAATGAGTACATAAACTATAGACTCCGAAATGAGTGAATAAACTACAAACTCCGAAACGAGTAAATAAACTAATCGGTGCCAAATTAAGACATCAAAAGATAGAGAGGCGCATGCATGAAATAAAATATGGCTTTTATTTATAAACCAAAATGAATACAAGATTAAAAAAAATAGAAAAATACAGCGACAAAAAAAATTAAGACGGTGGACGGTTCAATAAGCCAGCCAGATTATCATTTTTTTGCGGGACCTCCACCTCAAGCTCTAGCAACGCCGCAAGTTGAGCCCTTGTCTGTGCCTGTTGTTGTTGATACAAAGAAAACCGATGCTCAAGCTCTTTCTCAGCAGTCTTGTGAGTTTCAACCATTTCACGCGTAAAAGTGACAGTTTTATCGAGAGCCACCACCTCCGTAATTGCCTCTTAAAGAACTCGCCAAATTTCATAGGCGTGAGTAGTCTTGGTTGTGAGCTGGGTTTGAAGTTCCCCCAAAGACTTCGAGGCCAGCTCCTTCTCCGAAAATTTCCGGTTGAGCCTTTTCTCACAAGATCGGAGGTTGGCCGCACACCGATCAATCCATTCATGCAAGTTGGCCTTTACAGATAAGATATCAAAAGGAAGACGTATGCATTCGACTCCATTTAGAGAAGCCTCCACTCAACGGCAATACTCAACCCAAATACGCACCAGCGCCTCGTCATGGTAGGTGGCAAGGACAGACAAAAAAGCATTAGCTTCAACAACAAATTCCTCTGCTATGACGGAAGTGCCGATGCGAAGATCTTCGATAAGAGTTGTCAGTGAATGTATACTCTGTTTCACCATTCTTTTAGACATACGTCTGGCATAAGGGCCCGGCGGCATGTAAATAAGGGACTCAAGTGGAGTCAAGGTTGGAAAAACTGCGAAAATACATGTATGGTTAGTCGCCTTTTCGAACAGGGAATAAGTAAAAGAATACCAGGGCTAAAGCATCACATACCCATGGTCACAGAAGGCAAATCTGACAAATCCCCAGGCTCTTCAAGAACCTCAACTTCATCATCAGTCTGTAGGACTGTAGTTCAAAATAAATGGCACGTCAGTACCGTTATGGAAATATAATACGGAAGGCAAGGGAATACCAACCATGGCCGGAAGAAAGGACGATGCGCTGGGGGGTATCGCGTGCGGGGCTTCCATATTAAGTAAACATAAGAAAGTTTCCTCCAGAGAACGATCCACAATAGAGGACGCCAACTCCCGCAATTCTGGGAGAAAGAAAGAGTCAGACATATTGAAAGATCATTAAACAGAAAGAAAGATATAAGATTACCTTCAATACTTCATCCATTCTGGACCAAAGTGTTAGTTGTATGTATGCCCTAGAGGCCGTTATTGTATATATGATGTATATTACAGTGGATGCTTGGACATATATAGGGAGGCCTTTCTTGCTGGACATGATAGTATGCTATCTAGTTGCTCTTTATCTTAACATGTATACTCATTGTCTCTCTGTTATATGTTGATAAAGCCCTTAGGATGAGTACTTGACTACCAGGATTATGATGCAGAACATAATAGTGGGGACAGGGTAGTCGATAAGTACATCCTTCAATTGTTCCTAGTCGTAGGAGTATCGAGACAGGGCATCAATATTCCAGAGTAGACTAGCATATACGTTTCTTGACCCATATGATGGGCGATGGATGATCCCAGATCCATTGGTGTTTGACATCAGAGAAGGTATACGGGTGCTCAGTGGAGACTGGGTACACTGAACAGACTCGCCGAGAACTCCTAGATGGTATTATACCTACCGTCAGATAGCAGTTCTCTGGTGACACTGGTACAGGTTAGTCTGTCGACCCGAGATCGTCATAGAGTCTTGTGTGTCTCCCACTGTGCTTTGATTTCCACCCTACCACGTCTCAATTGATTCGTGCAAACAGGTGGTTTTTGGGTACAGTCCCGGGTCACATGGAGGCAATGAGCAATTGGAGGGGATTTCATCTCTCCGGGTATTGGGGGTTGATGTTGCGCTATGCTCGATTGGCCATAACAGAAAATCCCTGGCCAGGGTTGCTGAGATTTACTGGTAAGTCTTATTAGTAGTTTCTCGAACCATTATGGGCCTTATATCGGCATGACTTATCAAGCTATTGGGGTATGACGTTTTCCACCCCCAGGCTGGATATGCGACATATCAGACGAAGAGACCGGACTGTACGGTAGTGTTACTTATTGGATTCACAGGAGTATGAGTAGGCATGCTTGTTGATCTTCTGATCGCTCAATACCCGGGTGACCGTTACGTTTAGCAGACCGCTGACAGCTTGTGGGTGACTGATATGATCACCACCTACTGCCGGCGTATTAACGAGTCGTTAGAGTCCTACACAGAGGTTTCCTGGCTCAAGCGAAACGAAGTTGGAGCACATATGTGATATGTGCGGGACCGAGATTAATACGTGTATATGATGCCGTATCCTAATCTCACGATATGTGATATCGTTCGGTTATATGTGATATAGCCGGGTTATCGAATCAAGTGTTGATTCGATAAGTTGATACATATGATATTAGTCGGTTATATGTGATATAGCCGGATTATTAAATCAAGTGTTGATTTAATAATTTAATGTATAATTATATGTTTGATATATTAATTTACATTAACTAATATTAGCTCACTTAAACATTTCTTTTTCTCACTTTTGTGTACACTTTAATATATATGTGATATATGTTATTGTGTCATGGTTGTTGATATATGCAACGTGGGTGTATGAGACTTACACCATGCTCTTGATAATTAAAGGTTTTTATTTATTTTAGTAATTCACAAATTGATGGAATTAGTCATGGTTGAAGCTTGTAGAAGCTTGTAGTGTCCATTGACTTAGTCCACTAATTTATTTTACTTAAGATATTTATTAACCTAACTATTATCCTTAGCCATAGTTTAGTCTCTACATGAGTTAGTATATGATACAAACTCACTCATAGTTGCTATTCTCACCTCATGAGTTTCATTCTCTTCTCCACTTCATCTTCTTCTTCATCAAGAGAAAGCTTTCTAGGTTTTCTCAAGGTGAAGAAATATTGTGAGAAAAATAAATCTAAAGTGAGAAAAATTCCTATTTCATCATCCTCTACTATACTAGCCATTTAGTTTAGGGTGTTTGCTTCACTAAATCTTAATTAGTGAAGAGATAGCTTGAGTTGGTATCTCCTCGATGTAGATCATCTTCGGCCTCGAAGACTTCAAGCAAGCTTGTTCCTTTCATCTTGTGGAGCCAAACTTGAGTCCGGAAGATCACAACTTGGAGTGAAGGGACTACTACACGGAGCTATTGAAGTGAAGGACCGGTCTACAAAGGTTGCATTTCTTGTTCACTTTCTATGTAAAGTTGTTTACATTCTAGTTTCGTCTAATTCTCTAGTTAAAATTCTAGGTTAGGGTTCTTTAGCGCGGAAATTTTTGAAAATGAACATGGACGATGCCTCCCAAAACCTTGTTGTCGTGCTAGGAAACCCTACAGTGGTATCAGAGCCATGCTAGAGAATTAGACGATATTTGTAGAATTACGAAACCGAAACAACTCCGAAACACTCGAAATAAAAACCAAGATTCTGTTGAAATTTTTAAGGTGTCTGGAAATTTTTTAAGCAGTTGCAGAATGTTATATGAGATGTAACATGAACACCGCAGAAGATTGAACCCCCCTCGCCGGATTTTGGCCAGCGACATGTATTAAGAATCTGAGCTCGCCGGTTTTTTAGTGGGCTTCTGGCTTCAATTTTTGGTGGTGTTCCAGTCTCTGGGTTTTGTTGTTTCAGGTGTTGTTTATTTTTACTGATATTGTATGTGATGTTATATTTCTGTAAAAGCAATTCGGAGTGTTTCGTAGTCTTAATTCTAACATCGTTTCGGGTAATTTAGACGGCGTTAAAAAGTTCGAGCGGATATCAAAAACCCAATCTTTCCCTCGCTGGAAATTTTCCAAGAGTTGGATTTTTCCAAGTTTGAAATCTTCAGAAAATCATGCAGGTGATTCTATGGACCCTCTAGAAGAACGAAACCCTAACTCGATTCTGTGACCGTTGGAACCGCCACCAAACCCTAGGGTTTGTGGTAGTTCCACGGCGCCATAGGTGAGGCAAGGGTTGACCTTTCTACGGTTGGTCCATAGGTGCTGTGGCATGTTCTGGGTATTTTTAAACTGTGCTCAAGTGTTAAGCTCTTTGGGTAATTTTGGGTGTTTGTTGATTCGATCGAAAAGTTTTACATCGTCTAGCTATCTGTGATTGTTATAAAATATTTGGAATCCACAATATTTAGTTTTATGAAAACTAATTTGAATTTTATAAATCTAGCAATTTAGTCTCAAGTGATCGGTTGCAACGGGATTTTGATGTGGATCAAAAGTCCGTCGCAATAGCCACACCCCATAGCCCCGACCAAGTGACTGTAAGAGAACCCCATCGCCAAAAGCATCCGTTCGGGTGCTCGCGGCCGCGGTGTTCCGCCTAAGTGCACTTCGTCGATGGCATCGGGGGTGAGGCCGTCTACTAAAGTTTCCGACGAGCATTCGATCAGGTTGTCGGGAATCTTGTTGAATTATCCGACTGATTATTGAAAAGTGTTTTCAATATCGAGACTAAAATGTAGGGTTTATAATTGTTAGGCATGTGATGTCTAAGGAATTCATTTGGTTAGGCATGAAATCCAAATTATGTGATACATTGGGTTTATGATGTCTGAGGTGGTTGCGGATTCCAATTGTTGTAGTTTTTCACTTTCTTTTCTGCGACCGTAAGTATAATATGTGGTGTATCGCTGGTTTCGTTGCTATATGTCAACGACAATTGGGATACGCATATTTACTTACGTTGATGACATGTGATGTTATGTGTTGCTGTGATATGTTATATTGGATCGTCGTGTTTGAATAGCCGGGGGTTTTATGTGAGATGAGAGTTTTTCATTTTCATTCATGTAAAATTCAATATATGTAATATTCTTTTATTGGGGCACTTCCGGGTTGAGGATGATGTCACCATTGATATATATTATTTACTTTTCCGCTTTAGGATAGACCCAAAGAGGAGAGCACAAGTAACCGAGTTCTAGAGTCCAGTAGGAGACCATCTCGAGGAGTCGAGACCGGGTATCCTAACTCTAAAATTGGAAGGGTTGCTTGCCGCTCTCGTAGGGGTCTAGGGATGTGGGTTTGGCTATTCATCGCGACCATGGAATCCGCGTTTTTACTGGCGTAATTAAAACACGGAATTCCTAGTATATCCAATATTTCATATGTGTTCTTCTGCTGCTGATATTCTGTGATGTGATCACTTGATATTCTGAGACGAATGGAATATATATTATATATATGATATATAATAAACGTTGTTTATGTTTTTCACCCGCGCTAGTCCCACCCCGCTATGCCGTTAGTTAAGTAACCTAACGGTG
This sequence comes from Agapanthus africanus, assembly GCA_030015575.1. Lineage (NCBI taxonomy): Eukaryota > Viridiplantae > Streptophyta > Magnoliopsida > Asparagales > Amaryllidaceae > Agapanthus > Agapanthus africanus. The sequence goes on from CM057345.1 coordinate 501,305,689, forward strand.
CATATCAAGACATTGTGGCGAATGCGGATGGCATAAGCGTACGTTCTATTTTCGTTTCTTTGATGCTTAGGAAGTATAATTGATGGGACTTCATTAATGAGATTAATGAAGAAAAAAGAAACCTAAAGATGTTGTAGAATCTTGTTTAAAAACTGGTAGCTCTAGTTCTTGCTTTGTATAGCGGTATTCCTTGTAGAATATCCAGCACCTTATTCGATAAGGAAAGAGCCGAGATCCCTTCACCGGGAGTGACCTCTTTAGCGAAACTGGCAGATACTACAACCCACTCGGTTTTGTTTTTGACTGCTTTTTTAGTTCATGCTTTGCATAGTGGTATTTGTGAAATATCCAGCACCTCATTCGATGAGGAAAGAGCCGAGATCCCTTCACCGGGAGTGACCTCTTTAGTAAAACTAGTAAAAGCCTAAAAAACACTCCTTTTCAAAATCACTTGATTCTACAACGATATCAAGTTCAAAGCGTTAAAGGTTTTCATAAAAACCATCCGCAACCCTTCGTCATTTTAGAAAGTAGAGTACTTAGTATTCGTGCTACGTATGTTGACTATAGCCAAGGCGTAGTGTACGGTAGCTATGTGATGTCTTCCTACACAGCATATGATGCGATTAATTAGGACAGTCACATGATTATGTTGATTATAGCCAAGGTTCATGTGGATGGGTCTAATTAATCACGAAATGACGGGTAGAACTTGACTAGGACTTATGATATATTGACCATAGCCAAGGTCATAAGTACTAGGGGTAAAAACCATTATCGGGAATTTCAAGTGTTGAAATTTGCAATAAGATTGCATAGCTTCTATGAGATAGTTGGATCCCGACATCCACTGCGAGTAATTGTTACTCCTGGGAGAGTTTTGCACTTTACAATTAGCTATCCCATTAGGTGTCTAGAAAGGTATCAACGAGGTTATACCTCTGGGAAAATGAGGTTTATTTTAATTAGGTCCGTGCGAAAGCACGGGGAACCTCCCTCAAAGTACCGACACTGGCCTGGCTGAACGGTTAGTGAACTTGTAGGGTGTAATTAATCCCGGCTAGTCTTACCTTTTAGGGTTTGAAGGAAGATTTGATAAAAACAATGGGAGCCATCCTGATTAGGTAAAATGATAACCAATCTAATCTTGCAAGAGCGCACGCAAAGTGTTTTCTTCTCTCTCTCTCTCTCCTGGTAGCGACCATGACATGCCTTAATCAAGATAATAATATGGATGTATTAACCGAACCTACTTATTATACTGTGCTGGGGAACGTTGGTTCCGCTCTATCTTATAATTGTTATAAGTCCGAGCAGGAAATAGGGGAATGTCCAGATTCCTATGCCACCCAATCAAGGAATATGCATGTTGATGCATCTTCTTCAGGTGTGTTTTTTTACCGAGAAATGTTTCTCAGTACACTCTACGTCCTGGATATGAGATACCGGATCAGGATCACACATATGTAATCTTTTTCATGGGCTACAAAAAGGTAGAGAACTGGGATTGGGTGATATGTCTCTAAGTACAGAGAATGGTGCAATTGTTGCAGCTAAATCAGTTTGCAGATATCACCTTGTATTTTCAAATACATTGATTCTGAACGAATGTTATTACATGCCGAACTTGATATACAACATTACATCAGTTTCTTTATTAAGTTAAAGAAGGATATAATTATGTATTGATGGATAATGTTGTCAACATTTTCCTTAATCAAGAGTTGATTGGATCAGGCACGTAATGTAATGGCATATACGTTCTAAAGCAAACCACGGTTCAAAGTATACCGAACACACACAAGAGGAGTAGTTCAGAAATGAACGAATCCTTCTTATGGTATTGTAGACTAGGTCATATCAATGCGACACGACTAGCTAGGTTACATAAGGATGGATATTTGAATTCGTTCGAATTTCTATATTATGATACATGCTGGTCTTGTCAAAGGTTAAATGACCAATACTCCGTTTACTAGAAGCAGAAAAAGAGTTAATAAATTCTTGGGACGGATACATGATGATGTATACGGTCCTATGTCTACAAATGTCAGGGTTGGTTCTTTATACTTCATTACATTCATCGACGATCTCTCAAGATTCGGACATGTGTTCCTGTTGAAACACGAGTCTGAAACTTTTGAGAAATTCAAGGAATATAAGCTTGAAGTTGAGAACCAGACGGGTAGAGGTATTAAAGTCCTTCGATGCGATCGGGGAGGCAAATACTTGGGCACGGAGTTCCTGGATTTTCTAAACGGAGAATGGGATTCTCTCTCAGCCTACTCCTTCGAATACACCACAGCACAACGGTGTATCGGGGTGGAGGTATCGCGTCCTATAAGATATGGCATGCTCTATGATGAAAACTGCTGAGTTGCCTATTTCCTTATGGTGTTACGCACTTGAGAAGCTGCATACCTATTGAATGGGGTTCCATCCAAATCTAAGCCTACCACTCCATATGAGATATGGAATGGGAGGAGACCATGTCTTAAACGAGTTAAGGTATGGGTTGTCCGGCCTATATAGAAAAGCAAAATCTGGACAAACTCGAGGCAAGATCAGTTCTGTAAGTTTGTTGGATATCCCAAACATTTGCGAGGGAATATCTTCTACCACACTGAGGAGCAAAAGGTGTTTTGTTTCTCAGCATGCCACCTTTTTAGAAAAGGAAATTCTTATGAAGAAATTTGTGGTCATGAGGTAGAACTGAAAGAAGTTCCAGCTAAACAAACTAACAGCTGATGATTTGGTAAAACCAAAAGATTCAATAGTCTCCAACGAACCTCATCCTCTCTGCGAATCTGGTAGGGTTCCTCAACCACCTGAGAGATACTACGGTTTCCTTGGTGACGGTGGGAACGAGGATTGCATCATACTAGATGATGACCCAACTAGGTTGAAGAAGGCCATCACGAGTGGGGATTCAGTGAATTGGCTGGATGCTATGCAATCAGAGATGGAATCCATGTACACCAACAAAGTCTGACTTTGAATGTTGCACCAGAAGGGGTAAAACCCATTGGGAGCAAATGGATCTTGAGAAGATTCTTGGTGTAGATGGAAAAGTTGAGACTTTCAAAGCTAGACTTGTAATAAAAGGTTTTCGTCAATAACCAGGTTTGTTTTATGATGAAACATTTTCTCCAGAGGCTATGCTTAAGTCCATCAGGATTAAAGCAGGCATCGCGGAGTTGGAACATCTGTTTTGATGTGGCAGTCAAAGAGTTTGACTTCATCAAAAAGGTAGATGAACCTTGCATATATAAGAAGGTTGTAGAGAGTAAGGTTGTTTTCCTCGTATTGTACGTAGATGACATACTCTTGATAGGAAATGGTTTCCTATGCTACTCGGTCAAGCTCCTCTTATCATGAGGATTCTCCATGGAAGATATGGATGATACCTACTACATCTTGTGGATTATGATCTATAATGATAGATCTAAGTGGATGTTGGGAGTGTCCCAAATCCAGGTACATTAACACCATACTAAAGAGGTTTAGTATGGAGGATTCTAAGCGTGGTGGTTTGCCCACTTACTCATGAATCACTCTCTCCAAAAATATGTCTCCCGAAACTAATTTAGAGAGAGCTCGCATACAAGGGATACCCTATGCTTCGGCAGTAGGCTCTATCATGTATGCGATGTTATTTACCAGACCAGATGTAGCTAACTCACTAGATGTAGTGATTAGGAATCAATCGGATCTTGGGAGAATCACTGGACAGCTATGAAGGACATTCTTGAGTACTTGAGAAGCACTGAAGAAATGTTCTTGGGGTTTTAGTAACGGTGAATTCCAGTGGGAGTCCTTTACCAATTCGAGCTTCCAGAGTGATAAGGATGACTGAAAGTCAGTCACAGGCTTTGTCTTTACCCTCGGTGGAAGGACGGTATGTTGGAAGAGTTCCAAGCTAGATACCGTGGCATACTAGATGATAAAGGCTGAATACATCGCTACCAACAATGCTACCAAAGTGGATGTCTGGATAATTCTTGTTCATGAGATGAACATAGTTCCTACCATTGAGCGTCCAATAAGTGTAATTGTGACAACAATAGAGTTGTGGCTTTGGCCTAGGAACGCCGGTCCCATCAGCGTTCCAGACATATTCTGAGGCAGCATCACCTAATCAAGGAGATGGTTGATCTCCAAGGGATCGAGGATACGAGAGTTGACGTGAAGGATAACACGGCGGATTCACTCACAAAGGCCTTTCCCTAGATAGACTTTTATCGGACGTTGGGTATGAGATACTACAAGAACTGGCCCTAGTGCAAATGGGAGATTGTTACTTGTATGTATGCCCTAGAGGCCATTATTGTACATATGATATTATAGTGGATGCTTGGACATATATAGGGAGGACTTTCTTGCTCGACATGATAGTATGCTATCTGGTTGCTCTTTATCTTAACATGTATACTCATTGTCTCTCTGTTACATGTTGATAAAGCCCTTAGGATGAGTACTTGATTACCAGGATTATGATGCAGATCATACTAGTGGGGATAGGGTAGTCGGTAAGTACATCCTTCAATTGTTCCTAGTCGTGGGAGTATCGAGGCAGGGCATCGATATTCCAGAGTAGACTAGCGTATACGCTTCTTGACCCATATGATGGGCGATGGATGATCCCACATTCATTGGAGTTTGATATCAGAGAAGGTATACGGGTGCTCAGTGGAGACTGGGTACACTGAACGGACTCGCCGAGAACTCCTAGTTGGTATTATATCTATCGACAGATAGCAGTTCTCTGGTGACACTGGTACAGGTTAGTCTGTCGACCAAAGATCGTCATAGATTCTTGTGTGTCTCCCACTGTGCTTTGATTTCCACCCTACCACGGCTCTATTGAGTCGTGCAAATAGGTGGTTTTTGGGTACAGTCCCGACTCACATGGAGGCGATGAGCGATTGGAGGGGATTTCGTCTCTCCCGGTATTGGGGGTTGTTGTTGCGCTATGCTCGATTGGCCATAACAGGAAATCCCTGGCCAGGGTTGCTGAGATTTACTGGTAAGTGTTATTAGTAGTTTCTCAAACTGTTATGGGCCTTATATCGGCATGACTTATCAAGCTATTGGGGTCTGACGTTTTCCACCCCCAGGCTGGATATGCGACATGTCAAACGAAGAGACCGGACTGTACGGTAGTGTTACTTATTGGATTCACAGGAGTATGAGCAGGCATGCTTGTTGATCTTTTGATCGCTCAATTCCCGGGTGACCGTTACGTTTAGCAGACCGCTGATAGCTTGTGGGTGAATGATATGATCACCACCTACTGCCGGCGTATTGACGAGTCTTTAGAGTCCTACACAGAGGTTTCCTGGCTCAAGCGAAGCGAAGTAGGAGCACATATGTGATATGTGCGGGACCGAGATTAATACGTGTATATGATGTCGTATCCTAATCTCGCGATATGTGATATCGTTCGGTTATATGTGATATAGCCGGGTTATCGAATCAAGTGTTGATTCGATAAGTTGATACATATGATATTAGTCGGTTATATGTGATTTAGCCGGATTATTAAATCAAGTGTTGATTTAATAATTTAATGTATAATTATATATTTGATATATTAATTTACATTAACTAATATTAGCTCACTTAACATTTCTTTTTCTCACTTTTGTGTACACTTTAATATATATGTGACATATGTTATTGTGTCATGGTTGTTGATATATGCAACGTGGGTGTATGAGACTTACGACATGCTCTTGATAATTAAAGGTTTTTTATTTATTTTAGTAATTCACAAATTGGTGGAATTAGTCATGGTTGAAGCTTGTAGAAGCTTGTAGTGTCCATTGACTTAGTCCACTAATTTATTTTACTTAAGATATTTATTAACCTAACCATTATTCTTAGCCATAGTTTAGTCTCTACATGAGTTAGTATATGATACAAACTCACCCATGGTTGCTATTCTCACCTCATGAGTTTCATTCTCTTCTCCACTTCATCTTCTTCTTCATCAAGAGAAAGCTTCCTAGGTTTTCTCAAGGTGAAGAAATATTGCGAGAAAAATAAATCTAAAGTGAGCAAAATTCCTACTTCATCATCCTCTACTATACTAGCCATTTAGTTTAGGGTGTTTGCTTCACTAAACCCTAATTAGTGAAGAGGTAGCTTGAGTTGGTGTCTCATCGACGTAGATCATCTTCGGCCTCGAAGACTTCAAGCAAGCTTGTTCCTTTCATCTTGTGGAGCTGATCAGTCGAAAATACTTCATCTTTAACACGGCAATTTCCCTATCATTTGCATTCATATAGAAGTGTTCGGCATCCATATAGCACATATTAGCAAAACAGTCGTAAAATATCAGATTACATGTGTTAGATCTTAAAACCGGCATTTCTAGGGAAATTGACTGCATTTTATAGCATGGCATCATTCCTATATTGCGCAACTTGTGTTCCGAAGTTTGTGCAGGAAAATCCAGAAGAATGGTCAATTTACAAAACAAAGACTGCTAAAGAATACGCCAACTCAAGGATTTAGAATCTGGCAATGATATAAGAAGTATTCAGAGATTCAACATATCATAAAAATACCAACAAGTTATCAAGAGTCCACAGCAAAAGCATGAAGCTCTAAAGCAGCCAAGTGGCCGCGGAACCGCGGCCGGAGCCGCCTTGCGCCGCGGTTCCGCGGCGGATATGCCACATCACCCCCTCTGCTTCAGCCCAAAACTCCTACCTCAGCTCCTATAGCTCTTCAAGTCACTACATTTTCCAGAAGACTCTAGAAGATTCTGCCAGATCAGCAAGCCTTAGGGTTTCTAAACTAAACATTCCTAGCTTAAAGTCTAAGCCAAGCTCCTAACTAACTACTTCTAGAAGCCTCTCCCTACAACAAACTTTTGGAGGGAAATGCAAATTCTAAATCCTAGACCTAGGGTTTTGGAAACCTATAAATAGACCCCAAGGCTCACTAGAAAAGGAGGACTCTTTGTTTGACTCATTGTAAATCAATCATTAGTGGGTTGATCATTAGTTGTTGATTGTTGAGAAACCCTAGTTCTTCATCTACCCATATTCTTGCCACCTCCAAACCCTAACCCTAATCCAATCTAGAAAAACCCAATTCAAGATCCATGGAGTTCAAGCAAAGCAAGTCTTCAACCATCCTTTAGAAGCAAAGCCGGCATTCATCGGAGCACGAGATCCAAGCAATCCAAGACTCAAGGAGCCGAGCGATGCAAGATTCGACGAGCGAAGTTCCTACCTCTTGTAATTCTTGAGAGTTGTAACTACTTGTTGATGTAATAAAGGTGAAGATTCTTTAAACTTGTTTACATTTCGATTCAAGCATCATGATTTTATTTCGATTCTTGAATGTATTCTTTGTGATGATGTGTGAATAAACTCCGCTCATGGAGGAATCGAGATGATTGTAGAATGATGATGTTGATGAATCTTTAAACGTTTTCTTAAGTCCTATAGCAATTGTAAATTCTTGAAAATTGAATGATCGATGATCTAGATAGATGTGAAATGTGTTCTTGATTCCTTTCGTACGATCTAGAAATCAACAATTGATCATTCGACTTTCAAGAAGCTATCTAGTGAATGTGATTCATCGAAAGGACAAAGGATAGGACGAAGAAACCCTAATTCTTCGCAAGATCCTTAAACCTCGATCAATCAACATCGATTTAGCATCAATTCGTAAATGGATAAGAAACGTTAATCTTTAGTCTTCTTCACATCTACAATCTAATCGATTCCTACGAGCTTTACATAAAATCTTGAAACCCAAATCGATTGGAATTATATCACATCTTGATTCTTGATGTTTATCGTTTTCTTGATTCTTGATTAGAATAGTGACACTTGAAACTCATCGATAAAAATCTTGAATCATTTTGCTTTTCTTTTCTATTAAAGTTTCGATTCAAACAAAACAAAATACGAACGAATCGCACAATCCCTGTGGACGATCCGCACTTGCTAACGAAATCTATATACGACACCGTTATTGATTGCGGTCAAATATTTTTGGTTGTGATTTCTATACAATTGTTTACAAACTGACACACAATCGGAAACCAATTATCAAGTCAATCAAATGGCGCCGTTGCCGGGGATCATTTGATATACACAATCGAGAAATTCATACAATCAGGAGCCAAACTTAAGTGCGGGAGAGCGCTACTTGGAGCGAAGGGACTACTACACGGAGCTATTGAAGTGAAGGACCGGTCTATAAAGGTTGTATTCCTTGTTCACTTTCTATGTAAAGTTGTTTACATTCTAGTTTCGTCTAATTCTCTAGTTAAGATTCGAGGTTAGGGTTCTTTAGCGCGGCAATTTTTGAAAATGAACATGGACGATGCCTCCCGAAACTTTGCTGTCGTGCTAGGAATCCATACACAAAGGGACAGCAGCCTCAGGAATCTCCTCTATATCCTCCGGTGCGCCACTGGTAATATACAGAGTCTATAGTTGGTCCGATAACCTCCGCTGAAGGAATAAAAGTCATCACCGGAGTCTTTAAGGCGTGATCTGGGCTCAAAACTACGCCCGCCACGGAAGGCCCTACAAAAGAAAAATGTGTAAAGAGGAATACAATATGAAAGCAATATAAATCATTTACTGAGAAGGATGTAAAAGGTACATACCGATACGCCAGGGAGCCTGAAGTATAGCCTTTTCGAGACGCTGCTCTTTTCTGGTTAACCACGCTCGTCGGGCTTCGATCGAAGATAGATCCCTACCCGCTTTCAGAGCAGCCTCGTCTTTAGAAGCAGATATCGGCCGTTTAAGAGCCCGTTCTTCTGCCGGCGTTAAAGGAACTATCGGTGAAGTAGCAGGAATTGGATCAACATCACGAAACTTGACAGGGAGAATGCCTCCCTTCTTTGGGCGCACGTTTTCAGTCTCATCATGTGATCGCTTTAGGGCTTCGGCCAGCTGAGCGGCCTCCTCAGCAGATGTACCCGGAAAAAGAAGACCATCATTTGGTTCGTGCGCAGACATAGGCTCATCACAAGTGAGAGGCTCGGGCCCGAGTGTTGATTAAACGCGCGGCCGACTTCTTTCGCCTTTTAGGGCTTGAGCTAGCACTCATAGAAGGACGCTTCCTCCCTTTAGGCACCTTTGCATGGCGCTGCCCAATTTCATCTTCGAGATTCGACTGTGATGGTTCCGCAGCTTGTGCATTATCAGGAGTCCCTGCGCCGGCTCCAGTACGAACTGGCATACCAGCTATACGAGGGGACGACTCTGTTCGAGTAGCTTTTGGAATAATCACTGAATCGCAGTCTCTCAGAGAAGGGCTGTCACGCCCCGCTTTCCAGTAGACGGAAACAGTGATGTGGCAGGCCGCAACGTATTTACTAAGAAATAAATACGTTAAGCATAATTAAGCAATATATAAAAATAAACAAGAATGACAAGAGTAATAAAATAAATAGCAACTTTATTTATATTCATCTTTACATACAACTGTTTTGAAAAATAAAAGATACAATGAGTAAAGCAGTGCCTAAATAATGGTATAAAGGAACGTAAGTGCAGGGGAAACTAGAAGTCAGAATGAGCGGTGAGCTAGTCCAAGTCCTCCTGGCTCGGCTCGATCTCCTCAGAGTCTAGTCCTCCTGACGAACATTCCAAGGAAAATATAGAAAGGAATGTCGTCAGCGAACTAACGCTCGGTAAGTCGCAAAAGAAGAAAGAGAATATAACAAGTAATGTGAAATGAACTGGTAAATTGTATATGATTGATTACTGATATATGATGGTTATTATAACGTGGTTGTTTGTAGTTTGGTAAAGAAGATATTCATGTATACGAGAGAAGTCCATCTTACCCCGTGGACTATGGTAACATGTAGTACAAGGCCCCACGTGACAACGACACGTGAATTCAAGTAGGTGTCTTTTAAGTGACCTCTCATGCCACGATATACATTCCGTACCAATCTACCCCTTTATCCCCGCATAATGTATTGTATAGATTATGTTTACAAATCTTCCTAAAACCATGGATACAAAATGTTCAGGTATTCATGTTCAGGATGTAACCAAGTATTCAAGTAGTCATATCAAGTTATAACCATGGTTCGGTCAAGTCAAGTCAAGTATACATGTTTGATATTGATGTTTGATTTCAAGTATTCATGTTCATGATCAAGTATTCGTGTTTGAATTTGGATTCAGGTTTGAATTGGACTCTGACTGAGTCAGACTCTTGTACCGATTTAACTCTGGAATTCTTAGGTTCGGGAGTCATCGGCAACTGCTGCATATGAACGGCATGATTTGTATTTTTTTCTAAGACAATTGCCATTTATAACACCGTTAAGTTGTCAACCTTAAATAGGCAAGCACTCACTTTCTCTGGCTCCCTGGAGCTCAAGAGAATGGATCCCGCTTAAACCCATATTTACTAGAATCCTTAAAATAGTGTTTTATATATCTTGAGGGGGTTTTATGAAAAATATATTAATATAGTTTAAAAGTAAATCTCGAGGGTGATTAGTATTGCTTAGGGTTTTCATGAGCATGGGTTTTAATTATTGGGGTATTTTAGTGATAAATACTTAGCATAGGAATGTTTATGGTATATTATTGAAAAACTTGCCTTTTTGGTATCTTGATGGTATTTTATTGGCATTTGTTAATCATTCATTTTTAGAAAAATATAGGTTCATTATATTTTGAAAATATGGATTTATAATTTTATATAATTTTTTTTTAAAAATATTTTATTTTATTTAGAAAATTCGTATTTCTTAAAAACGTATTTAAATCCTTTCGAGATCGAATGCTCTATAAGGAGGTCTGCATCTCGCTCTACTAGCCGAAGAATGTGCGATAATCCACACCATCCATTAGCGGGTTCCCTAAAGAGGATTGTAGATGCATAATCGCAAAGGAAATGAAATACCGCTTTAAAAGATATCCGGTTTTAGAATTATGTGGTATTTTATTGTAAATACTATCTTCGAACCAAAAACACATACAACTAGGCATCATGCTATAAAACCAAGAGTGCGTATGGGGTAGCTCATTACCCCGTGAAGTTTTCCTAAAGGTATTGTTAAGCAATTTTGTTGAAAAGATGTAATAACAAAGTTCAAGGTATTTTAATGTAAAAGTTCAATTATGATTGTTTTACATGAGATTTTTAGTTAAACTTGATTCTAAACATAGGTATTAAGATTACAAGTGAAGTGGTAAAATTAGATTGTCCAAATGATAAAAGAAAATGGAGTTATAGGTTTTAGAAAAGATGATATCGGTAATAACTCCACTTTTACCGATATTTGATTTAAAATGAGTATCAATGAAAATGAGGAGAATTAGGAGGGACTTACCGTTTGAATATGTCAAGAAGGGGTTAAGAAAGAGGAGGGATGCTTCGGGGCGTCGTGGGAGCTCCGGAATTAGCTTCGATCTTCGCCGGAACCAACTTGCTCGCTAGCTCCACTTTACTCCACTTGCACCTAAGAACTTTTGATAGAGTTTTGACTAGAATTTTTAGAATGGTGAAAAGCTAGGGTATGGGGTGGTATTTATAGTGGAGAATTAAGGTTTGAGAATTAAAATTTGGATTAAAAAGCATTAAAAATGATGTTAAATTGTGAAATGAAAGGTCTATGTTTGATTGCAGGGAAATCAAACAGTGCAGAGGAGTTGAGGGGAGTTGAAGATATGAGTGTGCAAAGCACGGAGCAATTTGGCTCCATCCTGACCGTCCCCGCCGGCCCAAGAGGCAAATCCGCCGGTCGATTTGGGTGTTGGGTCTCGAGATTCGTGCCACGTGGATTTCTCTATGTTTACACCATTTTCCATATGTTTGATTTTTTCTGAACTTTTCATTTCCCCGTGTATTGCACATGCAATCTTTTGGGCTTCTAAAAAGTTAAAAAGAAAAATCAGAAAAATAATTGTGTCTGATAGGAATCGAATACAGGGGCTACGTCACAGCAGTGCAAGGGTTTTACCAGTGAGCTACAAGTTGTTTCTTGCTTTTATTTAATAAAAGTAACTTATAACTCAAACTCAGGTTGTAATACTCTTTTCTGTATAGTAACAGAAGAATTTCCATACAGAGATTTCAGAGTCGTTATAAAGGCGAACGACTGACCATGGTCGCAGCGGAACATTGATGGCTTGGGCAGGCACAGAGGCCTTACACTCGAAAAGCACCCGTCTCTCCTTTGTAATGATGGGACTGACCCGGTGATGATACCGGCCCCTGAAGAGTCCCACAGGCTTTGGAATGTAATCAGGCTCAGGGATCATGAAGAGAGAACCGGTGTTCAACCGCATAAAGTGATGAATAGCGTCGTGGGCAGTCTCCAGCAAGGGAGTAGGCTCAACCAAGAAAGCTTCAAGGGGCACACCCTGGTTATAACCCAACTGTTGGGCAAAGCGATGCGGATTATATCGCATGAAGAGATCGGCATCATTTAATCGGAACACCAAGTACCCTTGCCTGATCGAATACAAGTGCATGATCTCCTTGTGTTTCAAATTCGGCGCTCCGTTCTTCAATAAATCAAATAACTGTTGAATAGGCCCCGCTGGCGCAGAAAGAACCTGATCATTGAAAACCATGCCACCTTCATTTGAATACGGGTTAAGCAGCACACGCAAAGCCCTTAACTGAGTCGGATTAGGAGCGGAAGCATCAACCAATCTCATGACTCGTGGGAAAGTATAAGACTCATAGAAATCAGGCCGCCAATGCACAGCAAACGCGCCTAACACGTGCATCTCAATCCAGGACGTGAAGTAATGGAGGGAGAAGTTCACGGTGTCTGCACCTGAATTTGAAGTGTTGGCTGTGGTACTTAAACCATGATACGGGTGTGATAACCTTGCAACGCCAATGGCCAGTCGTGCTCCCTCAGCAATGCGGTGTGTGGGGTAGAAAACGGAGGCTCTCATAAAGCGTCGGTGCATCGGCATTGCAAACCAGCTAAGCCAAAGACTGATGAAGCCTACAAAAATGTTTCCTCGTCTATACCAAGAGCAGCAATCTCGTCAAAAGCCACGGACGATGAACTTGGAATATAAAAATGTGGTGGATCTTCCTCCTTAGCCGGCAGTTTGTCCAGGCCAAATCTGAAGGGATCCTCAACCTTCACAAATTTTGGAGTTTTCTTGGATAGAGCATCATTATGAAGGAAGTGAGCGATGAAATCATCAAAACTAACACCTTTCTCTTCTGATGCCACAAATAGGCTCTCAAAAATACCTAAGTTCTTGATTAAACTTGGATGCTTGTGCTGAACAGCATTCTCAACTGTCAAGCCTTCATGCATGGCTGGCACCATCGCAAAAACGTACTCATCAGGGGGTAGTAACTCTTCGTAATGTTCTCCCCTGATCGGCAGTCCGGAAATTTCTCGGAATTCCTCCAGCGAAATGGAAACCTCGCGGTCCCCAGTAGGAACATATGCGTGGGAAGATTCCATTGGTTTAAAAAGCCCTTAACCTACCAAACGTGGGGAGCAAGATAATAGAACAACGACGCATACACCGCCTGGCACAATCCAACTTTTTGCAACCGTGAGCGTTGGGAGGAGAGAATATACCGGGCCCAAAGAAGGTAGCCCACTGGATGCCGCGGGATGATGCCTATTTTATAGATCTGCTCCCATGGTCGAGCTTCGCCTTGGCATATTCGGCGTCCCAGAATTTCAATAGCCACTAAGGGTTGATTGGGTATCCCTATCGTTGATGGCTCAAGCCGGCCTTCAGGAGTCCAATTAACCGCCTCCACTGCATAGGCAGTACACGGACGCTCCATAAACTGAATCGAACGAATGGGTTTCGTTGATACTTCGCATGTAAAACTACGACGACCCCTTATAATATGACCATACCAGACACCCCTTAGGAGAAGACACTTTTTGTCCTTATCATGATTCTTAATCATAGCTATAACTTCTTCGTCTGATGGAAACTATGGGAAAGCGACCTCTGAGCGGGTATAAGGGAAGTAGAGAAGTGAGGCCATTGTACCTAAAAAGAGGACAACAAAAAAACACAATCAACAAAAGGTGTGAGTTGGCTTATGGGACTACTAACTAAAAAGCTAGTGGACCCCACGAAATCAAAATAGCGGCTCGTCAATGATGAGACAAAGTGCCCATTGTGAGAATCTAAAAGGATTCTCATTAAATAAACAGTGGAGTTAAAAAGTCCCAATATCCCCGAAAAGCGGGTTCTGTTAAAAATAACAACAGATTCAAATCTATAAAGAGGGTATTAAAACCCTAAAAAGGAAAATACTCAAGAACAGAAAAGGGAATAAAATTCCCAAAAGTTCTAAAAAAATTCAGAACTAAGCTCTGCAAGATAAGATGGAATTAAATGCCTCCAATAATAGAATTAAATCCCAGAAATCCCCATGATGGGAAACAGATGGGAAACATAATAGAATTAAATTCCAGAGATCCTCAAAGAGCAGAATCAATAATAGGGTAAAACCCTAAGAAGAGAACCAGCAATTCTCGAGAATGCCCATTGATTCAAGACCCGCAGTTTACTAAAAAAAGTTTTTTTAAGATCTCCAAGAGATCAGCTCAAGAAAAGAGCCAAGCTCTGTTAATGGATTAAAAATCCAAAACAAAATAAAAAGTTTCCAAAGAGCTAAGCTCTGTTCATAATCCTTACCAAAATTCTTTTTGGCAGAGTTTAACTCTGATCAGAGGAGTTCTATGGACAGAGATCTAAGAACTGAAATGAGAATTAAATTCTCAAAGGAAAAAAATTCAAGGAGGAAGATGAAAAACAGTAATCACTCCAAGGCCAAAGGCACCATTTATAAGACGTGATGGGAGAGGTACAACTTCCCATTCCCCTAGGCAATCCAACGGTGGTAAAGATGGACAGCGTTGCACTCGCGTGCAGGCCACGTGAGAGCAACGCTAGGAGGCATTTGTTCCCTTATTAAAAACGGGGAGAAAGAAAAAAAAAGGAGAATTCCCCACGTTTTAAGCCTCACGTGTTAAACACGTGAGCGCCTATATGCAAAGCATATAAGCGCAACATAAACAGATTAAAAGCCACATTGGGATCACGTGTTAAACACGTAAGAACACCCTTTTGAAGCATTAACTTCAGATAGTGTTAAACTCTATACATAGAATTGAATTCTATTTGGTATGCAAAGCATATAAGAAATAATACCCAGTTTTCGTTATACTATTTTCCGTATTTGAATAAAATAATTTTCTCTATATTTTTATTAATATATTTTAATTTTTCCCTACATTCATTTCTTTATAATCTCATAAAACTTTACCAACTAATTATTTCAAATTCCTACATCTCTATTTATAACTTTAGTTATATTTTCCCATTTATTCCTCCTAAACCTTAACCTAGCAACCATAGCCAGCCCATCTCTCTTTGCTCTCCTCAAATTTTCAAAGCCCAAGCCCAAACTCTCCCTCTCCTTTCTCTTTTCCCTTTCTTTCTTTTGGCCGGTCCCCTTCTTCCCTATTTTCTCAACAGTTACTTTTCCTCTCTTCATTTTTGTATTCACTGAAAAGCCAAACCGATATTCCCTAATCAATTCCTCTTTAACACTCTTTTACTACCTATTAATCTAATTTAACTCTATATTAATTTTCCCTAAATCCTTTAACTCTCTCTCTCTCTCACAATCCCACACTCTCTCTCTCTTACTCACCCCCTCTCTCCCTCAAAAACTCATCAGCCAACCTCATCGGCAACCTCCTTCACGACCTCCGACGAACCCCTATCACAACCGACGAGCCCCATTCCTCTTTCGGGCTTCCTCCGCCACTACTCCATCACAAACCCACAACCGAGAACTCAAGCACCGATCGCCGCCCACTACACTCTTGCCGCCGACCACACCTTATGCCGCCGACAACCTCCGAGCTAACCAACCTTCTCTCCTCAGCAACCATCACCGCATCACACCGGAGCCGCCTCCATCGCCGAGCAACAACACCATCGCCAACACCCACGACCCAACCCATCAATCGACCGCCGCCGGCGATGACAAACCACTATTACCACCTCCAACGCCTACTTCACTGCCGGCGACCACACGAACCCAAGATCCCCATCACACCTCCCTCTCCTGAGACCTCCTGCACTCGTCGGTTGCCGCCTCTCGAACACCCCACCTCACCAGAACCACTCTGAGGCCATCACCGTGACTACTGCAACCCCTCGAGCTTCCAGCGCCGCACCGAGCCCAGTGTCACCTGCGTGCCCAGACGTTCCACGACTCGTGCCCAGCACCGTGTTCAGTAGCGCCCAGTACCGTACCACGCCCGCGTCGCCACCGCGTCCAGTACTGTGTCGCCACCGCACCACACACGCACCGCGCACCGTGCCCGACTCCGCGTCACCGTCTTGTGCGTCGAGACGAACCCTACCATTCGTTACTTCTATATCAGCGACCGAAGGCAGGTGAATCTCCTTCACTTGTTCATCATGCTATAGTAATCGCTAGATATAATATATAAAGATATATGTATCATTATAGATATTTTTATATATACATTGTTTGCGAAGTAAATATCGAACAAGTACCATCATCGTAAATTTTAGTGTTTGAGACCTAATTTGGGCCAATTACACCGTATTAATATCATATATAAACTCAAAAATTAATTTCGTGTTGATCAAGTAAAAGAAATCGATATTTCAATCGATAACCGGTTGCATGGTCTAGGTGTTCGTTATGGAACCCTATGCGATAACTTAAGAAAATATGAAGGAACCCATGATCATTAGATCCTATTAATATTAATGAATACCCTGTAGAAGTTTTACGGCAAAATGATATCGTTTCACCCATAAAACGTTACCCTCGGTAACCTTTGCGAAAGCTGAATTTTTCCGAACATGCTAGACCGTTAAATTCATAATAAATCGTCTATATATCGGATCTTAGCGTTCTATGGCTTGTATCAAAGCCAACAGATAAACCTACAGTACCCCATAGTTCATCTCTGAATTTTAATAAGTTATGACAATGAAAACTGAGGCGATTCATGGCTCTGGACTGCAGTCCAGAGCAAGAATCTCTGTCTTTATCCGTTTCTAGAACGCATACTTTGCACTGTTTAAGTGCGCAAGTGTGCGAAACCATAAATGGAAGTATAGAAAATTGAATTATCTTTCTAACGGTCTCATTGCATTCTAGTGTCGTTTGATATTTATAACACCTTTTAAACCGTCGATGTGTACTGCAGTTTCATGCAGAGACAGAATGTATATCTTAACCTTAGACAGTGCATATCTCCCTGCATACAGCGGATATTATTGATCCGTCTAGTGAGTTGGAAACATAACAGATAAATATAAATATTATCTAACTGTATTATCGTCTAATTATGCTTCCAATAGGGAGTAAAACGTGTTACGAAACGGACTTCAAGTTCAGAAACAGGATTTCCATCAGTGAACACTTAAAATGGAATGACCGTAACTCGCAAACCTAAAACCCGATTGATTCGAAAGCAATTTTTCTGTACAGATAATTAAATATACTATTTACTCATTTTATATTGTTTTGCCAAATTATGCATGTGTGATTTAATACGATTTTTCTAATCCAAACAACACTGGCTGCTCATATATTATTAGTAGTGCATTTTACCGCATCTCCATCATGTTGCATGACTGATATACCCTCTGTAACTAGTGGTCATTTGCATCGATACCCTAGCGACCGTTTTAGATTACCGAAGCGTTAGTGATTAGATTGTGGTAAATACATTAGCATAAAAGCGTGAACGAATAGTGATCATGGCACGTACTTGTACACAATCAGCATAACCATTTAATTAGTGCATTGTCGACGTCTGTGAGACGTATATAAGTGTAACCATAACTGGAATAGGACGATTACGGGAGCACTGATATTAGTTTCATAGATAAGACATCGGGGATTGCCCACTTGCCTAAAGTACTGGCCAAGTCATGCTTGATGGAGACCAGTCTCCAATTCTCGAGTAGACTTGTCATGGCTAACCGGTATTTTGGTTCATGGTTGGACCTTGATGTAGACCGCGGGGGTTGGGATAGTTTGAGTTTAAGTTCGGTCAACAGAATCTCAAGGCCCCATTACATGAGAGTGTACTGAATACAGGAGAGGGCCCCACTCAGGTCCGATTACGTGAAAGTTGTTGGGTTACCTATGAAAGTCGACCTTAGCACCACCATGAGGTTCTAGAGGCATCAAGCATGCCAAATTTTAATTTTATTAGGTGCTAAGTTAGACTTTACTAGATTATTTAGGATTTTAATTTGCTCACTTGTTTGTGTTCAAGCTTCATGGTTCACATCACATATGAGGGTTGAAGCTTGAACTATAGCAATTGAGGAAGAAGAAGAAACTAGAGAGCAACCATAGGAGCAAAGGAAGAAAATGGCTAAGTGTTGAGAATGAGCAAAGAATGAATGGCAACTCTTGACCCCCACTCATTCAAGCATGGAATTTCATAATATAAAATTGCAACCATGGTTGAATAGTGACTCAAGATGAATAAACAAAAATAAATCCCATGCTTGCAACCATGCTCTCATTTTCCACCCCATTTCTATTTTTCTCAAAAATAGAAATTCAAGCCATGCTTCATTATATATATATATATATATATATATATATATATATATATATATTATAAAGAATAATTAGTGAGCTAATGATATTAGTTAAGATATAATTATATCACATATAATGTATATCACATTATTAAATCAACACTTGATTTAATAATCCGGTTATATCACATATGACCGACTAATATCATTTATCTGTATATCACATTATCAAATCAACACTTGATTCGACAATCTGGTTATATCACATATAACCGAACCGATAACAGATAGCTGCCAGATTAAAATACGGTATCACATACACGTATTTAATTAGGCCCACACACATATCACATATGTGTCTTACTCCGTTTCGCTTGAACCAGGGAACTTCTGTGTGGGACTCTAAAGACTCGTCAATACGCCAGCAGTAGGTGATGATCATATCAGTGTCACCAGAGGACTGCTATCTGACGATCATAGCCATGGTAGGGAGGAAATCAAAGCACAATGGGAGCCACACAAGACTCTATGACGATCTCGGGTCTACAGACTAACTTGTACCAGTGTCACCAGAGGACTGCTATCTGACGATAGGTATACTACCACATAGGAGTCCTCGGCGAGTCCTGTTCGGTGTACCCATTCTCTAATGAGCACCTGTGTACAATCTTTGATGTCACACACCAATAGCAGTGGGATCAACCATCGCCCTCTAAGGGACAAGAAACATACACACTAGTCTACACTGGAATATCGATGCCCTAGTCTCGATATTCCCACGACTAGGAACTGATTAAAGGATGTACTTTTGGACCACCCTGGCCCTACTAGTATGATCTCATTATAGTCCTGGTAGTCAAGTATATATCCTAAGGGTTTTATCAACATTTGAGAGCAAGACAGTAAAGAATACCAGTCAACATGTTAAGATAAAGGGTAACAAGTTAGCATACTATCATGTCGAGCAAGAAAGTCCTCTATATATATGTCCAAGTATCCACTATAATATACATCACATGTACAATAATGGCCTCTAGGGCATACATATTCCTAATAACCTAGCACGACAGCAAGGTTTCGGGAAGTATCATCCATGCCGTTTTAAAAAAAAATTCCATGCTAAATAACCCTAACCCTAGAATCTTAACTAGAAAATTAGACGATACATGAATGTAAACAACTTTACATCAAGTGAACAAAGAATACAACCTTTGTAGACCGGTCCTTCACTTCACATGCTCCGTGTAGTAGTCCCGCGACTCCACTAGGCTCCACTTGAGGCTTTGGACGAGCTTCCTCCGATGACCTTCGTGCCGAAGATGATCCATGCGAAGTCCCTCTAACTCAAGCTACCTTTACACTAAACTCTTTAGCGTAGGAAACACGCTACACTCGATCTCTAGTCAAGTGTAGGATGGTGAAGTAGGGGATATTAAAAGCTCACAAGTTTGTGTTCAAGCTTCATGGTTCACATCACATGTGAGGGTTGAAGCTTGAACCATGGCATGAGGAGGAGGAAGAAGCTAGAGAGCAACCATGGGAGCAACTCAAGAAAAAATGGCTAAGTGTTGAGAATGAGCTAGAATAGAATGGCAACTCTTGACCCCTCGCTCATTCAAGCATGGAATTATGCAATATAAAATTGCAACCATGCTTGAATAGTGAGTCAAGATGAATAAACAAAAGTAAATCCCATACTTGCAACCATGCTCTCATTTTTCACTTCATTTCTATTTTCACAAAATAGAAATTCATATGTCATGCTTCATTATTATTATTATTATTATTATTATTATTATTATTATTATTATTATTATTATTATTATATATATATATATATATATTAATATATTAATATATTTATAATGCAGAATAATTAGTGAGCTAATGATATTAGTTAAGATATAATTATATCACATATAATATATATCACATTATTAAATCAACACTTGATTTAATAATCCGGTTACATCACATATGACCGACTAATATCATTCATCTGTATATCATATTATCAAATCAACACTTGATTCGACAATCTGGTTATATCACATATAACCGAACCGATAACAGATAACTGCCAGATCATAATACGGTATCACATACACGTATTTAATCAGGCCCACACACATATCACATATGTGTCCTACTTCGTTTCGCTTGAACCAGGGAACTTCTATATGGGACTCTAAAGACTCGTCAATACGCCAGCAGTAGGTGATGATCACATCAGTCACCCACAAGCCGTCGGCGGTACTAGCTGGACGTAACGGCTAACCAGGTATTGAGCTATATAAAGATCAACAAGCAAGCTTGTCCATTTTCTCCATGAAGCCTATCAGTAACACTACCGTACAATCCGGTCTCTTCGTCTGATATGTCGCATATCAGGTCTAGGGGTGGAAATCGTCAGACCCCAGTAACGTGATAAGTCATGCCGATGTCTGGCCTATAACGGTTTGAGAAACTACTGATAACACTTATCAGTAAATCTCATAAGCATCCCTGGCCAGGGACTTCCAATTATATCCAATCGAGTATAGCGCAACATCAACCCCCAATACCGGGAGAGACGAAACCCCTCCTATCGCTCATTGCCTCCAGCGACTCGGAACTGTACCCAAAATCCACCTATTTGCACGTCTCCTTTGAGCGTGGTAGGGAGGAAATCAAAGCACAGTGGGAGCCGCACAAGACTCTATGACGATCTCGGGTCTACAGACTAACCTGTACCAGTGTCACCAGAGGACTGCTATCTGACGATAGGTATACTACCACATAGGAATCCTCGGTGAGTCCTGTTCATTGTACCCTGTCTCCACTGAGCACCCGTATACCATCTTTGATGTCAAACACCAATGGATGTGGGATCATCCATCGCCTATCATATGGGTCAAGAAGCGCATACGCCAGTCTAATCTGGAATATCGATGCCCTGTCTCGATATACCCTCGACTAGGAACAATTAAAGGATGTACTTTGGACCACCATGGCCCCCCTAGTATGATCTCATCATAGTCCTGGTAGTCAAGTACATATCCTAAGGGCTTTATCAACATGTAAGAGACGGACAGTATAAATACCAGTCTACACGTTAAGATAAAGGTAACCAAATAGCATACTATCATGTCGAGCAAGAAAGTCCTCTCTCTATATGTCCAAGCATCCACTATAATATACATCATATGTACAATAATGTCCTCTAGGGCATACATATAACTAACAAAAGCGTGTTATTGATTGTTACTGAATACAGGAGAGGGCCCTGGGTTTCCAATGGTCGACTCTTACGCTTAAGCTGACGATAAGATAGTGACATGGACATTGAGAGCTAGAGGCTGATATGATTAATGTCATGGGCTTGCATCGATTTACTGATCTGATACTCATGTTATAGCGTTTACCTGTGTATGTTACTTCATGCTCATATTTTTGACTTGTGCATGCTACTTCATGTTTATTATTGTTGCACGTGTTATATATATTGCTATTGTGTCGCTCTGACGACCTGAGTATGCATACTCAGAGTGAAAGAAGTAGACCCGTTTGATTTCGAGGAGATCGTGAATATCTAGACTAGTGAGACGGCCCTATCGTTCCCTTCATTATCACTGGTTAGTTGTTCTACTTGCTGTGCTCGGTTTCCTTTTCACCTGATAGATTTTGTGACTTTTTTATCTCATTATCTGTGTTATATTACTGTTACCACGTACTACTAGAAGCCGAAGTGTGACTACGACAGGCTTATTCCTTGACCATAGGAGCATGGCTGGCCTAGTCACCCTCGTATTCCATATTTTGGGAAGCGGGACGTGACATAAGCACTAAGAGTAAGTGGCTGAAAGCCAAATTGATCTCACGTGAGCGCCTATATGCAAATCATATGGGCGCTAAATAAAATAGGCTAAACACCCGCATCGGGGTCACGTGTTAAAAACGTGAGAGCGCCTCCCTATATAGAATTAAATTCTATTCTTGGGAAAATACCCCCCTTGATCTTTCTAAAAGAGAAAGATATTCTATGTTAACGGAGAATCGTTGGATCAAAGATCCAATGGTGATTAAAAAATCACCAAACATATAATTAAATTCTATTGGGAGGAATATCTCCCTAATCTTTCTGAATAAGAAGGATATTTTCTGTTAAACAGAAAGTTGTTGGATCAAAAATCCAATGAAATGGGAGAATATTTCCCTAATATTTCTAAACAAAGAAAGATTGTCCTCTGTAAAAAAAGAGATCCCTTGGATTAAAATCCAATGGTGATTAAAAATCACCATTTAATAGAATAAAATTCTATATATGGGAAAATATTTCCCCAATCTTGTTAAAAACAAGAAAATATGGTCTATAAAACAGAAATCACTGGATCAAAAATTCAACGGTGGATAAAATTCCTCAAATAATCTTTGAGACCAATAAAATCAATTAGAATCTCTCAATGAGAGATTTTCTCAAAACTAATCAACAATTTCCCTTACCTATAAAAAGGACCTGAGACTTCAAGTAAAAAAAATAGAGAGGATCGACCCCCAAAGCTTCTGCAAACAAAAAGACAGAGGCTCTCAAAGCAACAGAGAATTTAATTCTCTAAAAAGAAGAAGATTTCTCTCCTTTCCAACTCTAGGTAGAAGAAAACACAGAGATCAAAACATCTCCTTTGCCTGGTGTAAATGGAAACAAGGGTTTAACCCTTCACGAAAAGAACTTAGTTCTTCCTCTGATTTAAGATTTGTAATGCAAATCTCCCCACAAGTTGAGAATTTAATTCTTATCGGGAAAATTCTGTTCTTCAAACTCAAATCTAGGAGAAAAGAACTGGGTTAAAAACAAAGAGAAGAAGAACTTATGTTCTAAGGAATTTAATTCCTCTAAAAAATAGGGTTTAACCCTACGTAAAGAACTTAGTTCTTATAAAAAAAATAGGAACTTAGTTCTTAAATAAAACTGATCTTGGATCTTCAAAGCTGAGATCTGGGTGATCATTAATGGCCAAAATGTCGTTAACAGAGATTAAATCTCTGAAAGAAAAGAACTTGGCGTCTCACATGCTTCCCACGTGAGCCCCAAAAACAAAGAAACTCATTTGCATTGATTGGGCAGCCACCAAAACAAAGCAACCCAACACCCAAAAAATAAAGCAATCACGTGAAATACACGTGAGCCACAAAAACAAAGGATGAATGCTTCACGTGCTTCCCACGTGAGTGCTATACCAAGTGCTTAGCACTATATATACTTAGTTAAAACGACTAAGCGTTGGCACCAATTGGCAGCACCCATGCCTATACACCTCACGTGCTTTCCACGTGAGCGACAGAGCTCCAAACAAGTACTTAGCACTTCTGCATTGAGGAAAATGGCTGAACAAATAGAACCCAAATAAGTGCTCGGCACTTCGAATAAAAAAAGGGAAAAGAGAAAAGACTGAGCAAACCAAGCCCAAATTGGCTAAAAATCTCTCTAAAGTTTCTTACAGCTGAGCCCAAATGCTCTGTTGTTGGATCTTAATAAAATTTAATGATTCTAAAAATATTGCTAAGTTGATCTTAGTCTCAAACAGGACTAACGTATCCTTAGTTAAAACAAATTGAGCTCAAATGCTCATATATTTAAGTTGATCTTAATCTCAAACTAGATTAACAAATCTTAAATAAAAAAATTTTGAACTAAAGGAATATATAACTTAAGTTCAGAACCTAAATTCATAAATATACAGATTTAGACTAATCCGCACCCTACGAGCGACGACATAAACTAATCTCCGTATGCAATCCACGGGCAACCTTAACAAACAAAATAACACACGACACGTAGTGAACTGCTAGAGAAGGAGAAAGTGGTTATCGCAATACGATAACGTAATTAACTGCAGAGGCTTGCGGCTGCAGGGAAGAGCGTCCCCACAATCAAAAAACCCTTCACAAATGAGGGGAAATCTTATGAAGTCTGCTACAACGGCCGTGATTGGATGCAAAAAAGTGTTTGTATGTATGTTGTAAATAACCGCAATCAAGACGGTGTCGCAAATAGCTAGCCGTGATGAGTACGGGTCATCCACAGGGAAACGATGAATTGCTTTTCTTGTTTTAGACGAGTTGATAGAAGAAAGGTGGAATTGTTGTCGTTTTATACTAGAAAGGTTTTAAAAGTTTATAATAGAAGGGCTTGTAGGGTTTATAGGATTTAGTAGTTAATGGATGAAGTTACAAAAATAATTCTTTTTATCATTTAATTATTTAATACTAGAGAGAGAGCGATGAATATGGATTAAGGTTCTTGGAGAAAATTAGGGTTTCTCTCTACTGACCCTTGTCCTTCCATTGATCTTTATTTATCTCAAACCCTTAACAAAATGATTATTAACGAATCTCAAATCGGGGTCGTGACTATCATGAATTGATAGTGCGTCCGATAAGAGGGTTAATATTCACTTTACTAAAATTTATAAAAATTAAAACTTTAAAAATAATTTAAGTTACAGTTTTCATCCATTATTCTACCCTATCCTACAAACACTAGCAAGCAAGAACTTATTCGTTCATGGAGATCAACGTAGTAGAAGAAAGGTGGAAGAAAATGGAACCTATAATTAAAATTAAAAATGCAGAAAGTAAGTTCAGAATGTAATTGCATAAAGTAATGCGGAAAGTAAAATGTAGAAAGTAAATGCGGAAAGTAAAATGCGACAAAATTAAAAGAAAGAACTAGCTTTATTGATCAACTAGTGCATTATAAAATTGCTCGCTGAAAAAGTAAATTACAAAAACCCTAGTTGCTCGCTAAATCTTTCTCGATCGATGGATAGATAGTTCGATCATGATATTTTTTATGATTGATGCTCTCGGTCCTTTTATAGACTCTGGAATTAGAAACTCTAGATGTCATATTGAGGTGTGTGAAATTACGATCATGACCCCGAAGTTTCAGATCCTACGGCCATCAACTGACCGCTGAACTGCCGCCCCAAGGCCTATTTGACCGCGCTTCCGCCGCCGTTTGGTGGGATTGAGCTTCCAAATTTCTGATGGCTTTTTCTCTCGATATTTGGAGGTCCTTCTGATAAAAAAATTCTGAAAATATATCTCTTAGTCTCTGCCTTTGCGAGATTCTTCGATTTGCTCCTAATATTCGGCAGATTTCGTTTAGTGAATCGATTTGTTGTGGATCTCCTACTCATAGTTCATATCTGAGCTAATCTTATTATAATGCCTACACAATATCTCAAATCATCTTATTAGTAGCATTTGTTTTTATTTGAGATATTATTCTAACCAACTAATTATATGATATCTTAAGAATATTGGTTAAGAATATTTGATATGATATACATATTTTAAAAATAATCTCATGGGTATTTTATTTAAATATGATATGCATATATTTTCCCTAATTATATTAATTATAAATTAAGAAACATATGATAATAATCTTTTTACAAATAAACACACATATGTTCTTAATTTACAATTAACACATTTTAGTAGTAAACAATAGTAGAGAAAATATCCATACAAATGTGCAATAAATTTGACTGATCAAATACCCTCAAACTTATCTTTGATCGTCCCGAGCAAACTATTTATTAAAAAGAAAAAAGAAAAACCCAGCACACTTTCTTAGGCAACACGATTGCACTTAGCTCGTGCAACAAGCCGTTAAACCTGTAGGTGTCTAGTAGGAGGTGTGTTGTCTCCTGAGGATTTTCAGCGGATTACACCCACAAAATCCCAAAATAAAAGAAGATAAAAACTACATGCAAAGATAAGAAACATATAAAAGAAAAAAAAAACTTGAAAAGAAGAGTTTCAAACTATACTAGCTTTTTAGTTGTCATGAGCTTTATCTTAATGGTCTTGAAAAGATTTTGGAAATCACATCATTACTCAATAAAACATCGTCTTTAGTCTTCCTCCCTACCTTTCCTCCAAATATAGATCATATACCCCTACGTGTGTATAAAAGACATCCCTATATTTGGAGAATTCAATTCAAGCTATCATACACATTTGTCCATCTTCCTTGGTACTTTTTAGTCGGTGAATATTTTAGATAGATTTGCTTACACATTCTTCATGCGACCATTAATACTTATTGAGGTACTAACCAACCGATTACTGAATATGCTCACTTACTAAGGCGTAATTAGCAATATCCTAATCTTGCAACACCTAAGGCTTAGCAGTAACTCCCAAACCAGTTGGTCTAAGGCACTAGGTGATAAGACATCCTCGCTATATTTTTTTATGCTGCTTTAAGTAATTACAAAACCAGTGTTCATTTTTCTGCACCATTTATATTTTGTTAATTTATATATTTTTCCTTCATACTAAGGCTTCTAGGCAAGAGTATTTCAAGGTATCCTCTACCATCTCAAGTTTCAGGATGTGTGTAAGTACGTATAGTAGGGTATCAACATTCAGAAGTTTAGACTCAAGAATAGGGACTATTTTCAGACTTATTTCTATCTACAGATTAGTAATTCCTTCATCTTACAAACCCTTAGGACAACAGCTCATGTCTACGTATTACTAGTTTCGTTTTTAAAACATCTAATTTTCTTGCATTTCTTAAATCTTTTCCTTTATTTCATATGTATTTTTCACTTTCTAACTTTCATTTTCTAAAAAAAAATTATTTACATATGATGCGTAGATATATACAAACCATCCATAAAACCATCCAATACTCATCAGAGTTTCAGAGATTGTCAAATCATTTGATTGGTGCATGAAAAAGTGTGTTGTGTCTATGTATGTTGTAAATAATAACCGCAATCAAGACAGTGTCGTAAATTGCTGGACGTAATGAGTACGGGTCGTCCGCAAGGAAACGGTGAACTGCTTTTCTTGCTTTAGACGAGTTGATAGAAGAAATGTGGGATTGTTGTCGTTTTATACTAGAAAGGTTTTAAAAGTTTATAATAGAAGGACTTGTAGGGTTTATAGGATTTAGTAGTTAATGGATGAAGTTAAAAAATAATAATTATTTTAATCTTTTAATTATTTAATGCTAGAGAGATTGCAATGAATGTGGATTAGGGTTCTTGTAGGGAATAAGGGTTTCCCTCTACTGACCCTTGTCCTTCCATTGATTTCTATTTATCTCAAGCCCTTAACAAAACGATTATTAACGAATCTCAAATCGTGGTCGTGACTATCATGAATTGATAGCGCGCCCGATAAGAGGGTTAATATTCATTTTACTAAAGTTTATAAAAATTAAAATTTTAAAAAGAATTTAAGTTATAGTTTTCATCCATCATTCTACCATATCCTACAAACCCTAACAAGAGAAAATTTACTCGCTCATGGAGATCAACGTAGTAGAAGAAAGGTGGAAGAAAACGGAACTCATAATTAAAATTAAAAATGCAGAAAGTAAGTGCAGAATATAATTGCAGAAAGTAATGCGGAACGTAAAGTGCAGAAAATAAATGTGGAAAGTAAAATGCGGAAAGTAAAATGCGACAAAATTAACAGAAAGAACTACTTTTATTGATCAACTAGTGCATTACAACTCGCTGAAAAAGTAAATTACAAAATCCTAGTTGCTCGCTAGATCTCTTTCGATCGATGGATAGATAGTTCGATCATGGTATTTTTGATGATAAATACTTCCGGTCCTTTTATAGGCTCTGGAACTAGAAACCCTAGATGCCATATTGAAGTGTGTGAAATTACGATCATGACCCTGAAGTTTTAGATCCTACAGCCATCAAATGACAGCAGAACCATCGCCCCAAGGCCTATTTGACCGCGCTTCCACCGCTATTTTGTGAGATTGAGCTTCCAAATTTCTCGTGGCTTCTTCTCTCGATATTTGGAGGACCTTCTGATAAAAGATTCTAAAAATATATCTCTTAGTCTCTGCCGTTGCGAGATTCTTCGATTTGCTCTTAATATTCGGTAGATTTGGTTTGGGGAATCGATTTGTTGTGGATCTCCTACTCATAGTTCAGACCTGAGCTAATCTTATTATAATAAGTGCACAATATCTCAAATTATTTTGTTAGTAGCATTTATTTTTATTTGAGATATTATTCTAACCAACTAATTATATGATATCTTAAGAATATTGGTTAAGAATATTTGATATGATATACATATTTTAATAATAATTTCATGGATATTTATTTAAATATGATATGCATACATTCTCCTTAATTATATTAATTATAAATTAAGAAACATATGATAATAATCTTTTTACAAATAAACACAATGTTCTTAATTTACAATCAACACCTTTTATTAGTAAACAGTAGTAGGCAAAATATCCATACAAATATGCAATAAATTTGACTAATCAGGCCGCATCTATCCAAACTTCCGACATATGGTGCCATAAATCAACTTGGTATCTTCGGAGAGGTGGATGGATAAAACCAAATAGCGTCTGCCCCCAAATTCAGGCAAGACGATCCATCCCAGTCCGGTCTTTCGGCGGTAAGCAGGGCTGATGAGATTACTGATAAGTGTTATCAGTAGTTTCTCGAAAGGTTATAAACCATACATCGGCATGACTTATCGAGTTATTAAGGTCTGACGATTCCACCCCACAGACTCGATATGCGACATATCAGACGAAGAGACCGGACTGTACGGTAAGTATTGCGTATAGGATCTACGGGATTTTGGACAAGTTTGCTTGTTGATCTTCTATTCGTTCAATACTTGGGTAGCCGTTGCGTCCAGCTAGTACTGCTTGTCACGACCCGAAATGGCACGTGACTGGCACCTGAATCATGTGAAGTCTATAGGACCCCACCTAATTCAAGTAAGCCAAAACCCGGAAATCTAAACCATTTAAAAAGAGAGTGAAGGAAAACTTATTTTAAAGTAAGTGGTTTTACCAAAATAAGTGGCATTAAACATTTAAAAGCAACTTCATATTTTTTCGAAAAATTCGGCAGAGTCTCCTTTGTAAATACTGGCCCCCAAACGGGTACAACACATGAAATACATATGAATAAAGGCATCCTCAAGCGGGAGCTAGCTCTTCGCCAATTGGCGGAAACAACCACGCAAGCAATATAATATACAACGCCGATAGGCGATGATCAAAACTCAGAAAAAGTAAAGAACTCAACATCATCAAGAAGCCAGAAAACCATAAATATAAAAGCGCGCGATTCTAAGGTCGAAAGAATATACAACTGGTCTTCTATGCCTATAAATTAATACAAGTCTGGTTGATGGAGTTACTAGATACAACTGAAATAAATACAAATACTGCGGTGGTCACGATACAAGTGAACCTACCTACCAAAGCAATCACCCGAAAGGAAGTAGTGTGCCAGCAAGCCGCAACGAGACCTGTACGGCAAACCTGCAAGAAATTGTGGCACAACGGGGGTAAGTTGCCAACTCGTGAGTAGAAAACATCACCGAGAAGAAATCGCATGTATGACTCTATCTTAGGTCATACAATAATATCCTCATAATAATATAACCTGAAACATCTAATAATGGCAAAGGTAATCATCTAACATCAGTATAATACCAAGTGCTCGTGTCAGTGCCTCAGGTAGCAACCTATCACATATACGATGTATGAATGCATGAAAACAGAATACATCGAAATAAGAAAACTGTTTTCTTATCTCAGTGAGATTTCTGTATAAAAATCAAAGTATCATCAATGAAATCAACAGAGAATCCGTGTCAAGTATCGACACAACAATATATCCCAATATCTCAATATCTCGGGCACCGGCAATCCGGACTGGCCCATAACACCAAATCTCAATATCTCAGGCTCTGGCAATCCGGACTGGTCCCGGGCTCCGGCAATCCGGACTGGCCTATAACATCAAATCTCAAGACTACGTTGGTATCCTCCGGATATCCGCCGTGTCACAAATAACCGGTCGGTAGTGCTCCCCTGCCGGGCTCAACGCCATCATCTGCGACCATCTTGCCTGGGGGTACCGCACTGGGTCCACCATGCACCCGCAGACGGTTCATCCTCCTCCTCGAATCGGGTGTATGATACCGCTAAAGAGCCGAGAAAACTCATGGTGGACTCATCTCTCATCATATCACGAGAAAACCGCAAATTTCTATCTTTTGAAATGAAAATGATTTTATAAAATCATTGTGGTTCTCCAAATCCAGAAATCTCATGGAAATCCGAAATCCCAATCTCAAGAGTAAATAAACGGTGAATTATCGGCATCAAGCCCCATAATATTGCATGGCAAATGAATATATGAATGCACCGGGTATCAAGCAAGGAATGCAATAACTAAACTAGCATATGAAAGCAATCGTACTACTAATATGTTGCAACTACTAGCTAGCAATTTATACCCATGAAGTAATATTTTCTAATGTGTACGTGACATGGAAATTACCGATGATGATGTGTGTGAGCCGGCAAGCAAGTGTACGTGGAGCATACGCATCATCGGTAATTGTGCCGGTGTCCTGACAATAGGGTTCATAATAACTAAAGAAAACGCAGGTATAAGCATGCAATGCGATAAGAACAATATGAATACACGGAAAAAGACGTAGTGACCGCAACATATAAGAATATACATTTATATATACGAGTCATACAGTTTTGGCATTGAAATAGCACGAATCATGGTTTTTAGAAAATAAGGGCTACGATGTTTTTTTAAGAAAAGGTACGTCCTTTGAAATATCCGTAGTACCCCTCGGCCTATGTTTTAAATACTCGCGATTCGTTAGTTTTGAAGATAAGTATGACTCGAACCCAGTCTAACATCTACCTGATAAACTATAGGACTAAACTAAGAAACTAATCGAAAGAGGTAAGGAAATCCACCTAACTCTGAGTCGATAAATCTAGTAGTCGGCGATCCCGCCTCAATAGCGTCACGTACGATAAAACATATAATACGACATCCTCAAATCAAGAGTAGGGATCAATCATCATATTTATACCTCGTACGGTAAAATCCATCGTACGACATCCTAACTCCAGTACGGGTCAATTATCACATATACCTCATTATTCATATGGTATCATTATCATAATATCCTGAATTAGGGGTACCGTTCTAAAGTCTAGAACATACCAATATCATCAACCATATATATATACTCGTGTGTATGAAAACACATCGCCCATCGATCCACTATAATATCATGTCGTATATCATCTCATATGCCATATCACGGCTCAAACACTTATCAACATTTAACGGCATCATGCCCGATCATATCGACTCCTCACCTCATATCACATGCTATCCTCATCATCCGTGTATATGTATGTATATATACATATATATACATACTCACATATATATATGTATATATATATATATATATCCCCATATACGCACAAGAAATCAAATGTGTGTGTGTGTGCGTGTGTGCCAACCTATTCTTTAGGGTTTCGCGACTAAGAAACTAAACTAAAGTACTTTCTCGCTAAGCATTCACGTCTTACATTAACACACACATATATATATAACATTCGCATTCTACACTACGAAAGTGCGGGGGTGCTATATGCCATCCACCCGACTTCCCCCATAGATATATATCTACTCACCTGATCCTTACTTGCCGAAGTCGATGTCGCCATTCTCTTTCTCGTCGTACGAAGTCCACGTGAAGGTGCCTACATATAAACATATAACATCATAAACCAAAATCGCGGATAAAAACCAAAACTGCACACGAAACGCACATAGGTTAAAACCTATGGTCTACGCACGCAAGAATAATCAAACAACTCCCGATATCAACGTACGAACGTCAACCTACCGAGTCAAAACCCATATACCATAACTCAAGTTAAAACGAAGTCACAAAACGAAGCAGCAACTCAAGAAAACACCTACAGATTTTTACCCTAGGTTGAATTAGCCAATTTTGCATATAGGGTAGGTCTAATTTACTGAAAATGGAGCTATGGACCAAGCACGAACCTAATCTGAACTAACCAGGCCGCAAATTGCGGCCATGAGGAATTTATTTGCGGCCATGTATGGGAGATGGGGCCTCGGGTCTTTAGGGTATACTCCAAATCACCTGCACACCTCACTGTAAACGCTAAATATTTTTCAGGGTTCCCGAGTTATAGCAGATCTCCAATAACACCTCACAATTACCACAACTTTCGATATCGGCCAAGTTCAAGTTCACAATTTGGGGTTTAGTCTCAGGTTTTGTCCTGAATTCTAACACTAGAGGGGTTTTATGGCCTCAGCTAAGCTCAATTTACACTTCACAACTCATAAAATTCTTCAACCCTCATCTTGGAATTTCCCAAGATCTCTAAACCTCACTAAATCACTTCAAAATTAATATAGAAGTAAAAGCAAATAAATTACTACATTAATGGTGAAGGAAATACCTCATTTGGCAACTCAAGAATTTTCTTGAGTTGCCCCAAGTGCTCAAAATCTCTTTTTTTTTAGCCCCCCATGCTTGTAGTGAGCTTGCGCACATTTTTAATGAAAGGATTATGGTGTTTTGGTGTGGATTTTAGGTTGTTGTGAGGAGGTGGAGGAGGTGGAGGGAGAGGAGAGAAAATGATGAAGGAAACAAGTGATGAAAAGAATGAACCAAGTCAAAGAACCCCTCACCCTCTCTCTCTTATCTCTCTTGCCCATACTCCTTTCTTTATTCTTTTCTTTTCTTTTCTTTTATTAACCTTTTTCTTTTATTTCCTTTTTCTTTTCGTCTCATTTTAAAAACATAGGCATGCTTGGAAAAAGAAAGAAGTCATGGTAGAAAAATGTAACAAGTGTGCAACATGATATAGTGCATGTCACAAACACAAAACAAATCAATGCATGATTAAATACTAATCGAGTTTAGAAATACTAACTTATATACAAATTATTGTATAATAAATTGTAAAATTCCCAATTTTCATAAATTCTTTTAAAATCAATAATTGATATAAATTTCCAAATATTTCCCAATTTTTCGGTATATAATTATACCATATCATTAAAACTAATTTCCACACATTAAAATATTCATACTATTTATTATTTTAATTATTTAACTTCTCAAAAATAATATCTTATTTTTCTGAAATGTTACAGTCTTCCCCCGTTAAATAAATTCGGTCCCCGAATTTAAATTTTAACTCCCCCCAAATACTAAAACATTTCAGTAAAACAATCAAGTCGTCGGGGCTCCGAAATCATCAATACTTAAAATACATCTTAGCGCAATGTATGCGCATAGAAACGAGTATATAACTCAAAATCAAAACTCCGTCAAGCATCACGCAATCATTGGAGTCATGGTGAAGATACAAATGTCAAACTCCAATACGAAACCAACGTGATACATAACAAAACTATAACATGTACATAGTACGCATCGTTGTAAACTCGTCAAAACATCTGAAAAGAAATACATGTCAAACCTTTTGCAAGTCGTTGTGCGTTGAGCGTATCATGGCACAAGTGACGGACATTTATTGTAGGAAAAATAACTATTTATATATATATATATATATATATATATCCTTTGTTTAACATACACGTCCTGCCATTTTGAAAATAATTTAGAAGGGTTTCCTTTGTAAAACGTTTCGTGTCATCTCGGTCACATAGGTAAATACTGAGACTATAGCTCCGTTTTGGAAATCCCTTCTGTAACTATCGATGCATGCAAAAACATATTCAGGTACTATCCTCTGACTAGTCCTGCTCGGTTACTATATCAAATAGTAAATATCATAAAAACGTACTGCTCAAAAGAAATCATACTCAATAGTACATGTAACAATGCCACGTGCGTCTGGTGCGCACAGAAATCGAAATCAATGAATGTGCCATACATGTGCACAGAAACCAAAAGCTAAGTGCAACGGGTGTGCACGAAAACACCTGTCAAGGGCAACGGTGTGCCTGACAACAATATCAGGTGCATCTGATATGCACGAAGAATCCCGATTTAGTGCATCTGGTGTGCATCGAAATCGCATCAAGCGCGCCAAGTATGCACAAGAATCCAAATCAAATGCACAAGGTGCACGAAAACAAATATCGAATATCACAATCGAAATCGACGGTATACAACATATATCAATCCAAATCAGATATACCGTGGTATATAATCTCACAACCACGTGCATCAGCGTGCACAAAATCGAATCAAAATACTGAAGTGCATGAAAACTACACCAAAGGCACAAGTCAAATCACATGCATACCATAGGCATGAAATCAAAATCAACATCTCGAATGACATCAAATCGAAGTCGAGTGCAACTGTGGTGCACAAAATCTCAATCATGCAAATAGATCGCCCAAAATACCGAAATCCAAAATGACGGACACGTGATATTCGAATCACCAAGTTGCAAATTGTAAACACTGTCGTCGATATGTCCTTCCTTCAAAATCAAGAAGGTGTCGATGCATCCAAAGCTAGCAGAGCAAGATATCTACTTACCTCATGTTCATGGTCTGGTGCCTTGTGCCCTTAGGCTCTCGTCTCTCACTGCGGATTGCCAGTTACATAACTCCTCGGCTCAACGGCCCAATATGGAAATGATAAAGGAAACAGTTCCGCTCTGGCACATCCTCTAAAGATCTCTGGCCAACAATCATGGTCACTCATAGCATGTCTCGTCGATGATGCCGAACTCTGGCCTACTGGGTGTGCGTAATACGACCGATCCTGAGTCCAAGTCTTCTCGTGTAGTATTCCAGAAAAGTTCTGTCGGGGTCTCTCTCAATTTCGTTTCTACCGAACTGCCCGGAAGTTATCACCCTTTATTAAATCCATTTCTTATTCCGGAACAGCTGTATACTCATCACGACTCCTTCTGAAAGATATATCTATATTCAATGCCTATGCATGCGTATCACATCTCTGATGTCAACAGAGTGGAACGTCATCTCATCAAAATCCCGTGGCAACCGATCAACTGAGACTAAACTGCTAGATTTATAAAATTCAAATTAGTTTTCTTATGGATTCCAAGTATTGTATCCCATCACATGATATCCGGACGGCGTTAAACTTTTCGATCGATTCATCAAAATCCCATAATTCCCCGAGAGCTCAACACTTAAGCACAGTTTAATAATACCCAGTACATGCCACAGTACCTATGGACCAACCGTAGAATGGCAGACCCAAGCCTCATTAATGGCACCGTGGAACTGCTGCAAACCCTAAGGTTCAAAAGCGGTTCTATGGTCATTATGTCGAGTTAAGGTTTCATTCTTCTAGAGGGTTCACAGAATTACTTGCATGTTTTTTCGAATACCTTAAACTTGGAAAAATGGATTTTTGACATTCGTTTGTTTTCTATCGACTCTCAACGTACCTGCGTGAAGTCTTCTCTAGCTAAAATCAATCAATCTGATGACCTCGCATCGGGGTATGCAAACGAACCACATGTCCTAGTCATTCATCCATGGATGACTAGCGATCTTCTATCACATCTCTAAGTACAACTCGTGCTGCAATAGCTTCAAACATCTGGGGCGATATCTTGTCAGTGCAGCAACAACTAGCTCATCCGTCCGCACGATAGACAATGCCTCCATCATCAAGAATAAACGGTGCATTGACGGTCATCACATTCTGGCTGGCCTCTAGCAGTGGCCCAATCCTCTGGTGCTGATCTGCACGTTCGAGAATCTTAGTAAAAACAATCCATCAAAACGCTCATGTCGCGAAAAGCACAGTAAACGACACATCTATGCAATCGTGTGTCACTGGAATTACGCCATGGTTAGTCCTCGTCCAAGATGAGCTCATGCTGACCGCAACTCTAGCCGCAGCTCTCTCTGCCCGTGCAACCGTGGTAATAGAAACCACAAACCGATATCGATGAGGATAGATCAATGAACGAATAGAATACTGTGTAAAGAAATGTACATTCTAAGGCTTCTTAAGCAGAGTAGCGTATCTTAAGTATGCTGCGGAACATACACACGGTACGTCACTCTACTTAAGTCACCTACTCCATCAACCAAGGTCAACCTATGCGTCGAAAGTTCGGGTCTAATACCCCCTCAACCAAGTCTAAGTTCCGTAAGGTCAAGCCTTGGTTACGATTATATATAGATATATACACACACACACGCCCTAGACTTCGCATAGTCAAACTTAGACTCGAACCAAGGTTAAACCTAGCGCTCTGATACCAACTTTGTCACGACCCGAAATGGCACGTAACTGGCACCTGAATCATGTGAAGTTTATAGGACCCCACCTAATTCAAGTAAGCCAAAGCCCGGAAATCTAAACCATTTAAAAAGAGAGTGAAGGAAAACTTATTTTAAAGTAAGTGGTTTTAACAAAATAAGTGGCATTAAACATTTAAAAGCAACATCATATTTTTCAAAAAATTCGACAGAGTCTCCTTTGTAAATACTGGCCCCAAACGGGTACAACACATGAAATACATATAAAGATGAATAAAGGCATCCCCAAGCGGGAGCTAGCTCTTCGCCAATTGGCGGAAACAACCACGCAAGCAATATAATATACAACGCCGAAAGGCGAGGATCAAAACTCAGAAAAAGTAAAGAACTCAACATCATCAAGAAGCCAGAAAACCATAAATATACAAGCGCGCGACTCTAAGGTCGAAAGAATATACAACCGGTCTTCTAAGTCTATAAATTAATATAAGTCTGGTTGATGGAGTTACTAGATACAACTGAAATAAATATAAATACTGTGGTGGTCACGATACAAGTGAACCCACCTACCAAAGCAATCACCCGGAAGGAAGAAGTGTGCCAGTAAGCCACAACGAGAAACCTGTAAGAAACTGTGGCACAACGGGGGTGGGTTGCCAACTCGTGAGTAGAAAACATCACCGGGAAGAAATCGCATGTATGACTCTCTCCTAGGTCATACAATAATATCCTCATAATAATATAACCTGAAATATCTAATAATGGCAAAGGTAATCATTTAACATCAGTATAATACCAAGTGCTCGTGTCAGTGCCTCAGGTAGCAACCTATCACATATACGATGTATAAATGCATGAAAATAGAATACATCGAAATGAGAAAACTGTTTTCTTATCTCAGTGAGATTTCTGTATAAAAATCGAAGTATCATCAATGAAATCAACAGAGAATCCATGTCAAGCATCGACACAACAATATATCACAATATCTCAATATCTCAATATCTCGGGCTCCGGCAATCCGGACTGGCCCATAATACCAAATCTCAATATCTCGGGCTCCGGCAATCCGGACTGGCCCCGGGCTCCGGCAATCGGGACTGGCTCATAACATCAAATCTCAAGACTACGTCGGTATCCTCCGGATATCTGCCGCGTCACAAATAACCAGTCGGTAGTGCTCCCCTGCCAGGCTCAACGTCATCATCTGCGACCATCTTGTCCCGGGGTACCGCACCGGGTCCACTATGCACCCGCAAACGGTTCATCCTCCTCGAATCGGGTGTATGATACCGCTAAAGAGCCGAGAAAACTCATGGTGGACTCATCTCTCATCATATCACGAGAAAACCGCAAATTTCTATCTTTTGAAATGAAAATGATTTTATAAAATCCTTACGGTTTCTCCAAATCCAGAAATCTCATGGAAATCCGAAATCCCAATATCAAGAGTAAATAAACGGTGAATTATCGGCATCAAGCCCCATAATATTGCATGGCAAATGAATATATGAATGCACCGGGTATCAAGCAAGGAATGCAATAACTAAACTAGCATATGAAAGCAATCGTACTACTAATATGTTGCAACTACTAGCTAGCAATTTATACCCATGAAGTAATATTTTCTAATGTGTACGTGACATGGAAATTACCGATGATGATGTGTGTGAGCCGGCAAGCAAGTGTACGTAGAGCATACGCATCATCGGTAATTGTGCCGGTGTCCTGACAATAGGTTTCATAATAACTAAAGAAAACGCAGGTATAAGCATGCAATGCGATAAGAACAATATGAATACACGGAAAAAGACGTAGTGACCGCAACATATAAGAATATACATTTATATATATATGAGTCATACAGTTTTGGCATTGAAATAGCACGAATCGTGGTTTTTAGAAAATAAGGGCTACGATATTTTTTTAAGAAAAGGTATGTCCTTTGAAATATCCGTAGTACCCCTCGGCCTATGTTTTAAATACTCACGATTCGTTAGTTTTTAAGATAAGTATGACTCGAACCCAGTCTAACATCTACCTGATAAACTACATGACTAAACTAAGAGACTAATCAAAAGAGGTAAGGAAATCCACCTAAGTCTGAGTCGATAAATCTAGTAGTCGGCGATCCCGCCTCAATAGCGTCACGTACGATAAAACATATAATACGACATCCTCAAATCAAGAGTGCAGATCAATCATCATATTTATACCTCGTACGGTAAAATCCATCGTACGACATCCCAAATCGGGTACGGGTCAATTATCACATATACCTCATTATTCATATGGTATCATCATCATAATATCCTGAATTAGGGGTACCGTTCTAAAGTCTAGAACATACCAATATCATCAACCATATATATATACTCGTGTATATGAAAACACATCGCCTATCGATCCACTATAATATCATGTCGTATATCATCCCATATGCCATATCACGGCTCAAACACTTATCAACATTTAACGGCATCATGCCCAATCATATCGACTCTTCACCTCATATCACATGCTATCCTCATCATCCGTGTATATGTGTGTTTGTGTGTGTGTGTATATACACACACATATACATACTCACATACATATGTGTGTGTGTGTGTGTGTGTGTCTATATATATATATATATATATATATATATATATCCCTATATACGCATAAGAAATCAAATGTATGCGCGTGTGTGTGTGCGTGTGTGCCAACCTTTACTCTAGGGTTTCGCGACTAAGAAACTAAACTAAAGTACTTTCTCGCTAAGCATTCACGTCTCACATTAACACACACACACACACACACACACACACACACACACACACACATATATATATATATCATTCGCATTCTACCCTACGAAAGTGCGGGGGTGCTATACGCCATCCACCCGACTTCCCCCATAGATATATATCTACTCACCGGATCCTTACTTGCCGTAGTCGATGCCGCCATTCTCTTCCTCGTCGTACGAAGTCCACGTGAAGGTGCCTACATATAAACATATAACATCGTAAACCGAAATCGCGGATAAAAACCAAAACTGCACTCGAAACGCATATAGGTTAAAACCTATGATCTACGCACGCAAGAATAATCAAACAACTCCCGATATCGATGTACCAACGTCAACCTACCGAGTCAAAATCCATATACCATAACTCAAGATAAAACGAAGTCACAAAATGAAGCAGCAACTCAAGAAAACACCTCCAGATTTTACCCTAAGTTGAATTAGCCAATTTTGTATATAGGGTAGGTCTAATTTACTGAAAATGGAGCAATGGACCAAGCACGAACCTAATCTGAAGTACCCAAGCCGCAAATTGCGGCCATGAGGAATTTATTTGCGGCCATGTATGGGAGATGGGGCCTCGGGTCTTTAGGGTATACTCCAAATCACCTGCACACCTCACTGTAAACGCTAAATATTTTTCAGGGTTCCCGGGTTATAGCAGATCTCCAATAACACCTCACAATTACCACAACTTCCGATATCGGCCAAGTTCAAGTTCACAATTTGGGGTTTGGTCTCAGGTTTTGTCCTGAATTCTAACACTAGAGGAGTTTTATGGCCTCAACTAACCTCAATTTACACTTCACAACTCATAAAATTCCCTAACCCTCATCTTGGAATTTTCCAAGATCACTAAACCTCACTAAATCACTTCTAAATTAATATAGAAGTTAAAGCAAATGAATTACTACACTAATGGTGAAATAAATACCTCATTTGGCAACTCAAGAATTTTCTTGAGTTGCCCCCAAGTGCTCAAAATCTCATTTTGTTTAGTCCCCCATGCTTGTAGTGAGCTTGTGCACATTTTTAATGAAGGGATTTTGGTGTTTTGGTGTGGATTTTGGGTTGTTGTGAGGAGGTAGAAGAGGTGGAGGGAGAGGGCAGCCATAGTGAAGGGAGAGAAGAGAAAATGATGAAGGAAACAAGTGATGAAAACAATCAGCCAAGTCAAAGAACCCCTCACCCTCTCTCTCTCTTCTCTCTCTTGCCCATACTCCTTTCTTTATTCTTTTCTTTTATTAACCTTTTTCTTTTATTTCCTTTTTCTTTTCATCTCATTTTAAAAACAAAGGTATGCTTGGAAAAAGAAAGAAGTCATGGTAGAAAAATATAACAAGTGTGTAACATGATATGGTGCATGTCACAAACACAAAACAAATCAATACATGATTAAATACTAATCGAGTTTAGTAATACTAACTTATATACAAATCATGGTATACTAAATTGTAAAATTCCTAATTTTCATAAATTCTTTTAAAATCAATAATTGATACAAATTTCCAAATATTTCTCAATTTATCGGTATATAATTATACCATATCATTAAAAATAATTTCCACACATTAAAATATTCATAATATTTATTATTTTAATTATTTAACTTCTCAAAAATAATATCTTATTTTTCTGAAATATTACAGTACTGCTGACACCTTGTGGGTATCTGATATGATCATTACCTACTGCCAGCGTATTGGCGAGTCTTTAGAGTCCCACATAGAGATTTCCTAGCTCAAGAGAAATAAAATAGGGCACGTATAGATATATGTGCGGGAGCTTGATTAAATACGTGTATATGGTACCGTATTCTAATTTAGCGTTAATTGATATTAGCCGGGTTATATATGATATAACAGGATTATTGAATCAAGTGTTAATTTAATAATTTAATATATATATATATATATGATATATAGAAATATATATGTATATATATTAGCTAATATTAAGCTCACTTTAATCCCTGCAAGAATCACTTGCACCTGATTATAGCAAATTAAATTATACAGCGCACAAGCATAACAAAGAGCTAAAATAAAGGAACACTTAACGGATAATAAAATACTTAATTAAAACATCTGTTTATTATTACATCGAAAAAAGATCACCAAACATGGGATCGAAAGGGCGGGGGTTCGCAAAGCTAAGGAGAAGATTGTCTAGTTCCCTCTCCGTCTTCTCTACCACGTCAAAACGGCGATCCTTCCGAGGAGTAGCCATCCAACGATCGACGCCGCACTCCCCAGGGAAAGTGGTGATGACAACCCGACGAGCCCGTATCTGGCTCAGCAAGTGGATGGAGCAATCCCTCAGGGCTTTAGTGATCAAGTGCGCCTCGGAGAAGCACTCGATCTTGTCCTCGGCAGCATCAAGCATTGCCGAAGACATCGCTGCTGGAGGAGGGGGAAGATCAGCAAGCACAGACGCAAGGATCATCCGAAGCCAAATAGAGTGTGGGGGGAGAGGAGGCCCCACACGAGTCAAAAGCTCGTACAGTTCAGCGTCGCATTGCTCATCCGTGAGAGAAGGGTCCACCAAGCGCGCAGCAAAACGAGGAACAATGTCCTGAATGGGCACTTCCCACGGTTGTCGACGGGCATTTGGGCGGTTACAAGCCATAATTGAGAGTGTTCTTTGGAGATGAGAAAAGAAAGAAGCTTTGCTTTGAGTTATAAAGGCTGTGCACAGAAAATCATGTGCATAGTGGAGCTATTCCAAAAACCTGGGAAATGACAGTCCTGGGGAATGCAAGTTTGACATAAAAAGAAAGGTGAAAGGTGAAAAGACACCTCTGTTGAAGCAACGCTTCAGACTCTGCGCGCTGCGCGCCACGTGTCAAACACAGGTGCGTTAGTACAGTTGCGCTGCGTGCCGCGCGCCAGACACGGGTGCGCTAGCACAGCTAAGCAGCGCTCTGCGCTGCGTGTCGCGCGCCAGACACGGATGCGCTAGCGCAGCTGCGCTGTGCGCCACGTGTCGAACGTGGGTGCGCTGGCGCAAGGTGCGCCGGCGCTGGGATTAAAAATCCCCCACCGACAGATCTAAAGACCTACTAATAATAAACTATTAATTAATCAGAATTAAAATTCTGTTATGGAAAGATTTTTCAATCTTATTAAAACAAGAAGATTATCTTCTGTAAAGCAGAAGCCTTAGGATCAAAGATCCAACGGTGGGAAATATTCCCAAATCAATCAGAGAAAGATTTCTCGAAACTGATTCAACAAATCAATTGGCCCTATATAAAGGCCCCTAGACTTCAAGTCTATGGAGGATAGAGAAGAGAGAGAAAAAAGAGAGAATACAAAAAGAGAGAGAGAAACCCTCTGCAAACTTTGAGAAAAAGAAGAGCAAGCTCTTGAAAAAAAAGAAGATCATTTCTTCATATTCAAGGTAAAAGAACTATGTTCTTGAACAACAGAGATGAATCCATCTCGTAAAAAGAAGAATCATCTTCTAAAAAGATCATAGATCTAAAAAAACCAAGGTGTTTAATAAAAAGCAAAAGATCAAAAGATCTAATCATAAAGAAAATAATAATAAAAGAAGTATTCTACTTCATTTTCAGATCTTTGATCTATAAAGGCAGAGCCTTTTATAAAAACAAGAACTTTTGTTCTTGAATCTTGAGGCAAAGCCTACTTTAAGAAGAACATAAATTTGTTCTTTGATCTTAAATCTG
This sequence comes from Agapanthus africanus, assembly GCA_030015575.1. Classification (NCBI taxonomy): domain Eukaryota; kingdom Viridiplantae; phylum Streptophyta; class Magnoliopsida; order Asparagales; family Amaryllidaceae; genus Agapanthus; species Agapanthus africanus. Next base: position 501,348,859 of record CM057345.1, read on the forward strand.
ATCAAATACGCTTTGCGCTATCGGAAAGTGCCTTGCACACATGAGATGCGCTCTTGCGCTCCTTGGATCGGTGCTCAGCGCCAAAACATGCCACGTGTCAACCATAGACACCACTTGCGCTTTGCGCTTTTAAACAGAGCGCTGCGCTCATAGACTGGCGCTCAGCGCCACGTGTCGCTCGCTGGCGCGCCAACAGACTAGCGCAAAGCGCTCATAAATAGAAAGCGCAATGCGCTAATGAACCAGTGCTTAGCGCTAAGCGTGACACGTGTCACCTTCGTGTGCGTTAGCGCAATGAGCTCCTTAATTGGCGCAAAGCGCCTGACACGCCATGTGGCGCACTGTCAGAACACACTCTGTTCTGATGAATGCTATGCATTCAATACAAGACAAAAATGTCAGAGCTTCAATCAACTCATACCGGTTCAAGGGTACATCTCTGAACCCCTCTGATATATGTCGTTGTAATCCTTCAACGTCTTCAGAGAGGTGACGGGTCCCGACAACCAAACATTTCACGGACCGTGGGGTCCTTAAACTTATGGACTATGATGTCCTTAACCTTGACTGTGAGGTCTTAAAACTCACGGACTATGATGTCCTTAACCTTGACTGTGGGGTCTTAAAACTCACGGACTATGATGTCCTTAACCTTGACTGTGAGGTCTTTAAACTCACGGACTATGATGTCCTTAAGCTCGACCGTGATGTCTTTAAACTAACAATGGACCACTATGTCCTTAAACTGGTATTGGACCACTATGTACTTAAACTGGTAATCGACCGCAATGTCCCTAAACTAAACAATTGAGTCCAAATGCTCTTTTGTCGGATCTAAACGATCTCGTTAAGTTGATCTTAGTCGAAAATTAGACTAACGTATCCTTAACGAATGTTTAAGTTGATCTTAGTCTTAAATGAGACTAACGTATCGTTAAACCCAACCCCCAAACCCAAATCTAAGAAAGTACGGATTTGGACTAATCCACGTCCTACGGGCGACAACATAAATTAGTCTCCGTATACAATCCACGGGCAACCAAAAACAAAACAAACACCCACGACACGAAGTGACCATCTGGAGAAGGAGAAAGTGTTTACCGCGATGCGGTAGTGTAATTAACTGCAGGAGCTTGCGCCTGCAGGGAAGAGCGTCCCCACAATCAAAAACCCCTCAACGAGGGGGAATCTGACGAAGTCTGCTACATCGGCCGCATCCGTTTAAACCTTCGATACATGGTGCCATAAATCAACTTGGCATCTTCAGAGAGGTGGACAGATAGCACCAATTAGCATCTGCCCTCGAAATTCAGGCCCGGACGTCCCAACGTCCCGGTAGCATCTTCCGGCGGGGAACAGATTCTGGCACGCCCGGTGGGACCTCTTCCTCTTTCCACTCCACACTTCGTGTGTTGTGTTCGCGAACCAATCGCGGTTTGCTAATGGTTGCCCTTGGATTTTGAGGTACTAAGATTTAGCGTTTGCTTGGTGCAGAAAGCGAAACAGCAATGGCATCTACTTGCGTAAAGTGCTCAAACTGCAGCTGCAACTCGCGCTCCGCCTCATATGGAGGCATAGTTTACGGGCCCCAAGCGGCTTCCCTGTTCACGATGCCCATGGAACAGGTTACTCAAGCCACCACAGGGTTGTTTTCGGGACCATGCTCCCGCCAGCAAGCTTCAGCACTCCTGTACCAACACCAGAAGCTCCTAAGAAGTCGGTCTTTGATCGGCTTGCTACTACCGCGGCCCCTCTCAACGGGTCGTCCAGCTCCAACACCTCGGTCTTCTCCAGATTGGGCCAAAGTTCAGGTGGGCCCATGATGAAGCCTGTACCTCAAGAAAAGTTTATTCCGAAAAGAGTGACCAACCCTGCTCCCGAAGTGACAGGAACCATAGTGGGAACCGGAACAACCAGTCTTGTAAAAACTGACCCTTTGGTTGGGGTCAGGGTTGGTCACTCTTTTCGGAAGTCTGTTTTTGACCGGTTGGATACCGCTTCTCAACGGACATCAGTCTTCAGGAGGCTGACGCCAGCAACAACCCCTCACCTGGAAAGGGGGTAAGACAAAGCCATTCCCATCGCTGAACCAACACCAATGGCTCGACACGCTCGACGTCGCCACTGGCGCCAAGTAAGGAAGGCTGGGGGCAACTCCCCCTCTGGGCTAACTCCACCAGCTCCAACGGTGGAAGTTAATGCTGATGTTCCAACCGATAACAGCTTTGAGCGGCTGAACAAGGTATGCAGGAACTCGCCTACTGCCGTACTGAAAAGATCTCCACCACCGGTGGAAACTGTCACGGAAATAAAGCCGGAGCAATCCCCTCAACGGCTGTCTTCCAAAGTTTACAAAATCTGGCGACAAGTCCGAGAGTCGGTGGTTGATCAAGACTATCCCCGCTGGCAGAAGAAGCTGAAGGTTCAACAGGAAGAAAACCGTCCTGTTAAGCCACGAAGGGCGACAACCACCTGGGTGCCCGCTGCAACGGCCCCCTCAACATCAACTGCTCAAAAGAGAAGGGAGCCAAAGAAAGCCCCTGTGACTACGGCAGATCGCAGAGGCACTGAGCCCAAACGCCCCAAGTCTGGGGGCATAATCGTACATACTATTTACATGGCTTCCGGACAAGTAGAAAGCCATGCTTCTACAGGCCACCGACCGCTCACCCGATCAATAACAAGAGCTCAGGAGCAACAGCAGCAGAAGCTTCAGGAGATGCTGACTGCAATGGCTGCACTCACCGGGCCGAAAGAAAGCCTGGAGACATCGTCAGAACAGCGTCACGAACAAGAAACTGATGCTGACTTCCTTCGCAGAGTCCTCGAAAAGAAGGACAAAGAAGCCGCAGAGCAAGCGGCCAATATAAAGCAAATGGAGTTGGATATAGTGCCCTCAAAGTCAATTATTGGATCGCAGGTACGTGATTGCAATGAATGAGGGAGGACCTATACCGATAGGACAGTCTTGCTCGAGATGATAGTATGCTATCTGGTTTGTCTTTATCATCGTGTACATGCTTTAGTTCACTATTGCATGTTGATAGAGCCCATAGGATTCTTGCTTGACTGCCAGCAGTATGATGGCGATCATATACGTGGGAGCTGGGGTTTATAAGCACATCCTTAAAGTGTCCCTAGTCGTGGGAGTTTCGAGACAGGGCATCGATACTCCAGAGTAGACTAGTGTATACAGTCGAGACCCCGACGAGGGGCGGTGGCCGGTCTCACAAGCTATTGGTGTCAGTTGGTTCACCTAAGATGTATACAAGTGCTCATTGGGTTATGAGTACACCGGACAGGACTCGCCGGGAACATGTTAGTTGGTATTATACATATCGTCAGATAGCAGTTCCCTGGTGACATGTGTACAGGTTAGTCTGTCGACCTGAGATCGTCATTTCTCTCGTGTGAGTTCCCACTGTGCTTTGATTACTACCCTACCACGGCTCAAAGGAGTCGTGCAAACAGGTTTTAGTTGGGTACAGTCCCGAGCCACATGGAGGCGGCGAGCGGATCGTCAGGGATTCGTCTCTCCCGGTATTAGGGGTGAGATCGCGCTGTGTTTAGGAGAGCTATTACACGAAATCTCTGGCCAGGGTAATCGAGATTTACCGGTAGGTATTCCAGTAGTATCTCAGGGTGTTCTGGGCTACTCTCCGACACGACTTATACAGCTATTGGGGGTCTGACGTTTACCAGCCCCCTAGGCCCTATATGCGATACTCATAGACGAACAGACCGGACTGTACGGATATTGTCACTGTCGGGCTCAGTAGGGTTTCTGGATGAGTTTGCTCGTCAGCTTCCCTTTCGGTCAATACATAGGCAACCGTTACGTACAGCTAGTACCACTGACGTGCTTGTGGTTATACCCAGTGCCAGTGTATTGATGAGTCATTAAAGTCCCCCGCAGAAAGTTTCCCAAGTTTGGGCGAAACGTTGTAGAGGCCGTATGGTTTTATGGCAGGGTTCGAACATACACGTGCACTTGTGCACGTCTCATGTTTCGGACGGATAATACTAATGGGCTTTGGTTTAAGCCGGATCCTAGTATTATATTGTGTTGAATATTTTAGTCTCGTTGTATCCGTATTCAGTCGGGTATGTATATACAGACGAGAGATTTTCTTGTGATCCGCTATAAGATTATTTTTTGAAGTTGCCGTTTTCTTTTCTTCCGATTTAAATATTTAGTTTAATATTTAAATATGGAAATGGAAGTTTTGTGTTTGCATTAATTTGATTGGTGCATTTTCTTTTGGCATTGGCCATTCCTTTTCACTTGTAACCCATTTCGAAATTCCTTTGGCTGGGGTTTTCTTTTGGTGTGCATGGCTTAATTCTTATGCATGCTTTTGTGAACTTTTGTGAGTGGGCATTGGCCATTTCGAAGTCAATGTGAGGGATGGGCAGCATGGGCACAGCATGGGCAGCATGCTATTTTGTTGTTGACTTGAGGTGAGGTGAGGTGGCTGATTGAGGGTGTGTGCTAGGGATTAATTCTTTGGGTTGCACTCATTTTTAATTCCCTCACAACACAAGCTCACCAATTCATTCAGGGAATCCCCAGAGAGTATTTGAGGAGTGGCCAGCCTCAATTTGTTCAGAGCTTACAACTTTTTTCACAAGCACTATTTTTTCTTTGCTCACAATTCCAATTTTGGCAACTTCAATTTACCTCCACCCAATCGTTTGGGTGTCTTGAGACAAAGTATTCTACACTCTCTCTACTTCATTCTTGGACATGTCGGCTAGCAAACTTCATGTCCGAGTTGCCTCAGTTCGAGGCGGGAGCCCGTATAAAGATTCATTGACGTGGTGCCCCTTTGACGAGCGAGACCGGGAGCGGACTTCGTCAGCGCAGCAGCGAGGAGTTTGGCGCGGAGATTGAAGACCGAAGGACATGGATCGATCGGTATAATCTTTCCAAACTTCTTTTACATTTTGCTAGTTTACGGTTAATGGAACGATCCGGAATTTTGGGTTGCGGTAGCGCCAGTTTCGTAAAAAGTTTTTGTTCCGCATTTGGCGTCGTTTAGACGGCCGGGGCGCCGCCGCATCCTAACATGGTATCAGAGCCACTCATTAACCGTAATCTAGCTTGTTTAGATAATGTTAAATTATCGAAACCGGAATAACCCCGAAACAATACCAATGATATTTTTTTTTTTTGAGTGAAGGAAATTTAGTGTGTGTTGAATTTTTGAGTGAAGGAAATTAATGGGCTGTTATTTTTTTTGTGAGGGAATTTCGTGGAGTGAAATTCTTGTGTTGCTTTTCAAACAAAATTAACTCAAGCCCACTCAAGAAAATCAACAGCCTATTCATTTTCAAAGAAAGCCACTCAAGAAATTAAAACCCGAGAGCATTTTTTTTTTCCTTCATGGCTTGGCCATAATTCTTTGTTCACATTTTCTTCACCGCAATGGAATTTAGTCTCTGGAATATTGGTTCACTAGTATTGTTTGCTTAGCCCAATTTGGAAATGGTTTTATCAGTTTGTTTGGGCTATTCGGGAGTTATTTCAAAGTCGATATTTTTAACATTGTTTAAAGTTAGCAGTACATTACATTTCTATCTGTGACCGTGAATGTCATTTGATCGGTAAATCTTGTCTAATCGCTAAACTCTTTTAGACGGGTTTGCGAACGTGACATTCACGTTGATATTCTGTGTTGTGCTGTGTTGTTGCGGATTTGTCGTGGTGGATAGCTTGGTGCAATATTAGTGCAATTTAGTTTTATTTGTACATTTGATATTGCATGGCGAGCGTCCGACATGTGGACTGCCGTCACTGCCTGTTTGTATATTATTCTTTTGGGGCATGACCGGGTTGAGGTCGATGTACCCGTTGTGTATATTTTCATTTCTGTACTAGGATTACCCCGCGGTGGGGTGCACGGATAGCCGGGTTCTAGAGGACAACGGGCCCGCATCTCATGGCGTTGAGACGGAGGGGGCTTCACTCTAGAATTGGCGGGCTATTCGCCGCACTCGTAGGGGGTACAGGTTGACCCAAGAAAAGGTGCTCAAGTTACCGGATTCCGTGAAGTGCTGCGTGGTCCATTCACTTTGCTGAAGGGGGCTGCCTCGCTTCTGGTTTTGGCGGGTAACTTGCCGCGCTCGTAGGGGTCTAGGATTTCATTGCACAGGCTATCCACACGAGCAAGGGAACGTCGGGTTTCATTTACGGCTCAAAGGAAATCTGGGGATCCCAGATTATCTGTATTGTTCTGTGATGCTTATTACTTTTCTGTGATGTTGCATTTATCACACCTGGAGCGATTATTATATATTGATATATATACTAGTAGATATTGTATATGTTTTACACCCGCGCTAGTCCAGTCCCTGCTCTGTCCTTAGTTAAGTAACCTAACGGGTGATGACGGGACCCAGTGGCGAATGCGGATGGCATATACGTACATTATATTTTCGTTCTTTTCTGGTGTGATTAATTGATGGGACTCTGTTGATTTTGATCAATGCAAGGATAAAACAAACCTATACATGATATTGTTGGAACCAAGATTTTTAAAAACTGACATTACAGACGTTGGCTTTTGCTTTGCACAGCGGTATTCAGTTATGAATATCCAGCACCTCATTCGACGAGGCAAGGGCCAAGATCCCTTCATCGGGAGTAACCCCTTGGGCAGAAGTTTGCGTCAACGTAATAACTTCACATATAGTCGATTACATTTGCTTTGCATCGTGGTATTCAGTTTGGAATATCCTGCACCTCATTCGACGAGGAAAGAGCCGAGATCCCTTCATCGGGAGTGACCTCTTTAGCAAAGGTTTTCGCCACTATATTTTTATAAAACCACTTGGATTCCTTCAATGATATGAAGTTCATTACGCTAAAGGTTTTTTGCCAAAAACCAGCCGTAGCCCTCCGTCATTTCAGACGGGTATTGCTTAGTATTCGTGCTAGGTATGTTGACCTAGTCAAGGCGTAGTGTTCGGTAGCTCTGCAGTACTTTTCTGTTGCATGGATATGCGATTGGTTAGGACAGTCGTACGGTCATGTTGACCTAGTCAAGGACTCGTACGGGTGGGTCTAATTAATCCAGGATAATGACGGGTTGAACTTGACTTGCGACTTATGATATGTTGACCTAGTCAAGGTCATAAGCCGCTTGGAGTAAAAATCATATCGGGAGTTTCAAACATACAGGAAACTTGCCAGGCTTGCGCATACCTTCTTGAGTGTGATGATGTGAGTGGCTTCCATCACGTTATCATGCGATGATAGTTGGATCCCGATTCCCACTGATGAGTTGGTTTACTCCTCGGGTGACCCCGACTAATTCTTCTTTCAAGTTTGGAGGAGAATTTGAGAAAACAGTGGGAGGTTTCCTGATTAGATAAAGTGATTAACCATTCTGATCTAGGTATGAGTGCACGCAGAGTGTTTCTTTTCTCTCTCTTTTTGACTGTGACCATGGCCCAATCCTAGACTATAACTCAGTAACCCTGTTGACCCAACTTTCTTAAAATACTGGCTTTTGGATTGTCTGAGTTGCATACATCATTGCCACTCCTTCTCTTACCCTTTGCATTTCTCCAGAACACCTCATATCACTACGAACATCTACTTCCATTGGATAAATCCATCGTATGGTTATATACGAACTCGAAGGAATTTCTTCGAGGATGGATTCTGGTTCTGGAAAGATTGAATAGGACTATTCAGTTGTCTTTTCCTTTTACCTTCTCTCAGATTATGAGGGCTCCTAGGATTAGGAGAGGGTACACCTATTACGCTTATTGGATAGTCTTCTTTCAAACCATAGGCAGGTGCCGAAAGGTAGGGAATGAAGAAAACCAATTAGCCTAAGTTGGGTATACTGAAGGTAATAAGTAAAGACAAATAAAGGGATCAGAAAGAGGGCAAAGTAAATTGCGACTATTAACATTCACGACCAAACCACGTATCTCATCGCCACTCCTAATTCACCTTTGTATTTCTCCAGAACACTCCGTATCACTACGAACATCCAATTCCATTGGATAAATCCATCGTATGGTTATATACGAACTCGAAGGAACTTTTTCGAGGATGGATTCTGGTTCAGGAGAAATAGGAATAAGGTTTATTCAGTTGTCTTTTATCCTTACATTCTCTCAGGTTGTGAGTGCTCCTAGGATTAGGACAGTACACCTATTATGCTTATTGGATAGTCTTCTTCCAAACCATAGGCTGGTGCCGAACGGTAGGGAAGGAAGAAAACCATTAAGCCTAACGATGGTGTACAGAAGGTAACGACTAAAGACAAATAAAGGGAATTGGAGAGATGGCAGTGAAATATACGGCTACAGTCATGAATCTGATAATGGAAGAGGCATTACTAGGAATACCCGGATACCCCTTCGAAACATTTTTATGTTTCAATTTCACTGTGCATTGTTAATTGAAAACTGATTTCCCAATTAGATACTTGCTCCAGGGTATGTATTTACCAGGTATGATTCTCACATCTGTATGGTTTTACAGATGATGAATGGGAATAAGTTATTGGGAAATAGGTGATCATCCTTATTATATCGGAATTCGTTGTAATTGGTGATATTTGAGGAAATCGCCTGGGTACAGTTTTCAACCTACGACACACAGAGTTTGAGTTATTCAACTCAGGGGACTTATATAAAGTATTGTATATTGTCCAGTGTCCATTAGGACAAAAGGGTTTGGTCCTCGTACTGTATTCTGTTTACTTGTGACTTCTCAAGTTTTAGACAAGTGTTTCGTAGAAATACAAAATCCAAGTTTGAGAAGTTATAGGTACAAGAATAAAGTAGAGAACCATGCGTTGCAAGTATCAGGATTCTTCAAGGTGATCGAAGATGTAGATACTTGTGGTTGGTATTCAGTTGATAGTAATGGTTTTTGAGAAACGTGTTTCTCTTCCAGGTTACTCATAATTGGATACACTCCTAAGTTGAGTAATGTTGATCGTCCTCTCTCCATTTAGTTGACATGCACTGGAGACAGCTGCATGATTTAAATCTGGTTCCAATTAAATCAGTGCCTCTATTTCTATATCGTATATAGAATAGTTCATATCTTAACGTTGTTAAGGTATGGAGAGTTGTCCGGCTTATGATTAAAACCAGAATCCGGATAAACTCAGGGCACGTTTCAGTAATGGTTGTTTGTGGGTTATCCCGGGTTTTGACGAGGGTTAACTTTCTACCATCAGGAAGATCAATATTTATATTGTTCTTGACTCGCCATAGTTTTAGTAAAATGGACTTTTTTTTCCAGAAAACGGTAGTGGGAGTATGGTAGAACTGAAATAGATTCCAGAACCACAAACGATTACGGAACTTTAATAGGACCTAAAGATTCAATCAGGATTGACATTCCATTAGCCACTCCGTAGATATGGTGGGTAACCTCAGGCACCCGAGAGGTACTCCGGTATCCTCAAGGACGGTGACAGGGAGGTTCTTGTTTACCTAGACTTGACACTACTGTTGTTCCAGACTATGAGACCAGGCAGGAGGATGAGTATAGCGTTGTTCTAAACTAGTGTTAGAAGTGCACGTGTATATGACTCTGCCAGATGGTTGTCGTAGTCAGTGGGAGCAGCGGAAGCATAGTGGACAAGTAGCTTGTGTCTATTTATAGACCAAAGCAGATATAGCGGAGATAGATCATCTAATTTTGATGTGACAGTCATAGGCTTTGACTTCATCAGAATAGCGGATGGATCTGTTAAGAAGGTAGTAGGGTGTGATGTCCTAGTATATGGATGACATACACAAAGTAGGAAGTAAAATTCCTATACTACGATCGGTTATACTGTGGTTGTCACACAGTGTTTTCTCCACATAGGATATGGATATTATGTCAAGCATTCTGGTTACTATATCTATGGGTTTAGATCTAGATTTGGATAGTTTCCCAATCTGGGTACTTTGACAGCATTCTAAAGGTATTTTTGAATGAACGACTCCTGGCATGGTGGTGTACCTGCAGGTAATGGAGTCACCCTCTCTAAAGGTGTCTTACAGACTAAAGGGGAGATGGATGTGCATGATTGGCAGATCATTTGCTTAGGCAATTGAGTTGATCATGAGATGTCAAGTACCACACCAGATGTTGTTTTAACACTAGATGCAATAAGTTGATGTTAATCCAATCTTGAAGAAACGTTCAGATGCAGTTTTAGAACATAAGTGGTTGTTTTAGGGATTTGATAACAACAGCCTCCTTCGGGAGACAGTTATCATTCCAGGCTTCCAAGGTGACCTGGATGACAGAGTGACTATCAGAGTTATTGTTTTCCCTCTGACGAGGGGCAGTATTTGGGACAGGTGGTCCAAGCGGATACTGTGGGAGGCATGGCGCAGGATACTGATTAAATTCAGTTGACGATACAGTCTAAGAAGTTTGCCGGATTTGAAGTTCATTTGTGAACTGGGTCCCATCAGATATCCAGACATATTCTAAGACAGATATTGCTCATTTCAGGAGATGGTTTTCTCAGCGAACTTGAGACAAAGAGAGATATAGAAAGAAACATCAGGGCGGATCCACTCACAGGCTATTTCTCGAACACAATAGTTTTACAAACGAGCTTTGTGAAACTGATTAGTAGAGGAGTTGGATGTTCGATATCACACGAGTTGTGAGTACGCGACATCACAATAATTAGCCTTAAGTGCAAGCGGGAGATTGTTGGATAAAGTGCCCTCAAAGTCAATTATTGGATCGCAGGTACGTGATTGTAATGATTGAGGGAGAACCTATACCAATAGGACAGTCTTGCTCGAGATGATAGTATGCTATCTGGTTTGTCTTTATCATCGTGTACAAGCTTTAGTTCATTATTGCATGTTGATAGAGCCCATAGGATTCTTGCTTGACAGCCAGCAGTATGATGGCGATCATATATGTAGGAGCTGGGGTTTATAAGCACATCCTTAAAGTGTCCCTAGTCGTGGGAGTTTCGAGACAGGGCATCGATACTCCAGAGTAGACTAGTGTATACAGTCGAGACCCCGACGAGGGGCGGTGGCCGGTCTCACAAGCCATTGGTGTCAGTTGGTTCACCTAAGATGTATGCATGTGCTCATTGGGTTATGAGTACACCGGACAGGACTCGCCGGGAACATGCTAGTTGGTATTATACATATCGTCAGATAGCAGTTCCCTGGTGACATGTGTACAGGTTAGTCTGTCGACCTGAGATCGTCATTTCTCTCGTGTGAGTTCCCACTGTGCCTTGATTACTACCCTACCATGGCTCAAAGGAGTCGTGCAAACAGGTTTTAGTTGGGTACAGTCCCGAGCCACATGGAGGCAGCGAGCGGATCGTCAGGGATTCGTCTCTCCCGGTATTGGGGGTGAGATTGCGCTGTGTTTAGGAGAGCCATTACACGAAATCCCTGGTCAGGGTAATCGAGATTTACTGGTAGGTATTCCAGTAGTATCTCAGGGTGTTCTGGGCTACTCTCCGACACGACTTATACAGCTATTGGGGGTCTGACGTTTACCAGCCCTCTAAGCCCTATATGCGATACTCATAGACGAACAGACCGGACTGTACGGATATTGTCACTGTCGGGCTCAGTAGGGTTTCTGGATGAGTTCGCTCGTCAGCTTCCCTTTCGGTCAATACATAGGCAACCGTTACGTACAGCTAGTACCACTGACGGGCTTGTGGTTATACCCAGTGCCAGTGTATTGATGAGTCATTAGAGTCCCCCACAGAAAGTTTCCCAGGTTCGGGCGAAACGTTGTAGAGGCCGTATGGTTTTATGGCAGGGTTCGAACATACACGTGCACTTGTGCACGTCTTATGTTTCGGACGGATAATACTAATGGGCTTTGGTTTAAGCCAGATCCTAGTATTATATTATGTTGAATATTTTAGTCTCGTTGTATCTGTATTCAGTCGAATACGGATGCGGGTATGTATATACAGACGAGGGGTTTTCTTGTGATCCGCTACAAGATTACTTTTTGAAGTTGCCATTTTCTTTTCTTCCGATTTAAATATTTAGTTTAATATTTAAATATGGAAATGGAAGTTTTGTGTTTGCATTAATTTGATTGGTGCATTTTCTTTTGGCATTGGCCATTCCTTTTCACTTGTGACCCATTTCGAAATTCCTTTGGCTGGGGTTTTCTTTTGGTGTGCATGGCTTAATTCTTATGCATGCTTTTGTGAACTTTGTGAGTGGGCATTGGCCATTTCGAAGTCAATGTGAGGGATGGGCATCATGGGCACAGCATGGGCAGCATGCTATTTTGTTGTTGACTTGAGGTGAGGTGAGGTGGCTGATTGAGTGTGTGTGCTAGGGATTAATTCTTTGGGTTGCACTCATTTTTAATTCCCTCACAACACAAGCTCACCAATTCATTCAGGGAATCCCCAGAGAGTATTTGAGGAGTGGCCAGCCTCAATTTGTTCGGAGCTTACAACTTTTTTCACAAGCACTATTTTTCCTTTGCTCACAATTCCAATTTTGGCAACTTCAATTTACCTCCATCCAATCGTTTGGGTGTCTTGAGACAAAGTATTCTACACTCTCTCTACTTCATTCTTGGACATGTCGGCTAGCAAACTTCATGTCCGAGTTGCCTCGGTTCCAGACGGGAGCCCGTATAAAGATTGAATGACATGGTGCCCCTTTGACGAGCGAGACCGGGAGCGGACTTCATCAGCGCAGCAGCGAGGAGTTTGGCACGGAGATTGAAGACCGAAGGACACGGATAGATCAGTATAATCTTTCCAAACTTCTTTTACATTTTGCTAGTTTACGGTTAATGGAACGATCCGGAATTTTGGGTTGCGGTAGCGCCGGTTTCATAAAAAGTTTTTGTTCCACATTTGGCGTCGTTTAGACGGTCGGGGCGCCGCCGCATCCCAACAAATGGCACTTCTCTTCCAAGACATGGTCGGGATGATGCTATCGCCGGACCCTCCAGCTGAAGACCCTCCGATCATTGTTGAAAACGATAGAGGAGAGACATCTAATCCTCCCCCGGCTCTTTCAGCTGCCAAGGAGGAAACTATTTCCAAGGCCGCCCTGAATGATTATATCGTTCAACAGATACGAGTTCACCTGGTGAACGAAGCGGCTGGGCAAATTGTTAGAACTGGGCGACTGTATCCAGGCTGGTATGATCAGATAAAGTACCCGCCAGGCTACACGATCCCGAAATTCCATGTGTACAAGGGGACAGACAATCCCTATCAACATGTCGCTCAGTTCAGGGCTCTCTGTGGCAATATTGTGGCGATGATAAGCTTTTGCTCTGCCAATTCGTCGGCAGCTTATCGGAGACGGCATTTGAGTGGTACTCCGAACTTCAAAATGACTCCATCAAAACTTTCGCAGAAATGGAGTTGTTGTTCACCCAGCGATTCGCAAGTGCTAGTGAACGCACCCCGATAACAGCATTGATCAATGCAAGGGTGAAGCCGGGCGAAACTTGGGTTCAATACACGATCCAATGGCGGAATCTGTGGTCGAAATGCGAACAGTGCATCGAAGAAGCACCGGCGGTGGGTATGTTCGTGGGCACCCTAGACCCTTATGCAACTATTTCACAGTTCATGATGTTCTTCAAACTGACCACATTCCAGGGTTTGATCGACAAGCTAGCCCAGATGGATCAGATGGGGCATAGACCGTCTCCTCCGAAACCGGAACCGCGGAACGAAAAGGGTAAAGGGAAGGCGACCTTCATTGCGAATACCCAATAGCAACCCAGTGCCCCAAAACTGACGGATCAACTGGAAGAGAGACGGCGCTATTATAATGAGAAAATGAAGCGTCCTTACTCGTTCCCGCGGGACAAAACGAAGAGACTCTTTGAGCTGGCGATGCACAACCGGCTTATCAATCTGCCGAATCCAAGGCGACCATCGCAACCCGACCTAGCGAATAATCCCAATTATTGCCCTTACCACCAAACGGTAAGCCATCCAATCGAAGATTGCTTCGTCTTTAAGGGATGGATCGAGGATCAGTACCTACAAGGCAAGTTTGCGCTGTCTGAGAAGTGGAAAGTAAACCCACCACAACCGCACACTCCTAAGAAGATGGATATACCGGGAGCAACGTGCTCTTTTGTTGAAGAAGCTCCATGGGAGGTGGCCCTTTCGGCCAAAACCAAAAGGATGCTGAATGATCTCCAGACATGCCCGGCGATCAGGTGGAAGAATCCGCCGGAACCCCAGATCATCGAAGGGATGCTAAAGCCGTGCCCAACTCCAAAGATTGGTGGTGATAGCCAAAGTGCTCACACCCAGCCGTCGAAGTCTTCGAAAAAGAAAAAGAAATCCAAAAAGCCCATGAAGCCTGGCGACAAGCGCACGGACCTGCAGAAACAGATCGACGCGCTGGAAGAGTATAACCAGAAGGTACGGACTCCGATCACACTCCAGGAATTTCTCGGCCACGTCCTTGAAGACGGAGATGAGGAAGAAGACTCGTCGGTTGAATCTGAGGATTACGAAGTAATTTGCCATGTGATCTCTCACTCATCGATAGACGATGAAGAAGCTCCTTGCACCAAGAGACTGGGGGCAGGTCCTAAACCGGAACTACCAGGGCCATCAGATGAAATGATCGACGCATTCCTGAACGAAGCCCGTCTTAAAAGCAAGGCTGATCGAGAGCGCGAAACGGCCATATTTGAGAAAGCCAAACATCGGCGACTGGATGAAAGGTTTGAAACACTCCCTCCAGATCAAGGTACATCCGCCGAAAATAAAAACAGGTTCAAGACGAGGAAACGATTCGCTAGAGCCCTATCAAAGGGAATGAAGTTGCCCTCTTTCAGAGGAAATTCTCCCGGAGATATTCATCTTGATGAAGCGGATGCACATCCTAATTTCTGCTTATACCATCAGAGGATTACACATCCTACCGAAGAGTGCGTGGCCTTTAAAAACTGGTGGCAGGGATATGTTGCCCACCGACAACATGTTCAGCGGATGAAACGCAAAACTCATCGAGAGCAGAGAAATACGACCGAGGAGCGCAAAAGAACTGCCGGCAACTATCACATGGTCGACGCCAGCGGATCACAAGTTCTCACCTTCGGGAGCGATTCTGACGAAGAAATAGCCCTTGGTCCTCTCTTCAAAGAACCCACCTCCGAGACGGAAGAAATGAAGACCTGTGAGAACATTCAGCTGCGCAATCGTACGCTGCCAGAAAAGAATCTTGGACCTGTTAACAGTGGATCGAATAGAAAAGATAAAGGGAAAGAAAAAGTCCCTGAAGATATCGCCCTCAATGATCAAGTCGTCAAAGAGGTTGCAGCCAAGGACCCGCCCAAGAAAAACAAGGTGGATTATAACATTCTGGCGCACTTGAGAAAGTTACCCTCGCAGCTCAGTATCCTCGACGCCCTTTTACTATCAAAAGAAGCAAGAGATTCGTTGATCAAAGCGCTACAAGAGCCAGAGCAATTCCAAGCTTTCCTCGCCGAAGAAAGGATGAAAGACGAGCTTGAAGAAATACACACAGCCGATATCACCTTCGGTGATGAAGATCTCCTCCTTGGGACGTGCGAGCACAACCGTCCCCTATATGTCTCCGGATATTGTCATGATGTCAAGATAGGCAAGATCCTGGTCGACAGTGGGTCCTCCGTCAATCTCCTCAACGTGCGAGTGTTGAAGGAAATCTGCATGAGCGTCCAGCACCTCGCTCGTGATAAAATCACCATCTCCGGTTTTGACTCTCAGTCATCACGGACTCTCGGGTCTGAGATACTGACGTTACGATTCGGACTATTTGTCACGGATATTAAATTTCACGTCATTGACGGCAAGACATGCTATAATGCTTTGCACGGCCGGCCTTGGTTACACGAGTACAACATCATCCCTTCTACACAACATCAGTGTATGAAATACTTCAAGGATGGTCTCGAGTACACTGTGACGGGAGAGCTGAACCCATTCTCCGTGAACGAAGTCCGCAAGTACGAAGATGTAAAATACTTCTTGCCAGACTTTGAAGACACAGAGAGATGTCATAAACCGGAGAACAAAGCTATCACCACCATTCCGGTCTTCGGGAGTGATACCGAGGAAGAGATAGTTTATTCAGGTCCACCCCGGTACAACAAGCCAGGACCGTCGCTTATCTTCGGCAGCGACTCGGAAGATGAGGTCCATGCTATATTCTCTGCTCGATCTTCAATACAAACATTCGCTGATGAAGAGCAAAGTTTGCAGGTTGCCATGGTTCCACCCAAACATCATAAAGAACTGGACGCGCTTGATATCTACAGTGTGGAAGAGCTGCAGACGTTCTATGTTCCCCCCAGGCGAGAAGGTGAAAAGGCGATCCTATTCTACCGATCTGGGGAAACCAAAGTGAAGAAAGAAATCTAGCACGGCGCGGATTCTACACTTGACAGGCTCCAGCCCATCCGTTTGCCCAGATATTACATGGACGGACTAAAGAGACTCTTGAGACGCCAAGGTGTACCCCTTAAGCAAACTGCTCGACAAGCACGGTTCTATAACAGGATCTGGAACGTTCCTGGAACTCAGCGGAAATTGCCCAGCGGGTGAATGGAAACGATTAGGCTTAGGTATGTTCAATCCAAGAAACGGGAGCTATTCCGAGACTGCTATGTCATACATGACTTTGATGAAGAAGGAGATGCTCGGTGGGAAGATGCTAACCCTGAACCAGAAAGAACTCCTGCCATAAAAATGCCCAGTCCGTCGTTCGAAGAACAAATGGACAAGCTTATAAGGGAAGCGGGTCAAAAGGTTCGAGATGACCATAATCGCGAAATGGCCATCTACGAGAAAGCCAGGACGCAACGCCTTCTTCAACAGACTGCGAAAGATGAAAATGCTCCTCCTTGTCAACCCATTGTACAAAAAGCCCGACGCAGAGGCAGAAATAAATCAAAGAACGGGAAAGGCGTTCGACAGCGACAAACAGGGACCAAGAAGCCACGCGATTGGGAATCGAGCAATCTGGATTCGTCTCTTATAAAGAAGATGGGTCGAGCATACTCTTTTTCTCAAAACAAAACACGGAAGATACTTGATCTTGCCATAAAACATCAGATGATTACACTTCCGGAGTCCAAATACCCCGAGCAAGCCAACGAGGTCTCTCACCCAGACTATTGCTCTTATCACCGAGCGATAGGACATCCTCTCGAAGATTGCTTCACATTCAAGAACTGTATCGAAGACCAATATCAGCTTGTCAGGTTCGCTCTATCCAACAGTTGGAGGGTAACCCCGCCGCAGAAGCATGAACCCAAAGCCGAGAAAGTAGAACCAGATCAACATCGGTCTTGGAAGCGAGCTCGTACTTGTCATATGATAACGCTATCAAAAGAAGAGCCCGAGAATATGGATAACCTCCCCTGGTGCCTCGAAAACAATGATGATGAGGTGATCTCAGAGTTTCCACCAGCGCCAAAAGAGCTGGAAGATGGAATACACACCACTGCAGATAACCTCAAAAAAATTGATTTGGGGACGGCAAGTGACCCGCGACCGACATTCGTCGGTAAGTTGCTGTCTGAAGAAAAGCTGGCTACACTAAAAGACGTGCTTATGCAACATAAAGATTGCTTCGCATGGAACTATTCCGAGATGCCAGGACTAGATCCAGAGATTATTGTCCACAAACTGGCCATATCCCCGGACGTCAGGCCAATCAAACAAGCACCGAGAAGAATGCGGCTCGAGCTTGAGATGAGCATCAATGCCGAGGTCAAGAAGCTAATCGACTCTGGCTTCATCCAAGAGGTTCAGTATCCTGACTGGATTGCCAACATCGTCCCGGTGATGAAGAAAAATGGGACAGTGCGCATATGCATGGACTTTTGGGATCTCAACAAAGCTTTCCCGAAGGACGACTTCCCAGTGCCGGTCACTGAGCTGATGATAGATAATACGTCCACTCACGAAGTTTTCTCCTTCATGGACGGCTCATCAGGATACAATCAGATAAAGATGCATCCTGAGGACCAGAAGCATACCGCTTTCCGGACCTCTTTGGGCATATTCTGCTACAAAGTGATGCCCTTCGGTCTAAAGAACGCCGGTGCCACCTATCAGAGGGCCATGACGAAGATCTTCGATGACCTCATACATGAAATCGTCAAATGCTATATAGACGACCTCGTGGTTAAAAGCAAATCATACGAGGAACATCTAGAGCATCTGAAGATCATGTTTCAGCGCCTTCGGAAATACAACTTGAAGATGAACCCTCTCAAATGCGCATTCGGAGTTTCCTCGGGCAAGTTCCTAGGATTCGTCGTCCGACATCGAGGCATCGAGGTAGACCCGTCAAAGATTAAGGCGATCATAGAAATGCCTCCGCCAAGGACTCTCAAACAATTGCGGTCTCTCCAAGGGAAGCTCGCGTATATCCGGCGATTTATAGCCAATCTTTCGGGCAAGTGTCGTCCTTACAGCCACCTGATGAAGAAGGGAACCCCTTTCGTCTGGGACCGCAAATGCCAAAGCGCGCTGGACGAAATCAAGCAGTACCTACAAAATCCGCCAGTACTAGCCGCTCCGGTCAAGGGAAAGCCTCTCATTCTTTATACAACAGCCCTCGAAGGTTCTTTAGGCGCATTATGGGCACAAGAGAACGACCAAGGGAAGGAGAGAGACCTCTACTATTTGAGTCGAGTTTTACTGGGGGCAGAAAGCAGTTATTCTTCCATCGAAAAACATTGCCTGGCATTGATCTTCGTAATAATGAAGCTCAGACACTACGCGTTGGCGCATGAAGTCCGTCTCATATCGAAGGTGGATCCTCTCAAATATTTGATGTCAAAGGCCATATTGACAGGGCGGCTCGCTAAATGGGCCTTGCTCTTGATGGAATTCTCAATAACTTATCAGCCTCTTAAGGCAGTGAAAGGCCAAGCCATCGCCGACTTCCTCGCTGAGCATCCGATACCTGCCGATTCTCCTTTGAATTGTGAACCGCCAGACGAGCATGCGTTTGACACAATCGACGGTAATGGCACCCGATGGGAACTTTATTTTGATGGAGCGTCTTCCATGAAGAAACGCAAGCAAAGCACCCCCATAATCAAGTCAGGGGTAGGCCTCATCTTCGTAACTCCATAAGAAGGGATAATGCGCTTTGCCTTCTCCTTAACAGAGCCAAGGACGAACAATGAAGCTGAGTATGAAGCTTTGATAGCAGGTCTTGAGATCGCTATCGACATGGGGATCGAGAACCTCCTCATATACGGAGACTCCCAACTGGTCGTCAGTCAAGTAAACGGCGACTATCAGACATGCAAGCCTGAGTTGGTAAAATACGGCGAGAGAGTACAACAACTGCTGACTCAAATTCCTTTCTGCACCTTAGAAAGCATACCGCGTGCAGAAAATAGCAAGGCGGATGCATTAGCCAAGCTCGCTAAGGAACTCGCTGACGAGAGCCTCGATGACGTGAGGATCATTGTATAAAGCCGTCGGGTTCTTGCACCGGCAGAAATATCTCCAGAGTCTTCCGAGGAAAAGGAAGTGACCGAGCAAATAGCTCTACAAATAAAAGACCAAGAGAAGGTTGAGGATTGGAGAGAAGCCTTCATAGACTACTTCAAATCCCGTCGAACGTCTGAAGATGCGTCCTCAAGACATCAGCTTATGAAACGAGCTCTGTCTTTTGCCTTCGTCAATGATACTCTGTATAAAAGATCATTTGATTCTTTATGGCTAAGATGCCTGGGGCCTGAAGAGGCAAAGAGAGTCGTCCAAGAAACTCATGACAGACTCTGTGGTTCTCACCAAGCCGGCCCTAAGATGAAACTGAAAATTAAAAGGATGGGCTACTATTGGCCCACGATGATTCAGGACTGCCTCGAATATGCGAAGCAATGCCACTCATGCCAGATTCATGAGAACTTTATCCATCAGCATCCAAATCCACTACATCCAACGGTGGCTAGCTGGCCGTTCGAAATGTGGGGGGCTGACATAATCGGCCCTATAGAACCAGCATCATCCAGAGGACATCGATTCATTTTGGCGGCAACTGATTACTTCTCCAAATGGGCAGAAGCAGTACCGCTGAGGGGGGTGAAGACGGAGAATATCCTCCATTTCTTCAAGACACGCGTCATTTATCGGTTTGGAACTCTGCGACGGATTATCTCCGATAATGGGCCAGCCTACAGAACCCACAAGATCAGCCGCTTCGCACAACAGTACAGCATAGACTGGAGATGCTCCTCAGTCTACAATCCCCGAGCTAACGGTCTAGCTGAGGCTTTCAACAAGACCTTGACAAAGATTGTGAAAAAGATGGTGTCCCGAAATAAGAAGGACTGGCACGAGAGACTGCATGAAGCTCTCTGGGCGTATCGAACTACGTTCAAAACGGCCACGAACACAACCCCATACGCATTGGTGTTCGGTACAGAAGCGGTACTCCCTCTCGAGATAGAGTTACCCTCTCTACGAGTGGCAGTTCATTACGAGCTATCGGACAAAGAGAATGCTCACCTTCGCCTCGAGGAGCTCGATGCCCTTGATGAAACCCGGCTCATAGCGCAACAAAATCTGGAGGCTTATAAAGTAAAGATGACGCGCTCATATGAAAGATTGATTAGGCCGAGGACATTCCGCCAAGGCGAACTCGTGCTAGTGGTCATAAGACCTATGATCCCCAATCGTGCTAAACGGGGGAAATTCGAGCCGAACTATGAAGGCCCGTATATTATAGACAAAGTCTACCAGGGTGGAGGCTATCTACTCATGGACATGCATGGCGAAAGGCCTTTCAGGCCTATAAACGGTCGTTTCCTAAAAAAATACTACGCCTGACGAGTCACAGCCTAGGTCAACGATAGATGACGACGCCTATGTCCGCTCGCTATCTTCCTAAGCCCAAACTCTATAAGTAGTAGCCGGCTTGCGGACCGAAACGTCCTTAAACTAACGACGGACCGCTATGTCATAAAACTGGCTACAGACCGAAACGTCGTTAAACTAGCAATGGACCACTATGTCCCAAAACTGGATATTGACCGAGATGTCGATAAACTATGGTGGATTGCAGCATCCCAAAGCTGATATAAAAAAAAAGAAAGAAAAAAAGGGAGAAAACAGTATGTCCATAAGCAAAATGGGCACGGATGAAAACCCGAAAGGGCTCCGTGAGTAAAAACAGCAGGGCTACCGGCGAGTGTTTGTGAAAACCCGAAAGGGCGCAACCTCGTTAAAAGACACTTGCAAGGTCCTCTCGACCTTATGAGGAGAAACCCCCCGCGTGAGATCCTTACGACTCACAAAGGAAGCAACACACTTAGGAATCCCCACGACTCCTAAGGAGAAATTACACTTACGAGATCCTCACGACTCGTAAGGAGAACCCTCTTATGAGACCTTCACGGCTTATAAGATTTGAAAGTCTTAAGCTACATGAATCTGAACCTGTTCTTAAGCAGCCCCCCCAACCTCCGATACTGCCCTACAAGCGGCTCAACGCTGGCCCTTGTATACAATCCACGAGCGCGAATAAACATTTCCCTAACAAGGTCCCATCCGCGATTAGGGATATGTCTATGCGATGAACATCCCTTGTAAGCCCTCTTGGCTTATAAAAAAAGCACTCTTGTAAGATCCTTACGACTTATAAGAGACCATGCACTTAGGAATCCCAACGATTCTTAAGGAGAAATTACACCTACGGGATCCTCTCGACCGGTAGGGAGAAAATCCTTTATGAGACCCTTACGGCTCATTAAGTCAAAAGCCTTAGTCGACAGAATCTTAACCCTGTTTACTAAGCCACCTTTGTCCGACATCGACAGAGGCAAATGATGATTCGCTCCTGGCAATATCCCAGTTGTAGCGGTGCTGATGCCGAAATCGGTGTCTAATTCCAAGCTTGCAGCGAAAAGCTAGCAAACCACACATGCATACGAAATAGCCGAAATGATGGGGCAACTTGCAACAAAATCAGCAAGTAAAAAAATGTATGCATGCAAAATAGCCGAAATGATGGGGCAACTCGCAATAAAAAGCAGCGAGTAAATAAAAAAAAGCCGAAATGATTGGGCAATCGCGACCTTCGCGATATAAAAGCTGAAATGATAGAGCATCGCGGAAAGAAATAAAAAAATGGAATGATTGCCCTGCAGGTGATATCACATCAATCCCTGTATACAATCCAGGGGCGCAAACAAAGAAGGAATCATACCCTTCCTCCCCAAGCTTCATCAGAAGGAAAAGCCAAATCTCAACGGTTCACAGATAGCTTGAAGATCGTCTCAACATTCGTCTCATTGCAACAGACACAACACCAAGCAAAGCGGAACAGCGGCAACTCCTAGTTCCATGACTCAGCGGTTCACAGATAACCGAGAGTCAAACCCTGACTCCGTGAAATGCGGATAAAGTCAACCCTTCCTGGTTACGTGGAACGCGGATTATGTCACTCCTGACCCCATGGAAAACGTCCAGAGCAGAGCCTAGTCTTCGCCGAACACGACAGTGAACCCATGGGAAGCATCTAGAGCAAAATTCCTGGCTACGTGGAACGCGGATTATGTCACTCCTGACCTCGTGGGAAACGTCCAGAGCGGATCCTGGTCCTCGCAGAGCACGGCAGTGAACCCGTGTGAAGCATCCAGAGTGGAGCCTAGTCCTCGCCGAACACGGCAGTGAACCCGTGGGAAGCATCTAGAGCAAAATTCCTGGCTACGTGGAACGTGGATTATGTCACTCCTGACCCCGTGGAAAACGTCCAGAGCGGATCCTGGTCCTCACAGAGCATGGCAGTGAACTCGTGTGAAGCATCCAGAGCGGAGCCTGGTCCTCGCCGAACACGGCAGTGAACCCGTAGGAAGCATCCAGAGCAAACATTGGACTGTGAGGTCCTTAAACTCATGGACTATGATGTTCTTAACCTCGACCGTGATGTCTTAAAACTAACATTGGACTGTGAGGTCCTTAAATCCATGGACTATAATGTCATTAACCTCGACCGTGATGTCTTAAAACTAACATTGGACTGCGAGGTCCTTAATCTCACGGACTATGATGTCCTTAACCTCGACCGTGATGTCTTAAAACTAACATTGGACTGTGAGGTCCTTAAACTCACGGACTATGATGTCCTTAACCTCGACCGTGATGTCTTAAAACTAACAACGGACTGTGAAGTCCTTAAATCCACGGACTATGATGTCCTTAACCTTGACCGTGATGTCTTAAAACTAACAACGGACTGTGGAGTCCTTAAATCCACGGACTATGATGTCCTTAACCTCGACCGCGATGTCTTTAAACTACGGTATCCTGGAAAACGTCCAGAGCGGAGCCTGGTCCTCGCAGAACACGGCAGTGAACCCGTGAGAAGCATCCAGAGCAACCCCTGACTCCGTGAAATGCGGATAAGGGCAACTTCACCCATCACTTGCGGGTCCTCACGACTCGTAAGGGAGTAAATTCTCTTGTGAGATCCTTACGACTTTCAAGAGAAAACACACTTAGGAATCCTCATGATTCTTAAGGAGAAATTACACCTACAGGATCCTCTCGACCGGTAGGGAGAAAATTCTTTATGAGACCCTCACGACTCATAAAGTTGAAAAGTCTTAGGTGATAGATCCTAACCCTGTTTGCTAAGCCATCACCGTCCTACAAAAAATACAAGATTGACAGCTATATACTATCTACAGACCGCACTTGCTAAAATCGCATGGCAACAACACAGCAAAGAGAAGAAAGCGACAGAAAGAATATCTGGTCTGCATTTAATTAAGCGTCCGAGGCATATTCATTCAGGCATGTGTAAAAGATTTAGTACATAAAATAAAACACGCTGAAATGAGAAATTTGCCATTCATACTGCGAAAAAGTTCTTACAATTATGAAAGCAGTAAACAAAAACATTATCGAGATGGTTACAATAGCAAAACCTCAGACCCAGGGCATGGATTGAGGAATTCAAAAGTGACCTTGTCCAGAATCTTCCAGGCCTTTCGAACCATCCTGGTATGCTTTCTTTCATGATCACAAGCGTCGGGATCCTCATGGACGTCCTCCTCCCTCGGATTGGCAGCAAGTATTGCAGACTGTTGAAAAGCTTGATGCAGAAGATCGATAAGGTTATCTCGCCTTCTTTTTGAGATTAGGTTCATCAGATACACCGAGTGCACCTTATCCTCGGCGGCATCCAATGCCCTAAGTGGAACACCAGTACAGAATAAGGGAAGCGCTTCCTAGATTGCTCCCACGATAAGCTTCAGGAGAGAGGAACGTTGAGGAAGCAGTCGACCATTGTATGCGTCAAAGCGACCCATGATTTCGGCACACTCGGCGTTTGTGAATTCTCGATTCTGAGAATGGCCGAGAGAACGGATGTCTCCGTAAGAGATAATCTCGTCGAGATCATACATATGAGCGTCCATTACTCCTGAAAAAAGAAAATCAGCAAAAATTAGCGGACAAACTAATTAAGCGAATTCTTATTAAAAACAGGCACAGGGAGTTAAACTCCCCAAGAGAAATGCTCTGCAGACAGGAGCGACACCTGTCAAAATCAATTATGAGGGGAATTTAAAGAAATTCCCCGAGAACACTGAGAGCCTTGCTCTGAGAAGATGATATAATTCATCAAAAATAAAATTCCATTTTTAATCTTAAAGATCCATGAAAAACTCTTAAGAGTTCTTCTATATGATTTGAAAGGAGCAAAGCTCCATTAATGAATTAAGAAATCATAAGTAAAATCCTTTTAGAGATCAAAACTCTATTAATGGAACCCTAAAAGGGTTCTCTTTAGATCAAAGATCTATGGTGCAAAGCTCTGCTAGGAAAACCCTAAACGGGTTTTCTGTAGATCAAAGATCTATTGAGAGCAAGGCTCTGTTAATGGGTAAAACCCTAACTCATTAAAATCTATTAAAACTTTACCTAAGTTTGGAAAGAATTTCTTTTTTGGCTTTTGAGAAGTTCTTAAACAGAAGAGCTGTGCTCTGAACAAAATTCTCAAAGAAGACGATAATCATCTAGAGGACCAAAGGTCCTATTTATAGGCGTTAAACCGCCTCTTCAACTTTTGAGTTGATCCAAGGGTTCAGATGTTGCCACCGCTGCGCTCACGCGTGGGCCACATAAGCGCAACGGTGGGGGGCATTTGTTTCCCCAATCAGAGCAAAGCTCTGTTCAAATTCCAAGATTTGAAATGAAGCGACGCTTCTGTTTTCCCCAATAAGAGCAAAGCTCTGTATTGAAACTCTAAAGTAAAAAATTGAAGCAACGCTTCAGATTCAGCGCTCTGCGCTGCGCGCCACGTGTCAAACACGGGTGCGCTAGCGCAGTTGCGCTGCGCTCTGCGCTATGCACCTCAAATTAGAGCAAAGCTCTATTTCTAAGACTGGAAAGCGAAGCAACGCTTCACGAAAAGCGCTAAGCACCAGAAGCACTTCATCTCTGCAAGAATCACTTGCACCTGATTATAGCAAATTAAATTATACAACGCACAAGCATAACAAAGAGCTAAAATAAAGAAACACTTAACGGATAATAAAATACTTAATTAAAACATCTATTTATTATTACATCGAAAAAAGATCACCAAACATGGGATCGAAAGGGCGGGGGTTCGCAAAGCTAAGGAGAAGATTGTCTAGTTCCCTCTCCGTCTTCTCTACCACGTCAAAACGGCGATCCTCCCGAGGAGTAGCCATCCAACGATCGACGCCGCACTCCCCAGAGAAAATGGTGATGACAACCCGACGAGCCCGTATCTGGCTCAGCAAGTGGATGGAGCAATCCCTCAGGGCTTTAGTGATCAAGTGCGCCTCGGAGAAGCACTCGATCTTGTCCTCGGTAGTATCAAGCATTGCCGAAGACATCGCTGCTGAAGGAGGGGGAAGATCAGCGAGCACAGACGCAAGGATCATCCGAAGCCAAATAGAGTGTGGAGGGAGAGGAGACCCCACACGAGTCAAAAGCTCGTACAGTGCAGCGTCGCATTGCTCATCCGTAAGAGAAGGGTCCACCAAGTGCGCAGCAAAACGAGGAACAATGTCCTAAATGGACACTTCCCACAGTTGTCGACGGGCATGTGGGCGGTTACAAGCCATAATTGAGAGGGTTCTTGGGAGATGAGAAAAGAAAGAAGCTTTGGTTTGAGTTATAAAGGCTGCGCACAGAAAATCATATGCACAGTGGAGCTATTCCAAAAACCTGGGAAATGACAGTCCTGGGAAATGCAAGTTTGACTTAAAAAGAAAAGTGAAAGGTGAAAAGACACCTCTGTTGAAGCAACGCTTCAGACTCTGCGCGCTACGCGCCACGTGTCAAACACAGGTGTGCTAGTACAGTTGCGCTGCGCGCTGCGCGCCACGTGTCAGACACGGGTGCGCTAGCGCAGCTGCGCTGCGCTCTGCGCTGCGTGCCACGTGTCAGACACGGGTGCGCTAGCGCAGTTGCGCTCTACGCTGCGCGCCACGTGTCGACCGTAGGTGCGCTGACGCAAGGTGCGCCAGCGCTGGGATTAAAAATCCCCCACCGACAGATCCAAAGTTCTACTAATAATAAACTATTAATTAATCAGAATTAAAATTCTGTTATGGAAAGATTTTTCAATCTTATTAAAACAAGAAGATTATCTTCTGTAAAGCAGAAGCCTTAGGATCAAAGATCCAACGGTGGGAAATATTCCCAAATCCATCAGAGAAAGATTTCTCGAAACTGATTCAACAAATCAATTGGCCCTATATAAAGGCCCCTAGACTTCAAGTCTAGAAAGGATAGAGAAGAGAGAGAGAAAAGAGAGAATACAAAAGGATTGAGAAAAACCATCTACAAACTTTGAGAAAAAGAAGAGCAAGCTCTTGAAAAAAAAGAAGATCATTTCTTCATATTCAAGGTAAAAGAACTATGTTCTTGAACAACAGAGATGAATCTATCTCGTAAATAAAAGAATCATCTTCTAAAAAGATCATAGATCTAAAAAAGACCAAGGTCTTTAATAAAAAGCAAAAGATCAAAAGATCTAATCATAAAGAAAATAATAATAAAAGAAGTATTTTACTTCATTTTCAGATCTTTGATCTATAAAGGCAGAGCCTTTTATAAAAACAAGAACTTTTGTTCTTGAATCTTGAGGCAAAGCCTCCTTTAAGAAGAACATAAATTTGTTCTTTGATCTTAAATCTGATGAAATGCGCTTTGCGCTATCGGAAAGTGCCTTGCACTCACAAACTGCGCTCTTGCGCTCCTTGGATTGGCGCTCAGCGCCAAAACATGCAACGTGTCAACCATAGACACCATTTGCGCTTTGCGCTTTTAAACAGAGCGCTACGCTCATAGACTGGCGCTCAGCGCCAAGCGGGCCACGTGTCGCTCGCTGGTGCGCCAACAGACTAGCGCAAAGCGCTCATAAATGGAAAGCGCAATGCGCTAATGAACCAGCGCTAAGCGCGACACGTGTCACCTTCGTGTGCGCTAGCGAATGCGCTCCTTAATTGGCGCAAAGCGCCTGACACGCCACGTGGCGCACTGTCAGAACACACTCTGTTATGATGAATGCTATGCATTCAATACAAGACAAAAAAGTCAGAGCTTCAATCAACTCATACCGGTTCAAGGGTACATCTTTGAACCCCTCTGATACATGTCGTTGTAATCCTTCAACGTCTTCAGAGAAGTGACGGGTCCCGACAACCAAACATTTCACGGACTGTGGGGTCCTTAAACTTATGGACTATGATATTCTTAACCTTGACTGTGAGGTCTTAAAACTCACGGACTATGATGTCCTTAACCTTGACTGATGATAGTTGGATCCCGATTCCTACTGATGAGTTCGTTTACTCCTCGGGTGATCCCGACTAATTCTTCTTTCAGGTTTGGAGGAGAATTTGAGGTTACAGTAGGAGGTTTCCTGATTAGATAAAATGATAACCATTCGGATCTAGGTTAGAGTGCACGTTGAGTGTTTCTTTTCTCTCTCTCTTTGGCAGCGACCATGACCCGACCCTTGACTATGACTCAGTGACCAATATTAACCGAACCTTCTTAAAACACTGGCATTTGGATTGTCAGAGTTGCATACCTCATTGCCACTCCTACTTTTACCCTTTTCTCCAGAACACCCCGTATTACTACGAACATCCACTTCCATTGGATAAAACCATCGTATGGTTATATACGAACTCGAAGGAATTTATTTGAGGATGGCAAAGAAATATACGGTTACAGTTGTGAATCTGATAATGGAAGAGGTATTACTAGGAATACCCGGATACCCCTTCGAAACATTTCAATGTTTCAGTTTCACTGTGTATTGTTAAAAGAAAACTGATTTCCCAGTTAGACACTTGCTCCAGGGTATGTATTTACCAGGTATGATTCTCACATCTGTATGGTTTTACAGATGATGAGTGGGAGTAAGTTATTGGGAATTGGGTGATTATCCTCATTATATCGGGATTCGTTGTAATTGGCGATATTTGAGGAAATCACCCGGGTTGTTTGCCGGATGGCAAATATTTAGTTTTGAATATCCGTTGTTATGCACCAATTTCAAATTGATATATCTGTACGTCTATTTTTATAGAGTGAGATATACCTTTTTGAAATTATGTCCTTGACATTTACCTATATCAGTGGATGGTTAGGTAAGGAGCATTAAACGGCGGTGTAATTCTTCTTAACCATAAGTACAGTTTTCAACCTACGACACACAGCGATTGAGTTATCAGACTCAGGGGACTTATACAGAGTATTGTATGTTGTCCAGTGTCCATTAGGACAGAGGGGTTGGTACTCGTACTACATTCTGTTTACTTGTGACTTCTCTAGTTCTTAGACATGTGTTTCATTGAAATGCAAGGTCTAAGTTTTGAGAAGTTGTAGGTATAAGAATAAAGTAGAGAACCAGGCGTTGCAAGTATCAGGATTCTTCAAGGTGATCGAAGATGTGGATACTTGTGTATGGTATTCAGTTGATAGTAATGATTATGAGAACTTGCTTCTCTTTCAGGTTACTCATATCTGGATGTATTCCTAAGTTGAGTAATGCTGATTGACCTCTTTCCATTTAGTTGACATGCACTGGAGACAGCTGCATGTTTTGAATCTGGTTCCAATTAAATCAGTGTCTCTGTTTCTATATTGGATACAGAATAGTTCATATCTTAACATTGTTAAGGTACGGGGAGTTGTCCGGGTTATGCTTAAAACCAGACTCTGGATAACTCAAGGCACGTTTCTGTAATGGCTGTTTGTGGGTTGACCCGGGCTATGACGAGGGTTGATTTTCTACCATCTGGAAGATCAATAGTGATATTGTTCTTGACTCGCCACGGTTTTAATAAAAATGGATTTTTTCAGAAAACAGTAGTGGGAGTATGGTAGAACTGGAAGTGATTCCAGAACCGCAAACGATTACTGAAAATTTGATAAGAACCTAAAAATTCAATCTGGTTTGACATTCCGTTAGCCACTCCGCAAATATGGTGGGTAACCTCAGGCACTCGAGAGGTACTCCGGTAGCCTCAAGGACGGTGACAGGGAGGTTCTTGTTTACCCAGACTTGCCATTGCTGTTGTTCCAGACTGTGAAACCCGGCAGGAGGATGAGTATAGCGTCGTTCTAAACTAGCTTTAGAAGTGCACGTGTATATGACTCTGCCAGAGGGTTGTCGTAGTCAGTGGGAGCAGCGGAAGCATTGGTGGACAAGTGGCTTATGTCTATTTATGGACTAAAACAGATATAGCGAAGATAAATCATCTATTTCTGATGTGACAGTCATAGGTTTGACTTCATCGGAATAGGGAATGGATCTGTTAAGAGGGTAGTAGGGTGTGATGTCCTGGTATTTGGATGACATACACAGAGTAGGAAGTGAAATTCCTATACTACAATCGGTTATACTTTGGTTGTCACACAGTGATTTCTCCACATAGGATATAGATATTATATCAGACATTCTGGTTACTGGATCTATGGTTTTAGATCTAGATTTGGGTAGTTTCCCAATCAGGGTACTTAGACAGCATTCTATGAGTATTTAGAATGGATGACTCCAGGCACGGTAGTGTACCTGCAGGTGATGGAGTCATCCTCTCTAAAGGTGTCTTATAGACTAAAGGGGAGAGAGATGTGCATGATTGGCAGATCACTTGCTTAGGCAATTGAGTCAATCATGAGATGTCAAGTACCACACCAGATGTTGTTTTTGCAGTATATGCAATAAGTTGATATTAATCCAATCCTGGAGAAACATTCGGAAGAAGTTTTAGAACATAAGTGAATGTTCTAGGGATATGATAACAGCATCCTCCTTCGGGAGACAGTTATCATTCCAGGCTTCCAAGGTGACCTGGATGGCAGAGTGGCTGTCAGAGTTATAGTTTTCCCTCTGACGAGAGACAGTATTTTGGACAGGTGGTCCAGGCGGATACAGAGAGAGGTATGGCGCACGATACTGATTAAGTTCAGTTGACGATACAGTCTAAGAAGTTTGGATTTGGAGTTCATTTATGAACTAGGTCCCATCAGATATCCAGACATATTCTAAGACAGGTATTGCTCATTTCGAGAGATAGGTTTCTCCACGAACTTGAGATTAAGAGAGACATAGAAAGAAACATCAGGGCGGATCCACTCACTGAGGCTATTCTTCGAACGCAATAGTTTCGTAAACGGGCTTTGTGAGACTGATTAGTAGAGGAGTTGGATGTTCGGTATCACACGGGCTGTGAGTATGCGACATCGCAATAATTAGCCTTGAGTGCAAGTGGGAGATTGTTGGAGATAGTGCCCTCAGAGTCAATTATTGGATCACAGGCACGTGATTGCAATGATTGAGAGAGGACCTATACCGGTAGGACAGTCTTACTCAAGATGTTAGTATGCTATCTGGTTTATCTTTATCATCGTGTACTGCTTTAGGTGACCTTACAGGTCACTATTGCGCGTTGATAGAGCCCTTAGGATTCTTGCTTGATGGCTAGCAGTATGATGGCGATCATATACGTGGGAGCTGGGGTCTATAAGCACATCCTTAAAAGGTCCCTAGTCGTGGGAGTTTTCGAGACAGGGCATCGATACTCCAGAGTAGACTAGTGTATACAGTCGAGACCCCGACGAGGGGCGGTGGCCGATCTCATAAGCCACTGGCGTCAGTTGGTTCACCTAAGATGTATACAGGTGCTCATTGGGTTATGAGTACACCGGACAGGACTCGCCGGGAACATGCTAGTTGGGATTATACTAGATGTCAGATAGCAGTTCCCTGGTGACATGTGTACAGGTTATTTCATCGACCTGAGATCGTCATTTGTCTCGTGTGAGTTCCCACTATACTTTGATTACAACCCTACCATGGCTCAAAGGAGTCGTGCAAATAGGTTTTAGTTGGGTAGAGTCCCGAGCCACATGGAGGCAGTGAGCGGATCGGCAGGGGTTTCGTCTCTCCCGGTATTGGGGGTGAGATCGCGCTGTGTCTAGGAGAGCCATTACACAAAGCCCTCGGCCGAGGCAGGAGATTTACTGGTAGGTATTCCAGTAGTATCTCATGGTGTTCTGGCCACACTCCGACACGACTTGTACCGCTTTTGGGGGTCTGACTTTTACCAACCCACTAGGCCCGCCATGCGATACTCATAGACGAACGGACCGGACTGTACGGATATGTTGGAGATAGTGCCCTCATAGTCAATTATTGGATCGCAGGTACGTGATTGCAATGATTGCGTAGGACCTATATCGGTAGGACAGTTTTACTCGAGATGATAGTATGCTATCTGGTTTGCCTTTATCAGTCGTGTACATGTTCAGGTGACTGATTACATGTTACACTTTGATAGAGCCCTTAGGATCTTGCTTTACCACCAACAGTATGATGGCGATCATATACGTGAGAGTTGGGTGGTTTATATGCATATCCTTAATTGTGGTCCCTAGTCGTGGGAGTTTCAAGACAGGGCATCGATACTCCGGAGTAGACTAGTGTGTACAGTCGAGACCCCGGCGAGGGGCGGTGGCCGGTCTCACAAGCCACTGGTGTCAGTTGGATCACCTAAGATGTATACAGGTGCTCATTGGGTTATGAGTACACCGGACAGGACTCGCCGGGAATCTGCTAGTTAGTACTATATCTATCGTCAGATAGCAGTTCCCTGGTGACATGTGTACAGGTTAGTTCATCGACCTGAGGTCGTCATTTGTCTCGTGTGAGTTCCCACTGTGCTTTGATTTCTACCCTACCACGGCTCAAAGGAGTCGTGCAAACAGGTAGCTTTTGGGTACAGTCCCGAGCCATATGGAGGCACGTGAGCGGATCGGCAGGGCATTCGTCTCTCCCGGTATTGGGGGCGAGATCGTGCTGTGTCTAGGAGAGCCATTACACAAAGCCCACGGCCGTGGCAGGAGATTTACTGGTAGGTACTCTGTAGTATCTCAGGGTGTTATTGGGCTTCACTCCGATACGACTTATACTGCTATTGGGGGTCTGACGTTGCTAGCCCCCTAGGCAGATATGCGATACTCATAGACGAACGGACCGGACTGTATATACATTGTCACTGTTAGGCTCAGTAGGGTTTCCGGATGAGTTCGCTCATCGGCCTCCCTTGAGGTCAGTCCATGGGCAGCCGTTACGCATTGCTAGTGCCGCTGACGGTTTGTGGTTAAACCCACTGCCAGGGTACTGACGAGTCATTAGAGTCCCCCACAGACAGTTTCCCAAGTTCGGGCGAAACGTTGTAGAGGCCATATGGTTTTATGGCAGGGTTCGGAAAATGCACGTGCGTTTACGCACGTGTTATTTTTCGGACAGATGATACTGGTCGGCTTTGGTTTAAGCCGGATCCGAGTATTATATTGAGTAGGTATAATATCTTTGTCTCAGTTGTATTTGTATTCGGTCGTAATACAATTGCGGGTATATTTATACAGTTTCGGGGTTATCCTGAAAGTCGTTTCAGTATCACTTTTGGAAGTTGCCAGTTTCCAGTTTTCTATCAGCCGTCTTTTAACATTCGGTTAGAGACGGATTTATCTTTTCTTGGATGAGAGTGAGTCATGCTTCTAGAAGGTTCTAGAAATGGTGAGGTGTCTTGTGACTCATTTGTGCTTTTTAATAATTCTATTAATGCATGATGACTAGGTTATTAGATTCATTGTATGCATTAATGGCTTTTAGTGACTCATGCTTCCATTTATGATCAAGATAAGCTTCTTCCTCTTATGGTTACCTCCCCCTCCTCCTACACTCACCCCCCCACTCCAATAAGTGGCCGGCCCCCTCCTCTCTCTCATTCACTTGATGTTTTCATTTTTGTAGAAAAGATTATGATAGTATTTGGGGTGCATGGAAATTTCATTGCTTTTTCCATTCCATCACCCGATCCGAGTGGCAACTTCATTAACCGATCGTCCACGGACTTGGACGAAGTGAGACAAAGTCATCTACTCATTCTCTACATCATTCTTGGTTATCTCTTTTGGCAAACTTGACGACCGAGTTGCCTCAAGTCAGAGGCGGGAGCCCGTTTAAAGAATCAGTGATGTGGTGCCACCTAGACGAGCATATTGGAGATCGATGAGATGGGAGCAGCCGCAACGGAGCGTGGGATGATGGTTGAAGAACGAAGGACTCGGATCGTTCGGTATAACCTTTCTACACTCTTTACAGTTTGTTAGTTTAGCAATAATGGCAGATCCGGGTTAAAGTATACGATAGCGCCAGTTAAAAGTTTTTGTTCCGCGTTTGGCGTCTGTAGACGGCCGGGGCGCTACCGTAGACTTACAGGATATTGTCACTGACGGGCTCAGTAGGGTGTCAGGATGAGTTCGCTCATCGA
The DNA here is from genome assembly GCA_030015575.1 of Agapanthus africanus. Lineage (NCBI taxonomy): Eukaryota > Viridiplantae > Streptophyta > Magnoliopsida > Asparagales > Amaryllidaceae > Agapanthus > Agapanthus africanus. The sequence goes on from CM057345.1 coordinate 501,382,682, forward strand.
CCTCCCTTTTGGTCAATACTTGGTAATCCATTACGTACGGCTAATATCTCTGACGTGCTAGTGGTTAAATCCACAGCCAAAGTATTGACGAGTCTTTAGAGTCCCCCACAGACAGTTTCTCAAGTTTCGGGCGAAACGTTGTAGAGGCCGTATGATATATGGCAGGGTTCGATCTTATACGTGCGGTATTACACGGATCATGATCGGACGGATCATACTAGTGGGCTTTAGTTTAAGCCGGATCCTAGTATTAGATTTGTTGGATTACTTTAGACTCATCGCATTCGCATTCGGTCAGAATGCGGGTGCAGGTATGTATATACAGGTGAGGCGTATCCTTGTGATCCGTCACGAGTTTACTTTAGATGTTGCCGGATCTTTTTGTTGTGGCAAACATTTGGTTTAATGTTTGCTTAAGGAAATAATGAGCTAGAAATCATCATGACAATGCATTAATGTGACATAGACTTATATCATGAGTCCTGGTCTCTTTTTTAGCAAAAGTGTAACATTAATGGATTGATTAGTGATGATATGAGAGGAAGAGAGAGAGAGGGGCTGCCATGGGTATATGGTTAGCTCTCATATTATTTTCCTCACTCTCTCACATTCTATCATTCCAACAAAAGAAAAGAAAAGCAAAAGAAAAGCTCTTGTTCTTCTTCTTCTTCCTCTAGTTCATTACTTCCATCAATGGCAACACTTTAACCTCCATCCAAAACCATGGATGCAAGAGACAAAGTGATCACAACATTCTCTACTTTACCTTGGGCACGTCGGCTAGCACACTTCGTGCCTGAGTTGCTTCGGACGAAGCGGGAGCCCGTAAAACGACTTCTCGATGTAGTGCCCTTTCCGACGAGGAGATGAAGACCGGAGTTGCCGCGGGGAGCTTGGGATGGTGGCCAAAGACCGAAGGACACGGATCGATCGGTATAGCATTCTATCCCTTTCTCTAGTTAGCTAGTTGTAGGTTAATGGTTATGATCCGGGTTTTTAGGATGCGGTAGTGCCGGTTTAAAGTCAAGAAAAAATTTCGTTTCCGCAATTTGGCCTCGGATAGACGGCCGGGGCGCTACCGTAGTCCTACATGGTATCAGAGCCATGCCATTAACCTTTACTAGCTTGCTCTAACGTATTTAGAACTTCAATCGAACAAAAATTCCGAAACCGCGATTCCAAATTTATCAGTTTCTGTCGAAATTTTTCTGTTGTCAGAAAATTATTTGGTGCATTGAAGAAAACCAGGCAGGGTTTTTTAGGAGCACTGTAGAAATTTGGTAGCACGATTCAACAGTAACGCCGCGGAACCGCGGCCATACCCCCCTTTTGGCCGCGGTTCCGCCGCCGTTATGAGGATTCATCTCACCAAATTTCTTCAGTTGGTCTCTGACTTGGAATTGTGGTTTCTGGTATTTTTATTTTGGGCCCAGATTTGTTTGAGTACTGGGTATTGTGCTTGGGGCCCATTTCGGGAAATTTTGTCGATCGAAAATTTAAATATGTTAGTTCACAGTATTTACATTATATCAGCAACCGTGAATGTCATTTGATCGGTAAATCCTGTCTAACTGCTATAGCCCTTTTAGACGGATTTGCGAACGTGACATTCACGTTGATGTTCTGTGTTGCGCTGTGATATTGCGGATTTGTCGTGGTGGATAGCCTGGTTGCAATGGTAGTACAGTTTGGTTGTTTATGTACATTTGATATTGCGGGGCGAGCGTCCGACATGTGGACTGCCGTTACTGCCTGTTTATATATTATTCTTTTGGGGCACGACCGGGCTGAGGTCGATGTACCCGTTGTATATTTTACTTTCTGTACTAGGATTACCCCGCGGAGGGGTGCACGGGTAGACGGGTTCTAGAGGGCAACGAGCTCGCATTTCATGGCTTTGAGACGGAGGGGGTTTTACTCTAGAATTGGCGGGCTATTCGCCGCACTCGTAGGGGGTACAGGTTGACCCAAGGAAGGGTGCTCAAGTTACCGGATTCCGTGAAGTGCTGGGTGGTCTATTCACTTTGTTGAAGGGGGCTGCCTCGCTTCAGGTTTTGGCGGGTAACTTGCTGCGCCCGTAGGGGTCTAGGATTTCATTGCACAGGCTATCCACATGACCAGGGGAACGTCGGGTTTCAGTAGCGGCTCTATGAAACCCGGGGATCCCAGTTCATCTGTATTGTTCTGTGATGCTTATTACATTTCTGTGATGTTGCATTTTATCACGCCTTGAGCGAATATTATATATTGATATATATACTAGTAGATGTTGTATATATTTTGCATCCGTGCTAGTCCAGTCCCCGCTCTGTCGTTAGTTAAGTAACCTAACGGGTGATGACGGGACCCAGTGGCGAATGCGGATGGCATATACGTACATCGTATTTTCGTTCTTTATTGGTGTGATCAATTGATGGGACTGCATTGATTCGGATCAATACAAGCTAAACAAACCTATTCTGATGTTGTTGGAACAATTTTTCAAAAAAGCTGTTATTGCAAGGACGTTCTCTTTTGTTTTGCACAGTGGTATTCGGTTATGAATATCCAGCACCTCAGTCGACGAGGCAAGGGCCGAGATCCCTTCACCGGGAGTGACCCCTTAGACAGAAGTTTGCGTCAGGGTAATAACTTCACTATAGCCGATTACTTTTTGCTTTGCATCGTGGTATTCAGTTGGAATATCCCGCACCTCATTCTACGGAGAAAGAGCCGAGATCCCTTCACCGGGAGTGACCTCTTTAGCAAAAGGTTTTCGTCACTATATTTTTATAAAAAGATATGCAGTTCCTTCAACGATATCAAGTTCATTACGTTAAAGGTTTTTCGCCAAAAACCAGCCGTAGCCCTCCGTCATTTCAGATTAATATTACTTAGTATTCGTGCTGCGTTTGTTGACTGTGTCAAGGCGTAGTGTACGGTAGCTAAGTAGTGTTTGTTTGTGGCATATTAATGGGATTGGTTAGGACAGTCGTGCGACCTTATTGACTGTGTCAAGGGCTCGTACGGATGGGTCTAATGCAATCCAGGATAATGACGGGTTGAACTTGACTAGGACTCTTTGATTTGTTGACTGTGTCAAGGTCACTTGGGTCCTAGGGGTGAAAATCACATCGGGAGTTTCTAAAGAAACCGAAACTTGCCAGGCATGCGCATACCTTCTAGAGTGTGGTGACGTGAGTGGATTCCGTCAGGTTATCATGCGATGATAGTTGGATCCCGATTCCCACTGATGAGTTCGTTTACTCCTCGGGTGATCCCGACTAATTCTTCTTTCAGGTTTGGAGGAGAATTTGAGGTTACAGTGGGAGGTTTCCTGATTAGATAAAATGATAACCATTCTGATCTAGGTTAGAGTGCACACTGAGTGTTTCTTTTCTCTCTCTCTTTGGCAGCGACCATGACCCGACCCTTGACTATGACTCAGTGACCAAGATTAACCGAACCTTCTTAAAATACTGGCTTTTGGATTGTCAAAGTTGCATACCTCATTACCACTCCTACTTTTACCCTTTTCTCTAGAACACCCCGTATTACGACGAACATCCGCTTCTATTGGATAAAGCCATCGTATGGTTATATACGAACTCGAAGGAAATTATTCGAGGATGGTTTCCGGTTCTGGAGAAAACGGATAGGACTATTCAGTTGTCTTTTCCTTTTACCTTCTCTCAGGTTGCGAGTGTTCCTTGGATTATGACAGCACACCTATTACGCTTATTGGATAGTCTTCTTTCAAACCATAGGCTGGTGCCGAACGGTGGGGAATGAAGAAAACCAATTAGCCTAACGATGGTGTGCAGAAGGAATCAAGTAAAGACAAATAAAGGGATTAGTAAGAGGGCAAAGTAAATTGCGACTGCTATTCACGACCAAACCAAGTATTTCTTCGCCAATTCTACGTTACCTTTGTATTTCTCCAGAACACTCCGTATCATTACGAAGATCCACAGTTTATTGGATACTCCATCGTATGGTTATATACGAACTCGAAAGGAACTTGTTCCAGTTCGGGGATGGATTCTGGTTCAGGAGAAATAGGAATAAGGTTTTATTCGGTTGTCTTTTATCTTCATCTTCTCTCGCATTGCAAGTGCTCCTAGGAATAGGACAGTACACCCATTATGCTTATTGGATAGTCTTCTTCCAAACCATAGGCTGGTGCCGAACGGTAGGGAAGGAAGAAAACCATTTAACCTAAAGGGGTGTACAGAAGGTAATGACTAAAGACATATAAAGGGATTTGGAGAGGTGGCAAAGAAATATACGGTTACAGTTGTGAATCTGATAATGGAAGAGGCATTACTAGGAATACCCGGATACCTCTTCGAAATATTTCAATGTTTCAGTTTCACTGTGTATTGTTAAAAGAAAACTGATTTCCCAGTTAGACACTTGCTCCAGAGTATGTATTTACCAGGTATGATTCTCACATCTGTATGGTTTTACAGATGATGAGTGGGAGTAAGTTATTGGGAATTTGGTGAGTATCCTCATTATATCGGGATTCGTTGTAATTGGCGATATTTGAGGAAATCACCCGGGTTGTTTGCCGGATGGCAAAGATTTGGTTTTGAATATCCGTTGTTATGCACCAATTTCAAATTGATATATCTGTACGTCTATTTTTATAGAGTGAGATATACCTTTTTGAAATTATGTCCATGACATTTACCTATATCAGTGGATAGTTAGGTAAGGAGCATTAAACAGCGGTGTAATTCTTCTTAACCATAAGTACAGTTTTCAACCTACGACACACAGCGATTGAGTTATCAGACTCAGGGGACTTATACAGAGTATTGTATGTTGTCCAGTGTCCATTAGGACAGAGGGGTTGGTACCCGTACTACATTCTGTTTACTTGTGACTTCTCTAGTTCTTAGACATGTGTTTCATTGAAATGTAAGGTCTAAGTTTTGAGAAGTTATAGGTATAAGAATAAAGTAGAGAACCAGGCATTGCAAGTATAAGGATTCTTCAAGGTGATCGAAGATGTAGATACTTGTGTATGGTATTCAGTTGATAGTAATGATTATGAGAACTTGCTTCTCTTTCAGGTTACTCATATCTGGATGTATTCCTAAGTTGAGTAATGCTGATTGACCTCTTTTCATTTAGTTGACATGCACTGGAAACAGCTGCATGTTTTGAATCTGGTTCCAATTAAATCAGTGCCTCTGTTTCTATATTGGATACAGAATAGTTCATATCTTAACATTCTTAAGGTACGGGGAGTTGTCCGGCTTATGCTTAAAACCAGACTCTGGATAACTCAAGGCACGTTTCTGTAATGGCTGTTTGTGGGTTGACCCGGGCTATGACGAGAGTTGATTTTCTACCATCTGGAAGATCAATAGTGATATTGTTCTTGACTCGCCACGGTTTTAATAAAAATGAATTTTTTCAGAAAACAGTAGTGGGAGTATGGTAGAACTGGAAGTGATTCCAGAACCGCAAACGATTACTGAAAATTTGATAAGAACCTAAAAATTCAATCTTGTTTGACATTCCGTTAGCCACTCCGCAAATATGGTGGGTAATCTCAGGCACTCGAGAGGTACTCCGGTAGCCTCAAGGACGGTGACAGGGAGGTTCTTGTTTACCCAGACTTGCCATTGCTGTTGTTCCAGACTGTGAGACCCGGCAGGAGGATGAGTATAGCGTCGTTCTAAACTAGCTTTAGAAGTGCACGTGTATATGACTCTGCCAGAGGATTGTCGTGGTCAGTGGGGGCAGCGGAAGCATTGGTGGACAAGTGGCTTATGTCTATTTATGGACTAAAGTAGATATAGCGGAGATAGATCATCTATTTCTGATGTGACAGTCATAGGTTTGACTTCATCAGAATAGGGGATGGATCTGTTAAGAGGGTAGTAGGGTGTGATGTCCTGGTATTTGGATGACATACACAGAGTAGGAAGTGAAATTCCTATACTACAATCGGTTATACTTTGGTTGTCACACAGTGATTTCTCCACATAGGATATAGATATTATATTAGACATTCTGGTTACTGGATCTATGGTTTTAGATCTAGATTAGGGTAGTTTCCCAATCAGGGTACTTAGACAGCATTCTATGAGTATTTAGAATGGACGACTCCAGGCACGGTAGTGTACCTGCAGGTGATGGAGTCACCCTCTCTAAAGGTGTCTTATAGACTAAAGGGGAGAGGGATGTGCATGATTGGCAGATCACTTGCTTAGGCAATTGAGTCAATCATGAGATGTCAAGTACCACACCAGATGTTGTTTTTGCAGTATATGCAATAAGTTGATATTAATCCAATCCTGGAGAAACATTCGGAAGCAGTTTTAGAACATAAGTGAATGTTCTAGGGATATGATAACGGCATCCTCCTTCGGGAGACGGTTATCATTCCAGGCTTCCAAGGTGACCTGGATGGCAGAGTGGCTGTCAGAGTTATAGTTTTTTCTCTGACGAGGGGCGGTATTTTGGACAGGTGGTCCAGGCGGATACAGAGAGAGGTATGGCGCAGGATACTGATTAAGTTCAGTTGACGATACAGTCTAAGAAGTTTGGATTTGGAGTTCATTTATGAACTAGGTCCCATCAGATATCCAGACATATTCTAAGACAGGTATTGCTCATTTCGGGAGATAGGTTTCTCCGCGAACTTGAGATTAAGAGAGACATAGAAAGAAACATCAGGGCGGATCCACTCACTGAGGCTATTCCTCGAACGCAATAGTTTCGCAAACGGGCTTTGTGAGACTGATTAGTAGAGGAGTTAGGTGTTCGGTATCACACGGGCTGTGAGTATGCGACATCGGAATAATTAGCCTTGAGTGCAAGTGGGAGATTGTTGGAGATAGTGCCCTCAGAGTCAATTATTGGATCACTGGCACGTGATTGCAATGATTGAGAAAGGACCTAAACCGGTAGGACAGTCTTACTCAAGATGATAGTATGCTATCTGGTTTATCTTTATCATCGTGTACTGCTTTAGGTGACCTTACAGGTCACTATTGCACGTTGATAGAGCCCTTAGGATTCTTACTTGACGGCCAGCAGTATGATGGCGATCATATACGTGGGAGCTGGGGTCTATAAGCACATCCTTAAAAGGTCCCTAGTCGTGGGAGTTTTCGAGACAGGGCATCGATACTCCAGAGTAGACTAGTGTATACAGTCGAGACCCCGACGAGGGGCGGTGGCCGATCTCACAAGCCACTGGCGTCAGTTGGTTCACCTAAGATGTATACAGGTGCTCATTTGGTTATGAGTACACCGGACAGGACTCGCCGGGAACATGCTAGTTGGGATTATACCAGACGTCAGATAGCAGTTCCCTGGTGACATGTGTACAGGTTAGTTCATCGACCTGAGATCGTCATTTGTATCGTGTGATTTTCCACTGTACTTTGATTACTACCCTACCATGGCTCAAAGGAGTCGTGCAAACAGGTTTTAGTTGGATACAGTCCCGAGCCACATGGAGGCAGTGAGCGGATCGGCAGGGGTTTCATCTCTCCCGGTATTGGGGGTGAGATCGCGCTGTGTCTAGGAGAGCCATTACACAAAGCCCTCGGCCGAGGCAGGAGATTTACTGGTAGGTATTCCAGTAGTATCTCAGGGTGTTCTGGCTACACTCCGACACGACTTGTACCGCTTTTGGGGGTCTGACTTTTACCAACCCCCTAGGCCTGCCATGCGATACTCATAGACGAACGGACCGGACTGTACGGATATTGTCACTGACGGGCTCAGTAGGGTGTCAGGATGAGTTCGCTCATCGACCTCCCGTTTGGTCAATATTTGGTAGCCCGTTACGTACGGCTAATACCTCTGACGTGCTAGTGGTTAAATCCACAGCCAAAGTATTAACGAGTCTTTAGAGTCCCCCACAGACAGTTTCTCAAGTTTCGGGCGAAACGTTGTAGAGGCCGTATGATATATGGCAGGGCTCGATCTTATACGTGTGGTGTTGCACGGATCATGATCGGACAGATCATACTAGTGGGTTTTGGTTTAAGCCGGATCCTAGTATTAGATTTGTTGGATTACTTTAGACTCATCGCATTCGCATTCGGTCGGTATGCGGGTGCAGGTATGTATATACAGGTGAGGGGTATCCTTGTGATCCGTCATGAGTTTACTTTAGATGTTGCCGGATCTTTTTGTTGTGGCAAACATTTGGTTTAATGTTTGCTTAAGAAAATAATGAGCTAGAAATCATCATGACAATGCATTAATGTGACATAGACTTATATCATGAGTCATGGTCTCTTTTTTAGCAAAAGTGTCACATTAATGGATTGATTAGTGATGATATGAAAGGAAGAGAGAGAGAGGGGCTGCCATGGGTATATGGTTAGCTCTCATATTATTTTCCTCACTCTCTCATATTCTATCATTCCAACAAAAGAAAAGAAAAGCTCTTGTTCTTCTTCTTCTTCTTCCTCTAGTTCATTGCTTCCATCAATGGCAACACTTTAACCTCCATCCAAAGCCATGGATGCAAGAGACAAAGTGATCACAACATTCTCTACTTCATCTTGGGCACGTCGGCTAGCACACTTCGTGCCCGAGTTGCTTCGGACGAAGCGGGAGCCCGTAAAACAACTTCTCGATGTGGTGCCCTTTCCGACGAGGAGTTGAAGACCGGAGTTGCCGCGGGGAGCTTGGGATGGTGGCCAAAGACCGAAGGGCACGGATCGATCGGTATAGCATTCTATCCCTTTCTCTAATTAGCTAGTTGTAGGTTAATGGTTACGATCTGAGTTTTTAGGATGCGGTAGTGCCGGTTTAAAGTCAAGAAAAATTTTCGTTTCCGCAATTTATCCTCGGATAGACGGCCGGAGCGCTGCCGTAGTCCTACAATTACTTCAAGACTCTTGGAGAACCTTGGAGATGCAATGACTCATCTTTTCTTTTTCTATTTGGTTCATACAAGTTAAAATCTTTGTTCTTAGCTTATCTTCAAGGTTCATCCTCATCACCCTCTTCATCTTCTTCATCTTCTTCATCTTGATCTCTTCTTGAGTCACTATTCACTCAAGAGTGAAAAAGAGAAAATATAAGATTAGTGAAGTGTGAACTTGAGTGTGAGAAGGTTCAAGGTGGGTCATCTTCAATGACGAAGACAACTTGCAAGCTTGTTCCTTTCTTCAAGTGGAGCCCTAGATGGAGTTCAAGGGACTATTACAAGGAGCTTTTGAAGTGAAGGACTAAACTTCAAAGGTTGTAGCACTTCTTTACTTATCTTAGAACTTAGTTTGCTTATCTCTCAAACCCTAAAACTCTAGTATGATCTTGTTTAGTATACCTAGCCCTCTAAAATTTTAAAATTGCATACTTGATGCTCATAGAACCCTAGTAGAGGTGCCAAGACATACTTTCATGGTATCATAGCCAAACTAGAGGCTTAGGCAAAGTCTAGACGAAGTTAAAGTGTTCGATCAACGTTTTAAAACCCAACTTTTGCTAGTTTCTGTCCAATTTTTAAAACTTCGAGTTTTTTCAGATTAAAAATTCTCAGAAAATTCAGCAAGCTTTTATATGGAGGCACAAGAAATACGAGCACCCACCAAGTGGCCACGGAACCGCCATCTATACCATGTATTGGCCATGCATTTGTAGAGTTAGGAGTCCACTTTTCTTGTGTTGCTTCCTTTCCATATTTTGGATTTTCTGGATATTTTTAATGAGGCTCAAGTAGTTGAGGTCTCTATGAATTGTGGTTGATTGAAATATCGATCGAAATGTTAACTTTGTCTAATTGCTTTGGTTATGTGATACAATTTTTGGAATCCACATTGATTATTTTTGCAAAAACTAGTTGTCGATTTGTAAATCTCATATTTTAGTCTCAAATGATGGATTACCACGGAGTTTGGATTTAGATCGAAATTCCGTCGTAATCTCGTATCGTACGCAAAAACTTTCTAGGAGATACTAATGGAGAGCCACGCTCTATTGCCTCGACAAAGTGACCATGGGAGAAGCCCGTGGCCAAGAGCATCCATGCGAGTGCTTGCGGCCATCTTGTCACGCCTAAGACCACTTCATCGAAAGCCTCAGGGGTGCGGCCATCCACTAACGTTCCCGATGAGTTTTCGAATCATTCATCGGGAATTTTGTTGAATTGCCCGGCTTAATCTTTGAAAAGGGTTTTCAATTCGAGGCTTAAATGTAAGGTTTATAGTATTAGGCATGAAATTCAGAATATGTGATAATCCGGGTTTATGATGTCTATAGACACGGATTCTAATTATTGTAGTTTTTTTTTCTTTTCTGTGACCGTAAGTGTAATATGTAGCAGTATCCTTGATCCCGTTGCTATATGACAACGACATTAGGGATACGCATATTTACTTACATTGATGACATGTGATGTTATTGTGTTGTTATATCGATATGTTATATTGGATCGTCGTGATTGAATGGCCGGGGGTTTTATGTGAGATGAGAGTTTTTCAATTTTCATTCATGTAAATTATTGTATGTAATATTCTTTTATTGGGACGCTTCCGGGTTGAGATTGTTGTTCCATTCGATATATATTATTTATTTATCCGCATAAGGATAGACCCAAGGCGGAGAGCACAAGTAACCGGGTTCTAGAGTCCAGTGGGAGGCCATTTCAAGAAGTCGAGACAGTTCGCCTAACTCTAGAATTGGCAGAGTTGCTTTCCGATCTCGTAGGGGTCTAGGGGTATGGGCTTGGCTATTCATCACGACCATAGAATCCGTGTTTTCGTTAATGGGTTAATCTAAAAACATAGACCTCCTAGTATATCCTATATTTCATATACCTGCTTCTACTGTGTTGTACTGTGATGTGATCATATAAATGCGTGAGACGTATGCTGCTTATATATATAATATATTAGTAGACACTATATATGTTTTGCATCCATGCTAGTCCTGACTCCGCCCTGCTGTAACTTAAGTAACCTTATGGTGAAGACCCGGGTCCCTATGGCAAATGCGGATGGTATATATGTGTGTTTTATTTTCGTTTCTTCTGTGATATTTAGGAAACATAATTGATGGGAATTTATTAATAAGATTAATGAAAAGAAAAGAAACCTAAAATGAATTCCATTATGAATATCCAGCACCTCATTCGATGAGTAAAGAGCCTAGATCCCTTCACCGGGAATGACCTCTTTAGCAAAAACTAGCAAATACTACAACCCACTCGTTTGTTTTGAAAACTACTCAATTTTTAAAACGGAGCTTAAACCACTCCTTTTTCAAATTACTAGATTCTACAACGATATCAAGTTTATTACGTTAAAGGTTTTCATCAAAACCAGTCGTAGCCCTTCGTCATTTCAGATAGATACTGTTTAGTATTCATGCTGCGTTTGTCGACCTTTGCCGAGGCGTAGTGTTCGCTAGCTAATTAGTGCTTTTCTGCAGCATGTTGATGTGATTGGTTAGGATAGTCGTACGGCTTTGTTGATCTTTGCCAAGGGTCATGCGGGTGGGTCTAAATCAGTCACAAAATGACAGGTTGAACTTTACTTGCGGTTTATGATTTGTTGACCTTTGCCAAGGTCATAAGCCGCATGGGGTAAAAACCATTATCGGGAATTTCAAGTGTTGAAATTTACAATGAGATTGCATACCTTCTATGTGATAGTTGGATCCCGAAACCCACTGTGAGTAAGCGTTACTCCTGGAAGAGTTTTCCACTTTACAATTAGCTAATCCAGTAGGTGTCTAGAATGGTGTTAACGGGGTTATGCCCCTGCAGAAACGAGATTATTTAATTAGTTCCATACGAAAGCACGGGGATACTCTCTCGGAGTACCAACACCAGCCTGGCTGACAGATTAGCGAACTTGTAGGATGTAATAAATCCCGGCTAATCTTACCTTTTAGGGTTTGAAGGAAGATTTGATAAAAATAGTGGAAGCCATCCTGATTAGATAAGATAATAACCAATATAATCTTGCAAGAGCGCACGCTAAAGTGTTTTCTTCTCTCTCTGTCCAGGTAGCAACCATGTCACGCCTTAATCAAGATAATAACATGGATGTATTGACCGAACCCGCTTATTATACTGGGCTAGGGAACGTTGGTTCCGCCCTATCTTATGACAACTGTCATAAGTCTGGGCACGAGATAAGGGATTGCAAGGATTTCCATGCAACCCGAATGAAGGAGCATTCTGATGCATTTTCTTCGGATGTGTTAGTTATTGAGAGTTGTTTCTCAATCTGCTCTACGTCCTGGATATTGGATACCGTATCAGGATCCCATATTTGTAATCTGTTACATGGGTTAAAGAAAAGTAGAGAACTAGGAAAGGGTGATATGTCTCTCAGAGTAGGGAATAGAGCAATTGTTGCTGCCGAAGTTGTCGGCGAATATCACCTAGTATTGCCCACTGGTAATACATTGATTTTAAACGACTGTTATTTCGTACCGTATATGATGTGCAATATAATATCCATATCTTTATTAGATAAAGATGAATATAAATTTGCATTAAAGAAAAATATTATGAACATTTTCCTAAATCAAGTGTTGATTGGGTTTGGTACGCCGTGTAATGGTTTATATGATCTAAATCAAAATACAGTTCTAAATATACAAAACACTCACAAGAGGAATAGTTCAGAAATGAATGAATCCTTCTTGTAGCACTGTAGACTTGGTCATATCAATGTGACCAGATTAGCTAAGTTGCATAAAGATGGATATTTAAATCCTATCGAATTTACATCTTATGAAACTTGTCAGTCATGTCTCAAAGGAAAGATGACCAAAACTCTGTGTACGGGACACGAGCAAGAGATACTGAACTCTTGGGACTGATACATAATGATGTATGCGATCCTATGTCTACACATGCCAGGAATGGTTCCTCGTGTCGGCTCCAGTGCCCTCAAGTCAATTATTGTAATCGCAGGGACACGATTGTGATGATTGAGTGAGGACCTATATGGGTAGAACAGTCTTACTTAAAATGATAGTATGCTATCTGGTTTGCCTTTATCATCATGTACATGCATTATATGGTATTACAGATCACTATTACATATTGATAGAGCCCAATGGATTCATGCTTGACTACCAGCATTATGATGGCGATCATATACGTGGAAGCTGGGTAGTCTATAAGCACATCCTTAAATGTCCCTAGACGAGGGAGTTTCGAGACTGTGCATTGATACTCCGGAGTAAACTAGTGTATACTTTTCGAGACCCCGACGAGGGGTGGTGGCCGGTATCACAAACCATTGGTGTCAGTTAGTCACCTAAGATAGTATACATGTGCTCATTGGGTTATGAGTACACTGGACGGACTCGCCGAGAACATACTAGTTGGTATTATACCTATTGTCAGATAGCAGTTCCCAGGTGACATATGTACAGGTTAGTTTGTCGACCTTAGATCGTCATTTGTCTCGTGTGAGTTCCCACTGTGCTTTGATTACTACCCTACGACGGCTCAAAGGATTCGTGCAAACAGGTTTTAGTTGGGTACAGTCCCGAGCCACACGGAGGCAGTGAGCGGATCATCGTGGATTCGTCTCTCCCGGTATTGGGGGTTGATGTCGCGCGGTGCACGGGTGGCCATCACCAGAAATTCTTGGCCAAGGTAGACGAGAATTATTGATTTGGATCAGTAGTTTCTCAGTGGGTGATGAGCTTCATACCGACACAAAATATCGCGTTATTAGGGGTCTGACTTTATCCACCCCCTAGACTCGATATGATATACTCTTAGACGAACAGACCGGACTGTACGGAGATTGTCACCAACAGGCTCAATAGGGGTTCTGATGAGTTTGCTCGTCGGTCTTCGTTTCGCTCAATACCTGGGTAGCCATTACGTACAGCTAGTACCGATGACGTGCTTATGGTTAAACCCACTGCCAGCGTATTGACGAGTCTTTAGAGTCCCATACAGAGGGTTTCCCTGGCTCTGGCGAAACGATGTAGTAGCCGTATTACATACGTGCATGGTTCCAATCGATCGATTGTACTATGTACCAGGACTTTCGATCGGACAGTTGATAATACTAGCCGGCTCGGGTTTGAGCCGGATTATTAAATCAGGTATTGATTTAATAATTTATGTATATGTATATTCTAGTATTATGTTCTTTGTGTTATTCTATCTCTTCGGGTATTCGTATTTCGGTACGAATACAGGTATGTATATACAGTAGAGTGTAATCCGTATTTATACAGATAACATTCTAAAAGGTAGACACCTCATTTTGGATTTGACCGTTTATTTTAAATGGATAATGAGGTGGATAATTGAGAGATGGGAGTATGGTGAGAACCATGCTTGCATAGTGTGCATAAATGAATTATTAATTCATTTGTGCAAACTATTCAAGCATGGGCTTGATTTTATATTGGAGAAATATGTTTACAAAACCTAGCATCTTATTTTCTCTCTCTATGGATGGTTCATTTTTCTTTGAGCTTACAACATCACCATCATGCTTCACTCTCCTCTCTAGTGTTTTTCTTAAGCTACTCCACCTTCAACCTCAACCTCCTCTCTACAATCTCATGATTTGAGGATCAAGAGAGGAGGTGATATAGATAAACATATGGATCCATTCACTACATCCTAGGCACTCTAGATTAGAAACCTAGTGTCCCTCATTACTTCACTTGTTTACGGTGTGGAGCTAGAGCCAAGTGCTACATCCCTCGAGTGGATCATCAACGACGAAGGAAAATCGGCGACCAAGTTTAGTTCAGGACGCCTCAAGGAGCTTGGGAAGAAGGTAGAAGACCGAAGAACTTGGTTCATTCGGTATAACACTTCTATCATAGTAGTTTAGCACTTAGTAGTTTGATAGTTTAGGGTTTATGGTTCGATTCTAATGGGTTTCGTTAGCGCCAAGTTTTTAAACTCCAGTTTTTATAGCAGATGGCCAGGGCACCGACGTAACCCAACATGGTATCAGAGCCACCCCATAAATCTTAACTAGCAGTTTAAATGATGTTCAAAATAACGAAACCGAAATAACTCCGAAACAATCGCTAAAATATTCAAGTTTCTGTCGATTTTTTTAAGTCTTCTAAAAAATTATTAAACAGTTGCAGAAGACTACTCTTGTGATATCTAGAACACCATTGAAAATCAAGCCTCACACTCCAAAATCTAGCCGGCGAGAATGCCCATAAAACCGGCCTGGCCGGTCCTGTTCAGGTCTTGGGTCTTGAATTTTTTTTGGTGTTCTAGGCTCTTGAATATTGGTTTTTAGGTATTGTTTGTTTTTTCCCATATTGAATATTCTGTTATCTTTGGTATTGGGGCAATACGGAGTATTTTGAAGTCACTATTTTTAACACCGTTTATAAGTTTCGGTACATACATTACTATCTGCGACCGTGAATGTCATTATAGTGGTATAACACATCTAACTGCTATATGTTCTTTTAGACGAGTTTACGAACATGACATTCACATTGATGTTCTGTGTTTGTGCTGATATTGTGATTGGATTGTCTTGGTGGATAGCCAGTGGCATAGTCACATAATTCGCGAATTATTCGGCGAATTCGCGAATAATTCGTGAATTTTTTATCAGCCAATTAAATCTCCAATTTAATCGCCGTTGCCAAACGGGCCGAATAATTCCCGAATTATTCGAAAAAACAGCGAATAATTCAAAAAACAACGAATAATTCACAAAATCAAAACCTAGTGTCTTATATATTAATTTCTTGCTCGAAATCCTTCCCGAACATTTCCCGAACACTTACCGAATCTTTCCCGAATACCTGCCGATTTTTTCCGAATAGTTCTCTGAATCCGAATTTTCGACCTCGCCGAATTATACCGGAATCACGAATTTGTGAGTATGGCCAGTGGTGCAATGATAGTTGTACAGTTCAGATTCATTAGTATATTTGTTATTGAGGGGTAAGCGTCCGACATGTAGACAGTCGTCTCTGCCAGATTGTATATTCTTTTATTGGGGCACGACCGAGTTGAGGTCGATGTCGCCATTGTATATATACTTTTCTTTTCTGTACTAAGATTATCCCGCTGTGGAGTGCTCGAATAGCCGGGTTCTAGAGGGCAACGGGCTCGCATCCCATGGCGTTGAGATGGAGGGGGCCTTACTCTAGAATTGGCGGGCTATTCGCCGCACTCGTAGGGGGTATAAGATGACCCAAGGAGGGGTGCTAAAGTTACCGGATTTCGTAAAGTGCTGGGTAGTCCATTCACTTTGATGATTGGGGTTGCCTCACTTCTGGGATTGGCGGGTAACTTGCCGTGCCCGCAGGGGTCTAGGTTTTTCATTGCATGGGCTATCCATACAATCGGGAATGTCGGGTCTCATTTGCAGCTCAAATGAAACCCGAGGCTCCAAGATTATCCACCATTCTGTGTTGCTTGTTGATGTTATGTGATGTTGTTTATATCATACTTGGGACGAATGTTATATATATATTTATATATACTAGTAGATGTTGTAAATGTTTTGCATCCGCGCTAGTCCAGCCTCTGCTCTGCCGTTAGTTAAGTAACCTAACGGTGCATGACGGAGCCCCATGGCGAATGCGGATGGCATATACGTACATTGTATTTTTGTTCTTTTTGGTGTGATATGGATTAATTGACGGGACTGTATTAATTCGGATTAATGCAAGGAAAACAAACCTATATGATATTGTTGGAACCAATTTTTGAAAACTGTTATTACAGACGTTTCCTTTTGCTTTGCAAAACGGTATTCGGTTATGAATATCCAGCACCTCATTCGACGAGGCAAGAGCCGAGATCCTTTTACCGGGAGTGACCTCTTGGGCAAAAGTTTACGTCAGTGTAATAACTTCACTATAATCGATTCTTTTGCTTTGCATCGTTGTATTCAGTTAGGAATATCCTGCACCTCATTCGATGAGGAAAGAGCCGAGATCCCTTCACAGGGAATGACCTCTTTAGCAAAAGTTTACGCCGCTATATATTTGTAAAACTGCTCGGGTTCCTTCAACGATATCAAGTTCATTACATTAAAGGTTTTTCGCCAAAAACCAGCCGTAGCCCTCCGTCACTTCCTACAAGTAGTACTTAGTATTCGTGTTGCGTTTGTTGACTATGTCAAGGCGTAGTGTGCGGTAGCTAAGTGGTGCCTATTTGTAGCATACAATGCGATTGGTTAGGACGGTTGTGCGGCCTTGTTGACTGTGTCAAGGGTTCGTACGGGTGGGTTTAATGCAATCAAGATAATGACGAGTTGAACTTGACTGGGACTATTTGATTTGTTGACTGTGTCAAGGTCACTTGGGTCCTGGGGGTAAAAACCACACCGGAAGCTTTCAAACATATAGGAAACTTGCCAGGCATGCGCATACCTTCTGGAGTGTGGTGACTTGAGTGGATTCCATCAAGTTATCAGGCGATGATAGTTGGATCCCGATTCCCACTGATGAGTAGGTGTTACTCCTCGGATGATTTTCAGATGATCCCGACTAATTCTCCTTTTAGGGTTTGAAGGAGAATTCGAGAAAATAGTGGGAGCCATCCTGATTAGATAAAGTGATTAACCAATCTAATCTAGATTAGAGTGCACGCTGAGTGTTTCTTTTCTCTCTCTCTTTGGCAGCGACCATGACCTGACCTCAAACTAAAACTCATGAACCAAGTTAATCGAACCTTCTTAAATACTTTGGCTTTTGGATTGTCATTAAGTCGCATATACCCCTGTCACTCCTACTTACCCTTTGCATTTCTCCAGAACACTCTGTATCACTATGAAGATCCATATTGATTGGATATGCCATCGTATAATTACATACGAACTCGAAGAAACTTGTTTCAGATCGAGAATGGATTCCGGTTCTGGAGAAATTGAATAGGATTATTCAGTTGTCTTTTATCTTTACCTTCTCTCAGGTTGCGAGGGCTCCTGGTATTAGGAGAGTACACCTATTGCGCAGGTGCCGAAAGATAGGGAAGGAAGAAAACCAATTAGCTTAAGTGTGGTGTACAGAAGGTAATAAGTAAAGACATATAAAGGGATTGGAGTAAGTGTAAGTCTACGCTAGCGCCCCGGCCGTCTACAGACGCCAAATGCGGAATAAAAACTTTTTAACTGGCGCTATCGTATACTTTAACCCGGATCTTCCATTATTGCTAAACTAACAAACTGTAAAGAGTGTAGAAAGGTTATACCGAACGATCCGAGTCCTTCGTTCTTTAACCATCATCCCACGCTCCGTTGCGGCTGCTCCGATCTCTTCGATCTCCGATATCCTCGTCGAGGTGGCACCACGTCGACGATTCTTTAAACGGGCTCCCGCCTCTGACTCGAGGCAACTCGGTCGTCAAGTTTGCTAAAAGAGACGACCAAGATTGATGTAGAGAATGAGTAGATGACTTTGTCTCGCTTCGTCCAAGTCCGTGGACGATCGGTTAATGAAGTTGCCACTCGAAACGGGTGATGGAATGAAATGAGCTGTGAAATTCCATGCACCCCAAATACTATCATAATCTTTTGCAAGTGAAAACTCAAGCAAGTGAGAGAGAGAGGAGGGGCCGGCCATATATAGGTGGAGGGAGGTGAGTGTAGGAGGAGGGGGAGGTAACCATAAGAGGATGAAGCTTATCTTGTAGAAAAGATCAAGAACAAATATCTTTAAGTAAACAAAACTCATTAATGAAATGAATGACTCACTAATACACATCATCAAGCCTTTAATGCACCAATCAATGTCAAGATGACTCATTAGCCACCTCATCATTTCTAGAACCTTCCAGAATGATGACTCACTCTCATCCAAGAAAAGATAAATCCGTCTTTAACCGAATGTTAAAAGACGGCTGATAGAAAACTGGAAACTGGCAACTTCCAAAAGTGATCCTGAAACGAATTTCAGGACAACCCCGAAACTGTATAAATATACCCGCACTTGTATTACGACCGAATACAAATGCAACTGAGACAAAGATATTATACCTACTCAATATAATACTCGGATCCGGCTTGAACCAAAGCCGACCAGTATCATCTGCCCGAAAACTGACACGTGCGTAAACGCACGTGCATTTTCCGAACCCTGCCATAAAACCATACGGCCTCTACAACGTTTCGTCCGAACTTGGGAAACTGTCTGTGGGGAACTCTAATGACTCGTCAGTACCCTGGCAGTGGGTTTAACCACAAACCGTCAGCGGCACTAGCAATGCGTAACGGCTGCCCATGGACTGACCTCAAGGGAGGCCGATGAGCGAACTCAAGGGAGGCCGATGAGCGAACTCATCCGGAAACCCTACTGAGCCTAACAGTGACAATGTATATACAGTCCGATCCGTTCGTCAATGAGTATCGCATATCCGCCTAGGGGGCTAGTAACGTCAGACCCCCAATAGCAGTATAAGTCGTGTCGGAGTGTAGCCCAATAACACCCTGAGATACTACTGGTGTACCTACCAGTAAATCTCCTGCCATGGCCATGGACTATGTGTAATGGCTCTCCTAGACACAGCACGACCTCGCCCCCAATACCGGGAGAGACGAATCCCCTGCCGATCCGCTCACGTGCCTCCATATGGCTCGGGACTGTACCCAAAAGCTACCTGTTTGCACGACTCCTTTGAGCCGTGGTAGGGTAGAAATCAAAGCACAGTGGGAACTCACACGAGACAAATGACGACCTCAGGTCGATGAACTAACCTGTACACATGTCACCAGGGAACTGCTATCTGACGATAGGTATAGTACTAACTAGCAGATTCCCGGCGAGTCCTGTCCGGTGTACTCATAACCCAATGAGCACCTGTATACATCTTAGGTGATCCAACTGACACCAGTGGCTTGTGAGACCGGCCACCGCCCCTCGTCGGGGTCTCGACTGTATACACTAGTCTACTCCGGAGTGTCGATGCCCTGTCTCGAAACTCCCACGACTAGGGACCACAATTAAGGATATGCATATAAACTACCCAACTCTCACGTATATGATCGCCATCATACTGTTGGTAGTAAAGCAAGATCCTAAAGGCTCTATCAAAGTGTAACATGCAATCAGTCACCTGAACATGTACACGACTGATAAAGGCAAACCAGATAGCATACTATCATCTCGAGTAAGACTGTTCTACCGGTATAGGTCCTCCGCAATCATTGCAATCACGTACCTGCGATCCAATAATTGACTATGAGGGCACTATCACCAATAGTAAGGACAAGGAAGTATACGGTTACTGTCATGAATCTGGATAGTGGAAGATGCATTACTAGGAATACCCAGCTACCCCTTCGAAACATTTTCATGTTTCAGTCTTACTGTACGGTGTTAATTGAAAACGGTTTTCCCAATTAGATTCTAATTTCAGGGTATGTATTTACCAGACTTGATTCTCACATATGTATGGCGTTACGGATGCTGAGTGGGAGTAAGATATTGAGAATTGGGTGATTAGAACCTCTATATATTGGAATTCTTTGTAATTAGTGATCTTTGAGGAAATCACCTGGGTTTTGCCTGACAGCAAATATTTGGTTTTGAATATCCATTGTTATGCACCAATTTCAAACTGATATATCTGTACATTTATTTTATAAAGTGAGATATAACTTTTTGAAATTATGTCTATGACATTTACCTATATCAGTTGATGGTTAGGTAAGGAGCATTCAACAGCGGTGTAATTCTTCTTAACCATAGCACGGTTTTCAACCTACGACGCACAAGGTTTTGAGTTATTAAATTCGGTGGACTTATACAGAGTATTGTATGTTGTCCGGTGTCTGTTAGGACAAAGGTGTTGGTACTCGTACTATATTCTGTTTACCCATGACTTCTCTAGTTTTAAACAAGTATTTCGTTGAAATACAAGGTCCAGATTTTGAGAAGATATAGGTATAAGAATAAAGTAGAAAACCATATATTGAAAGTATCAGGATTTTTCAAGGTGATCGAAGATGTAGATACTTGTGTTTAGTATTCCGTTGTAAGTAATAGTTTTGAGAACTTGCTTCTCTCTCAGGTTACTCATGCGTGGGTGCGCTCCTTGATGAGTAATGTTGCTTCGCCTCCTTCCATCTAGTTGATATGCACTGGAAACAGCTGCATGTATTTTGAATCTGGTTCAAATTAAATTAGTGCCTTTGTTTCTATATTGGATATATAAAATGGATTCATATCTTAACGATGTTAAGGTATATAGAGTAGTCCGACTTATGCTTAAAACCATAATCCAGATAAACTCTAGGCACATTTCAGTAATGGCAGTTTGTGGGTTTTCCCGGGATTTGACAAGGGTTAATATTCTACCATCTGGAAGATCAATAGTTATATTGTTCTTGACTCGCCACGGTTTTAGTAAAATAAATTCTTTTCAGAAAACATTAGTGGGAGTATGGTAAAACTGGAAGTGATTTCAGAACCATAAACGATTACTGAAAATTTAGTAGAACCTAAAGATTCAATTGGATTCGACAATCCATTAGCCACTCCGCAGATTTGGTGGGTAACCTCAAGCACCCGAGAGGTACTTCGGTCTCCTCAAAGACGGTGACAGGGAGGTTTTTGATTACCCAAACTTACCACTGCTGCTGTTCTAGACTATGAGATCTGGCAGGAGGATGAGTATAACGTCGTTCTAAATTAGCTTTAGAAGTGCAAGTCTATATGACTCTGCCAGAGGGTTGTTGTAGTTAGTGGGAGCAGCGAAAGTATAGTGGGCAAGTAGCTTATGTCTATTTATAGACTGTAGGGTGTTTTTCGTCACCCCATTGAGATAGGAATACACGTCGCTTGTCAGGTGTACTATAGATTCCCCCTGCCTAGGGTAGGCGGGGGTTTATTGATTGTGGGAATCCGAATCTCCGGCAGCCGCGGACTAATCTGCAGTTAATTACCCCTCGCCTTTAAAGCGGGGGAACCTCCAATTGACGGGTCAAACTGGTCATGCGAACTCAATGTGCAGTGTGCGTATGTGTGTCTTGAGGGGTTTTGGATATATCGGGGGCCTCGCAGAGTTTACGGGGGTCCCGCTACCGGTTAGCGGGCTGGGGGTCAAGGGGGCTAGCAGTCCCTTTACGGGGTGCGGGGCAGTGCCCCGTTAGAAATTTTTTCTAACGGGGAAAGTGATGTGGAATGTGTATATATATAAAAAAAAAAGGAGAGGGAAAATAGCGTCCAAAGGATGTGTGGGTGCCAGCGCCTCACATGTCCAGCACGCGGGCGCCGGACGCCGAGCGCCTCGCGTGCTTGACACCCGGGCGTCGGGCGCCAACGGGAAAAAGGGGCTTAGCCCTTATACTGGGAGTTATACTCCCAATTGACTTTTGGAGTTAAACTCCTGAAAAAGAGGACAAAGGGGCTTAGCCGCTGCACTGGGAGTTGTAATCCCAAAAAGAAAGATTTATTATTTTATATATATATATATATATATATATATTTTATGGAGTTAAACTCCCAAGATATTTTCGAAGATGATGAAAAGGGACCCCTTTCTTCTCCCTTAAGCCCTGGGTTTTCTCCTGAGCCCTGGATCTTCCCAAAGTGGGATTTTTGGGGATGAGTCTTCTTCTTCCTTCTCTCTATTCGCTGGATCTTGGAGAAAGGAGGGTGATATTTAAAAATCTCCCCTTTTGGAGATTTGATGGATGATCCGAGTTTCCCTTCAAGGGTTTTGTGGTGAAAAACTATTTCTTTTTGGAAAAGGAAGAGTGAAACTCTTGATTTAATTCAAAAAAGGAGAAGGTTTAGAACCTTGAGGAAGAAAAAGGAGGCACAAAAACCCCAACTTTTGAGGGGAATGAATTATTCTTTTCACTTCATCATCATGTTACCTTATATAGGCTTACAAAATTACATGTAGCCCCTTGGGCTTTACAAGATGGCATTTTGCCCATCCCATACCTCATGTGCTCATTTCTTTTGCACATAAGCTATGGGCTTTACAAAAATTTGGCTTTATGCCCATTTTTCTTACATTTATTCATAAAAATTACATCAAAATTATTTATTACATAATTTTCATATTGGCATGGGGGAAGCTGGCCGCTGGGCTCGACTTGGGCATGGGCCCACTTGACATGGGCTTGGGCCCGTTTACTTGGGGTTGACTTTGACTTTGACTTGGTCAACCGGGGTGTAATTTTTAACCCCAACAAAGTGCCCCCCATCAATAAATGCTCACCGCGTATATGAGTTGTGTGCATGAAATTGATGAATCTTGTTCTGCAGAAGTTTGACTATGTGACGGAGCATCCTTTTGGGAGCATGATTTCCAGGGTCGGAGCATCATTCCGATTTGCGGAGCATAATTCCAGGATCGAAGCATCATTTTGAAGAGCGGGGCATAATTCTGAGACGAAGCATAGTTTCGACGCAGGGTTCCGGGACGAAGCATAATTTCGACATGGGGCAGGTGTATCCTGGGACGAAGCTTAATTCTGGCGCAGGGCAGACATTCTGAACGATAGCCCCGATGCAGAGGTTGATTCCCAGGTGAAACATAATTCTGACAGGGAAGGCAGATACTCCGAGGAGATGCACAATTTCGACACGGGGTACATTGTGGGACGAAGTATGATTCCGATGCAGAGGTTGTTGGTTGACTTGATTCCGAGACAGAGCATAATTCCGACAGGGAGGTCGTTGGTTGACTTGATTCTGAGGCGGAGCATTATTCCGATGGGGAGGTCGTTGCTGCCCTTTTTGCGACTTAGACGGTCGGTACTTGACGTGTCTCTGTTCATCATAGAAAACTGCATTTTAATACCGCTCATTCATTATCCACTTTGTTATATATCGGTGCTATTAACCAGTGTCTGCTCAGTAATTACATATTACAGGTATTCATGATACAACACTGGAAACACACTCAATATCACAGATATGGCGTTTGGGAGCCGACATTGCAAGCAGAACAGAAAACCGACCGATATCCAAAGAGTTCTTTTTGCAAATAAATGTGTGCACACTATTTTTGGTCCAACACATACAAGTGTGCACATGACTCTTTGATGGCTTGGTCCATGGTAGGGCTGCCTTGGCATCATGGCTTGTGCAAGTGGGGGGACATGTGTGATAAATGCTAAAAGTTTTGATGTGATACATTGCTTCAAGTTTCCCTCCAAATCTCTGAATGCAAACCAGGTTATTTTAGACAAATCAAACAGCACCAGGATGATGTTGGAGTAGACACGAGACCACCACATCAACACAAGCCCATTAGCTTGGATTTTGGCCGGCCACACCCTCTAAATATCTGAGCTCGCCGGCCCCCTTGCCCCGTTTGTCCCCATCTTTCTTCTGTCCTTCCCTTGCAGTCACTTCACCTCATTTTTATTACTTGTTTAATCGTTTTTGGTGCCTATAAAAGCCAGATCAGTGAGCAAGGGAAGGGGTCTCACATATACTTCATTTTGATAGTTTTGTTTAGTTTCTGTTTAGCTTGAGAGTTGAGTGGGCTTCAACTTAGTTTCTTCTTCTTCTTCCCTCTTGAAATTTTCTTTGGAGAGCTTCATTATGGAGGTTGAATAAGTTACCAATATCTTATACCTAAACTTCTTCAAGTGTTAATAATATTTATGTTTCTTTGTTTACTTGCTTTGCTTTTCTTTTCATTATTATGTGTAACTAATCTTCTTTGGTTGTGGTGATGGTAAGAAAGTGAGACGAAAGGCTTTGCCTCCTCCTCCTCTTGTGATTGTTTAAAGTGCTTAATTTTGATTGTAAGCTTAAGATTACTAGATGGAAGTGTTCGATACGATATGATGATTTTAATGGTTATTTGTAACCTTTATCTCATATCCTATTCCTTCATATCACCATTTGCAAGGTTAAGCTTAGAATCAATTGTGTGTTAAACTTACTAGGTAGTTGAGATATGATATGTTGCTTATGTTTCTTGACACCTTTCATTCAAGCATATACCATATACTCTCACACACCTACTTGGCAAGTGTAATACCTACTTTTACTTCTTATTTGCAAATTGATGTGTATTGATGTTGTATGCTTGCTAACCCGTGTACTTAGTATTGATACATCATGCATGAACATAAAGATGGTAAGTAAGAACGTAATGGAATCGTTTCGTATTTGCATCGAATATCGGAATTTGATGATTTGTGCTTCACGACCGCTTTGACAAGTCATGATTCGCGCCGAGATCGACACAAGAACGGACAACTCATGAACAAGGGAGCATCAAAGGAATCGTCGCGATTCGACCATCCGAGCCAAAGCCACAACCACTTCTTTCTTAAACTTGTTTTCTTTGTTATCTTGTCTTCGTATTCTTTTTATTTTTAGTCACAAACCAACCAATTCGTTATTTGTTGAACCTTAAACAACAAAACCTAATACACAATTCCCTGCGGATCAACCCGTACTTGCCGGATTGCTACAACGCATCGTGCACTTGCGGTTTATAAATTTTAAAATGAGAACGAGCTCGCGTGCGCAATCTATTTCCGTAAAATCATATCCGTTTCCAAAACATACGCGTTTGCGCGCACGGGTGAATTCCCAACAATCGCCGAGATGGAGTGTCGCTGGTCGACGTTTCCCCAGCATGGAGTGTCACTGGTCGACTTATCCCCGGCATGAAGTGTCACTGGTTGGCTTGCCCCCGGCACGGAGTGTCACTGGTTGACTTGTCCCCGGCACGGAGTGCCTGTGGTCGACGTTTCCCCGGCACGGAGTGTCACTAGTTGACTTGTCCCCGGCACGGGGTGTCACTGGTTGACTTGTCCCCGGCACAGAGTGTCTGTTTGACGTTTCCCCGAGGCAAAGTGTCTGTTTGACGTTTTCCCGCCACGAAGTGTCGCTGGTCGACTTGTCCCTGGCACGGAGTGTCGTTGGTCGACTTGTCTCCGGCATGGAGTGTCGCTGGTCGACTTGTCCCCAGCACGGAGTGTCTGTGGTCGACGTTTCCCCGGCACGGAGTGTCACTGGTTGTGTCACTGGTTGACTTGTCCCCGGCACGAAGTGTCACTGGTTGACTTATCCCCTGCACGGAGTGTCACTGGTTGACTTATCCCCGGCACAGAGTGTCTGTTTGACATTTTCCCGGCATGGAGTTTCGCTGGTTGACTTGTCCCCGAGGCGGAGCTTGATTCCAACGGGGAGGTCGTTGGTCGACTTAATTCCGAGGCAGAGCGTAATTCCGGCAGGGAAGGCAGATATCCCGAGGTGAAGCATGATTTCAACACGGGGTATATTCTGAGACGAAACATAATTCCGACTCAGAGATTGTTGATTTGATTTGATTTAGGAGTTTCTTATCCGTCCAGCGGGGCTTTTGAACCTGGGACTTGGAATTTAGGTTTTTGTTTGGCGTCAGCATCGCTACATGAATATGGTACCAGGAGCGAATCATCATTTGCCAAGAGAGGATTTAGAGATTTTGGTTTTGGTTCGGCATCAGCACCGCTTACACTAGAATATGGCACCAGGAGCAAATCATCATTTGCCATGAGGGGATTTCCCTCATTCCCAGTTTAACGACTTAGGGGTCATCTGTTCTCAATTTAATGACTCAGAGGTCATCTGTTCTCAATTTAACGACTCAGAGGTCATCTGTTCCCAGTTTAAAGACTTAGGGGTCTATCGGATCGATAGTTTGGAATTTTGGGGTAGGGGTCGGCATCAACATTGCTAACACTGAAGCACAGGTGCCAGGAGCAATTCATCATTTGCCTTTGCCTGCTGGGGAGCGATGACTTAGGAGACAGGCTTAGGTCCCTATCCCTAAGGCTTTTCAATTTTATGAGCCGTAAGGGTCCCATAAAAGCATTTTCTCCCTACGAGTCTAAAGGATCCCGTAGGTGTATTTTCTCCTTAGGAGTCGTGAGGACCCCCAAGTGTGTTTTTCCTTTGTGAGTCATAAGGATCCCACGAAGGTGTTTTCTTACGAGTCGAGAGGATCTCGTAAGTTTTGTTCTCCTCATATATCGTGAGGACACATGAGTGGGTCTTCCCAAATGGAGCATAATTTTGAGGGCAGAGACCGGCTGCGTGACTGGTGATTGCGGTGGGGTATGGGTGTGATAAGAATTATTTGAGCCCGTGAATTGTATACGGTAGTCAGTTTGGGGACTAACCGTAGGGTTGGGAGAATTTTAGGAAATTGGATTTTGGTTGGCGTCTGCATACCGGGAGTGACTCATCATTCGCCGTAGGGATTTGGAATTTGGTTGGCGTCTGCATCGCTGCACTGGAATATGGTACAAAGAGCGACTCATCATTTGCCATTTGGGGATTTGGATTTTGGTCGGCGTCTGCATTGCTGCACTGGAATATGGTACCAAGAGCGACACATCATTCGCCATTTGGGGATTTGAATTTTGGTCGGCGTCTGCATCGCTGCACTGGAATATGGTACCAGGAGCGACTCATCATTCGCCTTTGGAGGTTTTTTTACCACGATTGTTCTATCATTTCAGCTTTTCTCATTGCGAAGGTCGCGATTGCCCTATCATTTCGGCTATTCATTCACAGTTGTCCCATCATTTCGGCTGTTTATTTTCATTTTTATTTTACTCGCTGATTTTTATTGCGAGTTGCCCCATCATTTCGGCCCCTTTTTTTACACATTTTTTTACATCCCCGGTTTAACGACTTAGAGGTTGACTGTTCCCAGTTTAACGACGTGGTGGTCGAATGTTCCCAGTTTAACGACGTAGTGGTCATGTGTGTTTGCTTATCCCAGATCCTCGAACTTTGATCTTGGCGGAGTTGTGTTGATGACCGTAGCTCTGTGGCTTGTCGGTACATCTGACGACTGTGAGACTTTCCTAAGTTTGTATTGGTTCTCCACCCAATCTTTGAAAACATAGCAGTCTTCAATGGTATGACTCATCATTCTATGATATGGGCAATATATAGGATTGCCGGTCATGTTCATTTCATGTGGCCTCTTTGGAATGGGCAGTATATGGAATTGTCGGTCATGTTTATTTCATGTGGCCTCTTTGGAATGGGCAGTTGCAGACCGTTGTTCAAGGCGTCCACGAATATTTTGCGGACTTCATCCCTCCTGAAGGAGTATACCTTCTTCTTTCTCTCCATTAGAGTAGGTGCCTTTACAGATGCTGGTCCTTGAGGCCGATCGGTCTTTGGTTCGCCTGCTGTCCGCTTAGCCCATTCAGTGTACGTATCGGAGAGACTGGAAGCTGATCGCGGTCGTTTTTCACAAAAGTGTTCCGCTCTTGGGCTGGAGGGAGTATCGGTTGGCTGCTTCCGGATATCAATTCCTGGCTCATGAACCAAAATTTGATTTTTCTGTAATTGCAATCGGATGACTTGGGTCATGAGATCTGCCATGACGTTTTCCAGCTCGTCGACCTTGGAATCGACCTTGGTCATCTTCTCGTCCCTGTCCTGAAGCTGCTTTTAAAGCCATTGGAATAATGCTTGTTCTATAGTTCCAGGTATGACAACGGGGTCATCCTTACCGCCTGAGCTTGATTCAGCAAGAACCACGGGTTCTTTTGGCTCAATGGCCTGAGCGGGCTCTTCATCATTTGGATCGAGCCGGTGTTGGATGGCAACAACCGCGTCATTGTCATGGCTATAAGGCGTAGGAGGACTTGTTCCTTTGAGCTCCATCATATAGACCGTATGGGTTGTGTACCCGTCTATTGCTTCTTCATTGGCAATGTTACTCGCTTGGCTCTTAGCTTGTTGCCTTGGTCCGCTCTTTTCAGATAATGGCAGATGTCTGAGAGAATCAGGTTCCCGAAGGACTTCGATCTCCGTTTGTATGAAATTAGTGGTCGCAGCTTGACTGTTTGCTAACACGCCTTTAGACAGTTCCATCTCTCCTGCCTTGTATTGCTTTTCGACCCAATCTTTAAAGACAAAGCAGTCCTCAATGGTATGACCTATCACTCTATGATAGGGGCAATATTTGGGGCCGTCGGTCATATTCGCTTCTTGAGGCCTTTTTGATTCTGGCAATTGTAGACCATCTCTCAGGGCGTCCTTGAATATTTTACGGACTCTGTCCCTTCTGAAAGAATAGACCTTATTCAATTTCTCTTCCAGGGGCGATTCTCCTCCCCTTCCCAACACTGGTTTTCGAGGCTGGTCGGCATTAGGCCTGCCTGCTCCTCGCCTGCTTTGGTCGGCAGATACATTAGAGGATTCAGTGTCTTTGGAAGGCCCACCTTTGCGGTTGTCGTTCTCCGGATATTTGGACTTGTTATTATATTGGTAGTTTGGAAGAGATTCGGGGCCCGCATGTTCCAGCATCTGGACTCTTTTAAGTAAGTCCTGGAGAGTTTCGGGATCTGCTGATGACTTTCCCTTAATTCTGTCCCGTGTCAACTGGTCACAGACATGCGTCGGGACTTTCCTGGGGGCTAGCTGCCTTCGACTTTCATGAAGGTAATCCGCTCTCAGACCAGAGGGAATAGCTATTAACTGCTTTGGGACATCAATCCCTGTTCATGGACCCAATTTTGATTTTGTTGTGATTTCATTTGAAGGAATTGGGTTGCGAGATTTTCCACAATATTCACCAGATCGTCGACTTTGGAACGGATCTTGGCTAACTCCCTATCACGGTCCTGAAATTGCTCTTGAAGCCATTGGAATAACGCTTGTTCTGTAGTTTTGGGGATGATGACTGGGTTATCCTCATCGCCTGAGCTTGATTCTCCACGAACCATGGGCTCTTTTTGCTTAGCAGCTCGAGCAAAGCCCTCATCATTATCTAAACTGAGCCAATATTGGGCAGCGTCACCCATATCATCACTATGGTTATGAAGTGTAGGAGGGTTCGCTTCTCCAGGTTTGACCATGTAGACCGTATGGATCGCGCATCTGTTTGTTACTGGAGCTTGAGGAGCTGGGATGGCATTAGCTGGCATGAACAGAATAAAGCTAAATGGTAGCGGCGGCTCCTTCCACTGTCGCCCAAGACTGGCAGGTAGGATCGTCTTGGCGTCCATCTTCATCGTGTAGGAGACGGGGCCTGTGTCGAAAGCTGAGCTTGTCCTTGGAGACATTGTTGAGGCTTGATCGCTTGAAATCCTGCATGAAAGAGCATTATTTCAGTATTAATATGGATGTGTATATTGATTGAGTTCACATGAACGTTTAATCCGAAATATGGGAGGAGAGAAAAGGTCCTACCGGGCGTGCCAGAATCTGTAGGGTGTTTTTTGTCACCCCATTGAGATGGGAATACGCGCTGCTTGTCAAGCGTACTATAGATTCCCCCTGCCTAGGGTAAGCGGGGGTTTAGTAATTGTGGGAATCCGAATCTCCGGCAACCGCGGACTAAGCTGCCATTAATTACTCCTCGCCTTTGGAGCGAGGGAACCTCCAATTGACGGGTCAAACTGGTTATGCGAACTCAATGTGCAGTGTGCGTATGTGTGTCTGGAGGGGTTTTGGATATATCGGGAGCCTCGCAGAGTTTACGGGGGTCCCACTACCCGGTTAGCGGGCTAGGGGTCAAGAGGGCCAGCAGCCCCCTTGCGGGGTGCGGGGCAGCGCCCCGTTAGAAATTATTTTCTAACGGGGAAAGTGTTCTGGAGTGTGTATATATATATAAAAAAAAAGAGGTAAAATAGCGTCCAAAGGACGTGTGGGTGCCAGCGCCTCACGTGCCTAGCACGCAGGCGCTGGGTGCTGGACGCCAGGGCCTCGTGTGCTTACCACGCGGACGCTGGTAGCCGGCGGGAAAAAAAGGCTTAGCCCCTATACTGGGAATTGTACTCCCAATTGACTTTTGGAG
Source organism: Agapanthus africanus (assembly GCA_030015575.1). NCBI lineage: Eukaryota > Viridiplantae > Streptophyta > Magnoliopsida > Asparagales > Amaryllidaceae > Agapanthus > Agapanthus africanus. The sequence continues at coordinate 501,413,358 of CM057345.1, forward strand.
TTAAACTCCTGAAAAAGAGGACAAAGGGGCTTAGCCCCTGCACTGGGAGTTGTACTCCCAAAAAGAAAGATTTATTATTTTAGATATATATATATATATTGTGGAGTTAAACTCCCAAGATATTATCGAAGATGATGAAAGGGGACCCAATTCTTCTCCCTTGAGCCCTGGGTTTTCTCTTGAGCCCTGGATCTTCCCAAAGTGGGATTTTTGGGGATAGGTCTCCTTCTTTCTCCTCTCTATTGACTGGATCTTGGAGAAAAGAGTGTGAGATTTAAAAATCTCCTCTTTTGGATATTTGATGGAAGATCCGCGTTCCCCTTCAAGGGGTTTTTGGTGAGAAACTATTTCTTTTCGGAAAAGGAAGAGTGAAACTCTTGATTTAATTCAAAAAAAGGAGAAGGTTTAGAACCTTGAGGAAGGAGAAGGAGACACAAAAACCCTAACTTTTGAGAGGAATGAATTATTCCTTTGATTTCATCATCATGTTGCCTTATATAGGCTTACAAATTTACAGATAGCCCCTTGGGCTTTACAAAATGGCATTTTGCCCATTCCATGCCTCATGTGCTCATTTCTTTTGCACATGAGCCATGGGCTTTACAAAAAATTGGCTTTATGCCCATTTTTCTTACATTTATTCATAAAAATAATATCAAAATTATTTATTACATAATTTTCATATTGGCATGGGGGAGGCTGGCCGCGGGGCTTGACTTGGGCATGGGCCCACTTGACTTGGGCTTGGGCCCGTTTACTTGGGGTTGACTTTGACTTTGACTTGGTCAACCGGGATGTAATTTTTGACCCCAACATAGACTAAAGCAAGTATAGCAGAGATAGATCATCTAGTTTTGATGTGACAGTCATAGAGTTTGACTTCATCAGAACGACAGATAGACCTGGTAAGAAGGTAGTAAAGAGTAATGTCCTGGTATTTGGATGACATGCTCTTGATAGGAAGTGATATTCCTATACTACGATCGGTTATACTGTGGTTGTCACAAGGTGTTTCTCCAATGGACCATCTCGGAGGCCAGTAGGTTCGTTCGCCAATAGCAGGCCAGACTTTTGCATCTACTGCAAAAGAACAGGGCATCCTGTGAAGAACTGTTGCAGGGCGAACAACTTGTGTCTGATCTGTAGGTCTTCTACTCATTCTATTGGAGCATGCCCCCAGAACCGAGGACCCAACAACCTTCCAGCTAGACCGGCGATCCAAGTTCCTCCTACCAGGTTAGCTCTACCAGCTCCAGCTCCCCGCATCCAGACCACTCAACCCCAACGCCGAGTGTTTAACCAGGTATAGAGGAAAGTGCCGCAACGCCAAGCATTCACCATTTCGGTCGAAAAGGCCGAAGCTAAGGGTCAGGTTATCACTGGTAAATCTCTCCCCTATTCTCTTTCAAGTCTTTTCAATTCATAGTCATCTTATATCTGTTAACTTAAACCTATCCCACACGACTTAAGTACAATCTTAGTAGCCTCCCTACCTGCTCTAACGCTCTTCAACACTGGGGCATCACATTGCTTTATGTCGCAACGGTTCGTTCGAACTCATGCAATCCCAGTTAAACTGCTCGTATCCAGCTGGAATGTCAGTTTAGGGAACGGCGTTCTAAAAGCAACTTTGGGATACGATCTGTATCCAGTGGTCGTCTGCAGTCGAGAATTCTATGCGGACTTCAAGGTGCTGGACATACCGAACTTCGATGTAGTCTTGGGAATGGACTGGCTAGGAACTTTCTTCGCTACCATCGACTGTTGCCAAAGGAAGGTAGTGTTCGAAATATCAGATCACCCAGTGTTCTACTTTAAAAGTGGAGACCGTACCTTAGAATCTAGCATCTACAGAGTAAAACTAAAGAAGGCAAAGGTTGCAGCGTTGCAAGCGGAAGGATCGAAACCAGAGGTAGTTCGAGAGTTCGAGGATGTATTCCCGGAAGATATATCAGGTTTGCCTTCCGATCGAGCTCTTGAATCCAGCATCGATTTACAACCCGGAGCACAACCAGTAATAAAAACTCCGTACCGATTAATTCCGGAAGGATTGAAGGAGATCCGCATTCAGTTGGACGAACTCCTGAAAAAAGGTTGGATTCATCCCAGTACTTCAAGCTGGGGATCTCCGGTGCTACTGGTGAAGAAGAAGGAAGGATCCTATAGGATGTGCGTGGATTATCGAGCACTGAACAAGATGACAATTAAAAACAAGTATCCACTACCGCGCATCGATGACCTTTTCGATCAGTTAAGTGGATCTTGTGTCTTTTCAAAGCTAGATCTTCGTTCGGGTTACCATCAGGTGAAGGTCAAAGAGTCTGACATTCCAAAGACGGCATTTAGGACTCGCTATGGTCATTATGAATATCTCGTAAAGCCATTTGGAGTGATCAATGCACCTGCCATCTTTATGAACTTGATGAACAAAGTTTTCCGAGAGTATCTAGACAGGTTTGTTGTCATTTTCATCGACGACATCCTGGTGCATTCAAAGAATCGGAAAGAGCACGCAGATCACTTACGGATTGTCCTGGAGATATTGCGACAACATCAGCTCTACGCCAAGTACAACAAGTGTGAATTTTGGATAAATCAAGTCGGATTTCTCAGACATATTGTTTCAGGCAAAGGAATCTCTGTGGATCCAGCTAAGATGTCAGCGAGTGGCCGACACCAAAGACAGTAAAAGATATAAGAAGTTTCTTGGGTTTAGTAGGATACTACCGATGATTCATCGAAGGATTCTCAAAAATTGCAGCACCCCTGACCAAGCTCACATGTAAAGACGAAGTATTCGTGTGGTCAGAAGCATGTGTAAAGGCTTTTGTAGAACTCAAGTCGAGGTCAATCTCTGCACCTATTCTTGTAATACCAGATCAATCTGGCGGATTCGTTTTGCATTGTGATGCGTCTGGTAAAGGATTAGGATGTGTTCTACACCAGCATGAAAAGGTTAAGGCTTTTGCATCAAGACAACTAAAGGTTCATGAGCGCAACTATCCAACACATGATCTGGAATTGGCAACCGTCATCTTCGCACTCAAGATTTAGCGCCACTATCTCTTGGGAGAACGAGTAGATATATACACTGACCACAAAAGTCTGAAGTATGTATTTACTCAAAAGGAACTCAACATGCGGTAAAGAAGATGGCTAGAACTCATGGCGGATTTCGACATCAACCTACAGTATCATCCTGGGAAGGTGAACGTAGTTCCTTATGCACTTATTCGCCAGCCATTAGCAATGAACCTTACCGCGTAGTGGAGACTACAACAAGAACTGCATGGATTGGAGATTGAAGTAGTTGTGCCAGGTAATGCTTCATCTTTGATGAACTTACAAGTCCAGTCCACTCTTGTAAGTCAGATCAAGGCAGCTCAAGCAAATGATTTCAAGCTACAAAAGATCTGAGAACAAGTAGAAAGTAGGACATCGAACTGACTTCATCATCCACGAAGATGGATCCTTGCGATATGGAAGTCGTTTATGCATTCCAGTTAGACCTATTCGAGAAGAGTTGATGATAGAAGCTCATAGCTCTCCGTATTAGGTACACCCCGGTAGCACGAAGATGTATAAGGATCTACGACAATACTACTGGTGGCATGGAATGAAGCGCGAAGTAGCAAGGAGCGTAGCCAAGTGATTGGTGTGTCAGCAAGTGAAGGTTGAACATCACAGAACTGCTGGTCTACTTCTGCCGTTACCAATCCAGAATGAAAATAGCAGCACATTACCATGGACTTCGTGACTGCTCTCCCTCGCAGCATGAAAGGTAATGATGCAATTTGGATTATTGTGGATCGACTTACCAAGTCGTCTCACTTTATTCCATTCAGAGTTAGCCAGTCAACCGAAACGTTAGCAAGGAAGTACATGGAGGTGAGTAAAAATCTAAAGTAAGATTTATACCTTCAAGATGTACCATACTTGATACCCACAAACTCATGCAGGAGATCGTGAGATTACATGGAGTACCTGTTTGCATAGTCTCCGATCGTGATACGAGATTCCGATCATAATTTTGGTAGAGTCTGCAAGCTAGCCTGGGAACGAGTCTGAATTTCAGCACGGCGTATCATCCAAAATTGACGGACAGTCCGAGCGAACAATTCAGATTCTGAAAGATATGCTGAGAGCTTGTATGTTAGACTTTGGAGGTTTGTGGGAAGATCACCTACACCTTGTGGAGTTTTTATACAACAACAGCTATCAGGCAAGTATTGGGATGGCACCATTCGCAGTACTCTACGGACGGAAATGTTGTTCCCTGCTGAGTTGGGACGACGTTGGAGATCGTGAACTCCTTAGACCAGATATGATTGTGGCAACTATAGATGTGGTTCGCACGATCACGGAAAGGATGCGAATAGCCCAAGACTGACAGAAGCATCGGGCAGATGCAAAGCATCGACGCTTGGAGTTTCAACCCGGAGAACATGTGTTCCTGATGATCCTTCCAAATAGAGGAGTGATACGTTTTGGCAAAAGGGGTAAATTAAGTCCAAGATACATAAGACCGTTCGACATATTCGAACGAGTTGGAGAAGTGGCGTACTGTTTAGCACTACCACCCTCATTAGAAGGAGTGTACGACATATTCCACATATCCCAGCTAAGACGATATGTGAGCGACCCCAGCCGCATACTTGATCACTCAGAGCTCACGGTACAAACTGACCTAACATGCGAGCAACAACCAGTTGAGATCCTGGACCGAAAGGTGAAAACATTATGGAGCAAAGATGTAAACTTGGTCCGAGTGATGTGGAGAAAGGAATCGCAAGGAGAATCAACTTGGGAAAGAGAAGAAGATATGCGTATACGATACCTTTACCTTTTTGAAAATTAGTCTCTATGTAATTGTAAATTTCGAGGACAAAATTTTTATAAGGAAGGTAGAATGTAACGACTCTGAAATCACTATACAGAAATTTCTTGTTATTGTACAGAAAAGAATATTACAGCCTGTGTAAGAGTTATAAATTAGATTTGTTTAATAAAAGCAAGAAATAGCTTGTAGCTCATTGGTAAAGCCTCTACACTGTTGGGGTCAAAAATTACACCCCGGTGACCAAGTCAAAGTCAAAGTCAACCCCAAGCCAAGTGGGCCCAAGCCCAGATCAAGTGGGCTCATGCCTGAGTCGAGCCCGAACATGAAGCGGCCGGCCTCCCCCATGCCAAAATGAAATCATGTAATAAATAATTTTGATGTAATTTTTTTATGCATGAATGTAAGAAAAATGGGCATAAAGCCAAATTTTTGTAAAGCCCATGGCTCATGTGCAAAAGAAATGAGCACATGAGGCATGGGATGGGCAAAATGCCATTTTGTAAAGCCCAAGGGGCTATATGTAAATGTGTAAGCCTATATAAGGCAACATGATAATGAAATAAAAAAACTTTTTCATTCCCCTCAAAATCTAGGGTTTTTGTGCCTACTTCTTCTTCCTCAAGGTTCTAAACCTTCTTCCCCTTTTCAATTAAATCAAGAGTTTTACTCTTCCTTTTCCAAAATTAAATAGTTTTTCACCACAAAACCGACAAAGGGGAGCTCAGATCTTCCATCAGATCTTAAAAAGAGGAGATTTTTAAATCTCACCCCCCTTTCTCTAAAATCCGGCCAACCGAGAGGAAGAAGAAGGAGACCCATATCCAAAAATCCCATCTTGGGAAGATTCGGGGCCAAAGAGGAGAGAAACAAAGGGGCCCCTTTGATCATTTCTAAAGATTTCTAGGAGTTTAACTCCATTCAAGATCTGTTGGAGTTCAATTCCATAAATTAATATCTTTTTAGGAGTTTAACTCCAGAAGTCAAATCGGGAGCATAACTCCCAGTGCAGGGACAAAGTCCCTTTTCTTTCTAGTGCCCAGCGCCCGCATGCCAAGCATGTGGGGCGCTGGCGCCTGGCGTCCAGTGCCCGCATGCCAAGCAAGTGGGGCGGTGGCGCCCAATGCCCACATGCCAAGCGCGTGAGGCGCTAGCTCCCGCGTGCTAGGCACGTGAGGCACTGGCACCCACGCGTCCTTTGGATGCTATTCTTCCATTTTTTTATACACACACACTCCACAACGCTGTCCCCGTTAGAAAAAATTTCTAACGGGGCGCTGCCCCGCACCTCGCAAGGGGACTGCTAGCCCCCTTGACCCCTAGCCCTCTATCCGGGTAGCGGGACACTCATAAACTCTGCGGGGGCCCCGACATATCCAATACCCTTCAAAACATACGCACACTGCACGTTGAGTTCGCATGACCTGTTTCACCCGTCAATCGGAGGGTCCTTCGCTCCAAAAGGCGAGGGGTAATTAACGGCAGCTTAGTCAACGGCTGCCGGAGATTCGAATCCTCACAATCAATAAACCTCCGCCTACCCTAGGCGGGAAGAATCTGCAGTACGCCTGACAAGCGTGTGTATATTCCCATCTCAATGGGGTGGTGAAAAACACCCGACATACACTGCTGTGACATAGCCTGTGTGTTCGAATCCCATCAGACACAATTATTTTTTTTTTAGATTTTTCTTTTTAATTTTTCGGAAGCCGAAGAGTTGCACGTGCAATACAAGGAGAAACAAAAAGTTTCAGAAAAATCAAACAGGCGCAATGAGGTGCACACACCCAACTTGACACGTGGCACGAATCTCGGGGCAAGGCCTCAAGATCCGACCGCCCAAACCCACAATATGGCCGGCGCTGATGGTTAGGATAGCCCCAAATTCCTCCATGCTTTGCACACTTGTCCTTTCGACTCCCCTTAACTCGCCTGCACTGTTTGATTTTCCTGCAATCAAACAGAGACTCTTCAATTCACCATTTAACACCATTTAAATCCTTTTAATCCACATTTTTAATTCTCAAACCTTAATTCTTCACTATAAATACCACCCCATGCCCTATCTCTTCCCTATTCTGAAATTTATAACTAAAATACTCTCAAACTCTCTAAGTGCCAAGTGGAGTACCAAGCCAATCTCGACGACCGGAGTATCTCCGACAAAACCACGACCCTCAAGGGCTTCTTCGATCTCTTATTAACCACCTAAAAACCGTAAGTCCCTTCATCTCCATTCTTTTCCATCTCAAAACAATTTTTAAAACAAATCGGCAAAAGAGAAGTTATCTCTGATACAATATTCTTTTTAATATTCGTAATGCATGTGATAGGCAAATTAAATCAAACTAACATGCTACACTAATCTTAACCTTATTCACATCATTTAGTTTTTAGTTTTAACAAAATTTTCATATGAAACAAACATATAATGAAAGTTTTTCATTAAAATACAATGAACTTTAGTATAACTCTTCTCGATAATTAGTTTAAATACCTTTAGAAAAACTTCACGGGGTAACGACCTACCCCACATGCACACTATGGTTCTATAGGACGGTATTCTAGATCTATGGTTCATTAAAGAATAGGTTTTTATATTAAAATACCACACTTTTACAAAACGGGTTTCTTTTAATCGGTATTTTGAAATCCTTGGCAATTACGCCTTTACAACCCTCGTTAGGGGACCCGCTAATGGATGGTGCGGATTATCGCACATCCTTGGGACAGTAGAGCGAGATGCAGAACTCCTCACGGAGTATTCGGTCTCGAAAGGAAATAAAAATACGGTTTTTAAGAAACGCGACTTTTCTAAACAAAACTAATTTTTGAAAAATTATATAAAAATCATAAATCCGTATTTTCAATAAAAACAAATTAAGAAACTATATTTTTAAAATGAAAGGTTATAATTTTTAATAAAATACCACTAAGTTTCCAAAAGAGCTAGTTTTCATAAAAATACCACAAACTTTCAAAAAGCTGGGTTTTATCACCAAAACAACACAACAATTAAAATACATGTTCATGAAAACCCTAAATATTATAAATCACCCTCGAGATTTATTTTTAAACTATATTAAAGTATTTTTCATAAACCCCCATCGAGATATGCAAACAATATTTTAAGAACTCTAGATTAATATAGGTTTAAGCGGGATCAATTCTCTTGAGCCTCAGGGAGCCGGAGAAAGTGAGTGCTTGCCTATTCAGGTTAGACAACTTAATGGAGTTATTAATGGCAATTGTCTTGGAAAAAGATACAAATCCTGCTGTCCATGTGCAGCAGTTGCTGATTTCTCCCGAACATAAGATTTTTAACGGTTTAAATCAATTCCTATGAAAAAGACATGAACTCGAATCCAAACTCGAATCTAAACTTGAACTCGAACTCGAACACAAACTCGAACTCTAACCTAACTCGAATCTAAACTCGAATATGTACTCGAACCCAAACTTGACTCGAACCAAGATTGTAATTGTCATGACTCGCATATTACTCGACTCGCTCGACTACATTCTACACCTTTTACAATCTATGGTTTCGATCAAGACATGTTAATCAATCAATTAAACCAATTAAGTATATTAATCAGTTATAATATATTATACTCGGGATGTTTGGGATAGTTTCTTGTGTGAATCCAACGGAGCTTCAGGAGTCTCGTATTAACCTCTCTTTTTATTTTACTCGAATATTAGTCGGGTTGACTCATCCACAGCCTAGAGCCCCAATGCCAACACATGAAATAGGCCCGTGTTTCCTTGCTCCTAGGGCCTCACTCTTGAGCTCGTGAATACTTCTACGGCTGCGTTGACATTCACACTTGGAACTTCACGTTAACATAGTGACCATATAGAGACCTCTAGTATATACTTACCCAGGAACTTATACTCTTACTCGTCATATATATTATACACTTGTCATTTTCTTTACTCTTGCTTATCTTTGGGACTTACCGAGCGCAAGCTCACTGACGGGCATTCCACCCACCTTTGTTTTCTTGGAATGTTCATCAGATACGGTCGAGACGGAGGAAGTTGAAACCACAGAGGAAGATTACAAGCAGATAGCTACTCAGGGCTAACTCAGCTTCATTTTCTTCAGTTTATATATGCCACTTGTTTAGGCATTTTCCTTGTTGTGTTTACTTTCCAGCATAAACTCATGTATTTGTAAATACTGGAAGTTGAATGTAAATAAAGATGTTTGTTAAAAAATTTTACAATCTCCATTTATTCTTGTATTGTGTATTATTGTTTCAATACGCTTAGTATATTTATTTAGGGAATGACCTTCTCTGGATAAATATGACGCAGGCTTGCCACGTCACCGTTTCCGTCTACTGGGAAGCGGGACGTGATAATGAAGCATCCAATTTCCTTTTTATCAAAAACCTTTTTCAATATAAAAACCAACCATGTCTCAATAGTGTTTGCAAATGAATTAAAAATTCTTTTACCCATCCTTCTCACCATACCATAAGCCACCTCATCTCTCCACCTCATTTCTATTTTCCAAAAAAGGAAAATCAACATAAATGAGGTGTCCACCTTCTAGAACGTATTTTTGTATGAATACAAAAATACATCCCGCAAATACATGCCCGAATTCGTATCAATATACGAATACCCAAGAGATAGAAAAATACAATGAACATACTAGAATATACATATAAAAATAACATATAAATTATTAAATCAATACTTGATTTAATAATCTGGCTTAATTCTAAGCCGGCTAGTATTATCATCCCTCGATTAAGGTTCGTGTAGCTAGTACACTTATTTAATCGGAACCCTGCACGTATCAATATACGGCCACTACATCATTTCGCCTGAACTGGGAAAACCCTATGTCTGGGACTCTAAAGACTCATCAATACGCTGGCAGTGGGTTTAACCACAAGCACGTCAGCGGCACAAGCTGAACGTAACGGCTACCAAGATATTGAACGAACGAAAGGCCAATGAGCTAACTCATCTGTATCCCTGCTGAGCCTGTTTGTGACAATCTCCATACAGTCCGGTCTATTCGTTTAAGAGTATCGCATACCGGGTCTAGGGGTGGATAAAGTCAGACCCCTAATAACGCGATATATCGTGTCGGTGTGAAGCCGATCATCCACTGAGAAACTACTGATCCAAATAAGTAAATCTCGTCCACCTTGGCCTAGAATTTCTGGTGATGGAAACCCGTGTACAACACAACATCTACCCCAAATACCGGGAGAGATGAATCCCTGACAATCCGCTCATTGCCTCCATGTTGCTCGGGACTGTACCCAACTAAAACCTATTTGCACGATTCCTTTAAGCCGTGGTAGGGTAGTAATCAAAGCACAGTGGGAACTCACACGAGACAAATGATGATCTCAGGTCGACAGACTAACCTGTACTCATATCATCTGAGAATTGCTATCTGACAATATATATAATATCATCTAGTATGTTCCCGGCGAGTCCGTCCAGTGTAACTCACAACCCAATAAGCACATGTATACAATCTTTGGTGACTAACTAATACCAATGGCTATGAGATCGGCCATCGCCCCTCGTCGGGGTCAAGAAACGCATATATTAGTCTACTCTAAAATATCGATGCCCAGTCTCGTTATTCTCACGACTAGGGACATTTAAGGATTTGCTTATAGACTACCTAGTTCTTACAAGTGTGATCGCCACAATAACCCTAGTGGTCAGGCAAGAAACTTATGGGCTCTATCAATATATAATAGTGATTCGTAACACCACATAATACATGTACACGATGATAGAGATGAACCAAATAGCATACCATCATCTCGAGTAAGACTGTTCTACCCGTATAGGTCCTCTCTCAATTATCAAAATTGCCTGCCTGCGGTTGCAATAATTGTCTTAAGGGCACTATAGCCAACAAAAGGTGTATAGGAGCTTAAGTTAAATCGATAACCAGTAAGTCCCACTTTCCCCTTCTCTATTCTATTCTTAAAACTCGTATTTCTAAAACCCGACGGAAGCGGAGTTAATCCGACTTCCGGTCCGGCTTTTCTTAAAAATTCCATCATTTCTTAAATACAAACACACCACACCCTCACATCTTGACTGTTAATCATTAACAAAATATCATGAACAAGTTCCATAGCAAAATATTTCATATTGCAATTTTTATCGTACTTTTTCAGTAAAATACCATAAAGTTCAGTTTTGACATTAAACATCATATTTCTTGCTATACCTTTAAATAGATCACGAGGTAATGACCTACCTCCTCACAACACTCATATGCAACATAGCACGATGTCTTTTGGGAATATAGAATACGGGAATACGAATTTACACTTAAATACCTTTTACTATTAAAACCGTTTTCTACAAGATTATGTATTTTTAAACAAATCTTTGCAAAGCGCCGCTACAACCCATTTGGGGAACCCGTTCGGGATGGGGCGGATTATCGCATATTCTCGGGCTTAGTAGTGCGAGATGCAGACCTCCGCAAGGAGCATTCAGTCTCGAAAGATTTAAAATACAAATATCTTAAGAAAATGTGATTTTTAGATAGATAATAAATTTAATTATTTTATAAATATTTATATATGTATTATCAAAACATCTATTTTTGATATATTTATTCCAACTTTTCCATATCAAAAGAATCACTTTACATGAAAATACCATGCAATTCCATACAAGTTCAATACTTTACAATTAAATACCATGTATTATGAAAAATTGGGTTTATTCACTAGAAATGTCACAATGGTAAAATCTACAGCTATGAAAACTTTAAAGATGATAATAAAATACTTGAGGTGTATTTTGAAAATTATACAAAATTATTTTTACGTAAAACCCCCTCAAGTTTTATAAATTACAATAAGGATCCTAGTAAATATAGATTTAAGCGGGACCAGTCTCTTGAGCCTCAGGGAGCCGGAGATATGGGTGCTTGCCTATTTAAGGTAGACAACTTAACAAATGGTGTTATCAACACGGTAATCGTCTTTGAAAAAGACACAAATCCTGCCGCCCATGTGCAGCGGTTACCGATAACATCAAAACCTAATTCAGGACTTTAATTTCTTTTCTAATTGTTCTGACTCAGACTGAGTCTCTTTATAAATAATCTGACTTGAATATGATTCAAGTATAAATTACAATTCAATATAAATCCATATACTCAATCTGTTCAATCTATACAATCTATATAACTTGACTGAACCGAACCATGGATATATTCCATTTACATGATTATCCAGTACATCCATTTCCATTTATACGATATCATGGTTTCGGCAAGTCTTCCATTTACAACACAAGCCATCCATCTATATACAGTTCAAACAATACAATCAAGATATCGTGGAGTTTTAAGGGGTAGATTGGTACGGAAGGTGTTAGAAGTGGCACGAAACTGCAACCATAAGACACCTAACCTATATTCCATTGCTGTTGTACCGTGGCATAAACGGTTCCTTGAGTTCCTGATACCTTAGTCTCCGGGGCAAGTGAGACTCCTCTCGTATACACTGGCATCCTTCTGTACCAAGTTACAAACAACAGCGTTAACAATATAATACCACTTTAAAAGTTACACACTCTCTCTGTCTATTCTACTTCTCCCTTATCTTTGGGACTTACCGAGCGATTGTTCGCTAACGACATTCCTTCTCTTTCTTCTTTGGAATGTTGTCAGGTGTTTCGGACTTTCATGAGATCGAGCCCAGCACCGAAGACTTAGACCAGTTTACTGAAGATCCCGAGCTGTAATTACACTTGTACTTTTTCTTTTACATTCTGCACTTTCCATTTCTGTTATGCCACTGTTTAGGCATTGCTTTCATTCAGATGTATTTACTTTTCCATGCATTGTACAAAAGAATGTTAATAAATAAAGTTGTTGTTCATTACATTTGTCTCTTGTGTATATTTCTTTTATATTGCTTAGTTACGCTTAGCGTATTTATTTCAGAGTAAATACACAGCGACCGGTCGCGTCCTCTGCCCGTACACCGGGAAGCGGGGCGTGACACTAACCTAAGCAAATAGAGTTTCTAATTCTTGATACTAAACATTAGAACTAGATTTGAAAGCAAACCGTACGAAGCTAGCTTGAGGGGATTTTGTGGGTGTAATCCGCTGAAAACCATCACGAGACAACACTCGTCCTCTAGGGCAACCTAAGGGCTTAATGGCTTGTTGCACATGCTAAGTGCAACCGTGACGCCTACGAAAATGAGCTAGGATTTTGCTTTTCTTTGAAAATAAAACGGTTTTGCTCGGAACGAGCAAAAGATATGTTTAGGGGTATTTTTCATATCATATCATTGCATTATACAACCCTCATTCATTATCACATTGTATATAAATAAAGTGCTTTTAACCCCTCTGCTCATTTTAGACAGGTTACAGGTCCAAAAGGTCAAAAGACGGATTTTTGAGCTAAATTGGCAAAATTCTGACACCGGACGATATGCTCTCTGTCCAAGAAAATGAAAATGCTCTAAAAATGATTCAAACAATAGAAATGAAGTCTAGAGAACAACACAAGACTTTAGTACAAAGTCGACCAAATCTGGCTTCACTTTGGCCATGGATTTGCGGCCAAATGAACTAGGTTGGCCGCTTTTTGCTGTGAGATTGGCGCTTCATAAGATCGACTTTGGCTCATTAATTTGTCTCATCAACGATATCCTATTTAGCTTCTCATAACCGATCTTGGATTCTTATAAATAGATATGAACATAAAGAAAAAATTCAGCTTTCATTTTATTAGGAATTATATCAGAATTTAGGATATTCTCTCATCTTCCTGCTTGCTTGTTTCACCATAGCTCCCAAACTTGAAGATAGAGCTCAGATAGGTTAGTTAGCCCAATTCCATTCTAGATTGTAGATTCTATTCAAAATTGTGGTTGAATTTTCAATTTGATAAATAGAATTTGAATTTTCTTGTTTCAATTGTTTGATCTAGTTTTTGATTTGTGATTGGAATTGGAATTGTGTGGTGAATTTGTTTGTGAATGCGAGAATTGATTGTAATAGTATTAGATGATGTGTTTTCTTTGATCTATCACTCTCACTTCTTGATTGTTAGTATTATGCTTGAGTGTTGATCTCTTTTCTTTGCAAGAGAGTCCCAATTAGCTAGCAATTCAATCTTTCATCATGATATTTTCATTGATCTCCCTTCTTGATTTATTTTCCTTAATGAAGTGTGAGTAGTTGTGTTGCTTGCAATGGGTTAGAGATAGGGTGGTGATGGATGGTTACTATTTCTGTACTTCTCGTTTGATTTAATCTAATGGAATTGAACCCTAACTTGATTTCCATCACTAATTCTTAATAGGCACCGTCTCCTCTCTAGTCCGAGCCGAGAGACGAGGATAGCATGTTTCCATGATCCTATCAAGATTAGTAGTGATAGATGAAGTTAGGGGTTAGCAATAAGGTGAAAGAATGGAAGGAACAAGGGGCGTGTGTGAGGGTATAGCACATGGAAGGCTTTGTCTAGACTCGCACTCACTTTGTCCACATACCTTAATCCACATTCTTTCAACTTGGTGTTAGCACAATTCATTCTAATTAGTTATTAGTTTTGTGTCGAAAAAGAATGGATTGACAAACCATACTCATAAACCCAGACTAATAGCTAGTTAGGTATATAAACTTTGCAAGAAACAAATGGGATTGTTGATTTGACGATTATACTTCACCATCCTTTGAGGTGAGTGATTGGTAGTCTGTTCTCTTCACAAACCATTTGTGCCTTGTAAAGCATATAACCAAAGGAGAGTAACGAGGGATATTAGCTGTTCTAAACTATTTAATCCAATCCCCCAGCAAGCTCTTTTCTCCACTAAAGTTTTCTCATTTCTTTAGAGATAATCATAATCACCCTTAGCAACTCGTCTAAAAGCAAGCTAATCGATAAGCCAATCATCTAAAAGCGAACGACCCGTACTCACCGCCTTGTTATCGCAAGGTTGTTAGGTGCGGTAGTAATGACCATACGATCCGTTCTTTCCAAAACTCTTATTTTCAAAACCTCTTTTGAGGCAGATTCGTTAGCATAACCACATAGGAAAATCACGTTAACAGTCAAGATTAAGCTAGCACCCGAATCCGAAACAAGCTAGGATTGGGCTTATGATCAAACCCATCATCCGCACCCAACTGGTGTGGGTAATTTGAGCCGAGCCGAGCCGAGCCGAGCCCTAATCGGGCTCGGTTGCTCTATATGGGTCAGGTTCCGATCGTGACGAGACCTGGTCTCTTGATTGGGTGGCTTTTGGGCCAAGCCAAGCCCAAAGTCCAACACAAAGCATGGATAACGACCAAAAATCTCCAACAATTCGAAAGCTAAAGTTCACTAAACTTCCAATAACTTTAGCCAAATCCTAGAAAACTACCAAAAAGTTTGATAGGCGCAAAAAATACCGTAAGTAACGGTCAATGGTTAACGTTGTTAAGTAGGCATATAAAATCACTATTTTGCTCTTTTAAATAAACATAGTAAATTAAATTATTAATTAATATTAAAGTTTTCATTTGGTCGGGGTCGATTTGGGAGGAGGAGGAAGGTAGTCGGAGGAGGCGCGGTGGGCAAGGTCAAGGATGGTAAGAGGGCGAGGAGGGGTGGGCTCAAGCAGAGGAGGTGGGTGCGAAGGGTGGAGAGGTGGGAGAGTGATAATGCTCAATATTGGCGTCCTCTAAGGTCAGGACACGTGGTAGATGACGTGTCCCAAGGCTCAGAAGAAAGGGCCCACAGGGGCCGACCAGGCCGCCCGGTGCCCGACCTGCGAACACAAACTGGCCCGCCTCGGGGCCCTCTGTGGACGAGCCTCCTCAGCCACTCAGCTCGCCCCGAGCTGCCACAAGACCAAGACTCCTCGGTCTCTTCACCCGTCCCCGAGCTCCTTGTCGAGGTCGTCTCCCTCGGCCCTCCGACCAAGGTCACCGCTCACAGGCGTAACCGCCGCTTCGCGAATCTCGCCATGCGCAGATTCTACGCCAACACCATCCCACGTTCCACGCCACCGCAATCCCCATTAATAGGCGATCCGCTTTCTACGCGGGCGTGACGTTGGGGGGCGTAACTGCCGGTGAGATCCTCGCGCCTGCTGCCGCGTGCCGCCACCGCTATATAAACCCCCACCACAGAGGGGTCAAGTAAGCCATTCTTTACACTTACGCCGTTACTCTGCTCGGATCTCGTCACTGACTTAAGCGTCGGAGGGTGCTCGGTGGTACCAAACCATCCCGGGGCTTCTTTGCAGGTACACGGCGGCAGCCCCCACATCCCACCCTGTCCTCTCAAAACCCATTGAGCCCCACACGCAACGGAGGACAATTCACCCAGTTCACCTCGAGATCAACGGAAGACAACATCTGACGGAGGCCCAGAAAGGAGCTCCATCAGTTGGCGCCGTTTGTGGGAAACTAAATTCCCCAAAATACAAAGTTGGCCTTTCGATCTCTGCCCACATGGCAACCGACTCCCTTGAAGATCCAAACGCCCGGTACTGCCTCCCTCGTAACGGGGACGCAGGCGGACCCTTGCCCGAGGTCGTCGGTCTCCCTGTAGGCTGCCACCCCGCGGGCTCCGGCGGCCGCCCAACCAAAAGAGCTAGGGGCCGGGAGCCCATCACCTTTGGCGACGAGGATCTCCACGGCATATCTGTGCCCCATAGCGACCCGCTGGTGATCGTAGCGCGGATTCACCGCTACGAGGTCCACCGAATACTCATCGATTCAGGTAGCTCGGCGGACATCCTCTTCCACGACTGCTTTCTGCGAATGGGACTAGCCCCAGCGGACTTGAGACCAACCTCCCACGTCCTCTCAGGATTTACCAACCACTCCGTCCCGGCGCAGGGGGTGGTCACCCTGCAGTTCATGATCGGGGAGCCCGGCCACACGCGCACGCTGCCGGTAGACTTCATTGTGGCTAGGGTCCCCTCAGCCTACAACGTCCTCCTCGGCCGGCCGACTCTGAACTCCCTCCAGGCCCAGATCTCGACGTACCACTTAGCGATGAAATTCTCCCTCAACCAAGGTGGAGTGGGTTGGGCCTACGGGAGCCAACGGGTCGCGGAGGTGGGTCTGGCAGAGGCATCTTCCCCCGAGCAGCACGCTGATAGCGCCGATGCATGCGACGACATGGAGGGGTCCCTAGACACCCAGGACGAGCGGAAGGAGGTCCGTGGGGCACCGGTCGAGCCACTGACCGAGGTGCCCTTAGCGGAAGGAGACCCAGGGAAGACCGTCCAGGTCGGGTCACTCCTGACGCGAACCCGGTGAGATGACCTGATCGAGTTCCTCCGGAGCAATTCCGACGTCTTCGCCTGGGCCCCAGCCGACATGCCTGGGATCGACCCCAAAATCATCTCCCACAAGCTCAGGGTCGATCCCATGGCCCGACCGGTCAGGAAGAAGAAGAGAACCCCGGTCAAACAAAAGGCCATCGAGGAAGAAGTTGACCGACTCCTCGCCGCCAACTTCATCAGAAATGTGCCCTACTCGGAATGGCTGGCCAACGTGGTCCTGGTCAAGAAATCGAGTGGGAAGTGGCGTATGTGCGTCGACTTCACCGACCTCAACAAGGCCTGCCCCAAGGACAACTTCCCACTCCCTCGCATAGATCAGCTCGTCGACAGCTCGGCCGGGCACGAGCTCCTGAGCTTCATGGACGCTTTCTCCGGCTACAACCAAATCCGCATGAACCCTGACGACGAAGACATGACCGCGTTCACGATGGACCGGGGGGTGTACTGTTACAGGGTGATGCCGTTCGGCCTCAAGAATGCCGGGGCCACGTACCAGAGGCTGGTCAACCGCATGTTCAAGCCCCAGATCGGTAGAAACATGAAGGTCTACGTCGACGACATGCTCGTCAAGTCCGTCTCGTCGGCCGACCATGTCAGGGACCTGGGCGAGGTGTTCAAGGTGCTCCACAAGTTCAACATGAAACTAAACCCCGCCAAGTGCGCATTCGGAGTTACCGGAGGGAAATTCCTCGGGTTCATGGTCACTCACCGCGGGATTGAAGCTAACCCGGAGAAGATCGACGCTATCCTGAACATGACCGCACCCCGGACCAATGTCGAAATCATGAGGCTCATAGGGCGGATCGCCGCTCTGAGCCGTTTCATGTCCAGGTCGGGGGAGAAGTGCCTCCCGTTCTTCAAGGCGCTGAGGAAAATCCCAAGGTTCGAGTGGTCGGAAGATTGCCAAGCCGCCTTCGACCAACTGAAGAGGCACCTCGCAACGCCACCCCTACTCACCCGGCCCGTGGAGGGGGACGAGCTGTCGCTGTACCTGCGGTATCCGACCGAAAGGCCGAAGGGGTGCAGAGGCCAGTGTATTATGTGAGCCATGTATTCAAAGACGCAGAGACGAGATACCCCGCCATAGAGAAGATCGTCCTGGCCCTCGTAGTGACCTCGCGGAAACTGCGGCACTACTTCCAAGCACACACCATCATCGTCCTCACTGAGCACCCCTTGGGGGCTATCCTGGCATCGCCAAAATCCTCTGGCCGCCTAGAGAAATGGAGATGGGAGCTGTCTCAATTCAACATAAGGTAACGCCTGAGGCAAGCCATCAAGGCGCAGGCCCTGGCCGATTTCTTCGTCGAATGCACCTTCCCCAGCAAGAAGCTGGATCCCGCGCCGCCCCTCGCAGCCCGGCATCCCGACCAGGAAGGCCGTAGCTCAGCCCCAGAGTGGGTCATCTACGTCGACGGGTCTTCTACCGAGGAAGGCTGCGGTGCCGGCCTCATTATCCGAGGCCCAAACGAAGCCGAGATGGAGTATTCCTTGAGGCTCGGTTTCAAAGCATCAAACAACGCTGCGGAGTATGAAGCCCCCCTACCCAGACTGCGCATGGCCGTCGGGCTAGGGCTGAAGGTCGTCCGGATCCGTAGCGACTCGGCCCTGGTCGTCGGCCATGTAACCGGCCGCTTCGAGGCTCGGGAGCCCCTAATGATGAAATACCTAGACGAGGTGAGGAAGCTCTGACGAAACTTCGACGAAGTCCAGGTGGAACAAATACCCAGACAAATGAATGCTCAAGCGGACGCCCTGAGCAAGTTGGCTTCATCATACTCGGCCAGCAACAGGCGTTCGATACTCTTCGAAACCTTGGCCCGACCCAGCGTTGGAGACGAGGCGGCGACACTCCAAATGGACACAACGCAGAAGGATAACCCAGATTGGAGGAAACCCCTCGTGGAATTCCTGAAAGACGGCGCGCTCCCGGAAGACAGAGCAGCCGCCCGCTGCCTCCGGGCCAGAGCCACCCACTTCGTCTGGAGCAACGGGACCTCTACAAGAAGGCCTTCACTCAGCCCCTGCTCCGATGCATTGACCCCCACGAGGCCAACTACGTCCTGCGGGAAATCCATGAAGGGGTGGGCGGCGCACACCAGGGGGCTCGAACCTTGACCCAAAAGGCATTACTCCAGGGGTACTATTGGCCCACCATGCACGAAGACGCGCTGAAGCTGGTCAGGAGGTGCAAGAGCTGCCAACTCCACAGCAGTATCCCCCGATTCCCGGCTACCGAGCTAACGGCCCTGACGTCCCCGTAGCCGTTCGCCCAATGGGGATTGGATATGATCGGCCAGTTTCCCATAGGGATTGGCGGACATAAGTACGTCCTCGTCGCGGTGGACTATTTCACCAAATGGATCGAGGACGTACCCATCAGGAAACCGGACGCTGCCACAACCATCAAGTTCCTCCAAAACAACCTGATTCACAGGTTCGGGATCCCAAGGTGCATCATCACCGACCACGGGACGAACTTCGAGAACGAGAAAGTAAGGGACTTTTGCAAAGAATACCACATTCTCATGAAGTTTGCCGCGGTCGCGCACCCCCCAATGTAACGGGCAGGCCGAGGTCGCTAACCGGGACGTCCTCACGGGCCTCCGGACCTGCCTGGAAGGGAGGCAAGGCAGTTGGGTCGAGGAACTACCCCGAGTCTTATGGGCCCTGCGCACGTCAAAAAAGACTCCTACCGGGGAGACCCCCTTCAGCCTCTGCTACGGGACCGAGGCAATGGTCCCAGCGGAGATCGGGCTACCCAGCCACCGAGTCGAGCACTTTGACGATGAAGCAAACACCATGGCAGTACGAACCAACCTCGACATATTGTTGGAAAGAAGGGATCGGGCCCAGATCAGAGCCGCCGCCTACCAACAGCAAACGGCCCGGTACTACAACGCTCGGGTAAAGCACCGATCCTTCAAGACCGGGGACCTGGTCCTGCGGCGGAACGAGTTCATCGACCAAGACAGGCTTCACAAGTTCTCCCCAAAGTGGGACGGTCCCTTCCTCGTCTTCGAAGTGCTCCTCGGCGGAGCCTACCGCCTGCAAGAAGCGGACGGACGAAAGCTCCCTCGGCCTTACAACATGGAGAAACTCAAGCTATACCTATGAAGTCAAAACCAGCAAAGCGCCGCACCCCGGCTACCGCTCAAAATCTCCCTTTGAAATGATGGTGTATAGCGTTTTCTAAAATTCCTATCCATATTAATAAAGAAACTTTTTGAACCTTCTTTCCCGGTAGGGTTCCCCCTGTACAACGAAAAGGGTCTCTCAGAGATGATCGGGCCCGAAGTTCCCTCGCTCGGCTATCTCCAATGGGCAGCTTCCCTGCCACGGCTCCAGGAATCGAAAGCCCTCTCAGAGGCAGCCGAGTCCGAGGCTCCCTCGCTCGGCTATCCCCCGCGGGCAGCTTCTCTGCCATAACGCCGGGGATCGAAAAGCCCTCTCAGAGGCAGTCGAGGCCCGAGGTTCCCTAGCTCGGCTATCCCCCGCGGGCAGCTTCCCTGCCACAACGCTGGGGATCGAAAAGCCCTCTCAGAGGCAGTCGAGGCCCGAGGTTCTCTCGCTCGGCTATCCCCCGCGGGCAGCTTCCCTGCCACAACGCCGGGGAGCGAAAAGCCCTCCCAGAGGCAGTCGAGGCCAAAGGTTCCCTCACTCGGCTATCTTTTAAAACAAAAGCCCTCGCCAAGAGGCACCGGGCGGTAACCCTGCCCGGCCAAGGGTCCTTGGTGGCTTCCTACAGCCTTATAGCTTTCCTCGCGCCAAGGGCCAAAGTCCTCACAGAGGCGGTCGGGTCCTTGCCCAGTTATCCCCGGCTGGTAGCTTCCTACCACAACCGACAGGGATCAAAGCCCTCGCCAAGAGGCACCGGGCAGTAACCCTTCTCGGTCCCCGTCCTGAAGGATCTTGTAACACCCGAGGTCGTTTATACCAATTCCAGTTCCGTATTTACTTATCCATGGTCTGTTCGTGATTTATTGTGTTTGGGTCGAATGGTATTTTACATGTTACTGGGCATTCGACCCGACCCGCTTGCTTGAACCTGTTTGACTCTTATTATAGATCGCCTTGACTTGTTGCATGGACTAGTACATCTCATGATTTAGTATATACCGATATTTTATCTGGCATTGCATCTTTATCATATAACATTTTTAATCACCTAAAGTAATTTTAAAATACTTATCATGGCCTGCTCGACACCCCTAACCCTGTGGTAGCGTCCTTGCATTCTGTTTTCGTCCCGTTCAGCGAAACGGACGTGGTTGGACGTCTACACGCACGTACGTGCGTTCGTTCTTGGGGGTATGCATTTTTATTACATAATCCTTCATTTTAAGTTTTGGAACTCACCAGTAAATTTCATATTTCAAATTCAAATTTTTGGACTCGACCCGGGCGCAATTCTGAAATATTTTGTAGCCCGCCAAATTTGATTATTTAATATATTCGACTGCATAGAATATTGTTGGTTGGGTTGGAAATCCTTTCACCAGAAATAAATCTTTCTGAAAATTTTTATACCTAAACAAAATTTCTCCTCACCAATCACAGCACTTCTTCCCTCGTCGCTGGCCCACCTTCTTCTCTCTCTCTCTTCCTTTTCTTATTCTCTCTCTTCCTCGTTTTCGCTCACCCCCCACCACGAGACAAAATCTTCTCTCCTCCTCTCTCTCTCTCCTCTCCCTTCCTCTCTCCTCTCGCGTCTCTCTCTCACTCCTCTCGCGGTGAGAAGAGATTCCGTCACCGCTTCCTCTCTTCTGCTCACCTCCCTCTTTATACTTCTTCTTCTCCTTTCCTTCTTCTTCACTTCTTTTAAACCCCACGACGATGAAACCCTAGAACCCTAACCCTCATCGCCAGAACTCTGATCACCGACGATTCATCACCGACACCTTCACCTTCACCCTCTTCAGTCCTCAACAACCACCATTCTTCTTCTTTTCAAACCCTAGCACCCTCGTCCCTGCACACCCTTCTCTCGCCTGCAGACCGACCCCATCGGCGGCGACCCATCACCTCATCGTCACCATCCCCTCTCCTCACAACATCACGACCCTTCCTCCTCTGTGAACCCCGACAATCCCAGGCCAAGCCAATCATAGAACCCATCACCACGCCGAGACCCTCGTTGCAACGCAGAACCCCACGCCTTCATCTCCCAACACTGCAACCATCGACACCTTCGTCTTCCTCCAGCAGCCGCCTCACCGACGTTAACCCACGACTCCATCTCTTTCGGCGAGACTTCACCTCTGGAGCACCACCAACATCGCTACCCTTGCCGCCAATCCCATCGCAGCAAAAACTCATCGCATCAACCCTCACTTTTGACGAAGCCTTTATCGCCAGTATCGCTATGCTCCTTGGCCGCATCACTACCCAAGCCTAGTTCAGGTTGAGCCCAGCAGAGATCCAAGCTTTGATCCTTGCATCGTTTCATCGTCATTTCCCTGATCATCGAACTGAGATCCTCTGACTTTAGCAAAAGAGGATCGTGAGTACTTCGATAGGATTGTTGATCGCTATCGCCGGAGCCGTACATAACGCTGACGATCCAGACGACCCAATGGAGTTTTTCCGTTGTTTTCTCGCATTCTTGCTGCGTGTCGTGCATCTGTGGATCCCCGAGGCAAGTTAATCTTGCTACATGCTATTTAAATCATTTTATACCTATTCTAACATATATAATACCTGTAGTTTAAATACAGTACCCCATGCATCATTTTATAACATTTTGGTGTTCCGTTTGCATCCGTTTGTATTATTTTAAGATCTAGAACATGGAAACCTAGATTGTTGCATGTTAGATTCCGTTATACTGCATCCATACCAGTATTTCCATCACGTATTGCTTAGTGGTACATCCCATGTCACCATGTGATAGTTTTATAATTTCGGATACCGTCTGCATCCATTTCATTTAGAATATATATCATTGTACCCATAGATCGCGTGAATATATAACACTGTAATATTGATACCCATGTTTTATAAATTGCACCCTATTTAGTTTGGGAACCATAAACGTAACCCCATTTATATTTTAGATCACATAATTACAATTGTTTATAGCCACATTACCCTTTTTGTAGTTTTATCCTATCGGACTACCGATTGCATACATGTAGCCTTATTCACATTCAGTTGCACCTATAAATTGTTTTAATGCTTATTTATAGGATTTTATCATCCACATGTGTAACACCGCATTCTTGAACTGTTAAAACTATTACTTAAACCAAACTGATGACCGTACAACTAAGTAGTTTAATCTGTACTTATTTGCATATCATGTTCTAGTTTATTGTTCTGATAGTATTCATGCTGGTTCATTTCTAATCTTGTTTATGTTAGTTTGATTATGAGCACCCACATGATATATGGTATACCCTGACATGACTTGCTACACATATTACCTGACCCGACATGATACCGTACACTACTTGACTCGACCTGATGTATCATGGCTTGACCCGTTACTTGATCTCGTGTCTAATGCCAACAAACCTGACATGTAGTCCTCACGGACCGTTCCTGTTGTCTATCCAGACAAACCTGCTCTTACCTGATCCTGTGTTGGCATTAGTTCTTGATTACTGAATACCTGACTTGACATACACATATAACTTGGGGTATGGGGAAATCAATGATGAAACCTGACTTGTAACTCGACAGTGTACCTTTACTGATCAGTTTTAGAGGCTAGGCCAGCTTTGGGATGATGCTGCTGACATTATTCATTTGTACATATTTCCTGTTTTAGTGCCTAGCGGCATATCTCGGATTCAGCCCGAGAATCTTGACCGTGGTCCCGGGTATGCACGGGATACTATTGAGTTACATCGATGATTCATCAAATTGATTTCAAGGACTTTAGAATAGATAACCCAATATAACAGTTTAGTTTACTCACCGCACACTACCCTTCACGGCCCTGATTTACCTTACTGTTACATCTGCTTTTCATTCATGATTATATTTGCATTGACTTGTTACCCCCTGTTTATATTTTATTGCTTGATGACATGACGCGCTGACGTCTGGGTTTTGCATGGCCCAGATTCTTCTACCTTGTTGCAGACTGATCAGGAGTATTGCCGCTGTTAGAAGAGCGGTGAAGTTCCTGTCGGTATGTAGTTTTCACTTCGAGGTGTTTCATTATTTGTATCTTTTGGCTTCCGCATATTGTTATTTCTTGACTCTTTTACCCCGGCTTATGGACATGTACTAGATAGTTATTTTACTTTCCTGTTCTTGATATCTCTACAGCCGTAATGTGATTGTGGAAGGATTTTTCCTATTCACAGGTAGCATGGTTGGCTATGTCACGTGCCCATCTTAGCGTACTCTGGGAAGCGGGGCATGACAGATCTGAAAGCCCTCCTACAGGCAGCCGAGCCCGAGGTTCCCTCGCTCGGCTATCCCCAGCGGGCAGATTCCCTACCACACGCCGAGGATCAAAATTTTCCCCGAAGCGGTCGGGTCCTTGCCTGACCATCGACGGCTGGTAGCTCCCTACCACCGTCCTGAAGGATCAAAAGCCCTCACAAGAGGCAACCGAGCAGCTACCCTGCTCGCCAAAAACTCCGGCAGTTACGCCCCCCATGACGCCAGAGATCAGATCCCTCAGGATCTGGGACACCCGGAAGGACGGCTGGTCCATCCTAATCTGAACGATCTCCCGTCGACCTAGGGGGTACACGAGGATACCTCCACGGCAGTGCTTGGCACCCTCGCCAGCTGGCAAACTCGACAGGAGATTGCCGGACACATGGCCAACCTTACATGGAAACACAACAATACAAGCAAGGACATCCTACGAACGTCCTTCACACAAAAAAGAGAAGAGAAAAAACACAAACCGACGAATCAAGGGTTCTTTTTTTCTTTTATTGCCAAAATCAAGATCTTTAGAAAGGGTACTCTGGGGCCCCCCAGCCCTACAAACTGCCCGGAGGCTTACTTCGGCCACTTCGTCATCGGCGTCACGGCCCAAGGCCCTACCACCGAAGACTTTGCCACCAAGGGCGCGCCCGGCTCCCCTCGTCATCCCTCGCCAGAGACCTCATCGCCGGAAGCGGGACCCGAGCGCGGAGTTCACCATCGTCGAACTCGGGAAGCCGTTCCTTCACGGCGTCCAAAGCCTTATTCCACGCAATGGCGGAATACTCCCCGAGCTCGGCGTAAAACTGCTCCGATGCCTTGTACTCGGCCACAGCTTTCTTAGCCCGAGCCTCGGCAACCTGGGCCTTCAGCAGCGCCGCCTCAGCATCCTCCCTGTTTGCGTCCCTCTCCTTCTCCAGTGCCGCAAAGCGTCCGTCTAGGTCCGCCAGCTTCCTATCGGCGACCCGGAGAGACGCGTTCAGATGGCGAAGGGCACCTCGAGTCGCCGAGTTGGCGAGCTCCGCGGCCTCCGCCCGGCTAGCCACGACGTCGACCTTATCCCTCTCCCGGCGCATGTCACGTTGCAAGATCTCGACCTCCGAAGGAAACGCCTCCACTGGCCTCAGGGGGTGGAACGCCCCCTCGGCCTCCATGCGAATAGCAAGGGCACAATGCTGAAGAACCTGACAGAAAGCCGATGAGAAACCAAGGAAAGGCCTACCAAGGCAAATGCGCATAGAAGGGTTCGTATCTGGACCGCCCCTTGGGCCATGGCCTCCAAGTGGTCCCTCAAGGAGCCACACGGGAGCTTTCCCCCAGCCGATTCCTCCATCCCGGCGAGCAGACCAGTAGCAACGGAAAGCCCAGACGGAACAGTGAAGACGGAGCCCCCCTCCCACACGGGAATCCCTTCGGGGGCCTTCGGCGGTGGCACACGAGAAACTGTACTTTTCCGCTTAGAAAGGGGTCGGCCCTCGCCCTTGCTCCCGTCACCGGTCTGGGACTCGGGTGACGGATGACGACTCCGGCCGCCGCCAGGAAAGCTCCCAGATGCCGCCGACGAGATGGATGGCCCTGCCGTCGGCGGAGAATCAGGCGGAGGACGCAAGTTAGCCGGGGGCTCGGCTACGCTACTAGCTTCCCCCCGGCGCGAGCCGCCCGAAAAATGGGAACGAACCATGTCACACGGAGGAGGAGGAACGCTGAGCAATAGCGACTCGAGGAAGAAGGGAGAGGAAAGGTTGGGGGCCCTGGGACGGGCCCCGCCACCTCTTTATCACCGCATCCAACAGCTTCCGTCAACTCCCGCCAAAATGACTCCTTACGATCGGCGGTTCCAATCGCTCCACGTGTCGGCCCTGTACTAGATTGCACCCAATCGGACGCCGTAAGCCCGCGTACGTCACACCGGCCAGTTGCCCTTTGACACGTGGACCATTGCTTCAGTTACATGGTGCTCAAACCGGCACACCCCCTTTAGGGTGCGGAGACCCCGCCTTGGTTCGCTAGCAGAAAAGACGGCCAATGGACTGAGGGCTCACCCCGACGAAGCCATAGAAGGGATCTCGCCTCAGGAGGCCCGGCAGTCCACTCCTGACTCGACCACTATCTGGTCGGGACAAGAGTGGGGGGCTAATGATAATGCTCGATATTGGCGACCTCCAAGGTCAGGACACGTGGCAGATGACGTGTCCCAAGGCTCAGAAGAAAGGGCCCACAGAGGCCGACCAGGCCGCCTGGTGCCCGACCTGCGAACACAAACTGGCCCGCCTCGGGGCCTTCTGCGGACGAGCCTCCTCGGCCACTCAGCTCGCCCCGAGCTGCCACAAGACCAAGACGACTCGGTCTCTTCGCCCGTCCCCGAGCTCCCTGTCGAGGTCGTCTCTCTCGGCCCTCCGACCAAGGTCACCGCTCACAGGCGTACCCGTCGCTCCGCGAATCTCGCCATGCGCAGATTCTATGCCAACACCATCCCACGTTCCACGCCACCGCGATTCCCATTAATGGGCGATCCGCTTTCTACGCGGGCGTGACGTCGGGGGGCGTAACTGCCGGCGAGATCCTCGCGCCTGCTGCCGTGTGCCGCCACCGCTATATAAACCCCCACCACAGAGGGGTCAAGTAAGCCATTCTTTACACTTACGCCGTTACTCTGCTCGGATCTCGTCACTGACTTGAGCGTCGGAGGGTCCTCGGTGGTACCAAACCACCCCAGGACTTCTTTGCAGGTACACGGCGGAAGCCCCCACATCCCACCATGTCCTCTCAAAACCCATTGAGGCCCACACGCAACGGAGGACAATTCACCCAGTTCACCTCAAGATCAACGGAAGACAACATCTGACGGAGGCCCAGAAAGGAGCTCCATCAGAGAGGGACTAGAGGAAATCTGGTTAGCGTGGGAGATGCAAAGGGATGAAGAGGTATCAGAGGAGGAAGAGAGGGCGGAGGGAAGGGCGTCGAAGGAGGGTGGAGATGAAGGAGGCGTTAGAGGCAGGGGGAGAGGGAGGAGCGGAGGTGGGAGTTGATGCCGTGGTAGTGGGAGTCCTCGAGGAGGTCCTGAGTGGAGAAGCAGCGGCAGGCCAAAGTGGGGAGGTGGTTCGGGTGGAGGAGGGAGAGGAGCACTCCGAAGATCTCTGGATCCAGATCGATGAAGATAAGGGGCCACGACGTCGGTAGAGGAGGCAGTGGGCAGGAGAGTGGGAGGCGCCGGTGGTGGGTTAGGATTTAGAGTTTTTGCCAAATTAGTTAGTGTAAGGGGTGAAGAAGGAAGATGAGAGTAATTTGCGAAAATTTGTATTTTTCGCTGATGTGGCAGTGGCTGATATGGCGATGATGTAGTACTAACGATGATCACGTGTCAACGTTACTTATGACAGTTTTATGGAGAAATTATTCGATGTGCCGGGTGTAACACACACGGACAAGGGTGAGAGAGATGTGGGAGTTTCAGATAGCGTTGGGCAGCATGTGGAGCCCACACGTCAAAACTTTTTGGTAGTTTTCTTATATTTGGCTAAACTTGAACTTTAGCCTCTGTTTGAGAACTATTCTAGTGATGCCTTGGCTCGCAAAAGGATATTATAAAATTCCTTGTGAGCATCAAATTTTGCAAATCCTTGTCAAAACCATAGCCACATAATTCACGTATTATTCGGCGAATTTGTGAATAATTCACAAATTTTTGATCGGCCGATAATTCGCGGATAATTCGTGAATTATTCAAATAAACAGCGAATAATTCGCAAAACGTCTCATATATTAATTTCTTGCTTGAAATCCTTACTGAACATTTCCCGAATACTTGCCGAAACTTTTCCGAATACTGCCGGCTTTTACGGAACAGTTTTCCGAATCCGAATTTTCGAAAGTCGCCGAATTATTCATGAACCGCAAATTTGCGACTATGCTCAAATGACGGTATTATCCATTAGGTTTTCCCCCTTTGTTACGAAGGACTGGGTTTCCTTTCCAATGGAGCCACTTTGAATGCTCCGTCTCCGCGGCCTCCACTATAACTCCCTTCCCTTCATCAAAGCCAAAGCCGGCACCTTCTTCTTTCTAAACCCTAATCGCTCAACTTCTTGGCGATTTTCTTCTTCGATCTCAGCCATGGCACTGGCGCCTAAACCTCCAGTAGCGAGAAAGGTGAAGCATAAGATGGAGCTTTTCGGCGACGTCAGAAACGATGATTACTACTGGCTCCGTGACGACTCGCGCACGGATCCCCAAGTCCTTGAATACTTGAAGGAGGAGAACGCGTACACTGATGCCATGACGGCTGGTGACCCCTGCATCTAATTTAATTATGCTTGATTGTTTGCAGATATCCAGCATTTGTTGCAACTTTGTTTTGATTATGGCATAAATGTTGACATATGTGCTATTTTTTATCTTTCAAGATGAATTTTACAGAGATCGCCTCTTTGTTAAAAATTGAAGATTTGTTTTTGATATACAACCCACAAATCATTGGTGTTTTGAATACAACTCCTAAATCTTGACTGTTAACTAAATAAGCCCCTCTATTACATTAGGCCACTTTCAATCTTGGGATAGGCTCAACCATGGTTAGATAGCCCGATTACCCTTCTCCTAATTTCCCTATACCATGGAAAAACCCTAAGCTCCAAGTGAAGATCCAGAAAGAATGAGCAAGCCCCAAGCTTGAACTTTGCTTCACTCGCTACAAAATCCTCCCTTTGAAGCTCCAACAGCCTTTAGCAAGCTCAAGCAAGATTCTTCAACCCCCAACAACTACAATCTATGTTTCAAAGTAAAATCCTTGTCCAAAACAAGTTGAGTTTTGGTTTTCCAAGGAAGCTCATTATTTTTGCTGTGGCTGAAGCTGAGTTGAGTTGTTGCTGAAGCTAGAGCTGTTGAAGTCGAAGCTCCTGAACTTGCTACAGCTGCTTCTAAACTAGAGTCCATAGGAAGTATCGACGTTAGGTATTTAAAGTCAAGGATATAGCCGTTAGAGGGGGTAATTTTGGCTTTTTACACCTCTAACAGCCATGTCTAACGGTATTAGTGACTGAAGTCAACTACATGGACTTTTTAAATTTAGGGTAAATTTTAAAATTGCCATAAACCCCCCTTGAACTAGCGATATTATTTTTAAAATGCCAGTTTGGTTTACTTGTTTAAGGCATTGATGGATTTAATAAACCCAAGAATGACCTTCTACCTAGCCTACGAACATGGTAAATTTTGATTAAAATGCCCTTCAATTCATTGACAAAACTACCATCCAATGGTTTTTTTTAGGTGATTTTAAAGTTCAATGGTGTTATCTAAAAAACATTGAAAGTTCGTTGGTGCTTTATAAAATTTACCCTTTAATTAATTACAAGGTTTGGGGTCGTATATAGAATACTTGATTTGGGGGGGTTGTATTTCAAAACACCAATGATTTGGGGGTTGTATATAAAAAAACCCCAAAATGAAATTGCAATTTATAAAATAGTCTACAAATTTCCTTGGTGGAACAATTCACAATGCCACTTGGTCAAATAGCCAATATAGTTTCAGGGTGAACTTGTTAAGATTTATCTGAACTTAGGTTGGTTTATCTAAATTCCACTTTAAAAAGGTAGCAACCGGGTTAGGATGACTCTAAGCCAGACTATCACTTTATAAACTGTATGGAATTATTTTTTTTAGTGGATTAGATCTTTGCCAGCTCCAGTTGGCATACCATATCTCACGCTTAAAATATGAATTTGGTTATCTCATTCCAATGACAAACAGGGCGGAACTTTGAGCTCAAGCTTCATGCTTAAATGCTAGTATTGCCTTCATTTTTCAGGGGTGAAACAGATGGAGGATAAGATAAATGCGGAGATAAGAGGAAGAATACAAGAAGATGACACTTCTGCACCTATCCGGAGAGGGCAATATTACTACTATAAGAGAACATTGAAAGGGAAGGAATATGTTCAGCATTGTAGGAGGTTTGTACCGAAGGATGGACCTGCTTCTGTGCATGACATTATGCCCATTGGACCTGAAGCACCTGAAGAGCATGTTATCTTAGATGAGAATGTTAAGGCCCAAGATCATGATTATTATAGCATTGGGGCTTTCAAAGTACACCTTTTCTCTATCTCTTTGTGTGTGCACACGCCCGCACGCGCACACACATGAAGTTTTTCCATGAGTTGATTATTACATTTTTATTTTTGTTTCTCCTTTGATTGGTTGTATTGCAACTATGGTTTCAGGTCAGCCCAAATAATAAGCTAGTAGCATATGCAGAAGACACTAAAGGAAATGAGATTTATACTATCTACGTCATTGATGCAGAAAGTGGAACTCATGTTGGAAATCCTATAACAGGTGCTTTAACATCATATCTTGAGTGGGCCGGTGATGATACTCTGGTGTACATTACAATGGATGCAATCCTTCGTCCTGACAAGGTCCATTCCTACTTAATTTACATTGGTTAGATAGAGTATTTCCAAAGCTGCGCGTTAGTAGAAATGAAATTATATTTTATGCTACATTATTTTGCTGCATTTACAAAGAAGATGAGCAGCATTAAATCTTTTTTCTCTGTATTAATTGTCGAGGAAGTGATGAACTTCCTAGGAATCTTGAGGTTGATGCCATATGGTGCATGTGATGTATATCGTTTGTTGATGATATTGTTTGAGCCGGCGAGTTTGAAGTAGATAGTTTTTGTAATCAGGAAGGTGGTGCGAATAATTATACTAAAAGATCTAGACTTAATTCAATGAAAATACACATGATATAACATTAGCGAAATTGTGAAAAATGAGCATAAGCAAATTGATGGCCAAGAAATATCTGGAAGTAACTGGTTTCTCTACTTAGGATCAGTCATCATGATGGAATATGGTCCACGGATTCATGGAGAGGTGGATGTGGAGAGAAGTACTTCCGGTCGTATGATATTCATTAAATTAAAGAGAAAAAACTCTATTGGATGTGTCTATATACAAACATTGAATGCTGATCAATTAAGAAACATCATATCCAAAATATGAGTTTACTTGAAAAGAATATGTTAAGATGGTTGAGTGATAATACTCTAATATGCAGTAATATAAGAACTGGCAGTATTCATAGGGAGATAGATGTATCTTAGATTGATTATAAAACAGGGATTACTGAGATGGTTAGTGATGTTTAATGGAGATGGCTAAGTAAGAGTGGCATAATGTTACTTAATGAATCAATAGGGTCAGAGGCAGCCCCTAGCAAACATGGATGTAGGTAGTTAATTTAGATATTTGAGCTGTAAATTAAATTGAGAGTTGAGCCTGAGTAGAGCTGAATGGAAGAAATTGATTTGCATAGCTGACCCCAAAGTTTGGGATGATGGCTTGTTGTTGTAGTTATAAAGAAGATTTGTCTCACAATTATTAATATTCTCGCCTTATGTTTTTATATATATCTCTGTAACTAGATCTTACTTGTTTACTGATTATTTCTGCCCTCCAAATTCCAATTTTTGTATCAGAATTGGATTTGTTAGAAGTTCTGCTATGTTGAAGCATCCATGAAAGGAAGTTCATCTTATATATCTGCTGTCATGTTATGGGAACTTTTTTATCATTTCAAAATTAAGTTGGGCTCTCTATAATTTTCAGAAAGTATATTCTTGATTTCTTCCACTTCATTCTACCTTAAAAAGATTGTTTTTTCTTATATTCTTTTTTTTGACGAAAGTTTTTTCTTATATTCTTATCCTATAAAAAATTTCTATTTTGCCATCAGATTTACTACCAAATTATAAATTTTCAAGCTCCCATCTTGGTGAGTTCAATTAATATGGCAGGCTAATCGCGTCTACTTTGAACTTCTTTTTCTTATCATTCAACTCTAAATTATAAGCTATGCTAAGTGATATGATATGATAAAAGGTATTGACATGTGCCCTGCTTTGTCAGATAACTATATTCTGCCTAAACAATGGAGAAAGAGATGCCCATATAAAGCATGCAATCTGCTCTAAATTTTCTTATGTGTTCTTGTATATGGTGGAGCCAATCTCCAGTGGCTTATGAGAGCCAAATGGTGAAATGATATTTTGGTTTAGTAAATTTGACATGATCTTTTGCTTTAGTAACTTAGCATTCTCTATTCACTCGACATTAATTTCAGCCACACTCATTTTTGGACTTTTTTCTCTCAATATTGTAATTAAATTTTCCAGTGGACTATATTTTTTTTAACAGATGCTTGTGCTCTATAACTATGCACATATATCTTGTGAACAAGATACTACATGTCCTTCCCATTAACTTCTTGTTTATTTGTTGCATAGCATCAGTCTACATAAAAAAATAAGCCTTTTCTAATAAAAATGGTAGGGCATTTCGTGGGAATGTTGATCAATAATTCTGGCCGTCAACATAATGTTAGCCCTAAGAATTGGTTTCAAGTTCCAGGGCAAATAATAGAAAGCGTACCTGAGAAATGTCTTATCATATAACCTAGATGGCTGTCTGGTAGGCTAATTATTTCCTTTATTGATTATGTAATTTAAGCTCATGTTACATATACTTATAGCACTAATGAGGAAGGAAAGGAATAAATGTAAGGAATAACACAAGAAGGAAGTTGGTATTCGTTTCAATGAATCTCTAGTCATTCATGTTGGGTATGAATATTTATAGATATCTTGACTTCTTTGGGAGGATCATTCAAGTTGTTTTGGAAAGGTTACAATAAAGATCAACGAGTGTGAGAGTTAGGAGTGATAAGATGGATCTACTAGACTGTGGATGGACCAAAATGAACCTGAATGGAGGCAACAGAGAAGCGTAATATACTATAGCTAGTTTTACATAGGATTCGTGCATAATAGTACAGAATAAATAAATTGATTCTTGTGGAGAACTCTAGATGTGAGATATAGGATTTGTTGATCCAAGAAGTTTCCTTAGTTTCAAATAATTTGATAATTTGATCTGCATCCGCACACTTTTAGTTTATTTGTTGTGATAAAATCCATACCGCGTAAGTTATTATGTCGTTTAGTTAGATTTATTTTAAATACTGATGTCCGGTAGTTATTTTGTGATGATGTTAATAAACTGACCAATTTAAGCTTACATTGCTTCTCATCTTGCCTCTGTTTTACCCAAGGTTCGAGAACTCGGTATCGGTACCGGTTTCGGTTTCTCAAAGTTTGGTTAGTATCGTTGGATTTCGCTTGGTTTCGTTAGTTTCGGTCCAAGTTTCGGTTTCGATTTCGGTTGATATTCATGTGGTGTATACATGTATATGCATATTAATACATACAAAATATATAGGATTTGAAACTTAAAAGATAGCATCAAAGGGATGACTATTTAGCAAAATATATAAAAGAAAATGGCATGTGATTTGAAAATTATAATTGATATTTCTTATTTTCTATCTTCCTTTTTTTATTTTTTTTCATAATTTCGGCATATATCGGTCAATTTTGGCCATTATTTGCCGATGCTTGACCGATACCGACCGATACTTGACTGATACCAGCTGATACCGACTGATACCGAGTTTTGGGGCTGGTTTCGGACCGGTCCTACCGAAACCAATCCGATACGGCCGAAACCTTGAACCTTGGTTTTACCATTAACAATATTTAAGGCACATGTTCCTTCTCTGTTTGTTAGATCATACGCATAAATGGATTTTACACCGTATAATTGGAATCACACAACACACATATATACACAGGGAAGGCTAATTTACTCCAGGTCATAATCAACATAGTTATGCCCCGTGGATAATTACATCATTTGATCTTTATGCATGGATAAAGAATGGGTACTTTTTATAATTTATAAGGAGAAAATGTAAAGAATCTTTGTAATTAAATAGGGAATTGATTATTTCAAGGAAACATAAAATCTCATAGGATCTCTTTACAAGATTTTCTACTTTCTCCTTGAAAATGACAAAAAGCATCTCTTCTTTATGCATATGCATAATGGGCAAATAATGTAATTATCCACAGGGTATAACTAAGCTGGTTATGCCCTAAGAGTAAATTAGCCTTCCTATATATATATATATATATATATATATATATATGAGGAAAGTGTTAATGAGGTGGTACCTTATTTTAAGAAATGAGGCGTCGCCTTAAAATTTGACGTCACACCATATTTTCCGATGATCGGCACCGTTCTCTTATATGAGGAAAGTGTTTATGAGGTGGCACTTTATTATAAGAAATGAGGTGTCGTCTTAAAATTTGACTTCACACCATATTTTACGATGATCGGCACTGTTCAACTTTACCCCCATAATCTAGATAATAGGATTGTCAAATTTCATATGTTTTCGATAATGTTTACCATCACATTGGGTGGTTGCAAAATTAACGGTTTACCGACGATAGAACATTTGACAAAGCAAGATGTTATCTAACTCACATGAAACTTAGTGTGCACATGTTTTACACTATAAAAAACAAAATGAACGGTGCCGATCATTCACAAAATGGGGGGATAGTCATATTTTAAGGCGGCACCTCATTTCAAAGAATAAGGTGCCACCTCATAAACACTAATCTCTCTCTATATAGACATAGAGAGATGTATATATGTGTGTGTACATGAGAGAGATGCATATATGTGTGTATACATGTGTACTTGTATATGCCTATGTGTGTGTATATATATATGTAATATGCATGTATATATGTATATATATATGTAATATGCATGTATATATGTATATGTATATGTGTGTATGTCTCTCTCTATATATGAGAATAATGTACAAAAGAAGAATTTCCTCCTATGGCGTCGAAAAAATACGCCATCACTCATCACCTTCATCTTTATCATCTAAGATGTGGATACACCAAATTTCATATGATTCAACCACTTTTTCATCGTTGATTTAGTGGGTGCAAAATTGACGATTTACCGACAAGAATTTTTTACATTGCAAATTCAACGCTGAAAAAATGGTAGAATTACATGAAATTTGGTGTATCCATATCTTAGATGATAAAGATGAAGATGAATGCCGATCGCTAGAAAAAATCGTGGAGGGTGTATTTTTTCGACGCCATAGGAGGAAATTCCCTCCTATGGCACCTTTCCTCGTATAAACACACAAACATACATAGATGAACACATACACACCCCAACACGCATGTACATAGATGTATATACATACACAGACACATGTACATATGTACGTAGAGAGATGCATACACATACATATATTTGCGCGTGTACACTATACGTAGAGAGATGTATGTACTCACATACACGCACGACGTGCGCGTGCACACACATGCATAAGGAAAGTGTAAATAAGGCGGCGACTATTTTAAGAAAATAAGGTCTCCTTAAAGTCCATTTACTACTATGTTTTCGATGATCGCCCCTGCTCAACTCGATCTTCATGATTTAGATCATGGGTATTCCATATTTCATATGTTTTCGATAATCTTTACCCGGGTGGTTGTATAATCAACGGTTTTCTAAAAATAAAACATTTGACAATGCTATACCCATAGCCAAATGTTATTGATATTGTATGAAAATTGGTGTACCCATGTTTTACACCATGGAGAATAAGATCGGGTTCGATCGTCCAAAAAATTTGTCAATAGTTTAAACATAAACGTGTGTATATGAGAATAATAGAGAACAAAGGCCTTAGGAAGGAAACTCTCCTATGGCATTCGAGAAAGTATATGCTCCATCGTTTTTTCGATGATCGACACTTTCTATCTTGATCCTTAAAATCTAAGATGTATATACACTAAATTTTATGCCATCCTAACACCTTTTCATTGTTGATCTATTGATGTAAAAATTCTTAAAATGTTCTATTATCGAAAAACTGTCAATTTTGTACCAACTAAGCAACGGTGAAAAATGTTAGAATCATATGAAATTTGGTGTTTCTATATCTCAGCCGATAAAGATGAAGATGGTGAGTGTCGATCGTCAAAACAAACGATGGAGGGTAGACTTTTTCTCAACGCCATAGAAGATATCCTTTTCCTAAGGCCTTTGTCCTCTATTATTTCTCACTATGTATAGAAAAAAAGAGAGTAATGGAGGACAAAGGCCTTAATAGGGAAACCCTTTTATGGTATCGATAAAAGTATTACAGTTCGTTGTTTTTTCAACGATCGGCACCGCCTATCTTGATCCTTATCATCTTAAGATGTAGTTACACCAAATTTCATGTGATTTTAACACCTTTTCACTGTCGATCTAGTATATCTATTGTTTTATTAAGTACGAACATTGACATTGTAAATTCATAAGGAGAGCACGATGACACAATTATATTATCTATATATATTTAATTATATAAATATTAAAGAAAGGGTTATTTACCTATGGCCCCCAAATGTTGATAATTAGGAATCTCCCCATTTTTTTGTATTTGTTTCCTCCCTCCCAAAAACTTGTTACTCCTAAAGAATTTTCGACTCTATAAAAAGAATCCTTTTGAAATATTTCTTTAGTTCCATTGCGATTAGAAGATAATTAATATTTAGAAATTATTTTTGGAAATTTCATCAAAACCACCCTGAGTTTTAGCACATGTTCCCAATGCCATCCTGAAGAAAAACCCAATCATAGAACCTTTTAACGTTACCTTCTGTTAACCCCGACCCTCCTCCGACCCCCGACCGTTAGATTTATAATTTTTTATAATTTTCTTCTTTTTTAATACCCAAATTGCTCCTTTCTTCTCAAACCCAAACAAAATACACAATAAATCCCCTTCTCGCCCAGACCAACTCCAAATTGCACTCCACTCCATTTCCTTTCTTCAATCATAAAAACCCTCTCTTCTCAAATCACAAATCTTCGATCATCATCAAGAAGCCACAATCATGGGTTCAGACATTACTACTCCCCTCCACATCCTCTTCTCCCCTCTCATGTCCCCTGGACACTTCATCCCCATGATTGACATGGCCTGCATTTTCTTTTCCCACGACGTCCGCTCCACCATCGTCACCACCCCCTGCAACGTCTCTAAGATCCCCAAATCCCTCTCCCCTGCATCTTCCACAATCGTTCTTATCATCCTCTTTCCCGACTCCGTCATTGGCCTCGCCATTGTCCAGGAGTGCCTGTCCAACCTCCGCCTTCGACGAATTCATCA
Organism: Agapanthus africanus; assembly: GCA_030015575.1. Classification (NCBI taxonomy): domain Eukaryota; kingdom Viridiplantae; phylum Streptophyta; class Magnoliopsida; order Asparagales; family Amaryllidaceae; genus Agapanthus; species Agapanthus africanus. The sequence continues at coordinate 501,451,020 of CM057345.1, forward strand.
CCGCTCCAAATCGATGAGTTTCATGTGGTTAATAATTTTAGGAGGTCTAGAGTTGGGAATCCAAATGGGCACAAGATTGTTCGTTCTGCTATTGTTTCTAGCTTGTTTGGTCTTGATTATCCTCCACAAATTAGAAGTGCCTCCACAAATAATCAGGTAACTGTAATGACTCAACCTCATCACCTTCAACGTCATGATCTCCGGCTACTGCAATGACTCCCACGACCCCGTCTCCGTCCTCACCTTATTTCGCTCCATGCAATTGAGTTAGTATGTATCAAATAATTTTTCTATATGTGTACACTAATTTAGTTTTTGATGTAATAAAATTATGTTAATCAACGAGGCTTGTAATGTGTTCATATAAATACTTGAATGATAAAGATGTGTTTGTTGTAAAAAATTTATGTTAATGTATGGTGTTTGGAATGTGTTTGCATAAATGGTTGAATGGTGATTTTTTGATTGTGTTTGTATCAATATCCTTTTAGACACGGCGTTTGGAATATGAAACATGATTTGTAAGTGTGAATTGAAGGCCATGACGCAGGGGTCTATATAAGCGGCAGTGATAATGATCAAATGCAAAAGATGTGGAACAGAAATCCACTATTAGAGCCGGCGAGCCCTTGAGCTCCGGCAATGGCGATGCGGTGCTTGACGTCTACGACGACTCATGGCCTTCAAGCACATCTTCATCAAGATCCCATCATTAGAGCCGATGTGGCAACCGTCAAGATCCATTACAAATTAAATATTTTCGTTCATCCTCTCTCAAGCATTTATACAAACAAATTCCAAACAAAATTATCTTCAAAATTTATACAAACACAATCTTTACATACAAACAAAAACTCTCAAGCATTTATACAAAACACATTCCGAACACCATTAGCTCTAAAATCTATACAAACATATTTCAAACACTAAACAACTGAACAAATAAAAGCTTTCCCGTCTCGCCCGCGATATAAATCATCACGTTGTAAGTCTCCGTATTATGACAAAATCCGTGTCGGAGTTGGACCCAATCGAAGAACCTAAGAGCTAAATGCCCAACTTTGAAGCAACGAGATAGCACCCATAGGAGGACGGCGGTGGTCGAGGCGGGGAGCGGTGGAGAGAGGAGGCCATGGGCATAGGGCTTGAGAAAAGATTTCTTAAAGAGAGGAAGAGGGGAGTGAGGGTGGCGGTGGTTGAGACGGGGAACGACGATTGTCGAGATGTGGAGCGGCGGAAAGAGAAGGCCATGTTCATGGGGCTTGAGAAAATATTTCTCAAAGAGGGATAGGTAGGGTGGCAGTGGTCGAGGCGGGGGGCGGCGGTTGTGCTTGAGAAAAGATTTCTTAAAGAGAGAAAGAGGAGGTGGTGGGGGCGGCGGTGAGAGGAGGCCATGCTCATTGGGCTTGCGAAAATATTTCTCAAAGAGCGGCGGTCGAGGAGGGAAACGATGGAGAAGAGGCCATGGACATGGAGCTTGAGAAAAAATTTCTCTAAGAGGGCGGCGACGGTTGAGGCGAAAGGCGACGACAGTCGAGATGGGGAGAGGCCATGGCCATGGAGCTTAAGAAAAGATTTCTCAAAGATGATGATAGTGGTTGAGGCGAAAGGCGGCGGCGGTTGAGGCGGGGAGCGGCGGAGAGAGGAACCGATGGCCATGGAGCTTAAGAAAAGATTTCTCAGGGAGGGCGGCGGTGATTGAGGCGAAAGGCGGTAGTGGTCGAGGCAGGGAGTGGCGGAGAGGAGGCCATAGCCATGGAGCTTGAGAAAAGATTTCTCAAAGAGATTTTTTGTTTTTTAAATTTTTTTGACAAGTGAGTGTAGAGGGTATAACGGTAAATTTGTAATTTCCGTTAACGCTGTCGGGTGTCAAACCGCTTGTGTCAAAGATAGATATTTATATGCAACTCACAAAAACATAGGTATTTATCCGTTAAACGGGTGAAACCTGGGGTATTTATTTGCAATTTAACCTTGTTGAGATGATCTTGAGAGTGTCTACTTGTGATGATCAGACTACTATTTTAACCAGAGAATGAAGAAAAAAAGAAGGGGGGAGAATAATTTGGTAGTTGTAGTGGGTGAAGTTGAGAAGAATGCTAAATGGGGAGTTGCGGTGGGTGAAAACCAAAAAATAGTAGCGAGGTAGGTAGGATAATAAATTAATAGATATGTTTTTGTGCTAGCTGTAAACATTATTTTCTATATAGCATTCATTATTTTTTTCTCTCCTTTTGTTTTTTACATGAACATACTTACAATAGTTCCAATTGCTCAAACTTAAAAACGATGCCTATAAGAAATTAATAAAATACAATGAATGATTTTTCACTTTTATTTCTATTAGAATATTTCTAAGCTGCTTTGACGAAATAATGTGTTATATACACACATAAAATTTTAATGCGCGCGCGTACACACATATATAATCATCGAAATCAAAACCGAAAGCTGAACTGAAATTGACGAAACTAATCGAGACTCACAAAATATTAACCGGACGAAACCAAGGTCTCAAACCATGCTTTTTAGGGCAACTTAAAAGTTTTCTGGGGTCAGGGTAATAAGTAAATACAAAAATTTTGGATTTTTTTAAAAAAAACAATCAACAAAGTTTAGTGGTCCATTAAGTAAATAACTCGTAAAGAAAATATAATAAACCATGAGAAGAAACAAGAACTAGTATAACTTGAAAAGCACATTAAAATTAGGGTTTTTACTAAATGGTCCCTCAAAACTTGTGTAATTACTAAAAAGTCTCATAATACTTGATAATTACTATTTACTCCCCTAAAATCTTTAACTTTTACTCCCACTATGAGATTTCCATCCAAAGATAATGTTGTCGTTAAGCATTTTTTAATATATCCTCAATTACCTCTGTCTTCATTCGAGAATCGATCTTTTTTCTATTCCAAAACTTTCTCCCCAATTACCCTCGACTTCTTTCCCTTCGATTTATGTTTTCACTTATCCTTAGCTTGTGAATCTGACCATATTCGCATTCCACAAATGCATGGGAAAAGAAGGTTGAGAATGAATATCGTGTTTTCGTAGAGAATTGAGTTTTGATAGATCAAATCCCTACCCTAAATTTGATTTGGGATTGAACTTAGCGATTTTAGGTATAAGAAAAGGGTTTGGGGGGGGGGTTTAAAACCTTAGCCTCGACATCCCTCCGTAGATGCTTAACAGAATGAAAGAAAAAGAATCTTTTTAGTAAGTTGAGGGACCTTTTTTAAATCATTTAGAGTTTTGTGGGAGTAAATAGTAATAATCAAGTATTGATGGGTCTTTTAGTAATTAGCCAAGTTTTGAAGGACCATTTAGTAAAACCCCATAAAAATAAGGCTGGATTCAAAAAAATACTAAATAATTTAGCCAAATTTTGAGAAACTACCAAATTTTTGTTAAATACACAAGAAACTACTATAAAACTTTCAAAAACTACGAAAAACTACCGTTATTAAGGTGTCACGTCAACAATATTTGTAAGAAACTACCATAAAACTTTCAAAATATAGTGGTATCTTGTAATTCTAAGAGAATTTGGCAGTTTCTCATAATTGTGGCAAAAAGTATGGTAATTTTTTGGACTTGAGCCTAAAAATAAAATTAAGGCTAAATTGCACAAATGTACCTATGAAATTTTCACCATTTTTGCGATTGATAGCATAAACTTTAATAATTAGAGATAGGTACCATGGACTTTTCTTTTTGACATAGATACCATATATCGTTAAATATGCTGCATGAATGTATCGTCATGTCCCTCGATTTTTTATTAATCATTTCCCTATTAAAAACTATTTCTTTATTATTTTTCATTTATATTCTCACTCATCACCTTCTCATCTTCCGCTTCCTCAAGTTCAGGGATCCTCTCCTCCCTCACCGCCATGAGATTCTCATCGGAGTTCCGGTAGAGCCCCCACCCTCACCCTATCGAAAGGGTTGAAATCCCACCCAAAATCCTTCACCTACGGCGGCGGCACATGCAACGACGAGTATAAGTACCCACATCTCGAAGAAGAGGAAGAATAAAAAGTGAACGGTGAAGTTTGGATCTTTGGCCCTGTGGGGGTCCGTTGAAGGAGGGTGGGTAAAGTTTCGATCTTTGGCTATGTTAGGGTTTGTTGAATGAGGAAAGCGGAAGAATGACAATAAATGAAGTGGTTGAGGAAGGCGGCGAAGGAGCTAGGGGAGAGGAAGAAGTGGTGTGCGTCGACGAGGGCAGAGTGGCGGTCGACGGCGAGTTTGAGGGGCTTCCGCTCCCTGCAGAGGGCCGCCCTCAAAGTTGCCGGCGAGCTTCAAGGCTGTGCAGTTCCCCATCATTGCTATTTTAGGGTTTTGCTTTGTTTTTTCAGAGAGAAAGAAAGTGAGTGAAGTGAGAAATGTGTTTTAGGGATTGCTTGAGAAAGGATCGGAGGGGGCGACGATCGGAGGGGGCGGTTATGGCTTAGTCGAGGGCGAGGGTGAGGCCGTTGGAGAACTTGCCCTCGTTGATGATGAGAAGGGCGGGGTGGAGGCAATGTCATGGGTTGCCCTGTTGATGATTTTTATTTTTCTTTCTTTCATTTTTACATTGAAGGTTGCAGGGGTTGACCGAGGACACCTCTCATAAGGGTAAAATGGGAAAGACAAGTCAAATATTGCAGACATGGCAGCTAAACATAACGTTTGTAGACGAAACAATAATTGATGGTATTTAGTTGTAGTCGGGGATGGTAGTTTATGGTATTTTTTTGCAATTAAATTAGTTCATGGTATCAATTGCAAAAAAGGTGAAACTTGATCGGTACATTTGTGCAAAAAAGGAGGCGGTTATGGCTTAGTCGAGGGCGAGGGTGAGGCCGTTGGAGAACTTGCCCTCGTTGATGATGAGAAGGCAGAGGAGGCGGTGCATGTGATGACCGTGAAGGCGGAGCGGAGGGAGGTGTGGAGGGCGGGGTGGAGGCAATGCCATGGGTTGCCCTGTTGATGATTTTTATTTTTATTTCTTTCATTTTTACATTGAAGGTTGCAGGGGTTGACCGAGGACACCTCTCATAAGGGTAAAATGGGAAAGACAAGTCAAATATTGCTGACATGGCAGCTAAACATAATGTTTGTAGACGAAACAATAATTGATGGTATTTAGTTGTAGTCGGGGATGGTAGTTCATGGTACTTTTTTGCAATTAAATTAGTTCATGGTATCAATTGCAAAAAAAGTGAAACTTGATCGGTACATTTGTGCAATTTAGCCTAAAATTAAAGCTATAACTTTTTGTTCATAACAATAAATTTTCTTGAGTACCAACAATTACATATATAAAACTAAAAGCACAACACACAAGAATGCAATCCATAAAAGTTAAATCAAGCAAAATAGTAGTTGTTATTTTATTAAGGCCAGCTTTCATATGCCAACTTCATCATTTACATCAATTTGTACCTTTACTCCTAGCTCTAGAAAGTCAACGAGACAAGTAATAATATTTGATATTCTTGTATCCTCGAAAGTATCAAAGTTGTCCACACTTATATTTCATATTCTTATTTCTTAACTCTTGCATGATGTAATGCCCTAGTGTCCGATGCATGTCAGACACGGATAGAACGAGCCGGTAGAATTGTCCATGCTTCCAAGGTGCCGTTAATATAGTGCTCTATCTGCATATTTTGCATATGACCAACTTTTCATCATTCCCTTTTAATATCATTTGATGCGGTTGCTAGCAGAAAATATTTAAATGCCGATAATCAGCCTTAAACCTTGTTATACAACAGCGGTCTTAAACATTATATAAATGCTCATGACAAACATAAACTTATCAATGCGCGTATATATTGTTATTTTAACGTGATGCTTTACTGTCACTCACTCCCTTGTCACTCTTGCGATCAGTTATTGAAACACAATCCATATCATTACTTGATTTTGGATGTATATATTCTTAATCTTTCAGGTGTGGTTACACAAATTGGAAACTGACCAGTCAAGTGATAAAATCCTCTATCATGAAGAGGATGAGATGTTTTCACTCTATCTTTATTCTTCTGAAAGCAAGCAGTATATTTTTTTGACATCTGAAAGTAAAAATACAGGCTTCATATTTTATCTAGACATTTCTAAGAAAGAGGGCAGGTTTCTGAGTTTGACACCTCGCGTATATGGCATTGATACATCGGCCAGCCATCGGGGTAACCATTTTTATATCAAAAGGAGAAGCGAAGAGTTTTATAATTCAGAATTAATTGCCTGCCCCGTTGAAAATGTATCGGAAACAATAGTTCTTCTACCTCACAGGGAAAGGTAATATCAAAACACTCTTGCTTAAATTATCAACGCTTTAATGATTTGTTCTTTTTAACTTTGAAATTAAAGCATTCTGTATTAAGAAAGTAGTTTCTCATAAATAATAAATGTGAACCATCAATGAGATAAAAAAAAATTACGTGTTTGTGTGGACAATTGTGGTCTTCATGATTTTATCTAGAATTGAGAAAGATAGCGATTCATTCTCCAACCTCTCAACCACCAGCTTCTTGTTTGCTGTTCTGAAGAAAAATGTTTCCATATTTATCTATCCATGTTTCCTGTAATCATCAATGAGATATATATTTATTATTTGAAGGAGTATATATTGTAAATATGAAAATAATGTCTGGCAGTGAGGTAACTTCTTATTCCAAGTTTAAAATCCGCTATGGAGAGTTAAAGTGTTACATATTATATTTATGACTATTGAAGATAGTAAACCAAAGCTGCCTATTTTTGTTCACATAATCCCTTATTACGGGATTGATCGATGTCCCTGATTGTGGGATAAGAGTATGTTTCAAACACCTGTCTAATTTGTGAAGAGTGCTTGCTCTAAACATCAAAGTTGAAAGACATTGAATAGGTAGTCTGTTATTTGAGACATATGGAAGGAAGGTCTAAAGTCTATCTGATGCTCGACCTCGACAATGTAAGCAGAGAGTGCTTTCATCTTCTCTTGTGTGCTTATCATCTCATCCCCATTTCTTTTTGAATATATCGTCTTTTATGCCCATTTTATTGAAATTTCCTTTATTCTTAGCGTGCTGTTGGCTCCATTTTGAGGTGCTCAGAGCACGAGAATTAATTTTAGAGTATGTGTAGACTGAGTATTGTTTCTTCACACAATTAATATAAAGTCTTTTCAGTGTGCCGTGTCCCCATGTCTGGCCCAGTATGTTCTCTTGCTTGCTAGCTATATAAATTTTATTATTAATTCTGTGTTGTCTATTGAATGTAGGGTTATTATAAAAAATGCTCTTGTAGTATAAGTTAATTATGATCATCATCATCATCATCATCATCATCAATTTAGGTTTATATTTAAAAAAAAAGTAATCCTATGGGGATATGTATTTCCTGTTCAAAATTTCCTTTCATACTTGAAATATTCAGCGGCTGCTTCAGTGTTTTTGAGAAACCATACTCTGAAATGTTTTGATGCATTTGCTCTTTTTATTTTTATTTTTGTCTTTGCTAGCAGTATGTTCTGCGAGCTTCCTACCTTGCACTTTCGATACTCCTAACCTTCTATTGACTATATGGTACTTTAAAATTAGCTAAGACATTTTGTTTGAGAGTTTATATATTAACTTGATTCAGCATGGCATGTGATCTTACATCTTCACTGTTTTTCCCGAAGTCTTGATGATGTTAAGCTCTTTTTTTCAGTGTGAAGATTCAGGATTTCCAGCTTTTTAGTGATCATCTTGTTGTTTGCAAGCGAGAAGGTGGTTTACCTAAATTGACTGTATATGACCTTCCAGCCAATGGAGAAGCAATTGGCCTCCTTCAAGGCGGACGGGAAATTAGTTTTATTGATCCTATATACTCAGTAGACCTTCAAGAATCACAGTTCACTTCGAGTGTTCTGCGCTATTCTTATAGCTCCATGAAGACACCACCTTCTGTATATGACTATGCCATGGACAAAAATGTTTCTGTTTTGAAGAAGATTGAGACAGTAAGTAATTAGATTGGTTTTTAATTTGTATAAATAAAAGAATAGTTTTTCTTCAAGAAAGTTGGGCTCGATAACTTGGACGAATGCTTCAAGTTTATCGCACTCATTCTCTCTGCACATGCGCATATGAGCGCATGTGGGTCTGACTTCCTATTGGTTGAATTGAAGAACAAGTGGAGATTATTTTAAGGTTAATTTCTCCATTGGAATATGTGTGTGTGTGTGTGTGAATAATGGAGGACAAAGGCCCTAGGAGGATAACCCTCCTATGGTGATGACAAAAGTTTACCCTCCACCGTTTTTTTCGACGATCGACATGGCTCATCTTGATCCTTATCATCTAAAGATGTAGATACACAAAATTTCATGTGATTCTAACACCTTTGCACGGTTGATCCTAGTGATATGAAAATTCTAAATACGTTCTATTATAAAAAAACCGTTAATTTTGCACCCTCTAAATCAATGGTGAAAAAATGTTAGAATCACATGAAATTTGGTGCATCTACATCTTTGCCGATGAAGATGAAAATGGTGGGTGCCGATCGTCTAAACAAATGGTGGGCGATAAATTTTTTCGGTGCCATAGGAGGGAATTGCCTCATAGGGCCTTTGTTATTCTCTCTCTCTCTCTATATGGGTAGTTTAACTAAGTTAGTTACACCTACGTAAAATAACCCACTACACGGCATTTTTCGACGACCTGCTCTGTTCATCTTGTTCTCCACCATCTAAAGTATGATTACACCAAGTTTCATGTGATTTAGATACCGTTGATTCATCAATCTTGGGTTACAATTGTCGGAAAACCGTTCATTTTGGAACCAACCGATGCATAGACAATAAGTTTTCAAATCACATGAAACTTGGTGTAATCATATTTTAAAAGATGGAGATCAAGATGGATGGAGCCGATCGTGGAAAATAATAGTTTATTTGGTTATTTTATATAGGGTGTAACTAACTTAATTATATCTAGAGAGTAAATTAGCCTTTCCATATATATATATATATATATATATATATATATATATGAGTAGGAATATTTTACTTCGAGGTGGAGAGGGAATCTTCTCCAATGTTTTTCACCGTTGGATGTATGATTCAACGGTTAGATGTATATAGGTAGGCAGTGATAAAATTGCACAAAAAATGATGATGACATCCCATATTTTTTACTAGCAGATCAAATCATCCAACGAGGTAAAACATGGGAGGATGAGATTCCTCTCCTCTCGGAAGTAGAATAGTAGGGAATAATGAAGAAAAGAGGCCTATGATGCTTTTTCGTCAGGTGACGTTAAAAAATACACCCTCCACCATTTTTTTGATCGCCATTGACCATCTTGATCTACATCATCAAATATGCCGGCACACCAAATTTTATGTGATCTTAACACTTTCATCGTTGATTTAGTGAGTGCAAAATTAACGGTTTACCATAAATAGAACTTTTTACATTGCTAAATGTAAGGTGTTTTTCGTCGCCATATTGAGATGAATGCGCTCATGCTTTAGGCTTCTACATATTCCCCCTGCCCATTACAGGCAGACGTTTATTGATTGTGGAGATTTTAATCTCCAGCATCCGTGGAAACCTGTCGTTAATTGCCTCTCATTTTGACACGAGAGCACCTCCGATTGACAGGTCTTTGAAATATGTGCATTTATGTAATTGTGTTTGCTTTGGACATTTCGGAGATCTCGCAGAGTTTACGAGGTCCTGTTGCTTGGTTAGCGGGCTGGGGTCATGGGGGCTAGCAGCCCTCTTGTGGGGCTCGGGGCAGCGGCTCTTAAAGGAATTTTTTTTCACTAGAGTGTTTTAAGTATGTCGGAAAGCCTCCGAGAGGGAAATAGAGGAGTCGGGTGTACCCCATGGTCGGGTGACATTTCGACCGTGGTGGGTTTTAAATTTGAGAGGGAGCACCCCCTGAAGGGTGGTGTCCGGAGCGAAGTGCCCTTTTGGGAGCACACGGGGGTCGGGAACATGGACACGGGTGTGTCCTGTGTCCGTGCCTAGGTCGGGAACATGGACCGCGGTTCGTGTTCCCATGGATCTCATGAGAGACCCGACGCCCTGGAGACTAGATGGTGAAAGCCGTTCATCGCGGGGATGCTTTCACGGGGTGAAAGCCATGGGCTTTCACCCTAAGAACTCTTTTTTGGCTCTCACCTTAAGAACTCCTTTCTCTTTTCTTTAGACTTGATGTTGAAAGATTGCTCTTTTCTTTGGTTTTGGTTTGGATCTTAGAGTTTTGAAGTGGAGTTTTTCTTGAAGATGGATTCTCTTTTGATGGGTTGTTTTGGGGAAGAAGATGAAGTGGGGAAGATGAGAGAGATCCAAAAGAGCTCCTTTTTCTTTTGGGCCTCTTTTGATGAAGAAGATGAGATCTCACCTCAAGAGAGAAATGGATGCACAAAACCCTAGAGATTTGGAGAGAATGGAAGTTGTCATTTTTTCTGTGTTGGGTTTAAATACCCTACGCTTTTGCCCTTTAGTATCTTGGTTTTATAAATTTGGCTTTTCGCTCATTCTTTTTACATTTATTCCTACTTATTTATATATTACATTTATTTGTTACATGTTTCTTCTCTTCTTGATGGGCATGGCCGACCTTTATGCTTGGGCTTGAGCTCAGACTTGAACTTGGACACGGTCTTGAGTTTGGACTTGGTCTTGAGCTTTGGCAGTAGGGTGCAATTTTTGACCCCAACACTTAATTAACGGTGAAAAGATGTTAGAATCATATGTAAGTTGGTGTATCGACATATTAAATGATGTAGATCAAGATGGCCGGTGTCAATCGGCGGAAAAAATGTAGGGTGTATTTTCTACCTGACGAAAAAGCCTTGTAGGGTCTCTTTCCTCCGTTATTCTTTCTTCGCGTGCGTGCACACATATATATAGGGGAGTTTCCTCCTATTGCATGCCGGTCCGCGTTTTTTAAAAGCGGGAACTCTCGATTTACGATATATTTTAACGATCCGATCCGTTCAAGTAGATTGCCATACCCTAAAATGTATGTGCATGAAAAACAAAGGATTTAAAGACCTTTAACTTATGCATCGATGGGTGCAAAAATGACCGTTATTTGATTATGCAATATAAACTTCATCCGATGTATAGGTTAAAGGTCTTTAAATCCTTTGATTTTTCATGCACATACATTTGAGGTTACGGCGATCAACTTGAACGGATCGGATCATTAAAATGTCGTAGATCGTGAGTTCTCGTTTTTAAAAAACGCGGACCGGTTTGTAATAGATCACTTCCCTATGTATATATAAATATATATAGGCTTAATTCCAAAAAACCCCAAATTCTTTTGGCTAAACTACGAGAAACCCTTGAACTTTCAAAATTACGAGAAACTACCATGGTATAAATTCCCCCCCCAGTTTTTAGCAGTTTCGTGCAATTTATTGCTGATGTGACCTTACTTCTGGTAGCTTTTCAGTCTTTGAAAGTTCTGCTGTAGTTTTTTTTGTGTATTTTGAAATTTTTGTGGTAGTTTCTTTTGTATTTAAAAGTTTGGGAGGGTTTTCTCGTAATTTAGCTAAAAGATTTGATTTTTTTTGGAATTAAGCTCTCTCTCTCTATATATATATAGGATAATGGAGGAAAGGTACCATAGGAGGAAATTCTCTTATGGCGTCGAAAAATACTTCCATGATTTTTTTCGACAATCGGCACCCATCACAGCTTCTTTATCATCTAAGATGTGGATACACCAAATTTCATGTGATTCCATCGCCTTTTCACCGTTGATTTAGTGTGCATAATTAATGGTTTACTGACAATAAAACTTTTTACATTGCTAATTTAATGGTGAAAAAGTGGTGGAATGACATGAAATTTGGTGTATCTACATCTTACATGATAAAGAAGATGATGATGGGTGCCGATCGGCAAAAAAATTATGAAGGATATAGGTTTTTGACGCCACCTAACGAAAAGCTTCATGGGGCCTCTTTTCTTCATTATTCTCGTATATGTATATGTATGTGTATGCATGTATATGTATATATATTCTCATATATGTATATGTATCTGTATATGTATGTATATGTATATATATAGAGAATAATAGAGGAAAGATGCCATAGGAGGGAATTTCCTCCTATGGCGTCGAAAAAGTACGCTCTCCGTCGTGTTTTCCGACGATCGGCACCCATCATCTTCATCGTTATCATCTAAGATATGGGTACACCAAATTTCATATGATTCTACAACTTTTTCACCGTTGAATTAGTGGGTTCAAAATTAACGGTTTACCGACAATAGAACTTTTTACATTGCTAAATCAACGGTGCAAAAGTTGTAGAATCACATGAAATTTGGCGTACCCACATCTTAGATGATAACGATGAAGATGGACCCCGATCGTCAGAAAACACGACGGAGGGCATACTTTTTCGACACAATAGGATGAAATTCCCTCCTATGGCCTCTTTCCTCCATTATTCTCATATATATATATGTATGTATATGTATATATATAGGTTAATGGAGGAAAGAGGCCATAGGAGGGAATTTCCTTTATGGCGTCGAAAAAATATACCCTCCCTCATTTTTTCCAACGATCGGCACCCACCATCTTCATCGTTATCATCTAAGATGTGGGTACACCAAATTTCATGTGATTCTACAACTTTTTCACCGTTGATTTAGCAATGTAAAAAGTTATATTGTCAGTAAACTGTTGATTTAGCAACGGTGAAAAGGTTGTAGAATCACATGAAATTTGGTGTACCCACATCTTAGATGATAACGATGAAGATGGTGGGTGCCGATCGGCGGAAAAAATGAGGGAGGGTGCATTTTTTCGACGCCATAGGAGGAAATTCCCTCTTATGGCATCTTTCCTCCATTATTATCATATATATATGTATGTATATGACCAATTGAGGCCGGTGCTCATTTTTTAAAATGAGGTCAACTCCCAAACCGCCGTGTTTTTCACCGATCCGACCGATCATCGTGATTTGCATGTCATGGATAACTTAGGTATCTAAATTCACGAAATTGGGAGACCTCTAGCATATTCATCACGTAATCGCATTTTTCATGTATCGAAAAGCTGTAAATTTTTTATTCCACCTAATCGATGTGCTAGAGGTCTCTAAGTCGCGTGATTTTTGATACGTCACCAATCTATGACATGTTAATCATGATGACCGGTCGGATCATTGAAAAACACACCTGTTTGGGAGTTGGCCTCATTTTAAAAAATGAGCACCAGCCTCAATTGGTGGGCTTCCTCCCTCTCAGTCACGCCCTGCTTCCCAAAATATCATAGCGAGGACATGACTAGGTCCTCGATGTAACTATACCGAGAAGAAACCCTACCCGATATAGTTATGTTAAGCGTATAGTGATGTAGGCAATACACAAAAGCAAGTAAATAAAGGAAACTTTATTACATTAACCAAACATTTATTACAAGCAAAGGCCAAAGTTTTATAACATCGACAAAAGGAAAAGACATGAAGATAAAACAAGCCCTAAACATGTGGGGATAAAAGAGAAACATAGAAAGACCAAGTTTTAGAAGGTGGGCGATAAAAGAAAAACACAAAAAGGCTGAGCAATTAAAGTTATTGAATTTTGATTTTGATTTGAAAGAAGGTTTTTGAGCAGCCTCGGTTATGACTTTCGAGTAGTTTCAACTTTGAATTTTCGATTTTAATTTCGAATATATCGATATTGACTTTGAAACTCGACATGAGAGGGGTATGCGTATTTAAATATAGTTAAAAGCCCCATACAAGAAATAACAAAATTAAAGAAAAATAAAACTTGTTGATTTCTAAGCGGCCGAAGCGGTCTCTTAAGCGCCTAAGCATGCTTAAGTGCCGGGCATTCCGGCCTCTCCTCTTTTCTATGCGTCTTTTTAAAACATTGATGAGAGGGTGGCAAGTTCCGAGATCGATGCAAGGGGTGAAGACTTGATCTGAGAGGAGAGGATGGTGAAGAGCAGGGTGGTGGTGAGATCAACGAATATGTTACATACTTGATCTGAGAAGAGAGGACGGTGAAGACTAGGTTAGCGAGAAGGTTTGGTGGCTAGCAGCGGCTGTTAGATGAGAGAAAATATTTGGGGAAATTTACATATCCATTCTTTTCTAATTACACCATATTATTATTAAGGTTAGGGTTCTGATGAGAGAAAATATTTGGGGAAATTTACATATCCATTCTTTTCTAATTACATTTAACTAATAAAATATGAAGCATATTCTGACACTCCTCATATATACTTAGCTTCATTGATTCAAACTTTATATTTCATAATTAAATTCCGAGCAAAACTTATCTTATATGTCCCATCATCCAATAACGAGGCAGTGGACTTGATCAATGATTGTCCTCATTAGGGCTACTCATTGGCTTTCTCGCCTAAGTATGCAACTTTTCGTGATTAACTCATATGAAACATTTCGACACACATTACTACATGGAAGTCTCTACTTGATCAAAATGTCTTCTTTCGTAAAAAAGGTGAGCGAACTTTTATAACGTAGCATGTGCTCTAAATTAAATTTTGATTTTAAAATGGACAAAACTACATGGAAATTATGATGATCCATAAGGAAATTGGAATGGATGTTTTAGTAATTGTTTTAATTTCTGACAAGTGAAAAGGGTTCAAATCTTAATTCAATATCTTAAGGAGTGCTAAAAGGTAAAAGGAATATTAAATGAAACAGGAATATAATGAATTATTAGGTTTTGAAATTGGCAAAAGTAAGGGGGAAAAACACCTGTTGCAATGAAACTTCCTAATTGTCCTTGCGACACATTTGCTGGTACGATACAAGTAGGCAGCACCTCCAGAAGTTTCCTCCTCAACGACTAATAACTAAAATACAAAGTTGACTTTTAGCAGCACCAGACCTTAATCTGTAGAATCCGCCTACCTATAAGTAGAAGAAATTCCGTAATGGTTGGGCACATTAGAGAACAACCTTTCGTTTATAAACTAGGTAGTGGACATACCGTTGCAGACTATTACATTCTTTATCTGAAAATTTCCTATTGTCTGATCATATTATTAGCCAGTATTTTTTTGATGAAAGAGCTGGGCTCTTAGCCCGCCCCAATAATTACCCAGTATTTCTATCCAATGTTGAATATAATACTTACTCCATGGAGTTGATCTTGATGATTGAGATGTTGGTAGTTCCTTTAGGCTGAATAACTCGTCCCTATAGTTGTATGCCTGATTTGATATAATGACCAGTGCTTGCTTCTGATACTTCAAAGCCTTTGTTTTATATCTTACACCCATTAGATAATGGATACTATTCAGGATTATTTGTTGTTAGGATGCAATTTTCCTCCAAACATATTCCTTTTGCTCATTCGTTTTGTTTGACATTATTGTGACTGATATACGCTTCATAAAAAGTGTGGGTTTGTTATGCCAAAGATGCATTTATTTTACTTAGAGATAGGAACTGGCATCTTGGTAAAGCCATGGGTTCTAATGGAATGCTTTTGCAATGTATGCAAATTTCAGTTCGAAATTTCGGAAGTTTTCGGTTTTATGAAGTTATTATGTAAATTACGAATATGAAAAGCCATGAGCTCATTTTGTAATTGCCTTTATGAAGGCTCGAAAATGAAAAATAAGGGCAGACTACGCATGGTATTTTGATAAATAAAAAATTGTTATCTTGAGTTGAGATTGTGTACGCTCTGTGGAGTATATTCAGCTGCGGTCGAACCCCTTCTTCAGCTGCAGTTGAAATCTTAATTGGCAGCGATTAGATGATATCCAGAATCTGGACCCTTTTAGTGCTTAGATGAAATCTTAATCGGCTGCGGTCGAAATCATGCAGAATCTAGACCCTTTTAGCGCCCAGACTCACTGCAACTGCTGACCGAAGTCGTCATGTTTGGGCTAAAATCTGATTGTCTGGATTCAATTCAGCATTGTTATACCTTCAGTGATCTAGATGTAGCCTGCAACCTCGAACAACAACTTTCCTTTGTTCAAGTTCTATGGTAAAGCTAACTTGTTTAGGTTAGTAGCTTGGTTATTATTTGGTTGTTGATGTGGGTTTATATTCGAAAACCATTGAACACTTTGAAGAAACTATATCTTGGCTTATTTGAACCAAAATTTTCGAAAATACGATATGTAAATTCTTTACAAAGATTGTGTCGATGGCTTACACTTGTTGGGCTTATCCATTATCGACATTGCATCAATTGTTTTACAACACTAGACTTCAATTGTGATTATCATGCCTTATATTCAATTGTGGTATTATGCTTTAAAGTTTATATATTATTTATTTATCACAATTATAGAAATTGGATCTCTTGTGTGTGTTGGTCAATGGTCATCTACATAAGGCCTTGCATGTGTTATTTTCATTGCACACACATTAGCTAGTTTCCCTTTAGTCATGTGCACCCACTCACACTTAGTTGCCTTTCTATTCCGTCCTGCATTGTTTACTTCTTAAACCAGAAAATGACTTTTTCTGATGTTTCGTTTTAAATTTAGAGTCTAGATAAAAAAAGAAAATACAACAGCAAGAAAAATGACCACGTCGATGATAATAACATCAATTCAAAGCCTTTCTCCCCAATCTTTGGAGTCGACCAAATATTTGGGATAAAATTTCATAAATATGAGCGAATCTTATGCAGTTTCGAACTGAATCATTAGCACTCTTTACGCATTTACCATTATAGTAGATTATCTGCATATCAATTTTAGATTTTTATTACTCCCAAGTGTCGGGTTGACTTTTCTGCTTTTTCAGGTATTAGGTGGTTTCGATGCATCAAATTATGTGACTGAAAGAAAATGGGCACTTGCTTCAGATGGCACTCAAGTACCTATTTCAGTTCTATACAGAAATGACCTTGTGAAACTTGATGGATCGGATCCTTTACTACTTTATGGTTATGGCTCATATGAGGTAATCTACGCTTATCATAATACCTATACCATTTATTAAACTAAACATTACCAGCACTGGACTTGTTGAAGCTAAGACATGAACATTGCATAACATTTTGACTTCATTACTAAGTCATCAAAACCAAGGTTTACAATCTCGGTATTGCGATCGGTGTCTGACCGTCACTTTCGGAATCGGAGTCGGCAATCTTAGCGACATCGGCCATATCACATCGGTATTATCAGATTTTATATTGTTTGAGAAAGAGAATTTTAAAGAATAATGAATTTTTATAAAATAAACCTTTAAAGTAACTATAA
This sequence comes from Agapanthus africanus, assembly GCA_030015575.1. NCBI lineage: Eukaryota > Viridiplantae > Streptophyta > Magnoliopsida > Asparagales > Amaryllidaceae > Agapanthus > Agapanthus africanus. The sequence continues at coordinate 501,468,249 of CM057345.1, forward strand.
ACAATTTGCTAAATTCTTTTCTAATTAACAATGCCTTAGTTGTATTAAGGATGTCAAATTACCATAATAACCCAATAACCTATAATTAACCCGTTAAACCATTAATGGACCCGTTAACACCATTAATGGACCCGTTAACACATTATTAAACCCACTAATCATCGATAAACTTTATACAAAAACTCCATGATAAAATGGTAACAACAATATTACTTGGTATCGGACGGTATAGGTCTCGGAACTCGGATGTTCATTTTTGGTATTGGAATCGGCCATCTCTTATCGGGATCGGCCGAGATTTCAAACCATGATCAAAACATAAGTAAGAGTTCACCATATTACATGCCAACAGGAAGTGTACCACTCATAATTCTATTCCTATAACTCTTCACCAGCTATCAAACTTGATTATTCTTTAAGAAAGATCAAATTTATTGTTTCAGAACAGACAATTTCTATGTCTTCGAATGCAATTTCCAAAACGAATGAAGTATTTGTAACTTGGGCTAAACATCCTAAGCTTCCTCTTACATATGCAGAAGGAGAAAGTACTTCTCAAAACATGTGAACAACCTGTATCTTGAAGAGGTGTTCATGTTTTCTTATTTGTTTTAGCACTTAACAGTGCAGGATAAGCAACATTTGTCTTGACCATCCTAGACCACATTCATTATCACTTCTTAAAGAAAAAGCAAGAAGTTCTTCTTTGCATCATTTGCAAGTTTTACCAACTTGTATGCACTACAAGTTTTCTGAGGATCAAAGAATGCATATATTACTAAAGACTCCTAAAACAGCTCCCTCAGCTAATGCTGAGCAGAAAAGTAACAAAAATGGAGGAAACATCAATCACCACCTATCTATATCCTTGTACGTGGACAAAATTTCAAAGCAACAAGTGCACGCCAATGCGGGAGAAAAACTTATATTCATATTTGATCCATTTGGCAAATAGATTTACTCTGACTATAGCTATTTCTTGAGAAAGGTGAAAAAGTTTTTAATTGTGCTAAAATTTAATCGTCTATTGACACATGAAGGTTGTAGAAATGGTTGCGCTTAAGGGCCTTGAATAGCTAAGATACCTAGATCATGTCAGGGTTGTTAGTCAGTGTCATCTGGTTAGGGCCCTTATTCCTCCATTCTTAGCGGTTCCTTGTGGGGTGCCCCATCATTGACCTATTCAAGTTTTCTTAAGCGTGTATACTTTTGTCTTTTCTTCTTGAATTTGAAATCCCATCACATCATGATTTTACTACAGAATAAAATGTTCGGCTAACGGTGTTGGAAATGGATTTTCAATTTTTAGTAGCCTACACTTTTGTAATCTTGTTGCCTTCATATCCTATCTAGTTAGCGTGTGGTAGCTCTTGTGTAAGACTTGTCATATTTGATACTAATTACTGTATTCACAGGTAGCTATATATCTATGCTAATTTATTATGTGCCAACAGGTTTGTATAGACCCCAGTTTCAAGGCATCGAGGTTGTCTCTGGTAGACAGGGGTTTTATATATGCAATAGCTCATATACGTGGTGGTGGTGAAATGGGGAGAAAGTGGTATGACAATGGGAAGTTGCTAAAGAAGAAAAATACATTTACTGATTTCATCACTTGCGCAGAATATTTGATAGAGAACAAGTATTGCTCGAAAGAAAAACTGTGCATTAATGGGAGGAGTGCAGGAGGCTTGCTGATTGGTGCTGTTCTCAACATGCGGCCTGATTTGTTCAAGGTAGCTGTTGCTGGGGTTCCATTTGTTGACGTAGTGACTACAATGCTTGATCCAACCATCCCGTTGACCACATCTGAATGGGAGGTACTCTTTCTTAACTATATTTTAGGACCTTATATACAACATCAACAATAACATGCCTTCATCACAGGTTCTTGGGATCGGCTATAAATCCTTTTCTTCCATTTCGGTCTGTTAAGGACCATCCCCTCGGTTAAATTATCAATTAATAATGTTAATTTCCTCTATCCAAGTTTGTTTAGGTCTACCCCTAGCCCTAGTTGCGTCATGAACTACCGTTTTGTTACCTTTTCTAATTGGGGCATTGATTGGTATCCGTGGCACATGTCCAAACCTTCTCAATTGTTTCTCTCGCATCTTTTCCTCTATAGGAGCTACCTTTACTTTGTTACGAATGCATTTGTTTCTAAGCATATTTTATAGTCTATTACCACGCATACTTTTAGGACCTTATATATATACAAAAGATTATGATGTTTGATGTTTTTCCAATTTTAAGGATATTAAAGGTATAAATATTTGCAATTGATTACTACTCTTTTACCCAAAAGCATTAAATATTGGGTAGTTGGTGAACATGAAGGTTTAAAATCTCGATATTGGGTTCAATATCGGATGGTCATTTTTGGGGATCAAAGTCGGCAATCTCGGCCATATCGGATCGGATTATCAGGGTCTATATTGTTTGTGAAAAAGAATTTTTAAGAACTAAGAACTAAGAATTTTTTTAATAAACATTTAAAGAAACTATAAACGATTAAATTCTATTGTACTTAATGATGTATAAAGTCATATTAATGGTGTCAAATTAGCCGTAATAACCAAATAACTTATAATAAACTCATCAAATCATTAATGAACCCATTAGCCTATTAGTAAATTAAGTAACCATTAAAAAACTTGACATGAAAATCTCAACAAAATGGTAAATACAATATTACTTGGAAATGTACACTATCGGCCTTAGAACTCGGAGGGTCATTTTTGGGATCGGAATCGGTCATCTTGGATCGAGATCAGTCGAGGTTTTCAACCATGGTCCACATGCTATTCGAAAATGCATATCTCAACAATCTTGCTGTGTCGAAGACAACACAAGCTCTACATGCGGAAGACAACACAAGTAGGAAATATGAAATATGTGTAGGAAAAAATATATAAAAAATTGGTTACTATTAAAGATAATTAAACAAATTAACCATAAATCTAAGTAGTTTGTCGGAATAAGAATTAAATGAGAAAATGAAATTGCTTATCGTGGTTTTTCGATGGAGACCGAGGCAAGCGAAGAATGCTGTCCTTAGTAATTTCACGTCCCTCTTGGTGAACTCAACCGGATGCATAAGGTCCCAACGCGCAACTTCTCAGAATTCAACGGTCGCCGCAAGTAATCGTGCACTCGACTAAGCTATGATACCATAATTATAATAGAGATAGATTTGATGAAAATAAAATAGGGAAGAAAGAAAACTTTTCTTCTCTATATTATGATTTTAAGGGTTGGTATTTTTTATAAGGAAAAGACATGATATATGTTATACATAGGATCAACGTTGTAAAAAACGCTAGGCGGAGTTGAGCGTTTGGGGTAATCACCTGGTGTCTAGTCGTCGCTTAAGCGCCGCCTATGCGGTTTTTTTAATTTTAGGTAAAGTTTTATTTAACATATATACATATTGAAATTTCAACAGTATAAACATAAATATATCGATAATTTAGCATGGTAACCCGTAACATATTGATGTTTTAACAGTAAAAATCAGCAAAAAATAAATTGAGCTATATAATTTAAAAATTATTCAGAAAAATGGAATAAAATTGGCTAACTTTTATTTCATTAAGTATGGGTTTGGGTCAGATATGGTGAAAAGAGAACAAACTCGACCCATGATACTTCAAAAAAGACTAGTTTTTATTCCATTAATTGGGATTGGTCCGTCTAGACGCCTGCTTAAGCGTCTAGGGCTGCAGCGGAGCGGCTTCACATCGCTTTCGACTAGGCGGCTGCCTAGACCGCATTTTGGAACACTACATAGGATTATAAAAGGTTTTGAAAATAAATGACAAGTTTATTGCAATTAAAAGGAATTAAGGAAAAAGCAATTAAGCCAATTTAATTGCTATAAAGAGCATCATAAAAAGATGTTGATTCGGTCAATAGCCTCATTTGACCATCTCAAAACCAAGCAACATATATGCGTAAAATATATATATATATATATATATATATATATTTAATTAAAGAATATAGATGAACATGAGATTTGAATCATATGCATAAATAAATTAAAAGGCATATGTTTGGTTTTGAAATACCAATATTTCCAACAATTTGGTCTATATTTCAAAACTCAAATGATAAGATAATAATGCATAATTAAGATGTCAAACGATGAATGGAAATACCCGAGTTAAAACATGTTTTTTGTTCTGGTGTCTTTTGGACTATGAATCACAAGTTGGAGAATATAAGTATGGATCACAAAAAGCTGGTGAAGCATATATGTTCTATGAATCATACCATCTTATTGCAGTGCATTGACTTACAACTCACATGTTTAAAAATTTCAGAAGCCGTTCTAGCGGTTTGACGCCTATAGGCCTTACGTCCTGCCTGAGTTTTCATGAGTGCTCTAAAGAACTTGCCTAGGTTTCCATAGAAGTAGCCACATTTCGACACTCGTATAGGTGGATCCATCAAGTGTGCACTGCAATTACACACTATCCAAAATTTAGGACTATGGATTCCATTAAGAGCTTAGCTCATCTTCTTAACATTGCAGTTTAGCACTATTCATACTATAGGAAGGAACTCTCAATCTATAATAAATCATGCTAGTGCTTTCGCGAGCCGACAATTGCTTATTATCCATACGAACCTTGTTCTTGAGCTAGTAAATAACATAGGTTGGGTTATCATCACTCTCAGCACTTTGCTATAGGCATTAACCCCATTCCTCTCGATGTACATTTATTCACTAGTTTCTAATCTAGTGATCTAGTTAGAGAATTGGTCATATTTAACTATAACCTCAAAAAGTAAGGGATGTCACACAATCATTAAGCAATTGCTTTACATGAACATTCTAGGCATATATGCCTAGTTTTTATATTTTATATATTATTTCGGCTATAGCTATACCAGCTTGGCTTACCACAATGTATAGACACGGATCAAATCGGCCTCTCATATATGGAAAATTCCGTCTCATCACAGTTTTTCAAAACATTAAGCTCAGACTTCATAATAAACCGAGCTACACGATTTACTTGGATGTGTTCCAAGCGATTACATCACAAATAAGAGTAAACCCATATTCACACAAATTCTCTCATCAAGATCAAAGATCAAATTAAAATATACGTCTTTCAATAAAAAAAATACCCACAATAAAAGCCATATATACTCAATAGCATATCTAAAAAAGATAGCCATACTTAAAGAGCATTCCACCGACCAATATTAGGCTTTTAATATCAATATGAATGTTGAATCGAAGAACAAAAATTAAAACAATGCACTTTAGTAGGTATATCAATCTACTAATATGTATAAAATAATTAGACAAAATATATCATAAATTTGTTCTTGTTAACTAAAAACAAGTACTAATGTTGAAATATGATATGCAATCATAATCTAAAAATCTTTAAAATTCTCTACACAATATGATCATAAAAGCGTTAAGCTATTAGAAGTTTCAAATATTAAATTCATGATCATGATAGGTTCACCAAAATTTTTTCCCATGTCCAATAGCATACAATCAAATAGGGGTGAAACCGGGCCGGGTTGGGCAGGTTTTTGATTATTTTTTTACACGACCCGAAAATTAAAACTTAAACCCAAACCCCGTTCGAACCCGACGGGTTTATAATGCACAAATCCGAACCCGCACCTTTGGGTTTCGGACGGGTGGGTCGGTTTTTGCGGGTTTTTCGGAGTTTGTCCATTATAACTTATCAAAAAAGTTAAAAGTATAATAATTGAATATGATCTATCAAATATTTATGCACAAAATTTATACTTTCATATAAGTATATAAATTATATGTGATAGATTTATAAACTATAGTTGAAAATTGCACGAACTACATATCTACAATAAATCACAATAGATGGTTTATAATATTTAGAATTAAATTTCTATGTAATATATCTAGTTAGATCAGATATAGGAAGCGGGTTTGGTTTGGGCGGGTTTAGGGTTCGGGCTGGCGGGTTTAACACTAAACCCATACATAATCCGAATCTTTTTAATCTAATCTTCAACCCGCCTTATCGGGTTCGGGTGGGTTTAGGATCTTCAAAAAACTCGGAAAAACTGGGTCTGGTCTGGGTCAAACCCAACCCGACTTTCACCCCTACAATCAAATGATATTGGCCCCAAATTCTTCCTTCGAGAAATTTAATTTAGGTTATTACCTATCCAAAATTCATATGAGGTCGTCACTAAAAAAAGTTTAATCATAAGCTTTTGCTTTCCACATGAAACATCAAGTACTAGAACTTACAAATATTTCACAATTTTATGTGATCTCAAAAGCGAGCGTGGTTCACTTACAAAATACTAATAAATGGAAACTCAATCTCTTTTAATATGAAATTAAAATTTCAAACATTATTATTGTATCAATAGATGATATAGGAAAAATACATACCAAAAAACCAATGTTGAAAAAAACTCGTTACGTAACTCGTTATTTTGCGTTACGTAGCATAACTCAACCCATTTACTACGCAACTCAACCAAATAACTTAAATACAAAGTAACTTGTGCTATTTTACGTTATTTCTACATTACATTACGAATTGATAAGGATAGCATAACCTATGCTATTTGTAAATAAGAGTTTACATACATATTTTTGTTATTAAACTGGATTTGAACTTCAATAGATCAAGAGAATCTAATATTTATGTAATACATCATCCAATTTTCAATTCTCCATAACCTAAACTAAAGATTAAAAAAAGCCTTATTCCACTTGATTACTTTGAATACCAAAGTATGAATGTAAACTTGTTAAATTGAAAATTAGGAACTTGTTACATTACTTCTAATAGGTTTTGCATTATTTTCTTAACTTTTTAAAAAATGTATATCAATTTTTTAGTTTTAAAACTAATTTATTTAAATTTGTGATTTGATATGAATAAATATAATCATTAAAAATAATTAATAATAATTCATGTAGCTTACATTTTGCGTGACGCTTTATGTAATGCTATTTGCACTTTTCGCTTTTTAGAGACAGAACGTTACACTTGGGCTATTGTTATCTTCAACATTGTAAAAACATATTAGCTTTAAAGATTTACCAACAAAATCTAACCAACAAACAAAAATTTCATGTTTGTAGGATAAATGCAAATAAGAATTTGAAATAAGTCCACTTAGTCAATATAAGTCTTTAATTTCAAAATCCCTTTTCAGTTTAATAAGGTCTCGTCAAACATTTAGATAGAGCCACAAATCTCATGACTTTAACTAATGCTCCACGATCATAATATGCTACCACATGTTACAGGCATAAGATCGAGTCATAAATTTTGTTAATAGACCACAATATGTTTTGCATTCAAATAACTTTTTCCACATAAAAATATTGACTATTATTATTTGTCAATATATAACAAATATCACATAATTAGATATATCAAACATCTCAATAAAGATGTTTTAAATATAGATAATCTTGTGTAAATATTCCAATGCAAATCGAATCGCAAGATGAAAAAATATACATAACCTCACTATAATAATCATAAGAAAATCTCTATCTATATTTTATCAAAAAGATCTTTGATGAGAACAAATTTTTTTCATTACTTCCAAAATAAGCACTTTTTTCATAATCATTTCTTTTTCGAGGAATACAATACTTCCAAAGCAATTATGCCAATGCAAAATGACTAAATCTTAAAGCAGATATATAAAATTAGGTAATTAGACCCAAAATTAAAAATTGATCACGAACAAGTTTTCTTCATTAAACTTGTATGAAAATGATTGATAATAATAAAAGAGATCCAAGTTATAATATCAATAAAGCAAATTTTATATGATAGAGCAAAACGCCTTGTTTTCATATATGTAATCACTACTGAAAAATATTGAATCACTATTTCAATAATCATTGAAGTTGCTATTTTTTTTCATAAATATAATTGATATGATAAAAATATAATAGCATCCAAGCAGACTACTTCTAAGTTGAAAGGAACAATTATATAAATAATTGGATACCATTAAATTATAATTAAACAAATTATCCACAATTTTAAATAGTTTGTCAGAATAAGAATTAAATGAGAAAATGAAATTACTTATTGTGGTTTTTCGATGGAGACCGAGGCGAGTAAAGAATGCTCTGTCCTTAAAAGTAATTCCGTTCCCTCTCGGTGAACTCGACCGGATGCACAAGGTCCTAACGCGCTACTCTCTAAGATTCAATGGTCGCTGTAAGTAATCGTGCACTCGACTATTGTGACTTATGAACAGCTTCGAAATTATAGCTCTGATATCACGATTATAATAGAGATAGATTTGATGAAAATAAAATAGGGAAGAAAGCAATAAAGCTTTTCTTCTCTTTATTATGATTTTAAGGCTTGGTATTTTTATAGGCTTGATTCGAATAAAATCCAAACCTTTTAGCTAAACCACGAGACAAACTTTTGAAGTACATAAGAAACTACCATAAAACTTTCAAAATATACAAGAAACTGCCACAAAACTTTCAAAATATACAAGAAACTACCACGAAACTTTCAAAAACTACGAAAAACTACCAGAAATAAGATGCCACATCAGTAATAAATTGCATGAAATTGTCAAAAAAATGTAAAAGTTTCGCACCATGTTAGTTTCTCGTAATTTTGAAAGTTTTTGGGGGTTTCACAGTTTAGCTAAAATGTTTGTTTTTTTTGGAATTAAGCCATTATTATAAGGAGAAGATAAGATATATGTTATACATAGGATTATAAAAGGCTTTGAAAATAAGTGAGAAGTTTATTGCAATTAAAAGGATTTAAGGAAAAAGCAATTAAGCCAATTTAATTGCTATAAAGAGCATCATAAAAAGATGTTGACCCAATAGCCTCATTTGACCATCTCAAAACCAAGCAACATATATGCATGAATATATATATATATATATATATATATATATATATATATATATATATATATATATATATATGAGCATGAGATTTGAACTATATGCATAAATAAATTAGAAGGCGTACATTTGGTTTTGAAATACCAATATTTCCAACAATATGAAATACTTGATGTTTAAAAAAGAAAGTTGATGATTATGGTGGAAATCGAAAATGAGAATTTTGATACCATATTTGAATTCTTGCACCATGTTTATGCTCTTAGTGAGACATCTTATAATTGAAATGAATGCCAAGTTGCAAACTTGTATCTATAGCTTGAATTCCTTGTTTTTTCGCAAAATACTCGACCTAAAAATCATTGTCATTGCCCTGATAAAATGCAAAGAAGTCCTAACTTCTGAGTTAACCAGTTAAGTCTTTACCGTTTCTTGATTTTGAGAGACAATTTATTTTTTCTTTCGCTTTTGCGATAGTTGGTACTCTGAGGGACGTTTATAATCTTCTTTTTTTGAGGCAGGAGAAGGTTTCTGTCATTGATCTGAGTATTCTTTGCTGGCTAATTTGTTTTAAGTTCTTGGTGCAGGAATGGGGTGATCCACGAGTGGAAGAGTACTATTTCTACATGAAGTCATATTCTCCAGTTGATAATGTAAGTTCCCATGTAAGTATTTCTGCACAGTTGCCTACAAACACACTCCTATTCGGTCATGGTAGGGTTGTATTCGGATTCGGATACCCGGATATTTATCCGGATCCAGATATTTTCGGATACGTATATGAAATTTCGGATCCGTTCGGATACGTATATGAATATGGCTATATATTTTCGGATCTACTCGGATACGAATATGGAACTATTTAAATATTTGGGTATGGAATCAGATATCCGGATACAAATTTGGATACAGATATTTGCAGACACATTAAGTTAAATATAACATTTTAAATTTAATTTGATAATGTTTTTATGCTTAATTAATTAATACTTTTATAGTAAAATTAAAATTAAATAATATATTAGTTTGTTTATTTTATATGTATCATAAATTATGCATTAAAAATATTATTTTATTATTTTTATTTTAAAATAAACAAAATAGGACAGTATATATGTGTAATTACTTATTAATATATTTTGTAACGTTCATAGTTATCCGCTTCAAATATTTTAAGCACTCGTATTTAATTTTTACTCAATTTTTTTTGTAGTATGTATCGGTTACATGCATATTTCACTTCACATTCGTCTATTTTATATTTTAAATATTTATTTATCAATATCTGATTCATATCCGTATCCATTTAATCTCATATCCGATCCATATCCGTATCCGATTTTGTCAAATATAGATATGAATATTTTTTACCGAATTATATCCATATTTATATCCGTAACCGAAACCAGAAAGCGAATATGGATACGGTAATGCTCATATCTGATTCGTATCCACTCCGAATGCAACCCTCATGGGCGTTGTAACTACGTTTATCTATGTTCAATATTTTTTTATTGCACATTTACTTTTTCTTTTGATATATGTACATGCCATTTTGTGTTTCTCTTCCTTGTTGGTAATTTCCATTTTAATTGTTCTCTCCATACACATTAGTTGAGTTTCTTGCTGTCGAGCAAGAGGCTTGAGTTGAGATCCCCACTTGCACCAACAAAAAAAGCTGTTTCTTAACCTCACTAACTGGTTGATTGTCATAACACTTCAACTACCTCATAGTTCTCCTTTCTTAAGTTTATGCCTTCCATATTGTTAGAATACACGTGATTGTGAACGAGTTTCTGGCTTATTCTAGAAGTCCGTCTTTATGTAATTAGCCAATTAAGGAGGGATGCAATTGTTAAATGGTTATGCATATATAAAGAGGAGGATTGAGCTAATCCCAATCAATCCATTACATTTCCCTAAACAGTTTCTCTATCCTAATATTCTCTCTAATTCGTAATATGGTATTAGAGCCGATTTGAACCACTCATCACTCCAAATCTAATATCCACCATTCATTTCATCACCCAAACACCAAACAAACACCAAACCCCAAACCATAACCCTAATCACAACTGCCAGCCCACGGCAGCTAGCTTCATAGCCGTTATCGCCTCTCCGGAGGTCAGGGACCTCGCCGAAGCTCCCTTGAGGCGAATCGACCTCACCAGAGTCCTCGGAAGACCATCAATGGCTGTCATCTGGATCTGAAGGAGCTCGATCTCGCCATGGTAGCATTGATGTCAACTTGGAGTTCTTCCTCGGTGTCGATTTTGACTTGGAACCCTTCTTTGACCTCGACTTCTCACCTGCGATCATTCTTATCTCAGATATTGACTCGAGTATCCCCATCCACCATCAATCGACCCACCCCTTTCACGACCTCGATTCACTGTTCTTGACCTCGACATAGCTCGACTTGGTGTTCCTGAGTTATGCAGGAGCTCGATTTGGCTTCTTGAGCAAGGAAGAAGGCTTGACCACCGGTTCTTGGAGCCGCAGTGCTGTTTTTCTGGGTTCGATTTGGAGGTAGACCAGTCCTTGGTAGATTCTCGTTGTTCGAGGCGATTTGAGGAGATTTGGGACTGTTTTTGATCGATGTGGGGCTGATTGCAGTAATCAGCGAGTATTAGGTGAATTTTTGGGATTTTGATGGTTTCTTATATTTATTTTCGTTATGTTTTGGTGTATTGATTGTGGTATTGAGGAGATTGCGCTCTTGGAGGCCGTGATCGGTTCTGATTGAGTTGGTTATTTGCTTGATTGGTGTTGTTTGGGTGTGGATCGAATCTCGGAAGATCGATCAAAGTTTTGCTTGATTGGTGTTGTTTGGGTGTTAGGGTTCTTTAGGAGGATCTTGGAAGACCCCCTTTCTTTGGCTTGTTATTTTGAGCAGTGGTTTGATTCTTGGAGAAGGAACTGAGGGCAAGCCGATCTCTTCCACCAATGTCTTGGCTACCAAGATCGTGGACTTCAAGCCTGATGATCGAAATTTTCACAGTTGGAAGTTTATGGTTAAGCGATATATCAAAGGGAGGCGGAAGGACGACCACTTATGAAGCCTCTCCTCGTTCTGATTACTTCTGATTGGGAGGCGGACGATGCACAGCTCAGTCACTTCACGCTTAGCGATCATGGATGGGTTCATCCACTTAGGATCAATGTACGAGATTTAGGATTAACTCCACAAGCTTTATTCCTCGCAGGAGAGCCTCTAGGGCCTTTGATTTGGTGCAGTCATTATACAAGAATCAGCAAAGGGCTCGCTCACTACATCAGTACCATTCAGAGTTTTGGAGGCTTGCCCAGCTGGTCTCTGAGTTCCTGATCACTAGCGATTTTGCGAAGATGAGGAAGCGACATGAGGCACTCCTCCTGATTGTCTTTCTTAGTGGACTACGAGTCGAGTATCAGTCTGCATGTCCGTCCTTGCTCGAAAAAGCGGATATTACTCTTTCGGTCATCTACCACACGCTCAACTAGATATTTCAGTCGGAAATTACCGATGAGCATCATGTATCTGTTGAGCACAATGCTCTCATCAGGCCGGCGAGTTCTACGTATTACTCTCTACGAGAGAGAGGGGAACTGGTCGTGGAGATGGAGCCAGAGGTAGAGGCCGAGGAGAGCCTCGTTTTTGTGACTACTGCCATCAGGATGGATATATTTGTAGTACCTGTTGGAAGTTGAATGGGAACCCTCCCCAGCTTTCTCGTTTTGTCTGTGCACATGTTGGGATTCTTCTTTTGCTTTTTCCACTACTTCGACAGTTTCAACATCATCCGAGTGCTCCGTCAAGTCTTTAGGGGAAGAGATTGCTTGAATTGAGATTTCCTGTGATCTCGTCTGCTTCTAGTAGTCAGGCTCGATTGGTTACATCTTGGGCTACGGCTGTGACCACTTTGGGCCGTTCGAAAGGTAACTATACAGTTTTTATTATTTCAGCTTTTGTATGTCGTCCCTGGGTAATCAATACAGGAGCGACGAATCATATGATAGAAGATGCATATTGCCTCCATACAAACCAAGGCTTGGGACCCCAGTGACTTTAGCGAACGACGCAACCTCTGCTATAGAGGGGTGTGTGGGTCTGTTCGAGCCACATCACAGTTGCCGCTCTCTACTGTTTTATGCTTGTCTCGATTTCCTTTCAACTTACTTTCTATTAGCTAGCTGACCAGAGATTTAAACTGTGACCCCATCTTTTTCTCTGGTGGTTGTTTTTTTAGAACCTTGAGACGAGGCAGACAATTAGCATAGGGTCTAAGGTTGACATATTGTACCACCTCGATGAGCATCCACACGCTATAGCTTTTCCAACACCATCCACATCTTCTTTTGATACCTATTGTCGGTCTGATCACCCTTATCTGCAGACCTTGAAAAGGATAGTTTCCTCTCTTGATATTTTGTTTAGTTTAGAGAGACTCTTGTGAGTTGGGTAAGTATCATCGCTCTACCTACCCATCTTGTATCAATAGGAGCTGAAAAATCTTTTGTTTTAGTGCATTCTGATGTTTGAGAGCCATTCCTTGTTGCCTAAGAAGGCTTTCGTTACTTTGTGACTTATTGATAATTTTTCTTGAGTCCCATGGTTGTATTTGATGAAATCTAGAAATGAACTGTTTTCTTAATTTCAGATTTTTTGTTCCGAAATCAAGACTCAATTTGGGGTTAATATTGGTATCTTAAGGAGTGATAATGTCAAGGAGTATTTTAGTGCACCTTTTAGGGAGTATATGGAGAAACTTGGTATTATTCATGAATCTTGTCTTTATACCCCAACAAAATGGAGTGATGTTGTTCTTACTGCCAATTACTTGATTAATCAAATGCCTTCTGTTTTTTATGAGCAGAGCCGGTTGATCGACCCAACTCGGCTTGACCGACTCTTTATTTTATGTTGTTTCCTTCGGCGATCTCATTCCTCGTTCCTTTAAGGGACTTTCGGTGTTTGTTTTACCATGATCTATAACCCGGGGGATCTAAATTAGACCTCAAGGCTGTTATGTTTGTCTTTCTTAGGTACTCTCGAGCTGAAAAGGGTATCGATGTTATAGTCTTGTGTTACAACGTCGATTTATATCGGCTGACGTGACCTTTCATGAGGTCATCACATACTTTTCTACTTCCTACCTCTGTAGACATGGACAACGACTTTTCCTTGGATATCTCGTATCTATTGTCATAAGAGAGCATCCCTCCGATTCTATTGATTCTCCATCCCTGTGTTAGAGGTTATCCGTACTGTTTCCGTTGACCCACCTCCTACCCCTGATTCACCGCTGTTGGGCCCAAACCACCTGTTATAAGGGTTTATGCTCGTCGGGACCGTACAACTCTTGAACCTCAGCCTCGCTAATCTCTCAGAGTCTCAAGTTCCGCCGGAGGCTGACATTGATATTCCTATTGTCTTACGGAAAGACACCTGAAGCTGTACTTTCCACCCTATAGCTTATCATGTGCCAAACTCCCATTTATCTCTTGCATTCCAAGTGTTCCTCTCCTCCCTCGATTCTTATTATTTACCCAAGTCACTTTCTGATGTTTTATCTCATAAAGGATGGACATATGCTATGATTAATGAAATGCTCGTTTTTGAGCAGAATCATACTTGTGATTTAGTGCTTCTTTCGGTTGGAAAGAAGGCGGTGGGGTGTCGCCGGTGTACGTGAAGCTTAATCCTGATGGAACTCTTTCCTGCTTGAAAGTGTGTTTGGTTGCTAAAGGGTGCTCGCAGACTTGTGGGATTGATTATGAGGAGACATTTTTTTCCTGTGGCCAAGATGACTTTTGTTCTCCTGCTTATGTCTCTTGCGACTATACATCATTGGCCTTTGCATCAGCTTGATATGAAGATTGCGTTTCTTCATGGCTCTTTGGCTGAGGTCTATATGGAGCAACCATGTCGTTTTGTTGCTCATGGGGAGTCTGGCTTAGTTTGTTGATTGAATAAGTTACTGTATGGCTTGAAACAGTTTCCACGAGCATGGTTTGAGAGATTTACTAATGTGGTTATTTCGTTTGGCCTTAAACGGCGTGCTTATGACCATTCGGTGTTCTACCGTAATAACACCAATGGCCTTTGCATCATATTCCTGGTATATGTCGATGGCATAGTGATTACCGGCAATGATGTGGTCAGGATTGCACAACTTAAGCACCATCTTCAAGCGAAGTTTCAGAGTAACGACCTTAGAAGCCTTAAAAACTTTTTGGGTATTGAGGTCACTTTTTTGAAGGATGATGTCTATATCTCACAAGGAAAAATGTGCTCGATATGTTGACTAAAGCCGAGATGTTAGGGTGCAGACCTATGGAGGCTCCAATGGATTCAAATACTAAGCTGCTTCTGGGACAATGTGATCTGTTTAAGGATCCTGGAAGATACCGACGATTGGTCGATAAGATTATCTCACCTTCATTTGACCTGGTATTGCATATCCCGTTAGCGTCGTGAGCCAATTCATGGCTAATCCTCGAGTTGCCCGTTGGGATGCGGTGATTCGGATATTTCGATACTTGAAGAATGCTTCAGGGAGAGGTCTACTTCATTCAGACCATGGACATTTTCGATTAGCAGGATTCATGGATGCAGATTGGGCTGGGTCCCTATCCGATCGCAAATCCACTATAGGATACTACAAGTATGTAGGAGGCAACTTAGTCTTCTGGATGAGTAAGAAGCAGAGTGTGGTGTCTCGTTCCGATATTGAGTCAGAATATCGAGCTATGGCGAACATTATGAAAAACATCCTTAGAGTGGGGTGAATAAGGTTTTATGGAAAACTCAGAGCAATTGTGCTAATTTGAAATTTTTTGCAGTGGAATGTAAATTAGAGTCTAATAATAATAACAATTTCACAACACAGAATGCACAGAAAGTAAATGACAGATTTGTTTACTAGGGTTCACCAACTCTGTGGTTAATCCCTGCCTGAGAACTCCTGCTCAGGAAATTCACTATCCAAGTGACTCCTTACGGGTGGAGAAACCCAGATCTTTTACCAGGCTCAGATCTTAAAACATTTACACTTGCAGAAGGTGAACACCTAGACCTTTTCACTAAGGCTCAAGTCCGAAACCCTTTACAGTTGTGAAGATCAGACCTTCTTCACTAGGCCGTACAAATCAGATTTTTAACAAATCTTTACAAAACCAACTTTATAATCCTAATGATCTCAAAGGATAAATCAAGTTTCAAATCAAAGGAGATAATGGATTGTATTTTGGGATATTAAAAACGTTTAAGAACGATTCAAAGAAGTTTTAAAAAAGGATTAAGAGAAGTTTAACTTAAACAAACCTTCTTCGACAGAAATCTTTCGTTTCTAATGACTAGAAAATTCTAAATCCCTGAAAGATTCTCTCAAAAAGAGTAGTAAAAACTTAAGAACGAGAGAGAGAGACAGTTTTCACGAAAAAGTTTAAAGAATGAAAGTTTTGAAAACGTGAAAGTGATAAGTAAAAGTTCGTGAAAACTCTTTGAAAATGGGTCCTATTTATAAATTTTGAGTGAATGACAGTTAGGACTGATAGAATAACTGTTCCCGCAGCTTTGGACGACTGGTGGCAGTTTATGGCCGTTAGGATTTGAAATTCAAACCGAAAACTAAAATTTGAAAATAGCCATAACTGCTATAGAGGGACGTCTACAGAGACGTTCACTGTTTGAGATTTCAGACATACAGATATCTCTTAGGATGTCTATAATATTTTTAAAAGAATATAGTTTGTTTTTGAAACAAATAAATAGTTAGATATCTCTTTAAGCAAGGAGATATCTAGTATATAAAAAATGAGGATCAGAAAGAGATTCAAATTATTGAGATCGACTCTAGACTCAAAAAAAAAAATAAAAAAGTTTTGAATACGTCCGTTGTTTGACTTCTTCGTTATTTTCTTTGAACTGCATTTTGATTTTCAGAGTCTTTTGATGTTACTGTTGAGATGCCAGTTGCATTGTTGATTGTTCTTTTGCTTGAATAAATTTATTGCTTTAGCACTTTAACTTATCTGATATTGTTAGTAACATATGATATCTATGAAATATGGTTTTTGTAAAATAATCAAAACTAAAAGGAATGAGACTCATAGGTTAACAATCTACTCCTTTTTGATATTTTACAAAACTTAATTAATAAAATTTATGATATACATAATTTTAACAAGATATATATTCAAACACATTCAAATGCTCCCCTTGAATATATGCATATTAATTCTCCTCTTTTTTAGAAATATCAAAAAGTGTAGCATGGAGGAAGAATAAAGAAATTAGGGAGCAAAGGAACATGTTAAGCACCAATAGACATGAATAATTACAATGCAAACAAATATTACTAAGCATGAAGTTTGCAAAATAACGACATAAGCAAGCAGGTACATAACCATAAAGGTTTAAGCACCTATATAGTTATCAAGCAAATACATAAGTACCAAACAACGCGATATGTTTACATAACAAATTAAAAACTAATAATTATGCGTCATCATCGGGCCAAGAAGGGGGCTGATCGAAATCCATAGGAGCATGGTACTGAAACGGTGGCGGTGGAGGATTGCTTGATCGACTGTACATGTAGTCAAAGTGATAGTCGATTTCGTCAATTCTTGTATTGAGATTGGTAAAACCCATATTGATTATCAGACGGGTTTCAAGATGAAGATTGTTCTTGTGAGCAAACATATGGTTTTCGAAGTCTTGAAGATTGTTTATGTGAGTGTCATGCGATCGTGATCACCCGATTTTGGATAGATGACGTGATCTGGTAAGTAGGCCAAAACACGGGCTTGAGGAACAAGAGTTTGAGTGTATGAATCGTTGAACAAGTGTGGATATTCATCACCGTGAAGGAGCCTAAGGCATCTTGCTTGGTGACATTGGGTGGATAGTGTGCAAACTTAGACAAGGTTTGTTTATAAATATCAACACCCTCGTTACGAATTTGGAGGATCCTAGCAATAGATGCAGGTGAAATGATAATGGAACGTTTTTGTAACCTAGCCTTGAGAATGGTGGAATCATCTTGGTTACTAACAAGGTTTGCTTAGAATAGATAGACGAAATTTTGATGAGTGGAACAATTGAAGGCAAGAAAATTAATCCACCATTGATATTAAAGAAGAGAGACTGAAATTAGCGATTTCATCCAAATAAACGGAATGATTTTCTTCTTCACAATACGATGATACATATTGGAGGCTTTATCGTTGATGAATCCAAATATGACGTCTTCTTCGTCTTCTTGAGCTTGTGTCATTTCTTCGGTCTCTTGCTCATAGGTTTTGTCTTCATCTTCATTTTCACTCTCCGATTCTTAAATGGGTTGAGAAGGAGGAGGAGGAGCGCGTCGACGACGTTTGGACGTTAAAGACACTCTAACTTCTACGTTCTAGGTTCTCACCATTTTTGTAGGAATTGGGGAGAAAGAGAACTAGGGTTTGGAGTTTAATTTTGTGGAGGAAGAGAATAGAAGAGAGGATACGAGGGTTTAGTGAAGGGAATTAAATTTATAAAGGTTGAATGGATGTCTATGATCAAGGGTTGCAAGATCAAACGCTCACGACGTTTCAAAATTGAAACGCCGCTGCTGGAAAATTCGACATATGGACGTTTACTGGGACATTTATATGTTAATAGATGTCACGATGGACGTCTATTTAGGCGTCCCTGCAATCATTTTCCAGATTTGCAGGGTGATTTTAATTTGGGTTAATTGAAGGATTCTAGTTTTAACTTTACAATATATTTGTTGGAGTTTAGTAGATTTTAATTTATAATATTCACACAAATATGAATGAACATATAAGAAATAACTTAACATTCATAGCACATGCATTACCTGATATCGATACAAACATAAAAATATAAAAATACAACTACAACATAACAACATGAATTAAATAAACAACAAACAAACAAAGAACCTAAACATACCCTACGACCAACTACATAGACGTAACGGATTCCTAGAGGCTTGGGAGATACTTCCAGTATTCCGTCGTCTTGGTTTCACGTTCTTTGACGAAAACCCCTTTGACCTTGTCGTATATCTGGATATGAACGCCGTTCACTTCATACCGAGCGATGAACATGAAACGCTGGTCAGGAGGTGGATGAACATAGAAAAGATCATCAACCCCCGTTTCATGTCCAGTGGGGTAAAGTGATACCGAGTATCATTAGGACCGTTTGGTGGTGGTCTTTAATTAAGTGGATCGGTAGTGGGGGATTCTCCGGGGGAATTTTTTTTGCTTGAGGTGCATGAAAGGCATACTCCTCAAAGGGCTCTTCTGACGGATGCTCTGAAGGTTCTTTAGTAGATGGACTTGAAGGAGGATGAGGCAGAGTGAACGACAGAATCCGTGAGGGATTCGAAGTTGGTTGTATTGGAGAAATGGGTTCTTTGATTTTGATATCAAGTTTCTTTGATGAAGTTGATCCTTTCTCGACAACAAGGGTGCTTCTGGTTGATATTCTGCGCTTCGACATTATGAAGGCAAGTGCAGGTTTTTGTGTAGGCTTTGAGAGGATGAAGAGAAGTGAATTTGAAAGAATAAATTATCTTGAATTTATAGAGGGAAAATGTAATTACTGACAGGAAGTTTTAAAAACTAAAATTGGTTTTTAAAACGTTCAGAAGATTTGAAATTAAAATTTTAAAATCGAAATGGAAGTTCACAAAACTGCCGTGCAATTTTTATGAACATACATGATTATAGACGTCCGATGGGATGTCTACAAGGGTACTGGGACGTCTACTAACCTATGGAACTTAGGGTTTTATTAAATTTTCCTAAAAATTGGTTAATAGATGTTTTTAATATTTAAGTTTCTAATTCAAGCATGTTGAGTTCACCCCATATTTGTGCAAAACGAGTTCTATCTAAAGGTTTTGTGAATATATCAGCCAACTGTGATTCAGTTGGTATATATTCAAGAACTATATCACCTTTATGATAGTGATCTTGTAGAAAATGATATCTAACATTTATATGTTTGGTTCTTGAATGTTGGTCAGCGTTCTTAGTCATTTGGACAGTGCTAGTATTGTCACATAGTATTGGAATTTTAGAGACTAATTCTTTATAGTCTTCTAAAGTATATTTTATTCAAAGACTCTGTATACAGCAGGCACCAGCGGTGGTATATTCTGCTTTAGCAGTAGACAAAACTACCGTTGCTTGTTTCTTGGAGTTCCAAAGACAAGGCAGTTACTTAAGAAATGACAAGTGCTGCTAGTACTTTCTATCTGTTTGACTTCCATCATAGTAGCATCAGAATGACGTGTTAAGTGGAACACATTATTCTTATGATACTATAATCCTAGATTAATAGTGCTCTTAAGATATCTAAAGATTCTCTTAACGACTACTGAATGAGATTCTCTAGGATCAGCTAGGAATCTAGCACATAGACATACGCTCTACATGATATCATGTCTACTTGCAATTAAATACAATAAACTACCAATCATATCTCGGTAGAGTCGTATATCTATCTTTTTTCCAGTTTCATCCTTGGTAAGCTTAGTTGTCGTTGCCATTGGAGTTTCATGTCTTTGCATTCTCTAAGCCGAATTTCTTGATAAGTTCCTTAGTGTACTTAGCTTGGGTGGTGATTAGTCATTCTTGATTTTGTTTGTTTTGAAATCCGAGGAAGAAATTCAATTCCCCCATCATACTCATTTCAAACTCATCCTGCATAGACTTTGAGAACTCTTGGCAGAGTTGCTCATTAGTAGAACCAAATTTGATATCAACATAAATTTGAACTATTATTATATCATTTCCATACACTTTTGTAAATAAGGTTTTATCAACTATGCCTTTTTGATATCCTATTTTTATTAAAAATGTACTTAAGCTCTCATACCAAGCTTAAGGAGCTTGTTTGAGACCATACGATGCTTTTTCTAGTTTTAATAAAATACTCAAGTATAGATGTTTGTATGGACGTCTATATGGTAAAATATAAGTTTAGTTTTTCTAATTTATTAATATTGATTAGTTTTATTTTGTTTTAATTAAGAATATAATATAATAATACAATTCATTCATTCATTCAATTCAAATAACAGGTACAAACAACATAAAAAAAATTAAAATACAATCACACATACATCATATACACTAAAAATTAACTTAGGTATCCTAATCTAAGTCCTACATTTTTTGAGGTCCTACCTCTGATTGATTAGTTTCAACTTCTTTGTTGACCTAGTAACTATTCCTTTATCAATTTATCCTATTATTAAATCTTTAGAGTGATCTTTATTGAATTGCCAATCTTTTAGAAGAGTAGTGTTTAATACTTGCTCTTGTTCCTTCGATTGAGTAGTTTCAACTTCTTTGATTATTGATGAACCATCTAATCCTTTTAATAAGTTAGAGTCATCATTTAGTAGATTCTCAGGATTAGAGGAATTGGTTTCATGCATGTTTTCTTGAAAAGATTGTTTATAACTACTTCCTTTAAAGGGAAGAATGTTGATTTTAGGTACCCATGCCGTTCTTGGTTTATCCGGATCAGTCTTTGGAGAAAAATGATATTTGTAAGATTAGTTATTTTTAATTGCAATATTGCGATATATGTCATAAGGTGCAACAATAGTTACATGTAGAATTAGCATATTTGTTTCCATATCTATAATAATATTTACTCCTAAACAGTTTAGATTTTGAGTCTAATTGGGAATATTTATCATACCCAGTACCTTCTTTCTTGCAATGTTTAAGTGATAAACCTAACATTACATCTAGATTGTCTTTACGTTTTGTGAATTTTAAAAGCATTTTATTTTTTAAATCCAGTTTTCTTTTGAAGTCAAAGATTTCAAAATTTATCGTATCATTAGTTTTAACTAGTGTATCATTAGTAGAGGTTAATGATATTAACTTTTCATTTAGATTATCATTTTCTAATTTAATTTCAGTTAATTTATTTTGAGTAGTTAATTCTATATTATTTTAGTAGATAGATTTGACTTTAATGTTTTATACATAGAATTAACCTTATCATAATTATCCTTAAGAAAATGATAAAGATCTATTAAATTTTGTTTACCAAACGATTCTAAATCAAAGTTTTCATCTATTACCTTTATCTTTTTGTGCCATGAAGCACATGTTTGCGACTTCTTCTGCTTCTGGGTCACTGGAATCAGTGTTCTCGCAAATTGCTTGGAACAAACGCTTTTCTGATTCCTTCTTTGACTTCCACTTATCCTTGTTTAACGTAGGATACTCTGATTTGACACGGCCTTATTGCATTCAAAACAATGAA
Source organism: Agapanthus africanus (assembly GCA_030015575.1). Taxonomy (NCBI): domain Eukaryota; kingdom Viridiplantae; phylum Streptophyta; class Magnoliopsida; order Asparagales; family Amaryllidaceae; genus Agapanthus; species Agapanthus africanus. The sequence goes on from CM057345.1 coordinate 501,490,418, forward strand.
GAATTTTATTAGAATTAAAATTTTCATTTGATTTATACGTACCTTGCTTCGAAGGGAATTTTTGGACTTCAGATACTTCCTGGAGTTTCTCGCAATATTGGCCATTTCCTCATCATTAGAAATTTCCTTAGTCTTGGACTTATTAGTAGATGACTTTAGCGCGATATTTTTCCTTTGAGTGTCATTTTCTTGCTTTTGCTTTAGATCTCTTAATTGCATTTCGTACGTCTTCAATTTGCTTATACGGGAGTCGACTGTCAACGTTGTCATATAATTTGCTTTTTCGATGGTAGTGATCCCTGGTTGCCAGTAGATCGTAAGGGATCTTAGCAACTTATAACACTTCTTTTTCTCATCGAATTTCTTTCCTAGGTTGAAGAGTTCTGTGATGACATTGTTGAATTTAGAGTACATAGAGTCGATAGTCTCATCGTCTCTCATTTGGAGCATCTCATACTCGTGCATGAGACGATTGACCTTACTCTTTTTTACTTGACTGGTTCCTTCATGGGCAGTCTGGAGAGTATTCCAAATCTCATTGGCCGTTTGACACAGAGATTTCGTTGAATTCTTTTGAATTCAAAGAGTAATGAAGTGCATTCATTGCCTTGACATTTAATATCATTGATCTCTTGTTGGCCTCAGATAATAGATTTGTGGTAGGAATGACAAAGGGCTGACTAATGATGTCTAAGATTTCTAGATCTATACACTGAAAGAAAACTTTAATCTTAGTTTTCTAGAATTGATAGTTGGTGCCATTGAATAGAGGATGGTTAGTGGATTGTCCTTTCATGTGATTTTCCATAAGATCAGATACTCAAGAGGTTAATTTTAGAAAACAGAGTAATCTTGCTCTGATACCAATTGAAAAATAGCCTTAAAGGGGGTAAATAAGGCTTATGGCAAACTCAGCGCAATTGTGCTAATTTGAAAAACTTTGCAGCGGAATGTAAATTAGTCTAATAGTAATAACAATTTCACAACACAGAATGCATAGAAATTAAATGACACAGAGATTTGTTTACTAGGGTTCACTAACTCTGTGGCTAATCCCCGCCTAAAAACTCCTGCTCAGAGAACTCACTATCCAAGTGACTCCTTACGGGTGGAGAAACCCAGATCTTTTATCAGGCACAAATCTTAAAACCTTTACACTTGCAGACGGTAAACACCTAGACTTTTTCACAAAGGCTCAAGTTCGAAACCCTTTACACTTGCAGGTGGTGAACATACATATTTTTTCACTAAGACTCAAGTCTGAAACCTTTTACCGTTGTGAAAATCACAGACCTTCTTCACTAGGCCGTACAAATCAGATTTTTAACAAATCATTACAAAACTAACTTTACAATCCTAATGATCTTAAAGGATAAATTAAGTTTCAAATCAAAAGAGATAATTGATTGTGTTTTGGAGATATTAAAAACGTTTAAGAACGATTCGAAGAAGTTTTCAAAAAGGATTAAGAAAAGTTTAACTTAAACAAAACTTCTTCGACAAATAGAAATCTTTCGTTTTTAATGACTAGAAAATTCTAAAGTCCTGAAAGATTTCTTCTCTAAAAAAAGTAGTAAAATCTTAAGAACGAGAAAGTAACAGAGCTTTCACGAAAAAGATTAAAGAATGATGAAAGTTTTGAAAACATGAAAGCGATAAGTAAAGTTGGTGAAAACTCTTTGAAAATGAGTCCTATTTATAGATTTTGAGTGAAGGACAGTTATGATGGTTAGAATAACCGTTTCCGCAGCTTTGGACCGCTAGTGGCAGCTTTTGGCCGTTTGGATTTGAAATTCAAATCGAAAACTAAAATTTGAAAATAGCTATAACTGCTATAGACTAGAGGGACATTTATAGAAACGTCTGTTGTCTAATAATTCAGACATACAGATATCTCTTTTAGGATGTCTATAATATTTTTAAAAGAATATAGTTTGTTTTTGAAACTAATAAATAGTTAGATATCTCTTTAAGCAAGGAGATATCTAATATATAAACCATTGAGATCGACTCTAAACTCGAAGAAAATAAAAAAGTCTTGAATACTTCCTTTGTTTGACTTCTTCGTTATTTCCTTTGAACTGCATTTTGATCTGAGTCTTTCGATGTTACTATTGAGATACCGGTTACAGTGTTGATTGTTTTTTTGCTTGAATAAATCCATTACTTTAGCACTTTAACTTATCTGACATGGTTAGTAACATATGATATTTTCGAAATACGGTTTTTGTAAAATAATCAAAATTAAAGAGAACGAGACTCATAGGTCAACACACCACCTGTGAGCATGTATGGATTAGCTTCTTGCTTGGAGAGCCTGGCTTTTGTTCCATTTCTATGTGACTATATTGCGATAACAAGGCCACAATTTATACCGCCTCGAATCTTGTATTCTACGAGCATACGAAACACATCGAGGTCGACGGTCATTTTGTGCGAGAGAAGGTTGAAGATGGGACCACTGACAACTTTTATGTTCAATCTGCTCATCAGTTGGTAGATTTGTTCATAAAACCTTTGGGAATAAATATAGTGCATTTTATATATAACAAGCCGGGCATGCATTTGATATGTATGCTAGAGCTTGAGGGGGGTGTTAGAATATACGTGATTGCGAACGGATTTCTAGCTTATTCTAAATGCCCGTCTTTATATAATTAGGCAATTAAGTAGGGATGTAATTGTTAAATGGCTATGCATATATAAAGAGGAGGATTGGGTTAATCCCAATTAATGCATTACATTTCCCAAAATAGTCTCTCTCCTAATCTTCTTTCTCTCTCTATTTCTTAACACATGATGAATAATTTTGCCAATTTGAATGTAGTTTCTGGAGACCAATATTAGGAGATATTCTCAAGAATATTTTTGTTTGAAATGAAGACATATTTCCCCATGTGCATATAGCTTGTTTGCGATAATTAGTTACCTGAACTTATGTACAGCTTCCATACGAGTGATGCAGTCCAGACACGTCTCGTGAGTCAACTGTCCTTGATCAACTGTCCTATGAGTATGGGGCTGTTTGCTTGTATAAAAAAAGAATTTGTGGCAAGTTAGAATTCAAGTGAAATTTTCCTGATGGAACTGCGCTTCTTGCGGTTGTTTGTTAAGAATGGTTTCTTGTGTTTGTTTGCAAAGAACAACTTCTCTAAAAATGAAATTGCAATCATCTGTTTGTTTCCATTGGAATCCAAATATGGAATTCTTAGTTCGGGTTGGACCCATTGTTTGGGAAAATGGGATAAAGCACCTAAAGGATAAGCATAAAAGAAAAATGTGCGGATCAAAGTCCGGAGAGAATCTCTCCTAGTCGGTCAAAAAGTCAATAATTTATCCACTTTTTGAATGATCGGCACCGTTCATTTCGATCACAACATATTCTATGGTATGCACACAAAAAATTATGTGATTTCGATACTTATTGCACCTACATCAAAGGGTGGAAAATTTAATGGTTTAACTATAATAGATCATTTTTCATAACCAAATCAATAGTCGAAGAGTACCCAAATAACATTGAAGTTGGTGTGCATATGCTTTTTAGGCATGGAGATCAAGATAGATGATGCAAATCATCAAATAAGGTTATGGAAAGTTGAGACTTTTTGTTATCCACATTTCTCATAAAAAAATTGACATATTTTAGTAATTATTGATGTGTAGAGTGATTGTTTTAGTGTGTTCTAAAGAAAACTATTTTTTTGGGATATTTTTAGTAATTAATGATACCAAATAAACTAATAACCCACTAATCCATTAATACCTAGCCTATTTCATGCGCTTAACGCCCAAGCCCCAACAATCAGTTGGAAGATAAAAAAACATTATCCATTTTGGTATTAGAATTCGGACGATCATTCTTGGAATCAGAACCATCCATCCCGAACAAAGATCGACCATGGTTTAGAATTATATTAGTAACTTGTACTCGATACCAATTCTAAGCAAATATAAGAATGTCAACGGCGTTAGGGAAATGGCTCAAATAATCTGTCAAATCATGTTGACCCTTTCCAGCCCTTTCTAATGTGTCTTGATGTTTGACTATCATGTATCAGAGGAATGCCCTATTAAATTGCTGTATACCAAGAGGGTTCTTACATCCATTGGCTGGATGCTGAATCAAATGAATTACCATGTTTAAACTTGACCTGCATGGACCAATGATAAATAGAATTACATATTTATGTCTGTTAAAACTTCAGAAGAGTCAATTTCACGCATCTTACTACTTTTTAATTAGACCTTAGATATCGTTGGCCAAAGCGGTCTTTAGAGAATTATATGCTTTGGCATTGTTACTCTCATAAAATGGCACATCACTCATTATTAAGATCTTACAACGTGGTTTACTTTTATTGGTACTCTCGAATCATTCTATATGACTTTTGACTTTATGTTGAACAGGTGAGACCACAAAATTACCCCAATATTCTAGTTACAGCTGGTTTAAATGGTATGTCAAATTATCAATTACTTCCTAAGAGTGATTCCATATCGTCTACCATGCTTATTTTGTATAATTTTTGGCATAATACAACAGATCCTCGTGTAATGTATTCGGAACCTGCCAAATTTGTGGCAAAGCTAAGAGAAATGAAGACTGATGGTAACACACTCTTGTTTAAGTGTGAGCTAGGTGCTGGACACTTCTCAAAGTCAGGAAGGTAAACCTTTTAACAAAACACACACACACACAGAGAGAGAGAGAGAGAGAGAGAGAGAGTACAATCTTATCGGTAGGTTTTGTCATTGGATCCCCATTGTGATATGTACAAACAATTTATGTAGAAGAGTTCTTATTTATACTACATCTTCATAATTGTTTCACATATGCCAATGAAGATACAATGGCAAACAAGTAGGTGCGATTTGTTTCTAAATCCTATTGATAAGATTGTAGTCATCTCTCTCTCTCTCTGCATGCGCACGTGCGCACACACACACACATGTACCTATATACATATACACGTGTATGTACACAGATACATATTTGTGTACACATACATATATACATATTTATGTACATCTATATGTATATGTATATGTATGATATGCATGCATGCATGCATGTGTGTGTACACATACATATGCGTGTATATATATGCATAAATGTTATATAAATGAATGTGTGCATGCATTTATGTGTGTATGTTATATAGATGTATATGTGTGTGTTATATAATTGTATGTGTGTATGCATGTGTGTTATATTAATGCATGTGTGTGTGTGTGATATTAATGTATGTGTTTTTGTGTGTGCAATGTTTTAAATGTCAGATATCAGTGTTGCGTCGCTCCAAAGATTTTGATATTGAATATCTAAGAATTTTCGGTGATATTTCCTAAATATCGGATTCAATAGTTTTGTATTATAAATCCCATTGATGTAACTTAATATAAATATAAATTGTGGAAGTCGAGAAAATAGACGTCAGAAAAAAGAAAGGAGAAGCGTTAAGTTGAGGAAGGGTCAAGATCAAAGTTGATAAGGATCATTGATTGATTAAGGGCTACAGTTGATTTCGAGGACTTCAAGTCAATGAGGAGTCGAAGTCTTTCAATATCTGAAGCCCTGGAGGAGAAAGAGAATGAAGTTCGAGGAAGAAATCAAAGGGTTCTCTAGTTGAAGACCGAAATTGAGGGGAGATCAAAACCGTCTATGAGAAATCGTAAAAAGACGAGTTGCATCTGAGTGGATTTGAGAGAAAATAGGTCATAAGTTAATGAGTCGGGTATGTTTTATGTCTTGAAACAAAGTACCAAAAAACCCCTTGACAAGATTTTTTAGCGAGTATGGCTACATTTTTGCTGATGTACATAAATATCGGATATACATAAATATCGCCTATATATCAAAATATTGGCCAACATTCTGAAATTTCGTCCGATATACCGAAATTTCAGTTGACGGATTCTAATTTCCTGAAAAGAAATTATTTGGCAATTTCGTGTCGATTCTCTCCAAAACCAAAATTTCGGCGGCATATATCGGATGTCGGCCAACATTTAAAACACTGGGTGTGTTTATTATACATACACATACATATCCATGTGTATATACACATGCATATACATGTGCGTGTATAGACACACATGTATACGCACATGTATGTCTACACGTACACACATGTATATATAAAAGTTGTCACATCGTGATATGAATCGTGTTCGTTTTTTATGCATCATATCGTATATCGTATCGAATCGTAAATTGTAAGATATGATATTTTTTTGTGCAAAATTGAAGCAATTAGACATATTATCATATATATTAATTATATTACTAGATTAACAATATATGATAGTACATCATATAAAATATGGTATTTAGTCAATTTCCAGTCGCACAACTAAGATAATAAACACTCATATATATGTAAGGAAATGCTAATCTACTCTCAGGGCATAACTATGCTTAGTTATTCCTTGTGGAGAATTACATTATTTGCCCAGCATATATGCATAAAGGAGGGGTACTTGTCATTTCAAGGAGAGTAGAAAATCTTTTGGGATTCTCTCCTTGTAATAATCAATTCCCTATTTAATTATAAAGATACTCTACATTCTCTCCTTGTAAATTACAAAAAAGTACCTCTCCTTTACCCATGTATAAGAGACAAATAAAGTAATTTCCATAGGGCAGAAATAAGCTGGTTATGCCCTGCAAGTAAATCAGCCTTATATATATGAGAATAATAGAGGAAAGATGCCCTAAAAGGGTTTTTTCGTTAGGTGGCGCAAAAAAATTCACCCTCCACTATTTTTTCCGATGATCGTCATCATCATCGTTATCATCTAAGATATTGATACACTAAATTTCATATGATTCCACTTTTTCACCGTTGATTCAGTGAGTGCAAATTTAACGGTTTACCGACAATAGAACTTCTTACATTGCTAAATCTACGGTGAAAAGGTGTTGGAATCACATGAAATTTGGTGTATCCACATCTTAGATGATAAAGATGATGGATGCCGATCGTCGAATAAAATGGTCGAGGGTGTAGTTTTTTGATGCCACCTAACGAAAAAGCCTTCTAGGGCCTTTTTCATACATTATTCTCTCATTATATATGTATATAGGGGAGTGATATATTGTAAACCAGTTTGCGTTTTTAAAAAATGGGAACTCTCGATCTATGATATATTTTAACGATCCGATCAATTCAAGTTAATCGCCATACCCTCAAATGCATGTGCATGAAAAATCAAAGGATTTAAAGACCTTTAACCTATGCATCGGATGAACTTTATATTGCATAATCGAAAAACGTTCATTTTTGCACCCATCGATGCATAGGTTAGAGGTCTTCAAATCCTTTGATTTTTCATGCACATGTATTTGAGGGTAGGGCGATCAATTTGAACAGATCGGATCGTTAAAATATATCGTAGATTAGGAGTTCCCGTTTTTAAAAAATGCGTACCGGTTTGCAATGCAGCACTCCCCTCTCAATATATATAGAGGGGATAATGGAGGAATGGAGCCATGGAAGGGATTTCCTCTTATGGCGTCAAAAAAAATACACCCGCGATTTTTTCAACGATCGGCATCCATCATCTATTTTCATCATCTAAGATGTAGATACACCAAATTTCATTTGATTCTGCCACTTTTTCACCGTTGATTTAGTGGGTACAAAATTAACGGTTTATAGGTAATAGAACTTTTTACATTGCTAATTCAACGGTAGAAGCACATGAAATTTGGTGTATCCACATCTCAGACGATAAAGATGGAGATGATGGGTGTAAATCGTTGGAGAAACTGGAGGTTGTATGTTTCAACACTATAGGAGGAAATTCCCTCCTATGGTCTCTTTCCTTTTATTCTCATGTTTAACATGGGCCGACCCGGCCTATACCCATCCAAATGAGTGGGCAGGTGGGTCGGTTATGCTTGGTCATTATTCGACCCAACCCAAAGCCTTTACTTGGGTATGAGGCTTCCTCAATTATAAATACCTAGTTGATTCTAGGGTTTGATTACAATGATGGAGAATCTTCTAAACCTAGGGTTTAGAGCCGTCATATCTTTCTTCCTAGTCTCTTCAAAAGTTAGCCGTGGGGTGATGAGTGGAAGCTTCTCGCTTTAGAAGTGTGGTTGCTCTCCAACCGTTGCTATAGAGGAAGACGCAAAAGGACGTGACATGAGCTAGGCTAAAGCGAGTGAGGTAACTTTATTATTATTTGCTTCCGCTTATTCATGTGATCTCGTCTAGAGAAGATCCGGTGTATTTACTTTAATTGCATGATCCTCCTAAATATGTAACATTGGTATCAGAGCTATTGAGCTCACGTTCGATAGTGCTATTTTTTTCGATCCTGCGATTTAAATTCGTGTCTTTTAATTACATCTAGAAATAGATCGGATTATGTTTAACATGGATCTAATTTTTTTTCTAAGTTCGTGGTATAATTTTATTTCAGAATAATTATACTGTAAATTTTGTTTCGATGGGGATCTTTGAAGACTTGTCGAATTTTTTTTTATGCGATATGAGTATTATAAGATAGAGTCCTTGTAGTTATTCATGCATATTTTATTGTTAATGTTTTTCTGAGATTGGAATTTGGAACAAAATAAATTAGGATAAATTTTTATGGATCCGGGATATCCATTAATTCTGTGTAAATATAATTTTGGTGAAATAGCGGCTAGGTTCACAATTTTTCAAACCCTAACCCTAATTTTTCTTGAACTAGTGGGATAACATTTTTTTAACAAAAAAAATATTTTCTTAGATTTGGCAGGGGCCAAATAATTTTTTTGTTAAAGAAAAAATATTTTTCTTTCGATTTGGCAGGACCAAATAATTTTGTTAAAGAAAATATTTTATTTAACAAATTTTGGCATGGCTAAATAATGCTTGTTAAAGAAAATATTTTTTTGTTTTGGCATGACCAATTTTTTTTGTTTGTGGAAAATATTTTTATTTAACAGATTTGGCTGGTGACCAATTTTTTTTGTTAGAGGAAAATATTTTTATTTAACAGATTTAGCTGGTACAAAAATTTTTTGTTAAAAAAAACTATTCTAATTTGGTAGGGACCAAAGAATTTTTTTGTTAGAAAAAAATATTTTTTTCATATATTTGGCAGGGACCATATAATTTTGTTTTAAAGAAAGAAAATATACTTTTCTTTGGTTTTTGGCATGGCTAAATGTTAAAGAAAATTTTCCTATTGATTTAGCAGGGACCAAATAATTTATTAAAGAAAAATATTTTTTCCTTCCAATTTGATAGGGACCAAATAATTTTGTTAAAGAAAATATTTTATTTAACAAATTTCGTAGGGCTATAGAATGTTTGTTGAAGAAAATATTTATTTGTTTTGGCATGGCTGAATAGTTTTGTTAGAGGGAAATGGTTTTATTTAACAGATTTGGCAGAGACCAAATTATTTTTTTATTCGGCAAGGAGCAAATAATTTTGTTGAAACAAATTATATTTGTTTTGATTTAGAGGCCGAACATTATTTATAAAGAAAGTTTTTTTTTATTTTGGTGGGGCCAAATATTTTGTTAAAAATATTTTATTTAACAAATTTGGCAGCAAGGTTTAAAATATTGGATATCGGAATCGTATCGGCCTAATGCTTCATATCGCCTATATGGCCGATTTATCGGGCGCTATCGCCATATCGGGATATATGGGGCAATATCATATCGGTTTAATCGTATCGTAAGTGGTACCAAAATGATATATCAGACGATATATCGGCCGATATGACCAATATTTGATTCATTGTTTGGCAGGGCCAAATGTTAAAGAATATATTTTTTTGTTTTGACGGCCAAATTGTTTAAGAAAAATAAAATAATTATAAAACTTGAAGAGATTTTTCTTAATATTTTCCAGTTTAGATTTTTTTGTGGATATGGATTTTCTGGAAAACTCTGAAATAAAAAAATATTTTTAATTCTGGAAATTTATTTTTAGAATTTTTATATTGAATTCTTTTAGAAAAAACCTTAGGTTTGAATATATTTCTAAGGATTTATGAAATTTATTAGAAATCCCACTTGAGTTTTCTATAATTTTATTTAGACACTTTAGGGGTATTTAAAAGATTTAAAACTTGGGAAGTTGTTAAATAATTGTTTTCCAACAGTTATTTTTTTACTAAATTTATTCTTGGCAAATCTTGAAGATATTGCGGGGTAATTGTTCCAGTGGGAGTGTCGGGAGAGGGGGGTACACTAAATCTCAATAAAAGAAAAGATTTACCCTATAATATAAACAAAGGTTAAATCATATCACATAGTTGCACTCAATAAATAGATCAAGGATTTAAGGAGGGTTGTTATAGTATAACTGTAGAGCAAATTATAATCTGCAGTTATTTATTTCCTGATCGATTTAAGCATTTAGAAACGCATATAGCGAATGTACCTACATTCACCGATTTGTGCGTGAGTAGAGCTTGAGGCTATCCACCAGGGGCGAGTAAGTCCTAAAGTGACTGCTCATATATTGAAATGGTTATCAATGAATGTGTAAGGACATGGTTCTTATACATTAGTGAACTTGAGAATAACATGCCGATTAAGTGATCTACGATGTGAAATGTATGCTCACAATAATGAAAATCCAAGTGTTTTGACTATAAAGGAATTTAAACATCTTCGCTCAAGAGTGCATCGAGCTGAAATGGATGTTTATGTTCGGAACATAAAAGATTATGGATGCAACCTGTGTTAGGGGCACATTTATCACTTCAACATGAAGGATGTAATAGTTTATCCATAAAAGGTAATACTTGACCAGTCGAAACTTGGTAAAGCTTAGGATAATGGTTAGTTGTGAGGAAATATTTTGTTTCATAAATGCTTTATGGTTTTAGAATTAGCTTTCGATAAATGTCTTATGTGACGTAAAAGACCGATGCAATGAAGTAGATGAGTTGACTAGATCACATTGGGGTGACTCACTTGGCATTTAAGCCTAAGCCAACACACTTATCTATTATTAGCATTGTCTTGGAGGCAAAGCTATACTAGAATGCTATTTGGTAAGACAAGGCACAAGTGTTGTATTTCATTAATTCACTCTAACGTATGTGAATCAATCACCATGAAGGAACATGACATTATATCCTATTCCAAAATGTTCATACATATATTTCTAAAGATTTATGAAATTTATTAGAAATCCCACTTGAGTTTTCTATAATTTTATTTAGACACTTTAGGGGTATTTAAAAGATTTAAAACTTGGGAAGTTGTTAAATAATTGTTTAACAACGGTTATTTTTTTACTAAATTTATTCTTGGCAAATCTTGAAGATATTGCGGGGTAATTGTTCCAGTGGGAGTGTCGGGAGAGGGGGGTACACTAAATCTCAATAAAAGAAAAGATTTATCCTATAATATAAACAAAGGTTAAATCATATCACATAGTTGCACTCAATAAATAGATCAAGGATCTAAGGAGGGTTGTTATAGTATAACTGTAGAGCAAATTATAATCTGCAGTTATTTATTTCCTGTTCGATTTAAGCATTTAGAAACGCATATAGCGAATGTACCTACATTCACCGATTTGTGCGTGAGTAGAGCTTGAGGCTATCCACCAGGGGCGAGTAAGTCCTAAAGTGACTGCTCATATATTGAAATGGTTATCAATGAATGTGTAAGGACATGGTTCTTATACATTAGTGAACTTGAGAATAACATGCCGATTAAGTGATCTACGATGTGAAATGTATGCTCACAATAATGAAAATCAAGTGTTTTGACTATAAAGGAATTTAAACTTCTTTGCTCAAGAGTGCATCGAGCTGAAATGGATGTTTATGATCGGAACATAAAAGATTATGGATGCAACCTGTGTTAGGGGCACATTTATCACTTCAACATGAAGGATGTAATAGTTTATCCATAAAAGGTAATACTTGACCAGTCGAAACTTGGTAAAGCTTAGGATAATGGTTAGTTGTGAGGAGATAATTTGTTTCATAAATGCTTTATGGTTTTAGAATTAGCTTTCGATAAATGTCTTATGTGACATAAAAGACCGATGCAATGAAGTAGATGAGTTGGGGTGACTCACTTGGCATTTAAGCCTAAGCCAACACACTTATCTATTATTAGCATTGTCTTGGAGGCAAAGCTATACTAGAATGCTATTTGGTAAGACAAGGCACAAGTGTTGTATTTCATTAATTCACTCTAACGTATGTGAATCAATCACCATGAAGGAACATGACAGTATATCCTATTCCAAAATGTTCATACATATATTTCTAAAGATTTATGAAATTTATTAGAAATCCCACTTGAGTTTTCTATAATTTTATTTAGACACTTTAGGGGTATTTAAAAGATTTAAAACTTGGGAAGTTGTTAAATAATTGTTTTCCAACGGTTATTTTTTTACTAAATTTATTCTTGGCAAATCTTGAAGATATTGCGGGGTAATTGTTCCAGTAGGAGTGTCGGGAGAGGGGGGTACACTAAATCTCAATAAAAGAAAAGATTTACCCTATAATATAAACAAAGGTTAAATCATATCACATAGTTGCACTCAATAAATAGATCAAGGATTTAAGGAGGGTGGTTATAGTATAACTGTAGAGCAAATTATAATCTGCAGTGATTTATTTCCTGTTCGATTTAAGCATTTAGAAACGCATATAGCGAATGTACCTACATTCACCGATTTGTGCGTGAGTAGAGCTTGAGGCTATCCGCCAGGGGCGAGTAAGTCCTAAAGTGACTGCTCATATATTGAAATGGTTATCAATGAATGGGTAAGGACATGGTTCTTATACATTAGTGAACTTGAGAATAACATGCCGATTAAGTGATCTACGATGTGAAATGTATGCTCACAATAATGAAAATCCAAGTGTTTTGACTATAAAGGAATTTAAACATCTTCGCTCAAGAGTGCATCGAGCTGAAATGGATGTTTATGTTCGGAACATAAAAGATTATGGATGCAACCTGTGTTAGGGGCACATTTATCACTTCAACATGAAGGATGTAATAGTTTATCCATAAAAGGTAATACTTGACCAGTCGAAACTTGGTAAAGCTTAGGATAATGGTTAGTTGTGAGGAGATAATTTGTTTCATAAATGCTTTATGGTTTTAGAATTAGCTTTCGATAAATGTCTTATGTGACATAAAAAGACCGATGCAATGAAGTAGATGAGTTGACTAGATCACCTTGGGGTGACTCACTTGGCATTTAAGCCTAAGCCAACACACTTATCTATTATTAGCATTGTCTTGGAGGCAAAGCTATACTAGAATGCTATTTGGTAAGACAAGGCACAAGTGTTGTATTTCATTAATTCACTCTAACGTATGTGAATCAATCACCATGAAGGAACATGACAGTATATCCTATTCCAAAATGTTCATACATGATTACGCAAAATATGGCTACTAATATCACATGAAACCGAAGCGTTGATTTGAATCAATTACTATATCGGTGAAGTGAAGAATCAGGTCACGGTAAGAAGGTTGTGTGTATTTGATAGGTCAGTTCTGGGAACCGTTTATGAGCGTTGAGTATCTATCGGAGCAATTCAGGGAACTGTATCGGAGCAATTCAGCTGATGAACCGTAAATTATGTAACTAAGAGTGTTGCGTAGAGATGAAATATGATATTACTTGATGTGGTTAGGAGCATGATGGCTGATGCCAATCTCCTGTGTTGTTTTGGGGAGATGCGCTATGGATAGCGACTTATGGTCTAAACCAATACCTTCAAGTTGGTTCAGTCGACACCTTATACGTTATGGACATGCGAAAGGGCTAGTGTTGGATCACTTGCGCCTTATGAGGATGTGTTGCCTACATACATATTACTTCTCGTTGGTATGAGAAGTTATTCCTTGGAGAAGAGAAGTGTATTTTTTATACGCTACTCTGAGCACTCTAAGGATATATATTTCTAGCTGTGCAGAATGATGGGACTGTCACTGAGATTGAGTCACGAGAAGTGGAATTCCTTGAGAAGGATTTCCCGTGGAAGAGGTCAACTGTCAAGATTTGGGACTGTGCGAGATTGAGGGAACCACTAATCAGCTAGCGATGGAAGATGAATCGGTTTCTCTACCGACTGAAGACAGTTGGGAGTGAGATACCGATAACTGACTCGGAGACATTTATAGAATCTCATCGCCCCATGAACAAGTATCCTGTCATTCCTCGCTTCCTAAGATACCATTGTGAGAATATGACTCGGTCCGCGACGTAACTATACCGAGAGAACTCAATTCGATACAGTTACATTAAACATAAGTAATGCATGTAATATACAAAGACAATTAAATAAAGTAAACTTTATTTCATCAAACCAACATTTATTTCATAACAAAGTTTCATCAGCCAAGTTTTATTACATCACGAAAGAAAGACTGGAAATAAAAGTATGCCCTAAATAGGTAGGCGAATAAAGATGAACAAAGTAGATTAAATCCTAGTAGTAGGTTGAAAGGTGGGCGTAATCCTCGGCAGTAGCTTCGACCTCCGCCACGTCATCTCCGTTCTCTTCTCCTAGCTCAAACGAACATTTCGGGAGAAGAGAGAGAAACCTCCGTCAGCGAGCTAAACTCGAGTAAGATTCTCAAGAGGAGTTAAGTGCAATAAGGTAAAAGTATGCGTAGTAGTGTCACATTGTGCATGTAAAGGTGTGGGCAAAAATAGTGTCGTAATTAAATAAATCCAAGTGTGTAAGGTGTCGTTTACTAACTACAATCCGTATTTTAGCTTGTTTTAGTTTGATTACATAAGGGTACCAGTGTACTCAGGATTATTCCGTTAGTCCCAAGGAATAACAATAACAGGCAGGAGGTTAGCATTCCGTTTACGACCCGGAACCACGACAACATAAATAGGAGTGCTAGCATTCCGTTAAACCCCGGAACCACGGTGAACTGTAAAGAAATCCCGAGACCCTTCATACTGCTTTAACTCAAACTATCCCACCTGTGTCCTGAATTGTTCTAAGTTATGGGTTCGATTAAGTATTAGCACATGGATCCACTACACATGCAAACCAAGAAGATTCACTTTCTATATTGGGCCTTTTCAAATATCACCCTATGTCTAGGTCCGTGTGCCTAACCTTAACTGTCCAAGTATATAAGGTAAGTAAAGTTGATGTCATATCTGTTTATGGGAACCGTACCAAAGTGTAATAGGGTTGCAAGGTATAATTATACAATAGGGACGACATCCTTTTTAAGAAAGTATACTGTATTTTAGCGTAATAGGGTTTTATGAAAAATAATGGTATTTTAACGTTATAGGGTTTTAGGAAAAATATTGTTATTTTAGAGTAACACGGGAAGTATAATGGCGTGATAAGCATTCAAGAGCTATATTTGGTTATATGTCGTGGTAGGTTGTTACCACGACGTCCAAGGAGTAAAGTTCCGAGGTTAAAATCTAAATTATAGAAAGTTTCCTAACCAAGCAGCATATCAGTGTTTAAGAAATAAAGAAACCCTAACGGGGTTTTCTGTATATTAAACTATTCCTAGATTATCAAGAAAAGCATATAGAATCAAGTTCAAGAAATTTTGACGGGATCAAAAGGAGAAAAAGATAACCCGACCTCTTGACGAAAGTTTGAAGACACAAACCAACGACTCGAATCAAGTCGTTCTCCTACCTCGAATTTTTCTAGCACTCAATACCAACATCTTTGCGAAGAGCGTTGAAAGAAGACCGCACAAGAATTTTCCTGGATTTTCTTGAGCGCTAGAAAGGTGAGAAATCAATAGAATAGTGAGGGCTATTTATAGGCTTTTAAGGAAACCTTAACCCTAGATATACATGGCGGCCACGTCACGGACGATCTAGAGCCGTTAGATTGATCTCGTGGATGCACCAGATCTCGCCATGTCTCCGCCTCTAAGCCGCCTCCACGTGCGTTGCACGTAATTAGAGTGCCCCCACAAACAAGCAGCAAGCGGCTGCTGCTACTGTTGCCTCCGGTCAAGTCGGGCCGGGTCGGCCATTCTACGCCAGCTAGGTTCGGCTCAATTCATTTTTTGTTTCAAAATTCGAAGACATTTTCCAAAAACAGTTTTTAATTCAAAAAACTAATTAATAATAGATGAAAATATGGAAAAATTCTAGAAAATTTTAATTAAATATTTTCTTCATTTTGTAATAATTTTCTCTAAAAAAATTTCCTCTTTCCTTAAACATATTTTCATAAATCCCTTTTCCTTTCCAAAAATTTAAATCAAGTTCTTAAAAATTCCTAAAAATAGTATTAAATATAAAATAACCTTTCTCTAACTTTTTCATCAAAAGGAATACTAAAATAATTTAATGACACCAAGAAAAATTATAATAAGACTTTTTGTTAATATATCGAGAACGTACTCGTTACATATCCCTATGTTGTTTTGACATAAAGGGGGAGACGTTCATGGAAGCACTGCACGATATAGTGGAACCCAAGTCATACGAGGACAATATTTTAGGACTTGCAGTGGAAGAGTGCGAGGCAGCAATGGAGGAGCTTGGGTCGATGAGGAAGAATCAAGTCGGGGACTTGGTGGATCTTTCAACCGGACGCAAGACTATCAAGATCAAATGGGTTCTTAAAGTAAAGAAAATGGCAATTGGGATAATCGAGCGGTGCAAGGCATGCTTGGTGACAACAAGGTACACACAAAGGTGTGGGGTGGACTATAAGGGAGACATTTTTTCTGGTGGTGAAAATTGTCTCTACATGCTTTATATTGGCGTTAATAACGCAGATGGATCTTGAACTAGTCTAGATGGGCGTCTAGTCTAGCTAGTAAGAAGTTCGAGATCTAGTTGTATGTCAACATCATATGTTTCCAGGCAACAACATGGAGATCATACATGCCACTCGGAGTTGGCAGCCCTCCTTTCTGAGATGGAGGACATGAAAAATGCCCGTTTTTACGCTTGGAATTAAGATTACGAGGGATTGTTCTAAAAGGATCCTAGTTTTTGTCTTAGAAGACTTGCATTAAGGGAGTCTTGGAACAATTTGGTATGAAGGATTGTGAACCCATTAAGACTCCGATTATGAAGAATCATGCGTTAAATCAAAATCGATCCCAAGATTGAGGCAAAAAAGAAGAAAGAAACAAATGTAGGACCTGTGAGACTGATGCCCATATGTCAGCCCAAACTTAGGGTTGCACGTTGGTAAAAAAGGATATTATGGTATTTGAGTGGGACAACCCATTATACCTTGTGCTTTGGTGAATCAGACACTTGATTGCGAGATTTTTGTTATAGATGCTGATTGGGCCGTCAATCTGGATGAAGGAGTATCCACGTTGGGTTATGCCGTCTTATTCAATAGCAGGGCTGTTACATGCAGTAAGAAGCAAGAGGGCATTCCCTTTCCACCGTGGAGGCGGAATACGTGGTAGCCCGTGCAACAACACAAGAGACAGTCTAGTTGCACAGATTCTTGGAGAGCCTGCGGGTTGTGTCGCATGCAGAGGGTAGTGTGATCCTCCATTGTGACAGCGTATGACCGTACCCAAAGAATTTAAGGTACCACAGAAGGTCGAAGCACATAAAGATCTAATATCATTTCATAAAGTAACGAGAAAAGGATGTGGTCATGCTGCATCATGTCCTCAAAAATCGGATGATCGGGGGTCACTGACTGAAGGGAATGGCTGAAGAACCATTAGTGCAGCACACTGAAGCCTTAGGGCTATGTCCTTGGTGACATTTGTTTGTTTTACACCTTTTGCTTCCTTTTTCTCGTATAGTTATTTTGACATTATTATGGATGGCGACTTAATAAACATTTTTTAAAAATTGATGATCAGTTGTTTTATCATAATAATTGGGATACAAATGTTCATATATTGTTTGACTATTTGGCATGGAGTATATACTTATACATGTACAGGGTGGGTACATAAGGTGTACATGGTACACAGTGTATATGATACACAAGATGCACAGGGTGCATGAGATGCGCAGGGTGCATGTCCATCAAAGTTATGTTAGCAGGTAGGAACTCTCACTCATACGAGAGATTCCGTTCTATGTTGCGGCAGCATGAAAAGGTGAGACCGAGTGTCGTTAGTCAATTGCTTGAGCAACGATCACACTGTCATGTTACTGGGTGCGGCGACAGCGGGAGCACTGAATAAGTCACCCTGACTAGGTTAGGATGAGGTTGTGGCGTATTTCATACGCCGAGCAGCCGAAGTGGTACACCCACGACCACTTTCCCTGTTTACTAATAGTCGAACTAGGGGTCTGACTTAGCACATGGGGTGCAGGCTTGTCGAGAGATCCTCGACATATCGCGGGGTGGTATGGCCGGACAAGTCAATCACGAGATATTATGACGGGTCCATACGTTATAATTTTAAGGAAGTACGCTTTCAAGGAGAGAACTTGTACTGTAACACATTGCCATACAACGTGTTGAGACCGTGTATGTAAGGAGATTGGAAGGGATAGATCCATCTACCTCACAGAGTGAGCCCTTATTGACGACCACATGAATGGTGGATAGTCACAGTACTTTTAGCGACACTGGGTTGTTTGGATAAGTTTGTTATGAGTGTCTGCTACTTTGGTTGTTGTTTCCTGCTGCGATGAGACTACCACACATACGGGGCAATGCTAGGAAAGCGGGTGAATAACTGACCTGACTAATTAGAGCCGAAGGAAGATCTGATGGTATGTCTTTTGATTACATCGTATGGCCAACTCTTATTAATGTAAAGGCATGGTTTAAGAGTGCGATGAATCAAGGGTTACCTATGTTCAAGTATGCTTTAGAGGGATCGAAGGTACTCGAGCAAACACGACTGATTCAGATGTGGGGATGTGGCGTACGCGATTTCGCGAACTTAATATTTTTAGTTTATGTTTATTCTTAAGGAGATCTTTGAGTCGATCTTAACGGATCTGGCTGCAAGGCTACCCACTTACAGTTTTTTAACGGTCCACGCCGTGCTCAGGTGTATGGGAAGAGATGAGGTGAAGAATGAGATTCTCAAGAAGGCATCGACTTAGGAAGTCAGTGGCTCATGGAGCTATGGAGGGCACCCACTCATTTGTACAAGTGAGTATGATGGACATGGGGCGACCCGTCCATACTCACCCAAATGAGTAGGCGGATAGGTCGGTTATGTTTAGTCATTATCCAACCCAACCCAAAGCCTTTACTTAGGTGTAAGGCTTCCTCTATTATAAATATCTAGTTGATTCTATGATTTGATAACAATGATGGAGAATCCTTTAAATCTAGGGTTTAGAGCTGTCATATCTTCTTCCGAGTCTTTTCAAAAGTTTGTCGCAGGGTGATGAATGGGAGCTTCTTGCTTTAGAAGTGTGGTCGCTCTCTAGCTGTTGCTATAGAGGAAGACGCAAAAGGACGTGACGTGAGGTAGGGCTAAAGCAATTGAGATAACTTTATATTATTTGCTTCTGCTTATTCATCTGATCTCGTCTAGAGACGATCCAATGTATTTACCTTAATCGCATGATCCTCCTAAATTTGTAACAAATCACACGCGCGTGCGCACACATATCCAACAAAGAATACATGAATCAATAAACATCATTTGACTAATCACAATAATTAAGATAGGTAGTCAATTGCCACGCATTGAAGCAATGATGAGGCAACAAGGAAATCGAGGGCGAGGAATCTGATCGAAAACTCGAAAGTGAGTATCCTGGAAAGCTTGTTCACAAGAAAGAGTGGGAGAGACCGAGAAAGGATTGGAAAATTAAGGAATTTACCAATTTGGAATTAAAATGAATCTAGATCTTATATTGTTATAAGACTTGAAATATATAGACATGACCTAAAAACTTCAAACCCGACCCATTTACTGAATTGATTCGAATCGTGAATCGTAAAAATTGTATCAAATCTTATGATACAAATCTTGAATCGTAAGATTCGATAGTAATCTGATACAACCTTGCGATCTGTATCGAGCTTGTTCGAATCGTAAGATTCAAATCATTCAAATCATGAATCGTGAAATTTTAACAACTATTACACACACATTTATATCACACATACATACCTATATGTGTGTGTACGCACGGGCGTAAACACGAACTATATAGTACCACTAGAGGAATTTCCTACTGTGGTGGAATACATGGCAAAATCTATTCACTCATGTTTTTTTTCTTTTTCCCATGCTAATCATAAAGCTTTTTGAATTTGCAACACAAAACTACACAGATCAATGGATAATATGTAGTTACCTGTCATGAAACCGTAGGAAATTTTTCAGCGTCACTTTATGCTTTGTTCTCTCTCTCTCTCTCTCTCTCTATAGAGAGATGCGGAGTATACATTGCCGCTGTAGGAATTTCCTATAGTGACGGGACACATGGTAATATACTATGCATAGCTTCATCCCACTTTACCTTTTTTTCCATCAAATGCAACTAATGCTTGTAGTTGCAAGATGGACATGCACATGGATCAATGGATGGTTTTGTGCCATGTTATCAACCAATGTAGGAAATTCCTACAGTGACACTTCATACTCCGCTCTCTCTCTCTCTCTCTCTATATATATATATATATAGAGTATAATGGAGGAAAGAGGCCATAGGAGGGAATTTCCTCCTATGGCGTCGAAAAAACACACCCTTCATCGTGTTTTCCGGCGATCGGAATGTATCATCTTCATCGTTATCATCTAAGATGTGGGTACACCAAATTTCATGTGATTCTACAACTTTTTCACCGTTGATTTAGCAATGTAAAAAGTTCTATTGTCGGTAAACCATTAATTTTGAATCCACTAATTCAACGGTGAAAAAGTTGTAGAATCACATGAAATTTGGTGTACCCATATCTTAGATGATAACGATGAAGATGATGCATTCCGATCGTCGAAAAACACGATGGAGGGTGTGTTTTTTCGACGCCATAGGAGTAAATTCCCTCCTATGGCATCTTTCCTCCATTATTCTCTCATATATATATAATGCATCTTAAAGTACTTTTTATATTTTTTTTGAAACAAAACATGATTTATAATCACTTCACATAATTTCTTTCATTTTATAGTTGAACATAAGCAACACAAAATTAAGGAGGGACGTTGAAATTAAGAGTAGGCTGAGACCATTTCTTTACAGCAATGATGAATGCTTTGAGCACTTGAGAACTATTTGAATGAAAAAGGGTACCTACGATATGATTTAATAAGGTCTTGAGAACAGGCATAGATATAAAATAATATACTTATGGAAAACAAGACTAAAACTTAATATTTAGACTTGTGACAAGAAAAAATACCTATATTCAATCAGAAAAGGAAATATGGATTTCACTTCAGTTATTTAGTATTGATGAACTTATATTGTATAAAATGTCATGTTTTTGTAGGTTTGAAATATGGCATCCTCTTATAATCGATTTGTTGTAGCCTTATAAAAATACTGTGAATAAACATGACTTCTAGCTTCTCAATATACGTAAGCGTTTTGTTAGGGATGTCGATCCCTCAAACCCATCAAACACAACATATTATTGGATTGTCGTTTATCCCTTTGTGCACCAAGAATGGTTGATTGGATTGCGTGGAGTCTGATTTGGAGTCCGGCTTCTTTACCAAGGCTATCTATTGGTGTGCTATACCATTAATGATCGGTAGTGTCAGGGTTATTCTTGTTGCACTATATATTTCAAGAGAACAAGATAGGGAGAAGAAATATAAGAGAGAGATCTGAGTTATGAGAGAGTGGAGTGTTTGTATGTTGTTTTTATAATAATATCCAATTTGAGACGGTTGCCCCGTGGATGTAGATTTGATATGGTCGAACCACAAAAATCTGCAGTGTTCTTTCTTCTTCTTGGTGTAATTTTGATTCTGCTATGTTGTGCGCGTGATGGGTTTGAAGGGATCCAAAGCCCAAAAGATAATTCTATCACCAAAGAAAGATAAAGCCAGATTTGAGAACATTTGGATTTCAGCTGGTTCTTTAATAATTGCCGTTTGTGCTTTAGGCCTTCAATTTTGATTCATAGTGGAACAAATTTGTTGAGAATATGAATTAACGAGGCATGGCATGAAAGTTAAGACTACTTATCCGGTCAACTCAGTTAGAAGGTTATTAAGAAGCATCTGTTCTACTCTTTGAGGTCCTTCTTCAGTCACCCATGCAATAACTTGGCACAATTACCTATTGATAACTCTTATTTTCTGTTGGACAAATTAACAATTGAACCATATATATATATATATATATATATATATATATATATATATATGAGAATAATGGAGGAAAGAGGTCATAGGAGGGAATTTCCTCCTATGGCGTCGAAAAAACACACCCTCCATCGTGTTTTCCGACGATCGGAATGCATCATCTTCATCGTTTGTGGATACACCAAATTTCATGTGATTCTACAACCTTTTCACCGTTGATTTAGCAATGTAAAAAGTTCTATTATCGGTAAACCGTTAATTTTGAACCCACTAATTCAATGGTGAAAAAGTTGTAGAATCACATGAAATTTGGTGTACCCATATCTTAGATGATAACGATGAAGATGATGCATTCCGATCGTCGGAAAACACGATGGAGGGTGTGTTTTTTCGACGCCATAGGAGGAAATTCCCTCCTATGACATCTTCCTCCATTATTCTCCCTCTCTCTATATATATAGGGGAGCGATCCATTGCAAACCGGTCTGCGTTTTTTAAAAACGAGAACTCCCGATCTACGGCATATTTTAACGATCCGATCCGTTCAAGTTGTTCATCCTACCCTCAAATATATATGTATAAAAATCAAAGGATTTAAAGACCTTTAGCCTATGCATCGGATGACGTTTATGTTGCATTATCGAAAGTCGTTTATTTTTGCATCCATCGAATGCATAAGGTAGAGATCTTTAAATTCCTTGATTTTTCATACAAATATATTTGAGGGCCGGGTGATCAACTTGAATGGATCAGTTCGTTTAAATATGCCATAGACAGAGAGTTTCCGTTTTTAAAAAACACGGACCGGTTTGCAATGGATCACTCCCATATATATATATAATTTACAGGATAATAAACTAAAGTTCAGAAATTTTGTTGGTTTGTGAAGCCCTTGACCTAGGCACGAATATCCCGCTCTCTTTAAAGCTATTTGTGCTTCTGTGATAAGAAGATAGTGGTTCTCTATCAATACAGCAGGTCTCGATATGTTACCTCTAAGATAAAATAGTCAACCAATGAATATCACCGTTTCGTTTTTCACACCTACATAAAGCAAAGAACAAGAGCTCTGGCCCACATCATTTCTTTACCTATTTTATGAATGAAATATTATTAAAATTCGAATCTGATATAAGATAGAAATATATGTATGTATAAAGGCTTAGATTGTAACATGTGTTGAGTAGAACAATGAGAAATGAAGAGAGCATAATGAGCTACGTAAAATGACAATTACTAGCCTTGCTAAAAAGCTAAGTGCTAGTAACATCCATGGAACTAATAAATCAATAAAATAACATACACTCTAGAGTCATAGTGGACCTTATCTTGAACTGACCAATGATCGCTTATAGAAAATGTAATGTTGTCGTGCACATGGTATTCTAGGTGTTAAATCGAGCCCTTCAAGCCATCAGTCATGGACCTTACGGTATATGAAGCACCGACACGAGAAGGCGTCCGGACACGGACACAGATATGTGACATGGTAAATTTGTATAAAGGAGAACATGAGGACACAACTACACACACACACACACACATATATAAACAAACTATGAAATGAACACAAAATAATTTAAGGTTATATTTTTCATTATAGAAGTTTTCTTAAGCAGAAACAAATACATATATAAAACTTAAGATAAAACACAGAAAAATAAATTACTATAGTTTTACCATTTTTAATTGGAGTCAACTTTCATAGACCCAATTTCCTCATTTATATCAGTTTGAATCTTTACTCCTAGATCTGGTCCGACATGAATGATATTAATTTTTTTTGTATTCTTATATTCAAGGTATCAAAATAGTCCACACACATATACGTTCTTATTTTTCAACTCGTTACACTATGAAGAAGTGTCAGACACGTCTAATTTGAGTGGAACGGCATTAGTGTGTCGGACACGGTGTCTAACATAGTGTCCGAGTGTCCAACATATGTCGGACACGGACACAGTGAACAAATAGAAGTTTCGATGCTCTCTAGGTTACGGTCTTGCGATTGAGCCTTGTTTCATGAGTGTCTATCAGATAGGGGTGAAAGCTGGGTTGGGTTTGATCGAAACCCTGCCTCGCCTAACCCAATAGTTTTGGTTTCTTAGACATTTTATACCTGGTCAAACCCAATCGGACGGGTTGAAGATTGGATACAAAATTTTCGGGTCAGGTATGGGTGTAGTATAAAACCTGCCCCCGAACCCCTAGATCCGAACGAAATCCGCTTCCTATATCTGATCCGATTCCATATAGTTTTTAAATATTTGATCTAAATATTTTAATTTACTTATTGTTGTATGATATTTAGTTAGTGTAGTTTTTAATTGTAATCTATAAATCTTTCATATATAATTTATATAGTTTTGTCAGAGTATAAATTTTGTGAACTCACATCAAGTAGGTAATAAAATTTTTTATTATCATTTAAAATGGGCAAAGCTCGAAATCCCACAAAAATCCACCCGCCTAAACGTTCGTGAAGCCTGGATTTGCTGGTTCGGGTCACTATCTTGTAAACCCATCGGGTTCAAATAGGTTGTGTTTAAGGTTTTAAGGTTCTAATTTTTGGGTCGGGTATAAAAGTTGTCGAAACATGTCCAATCCGGTTTGGTTTTACCCCTAGTGTCATTTCAGGGAATTAACCTAATTCGCTTAAGAAAGCGGTCCCTTTTCTTAGACTTACATAGGTGAAATCCGTCAAGAGTGGCTCTGTAACTTTTTCTTATAAAGATTCGGATTTAATTAAGAATTTAAACTCAACCCATTATTTGGTACATGATAGGTTGACCTACACCATAAGGATGGACTTATGCATCCTAACGTAGACTTTATGATACGTTTGTCCTATTGAACTCGGGTCTCAAGATATTTATACCCGGGTTGGGTAAATTCATAGGCAGTTTAATTATAATTGGGCTTATATCCAATTTCCTTGTAATCCAAGCCATTATATCTAGCTATGGCTATAGTTTAATATATGCAAAATGATTGTTTAATCTTACATAAACATGTATAGTATAACATTAAGTATTAGCTCACAATATCATATCGATGAGTTTGGATTTACTGTTGTAAACGGTTTTGCACTTGCTATCACATATATTAAAATGGGTGGTATACATAATTTCCAAATTGAAATTCCACATAACAGTTTTAACAATCTAGTATTTTCATTAGGTGAGGGTGAAGCAATCAACTCTTCCTCTATATATGATATAACATTAAACTATCGATATGACAATGACAATGGCAAATATATTCTCATTCGACATTAAAATACCCCTCGAAAATGAGAATATATTTGATAAATTAGTTCATAAATATACATGAATATATTTCATGGCAAACGAATTAGTTTGTTGGTAATCAGAGTTTACATTAACACCCACAATTTTTCGACTTCAGAAGAAATATCATCTTCATACGGACAATATCTTAATTGATTCTATTTTAAGAATATAATGGAAGATTCTAAACAATCATTAAAATATGATCATTCAATATTTAGTCCATAAACACATACAAAGAGAAACTTGAGTTTCTGATTCACACTTCAAAACCTTTTGGTTTTATCATTAAATTCATTCTCAATATTAAGTAAGAAAAATTTCAAAACCATTACCTTTATGTTTAAACACAAACAATTAAGTTAAAAAAACCCTAACAAAAACATCAACATCCTACTCGAGTTAAAATTAGTTTTATATAAATTAATAACTTGAAATCTTTATAAACTCTTGGATCCATTTCCAAATAATTTTGTTTTGCCACAAATCTCGCTTTTCGTCAAATTTATTTTTTTAACGTTTGAAACGAGTTTTGAATGACTCATGTTTAAATTCCAAAAAACAAACTTCATATATTAATAGAAGAAATGAAGCCAACTTTATTTTTCACATAAAAAAATCAATTTATATACTTAGATTTCACAAGCAACTCATTTTTGGTTAATAAAATAATGGTCAAGTCTACTCAAATTTTAGCCTTGAAGAAAAAAGACATGAGATTTAATGAGTATAATATACAATTTAATTGTCAAAATTCTCAAACTAAAGTTCAATATACTTTCCATTCCTCAAAAGTTTTAATAAAAAAATAACCCAGTATGATTCTTTTTTGAAGAGTCATGTGAAGTATTGGTTCAAACCTAGCAAATTTGTCTAATAATTTGTCTAATAAAAAAATAACCCAGTATGATTCTTTTTCGAAGAGTCATGTGAAGTCATGTGAAGTATTGGTTCAAAACTTGCCTGCGATCATTTAAAACTCCACCAAATTTGTTTTGGGTATCATAGCCATAATTGGCTTTTCGGTAACGTAGACTTGAATAAAAGGACACGTTTCCAATTGCAACAGCAACAACTGAGTCTTTTATCCCAAGCATTTGGGGTAGGCTACATGAACCAACATGAGAATCACGCATGGTCCAGTACATGAATCCCCCGACTCCACTCACTCCTATCGAACAATATACTTTCATTGAGGCCTTTGGCAACCATATCTTTTTGTATCACCTCCATCAATGTTTTCTGCGGTCTTCCCTTCGCCCTTTTGACATTGTCTATATCGAGAGTATCCATTCGTCGAACCGGTGGTTCCATAGGTCTGCGTTGCACATGACCAAACCATCTTAATCGGTTTTCCCGCATTTTCTCCTCCACATGTACTACACCAACTTTTGCATGAATATCCTCATTTCACATCTTATCTTTTCTAGTGTTACCACACATCCAATGAAGCATGCGCATCTCCGCTAAGTGCATTTTCTGTGTATGATGCTTCTTAGGAGCCCAACAATCTGTACCGTATAATAAGGCATGCCGAATAGCGCTCCGATAAGACTTCTTTTTCAACCTTAACGGAAAGTTACAATCGTACAAAATCCTTATTGCACTCCATTTCAACCAACCAGCTTGGATCCTATGATTGACAACGCTATCGATCTTCCTATCCCTTTGGATGATGGAACCTAGATATCTAACTGATCGCTCGGTGATATCTATTGTCCATCCAGTGTTATACCACCGTGGTCTCGACTTCTCTGTTTGCTAAATTTGCAACAAATATGTGCTGTCTTGGACATGCTCAATTTGAACCCACAAGGTTCTATAACTCCAATTTAGCATTAACCCATGCTTTCGTATTAATTATTAGAACGAGATCATCAGCGAATAACATACACCAAGGTATCTCATCTTGGATGGTTTTAGTAAGCTCATCCATCACGATGGTAAACAGAAATGGACTTAATGCAGATCTTTGATGTAAGACAATTGTAATTGAAAAATCACTCGTAAGGCCGCTGCAAGTTCTGACATTTGCCACTACTCCAACGTACATGTCCTTGATTATGTCAATGTACTTGACTGGGATTCTCTTCTTTATCATTGTTCCCCATAATACCTCTCTAGGTACTTTGTTGTACGCTTTCTCTAAATTAATAAATATCATATGCAAATCTCTTCTCCTCTCGCGAAAATGCTTGACAAGTTGACGAAGCAAATGAATTGTCTCTGTCGTCGATCGTCTAGGCATGAACCCAAACTGGTTCTCTGTTATTTTAACATCCTTTCTTAGCCTGTGTTCAATCAGTCTCCCAAAACTTCATGGTGTGACATAAGTTTTATTCTACGGTTAGTTTGAGCAACTTTAAATGTTACCCTGGTTTTTGTAGATAGGTACAAGGGTATTTTTTCTCTATTCATTTGGTATTTTTTTAGTTTGCCAAATCTTATTAAACAGATCTGTCAGCCATTTAACTTTTATCTCTCCTAAGTATCTCCAAAGCTCGATAGGAATCCCGTCTGGACTAACCGCTTTTCTTGATTTCATTCTCTTCAAAACCTCTTTAATCTCGGGTATTCTTATTTTACGTATGAAATCACGGTTTATATCTTGAGATTGAATGACAAGTCCATCCAAATTCTTAGTAAAACTTTCATTGAACAATTTGTCAAAATAATCTCCATATTTGCTTGATATTCTCATCTTGAACTAAAACCTTCCGATCTTCACTTTTGACACACTTCACAGCACATAAGTCTCTGGTCTTCCATTCCCGCATCCGAGCAATCATGTATATATCATTTTCAGCATTCTTAGTGTCCAACTTCTCGTGCATCTCTTTATAGACCTTAGTTTTAGCTTCCCGAACAGTTTTCTTAACTTTCTTTTTAGCCATTTTATACTTCTCAAATCTCTCCGCATCTCTGCTTTTCTTCAAATCTTTATAAGAACCCCTCGTGATTTTAATAGCTGCCTTTATTTCTTCGTTCCACCATTATGTGTCCTTAGATGGTAGAGCACCACCCCTCGACTCATCAAATATATCTTTAGCTACCCTCTTGATACAACTAGCTATCTTGTTCTATATTGTGTCTGAATTATCTTCAAACAATTAATCCGCATCTTGAACTACACGATCTATAAAATCTTTTTGGTTATCTTTCTTCAGTCGCCGTCACTTAATTTTAGGCTCTACCTTACGTCTAATTTTCCTTGGTTCTCTTCTAAATCGAAAATTTAGAACTAAAAGTTTATATTGAGTGGTTACACTCTCACCTGACACTAACTTACAGTCGATACAACAACCTCTATCTATCCTTCTCGTCAGAAAAAAGTCTATTTGACTTGCACTCGATCCGCTCCTAAAGGTGATAAGGTAAGACTCTCATTTTCTAAACCAAACGTTTGTTAAGATCAAGTCATATGACAAGGCAAAATTTAGAATCGAGCTACCTGCTTTATTCTTTTGTCCAAAACCAAAACCTCCATGGATAGTATCAAACCCACTACGACTAGTACCTACATGTCCATTGAGATCACCATCAATAAATAACTTCTCTCCACTAGGTATCCTTTGCACCATCTCGTCTAAATCCTCTCAGAATAGACGCTTACTCGCGTCATCAAGAATTATCTGTGGTGCATAAGCATTAATAACATTAAGGATCTCCCCATCTAGAATAAGCTTAACTAGTAAAATCCTATCACCTTTTTTTCTAATCTCAACTATATCCTCAAGAAACCGTCTATTTATGATTACGTCTACCCCATTACGATTTTTATCTCTATCCGTATACCAAAACTTATAACCTCAAGCCTCTATGACTGTCCTTTTCATCTACCCACTTAGTTTCTTGTAAACACATAATCCTAACTCTCCTCCTAATCATCACCTCCACCAATTCTGTCAGTCTACCGGTAAGGGAACCTATATTCCAAGAAGTTAGACGGATTCTATGAAACCCTTGCTTATTTGTCACTACACCCGGGGTCCGACGCGCCGTTTCCGGACGACAACCTAGAAGCCTTTGCATATCTAACACTATATCCGGGATCCGATGCAGCGCATCACTGAGTAGGGGATGCCCCAACGATATTCTTACTATGGTTCATATCATAGAATGTCACAAAGTTTTACGTTGGTTGTCACAAGCCTACCACAACCCTCACTTTTTCTCATTCGGACTTGGGACCGGTAACGGTGGGTTTACGTTTCCAATTGCAGCAGTTGGAAAAATATCCTTATTTCTACATGCATAAAAATAAATTTTGGGATAGGATATACCAGGATGGTATGTTATTTTTTTTATATGGGTCAAGGAATTCCATGTCGTGTCCTTTTAGGAATTAACTGAGTATTATTAAAATATTAACTAATAAAAAATCCACTAAAAAAGTGTATCCTAAAAGAACTGTGTAGCTTTTCATGCGATTAGATTCTCTTGACTCGCTTTCTTTTCCACACATATTGACTTGGTTTTCCAAGATCAATTTCTTTTGAACCTCTTTGGTTTCATAACCTTCCAAATATAATGTACGAGACAATAAGCGTTATAATAATTAAAATTTTCATCTTTAAGAAAATCGTAAAACGGTATTGATAAAATATTTATTTTTTATTTTAATTTTCTATTATTAACATTCTTGAAGTGGATTGGCTAGTTTAGTCACCAACTTATCAACGAGTTGATTTTGCGAAAATGGTTATGTCGTCTACCGTTTACCTTAAAATTGTTAGAGAAGTCAACTAAAGGACCATGAAAATACATACTAAATTTACAAGATAATAGAATGAAGGTAAGAAATTTATGTGGTTGGTGAAGACGTTCATCGAGGCACGAATATCTCCTATTTGAAGGCAATTTGTGCTACCGCGGAAAGAAGATCTCTTTACCAAATCAGCGGATCTCGACATGTCTCCATGATTTAATAGCCGAAAAGCTTCACCGTTTCATTCCTCGATCTTGCACATTGCAAAGAGCAAGAGCTTTAGCCAACATTCTCTCAATTCATTTTATGAATAAAATATTATGAAGTTTTTTATTTGATATAAGATAGAAACATATAGGCATATTGGGAATTAGTTTATATGGTATGTTGAGTGAAATAACCAGAAATGAAGAAAGAACAATGGGTTAAATAAAATGACAATTATTAGCCTCCATTAAAGGCCAAAGGCTAGTAACATCCTTGACACCAATAAATGAATAAAATTGGTCCATTAAAGAGACCATGATGTCCTTAAGTAATTGCATATGCATTAAAACCTACTTAATTTGAACATTCATATATGTCACTATAAGGGTTTTGAAAGAAGAAAGAAGAAAGAGAGCGATTTTGGATGATCAAGTATAAGCTTCTAACCTTCTTTATATAGACTTGGTTATTCACACATCTCTCTAATTACATGTAACAAAATCATGCTTAGAATTTCCTAGAATACCGTAGCATATTATAACACACTCTTAAGCTACATCATACATATTATACATGCCCAGCTTGTCGCGAATGAAATTTATTCTAGTCCTTTCTTGATGATTTAGTAAAAAGATCTGCTAATTGATTCGTAGATTTTACATAGTATATGTCAATAGTTCCATCTTCTACTTTATCTCGAACAAAGTGACTATCAACTTTAATGTGTTGTCGTATCATGGAATACTGGTTTTTGGAGCATTGTAAATTGCAACCTTGATGTCACAGTAAAGTGTAACGGAAGTATGCTAAAAGCCAAGCTTCCAAGCAGAAAGTTAATCCAAACCAATTCCTAAGTGGTTTATCCATGGCCCTGTATTCTGATTCTGCACTAGAGTGAGATACAACACTTTGCTTCTTGTTTTTCTAGGATATCAAGTTGCCATTAACATAATATCTTGTAGTGGATTTATGATCAAAAGATCTTGCCCGGTTACCATCCATGTGTCCTGCTACTCGAGAGTGTCTGTAGTCTGAATACAACAGACCTTTACCTGGAGCACTCTTCAAATATCGTAATATATGAACGACTGCATAACTTTAGGGTCGGCCATAGACTGTTGTGCCCCGATCTCTATCTCTTGGCGTGATGAACTACGAAGGGATCACACAAGCCGATCGCGAACAAGCGGTACGGCGCAACAGAAACCAACATAAAATAGTGTGCAAACGAAGACGATGAGAAAGACTATCTGACGGCTATCGTAACACATCACAAACAAATAGAAAAACACACCAAACAACCAAGAACACAACGATATACTCAGGTTCCGTGCAAACTCGCTCCTAATCCTGCCTTCGCGACGAGAACTTCTATTAGAGTAAGGATTACACGAGATACACTCAAAACCCCACAAGCCCAATACAATAACTCTCCGAATCTCTCCACAAAACCTCTCCTTTATCCTTCAAACCTTCTCTTTTGATGGCCGTTCTCTCTCTAAATAGATACAATATTTGGCACAATACAAAACCCTAATAAAACTATTGCTATATATAGTCTAGGGGAAACTTGGAGAAGAATTAAACAAAATGGTTATCAAAATAGTCCCATACCCGACCCAAACCTATGCCTGCACCCGCTTCCGCTCGCCACGACGTGCGTGTCGATATCATGCTGCCATGTCGGCATCTCCTGCAAGTGGATCCAATCGGAGTGCGCCACGTGTCCACTTCCTCACCTGCATCGTGCCCGTGAGAAGCTTCTCGCGCTTGATCATGAGCTCTAGGTCCTCGCATGCAGTGCGCGACCTGCATCCTAGGCTCCAGCTATTGGGTTTCTCTTTGGCCTGCTCTTCAAGGCTTGCACTTCGGCTCGAATTTGCTATCAAAGTCAACAATCTCCATCTTGATGCAAACTCATCATAATCTCATCACTTGCTCAATCCTTGAAGCTCTGTTCTTATCGCGGTTTTTCGCTCATCAATCAATTAGGCAAAATCAAGTCCGAGCACTGCTTGAGCTCGACATTCGGAACCACCACCGTAATTGCAACTGCCGGATCCTCTGGGGTACCTAACTTCGTAAGAGACATTACCTCCTTCTCAGCCTCTAAGAAGAACACGCTCACCTCTTCTAGAAGACCCAATATGAACAACTTCCGTAAATACATGGTCCTCATAACTGCATCCAAGACGATTTACAATCCTGCCCCTGTTGTTGACTGCGCGATACCGAGCTGAAGCGTCGATATCTTTGGCACTGTATTTCTGCCTAACATATAACCCGTCATCAACCTCCATCTGCCTTTATCATGATGATCCCATCAACACTTCCTCCGCTGAATGACGAGCCGAACCCATTGTTATTTCTCAAGAATCTCAGGATCCATAGGTGCTCCATTTTCCCATTGAGGCGAACCTAAACTTGTGCTCCAGAGATAGTTGTCCATACATTGATAAAGGATGTATGGATTCTCGAGAAGAGGAGCCGCGGTGGTCTCTCGAGAAGAGAGGAGCCGCGGTGGTCCCCCCGGACCGTCCGGATCTTATGAGTGAATAGAAAGTTAGATCTACATTGGATTTCACCTGAAACGCCCCATTTATCCTCTTGAGGAGAAGTTTGGTTTCAAACTCTGATTCGATCAGGAGTACGCCATGCTAACATGCCTTGGATGATCCACACCTCTGGGTCAGACGCTGATGAGCACATTGAACTATCCATGTGGTTGAGAGCTTTCACAGTCCAGGCATAACAACGCAATTATTAGGGGCACACTTTACCACTTAGCTATTCGGCCTGTATTATTATATGGTACAGAATGTTGGGCTTCTAAGAAGTATCATACACAGAAGATGCACGTAGCGGAGATGCGCATACTTCGTTGGATGTGTGGTAACAATAGAAAAGATAAGATGCGAAATGAGGATATTCGTGTAAAAGTTGGTATAACACCTGTGGAGGAGAAGATGCGGGGAAACCGACTAAGATAGTTTGGTCATGTGCGATGTAGACCTATGGAAGTACCGGTTCGACGAATGGATACTCTCGATATAGACAATGTCAAAAGGGCGAAAGAGAGACTGACGAAAATATGGATGGAGCTGATACAAAAAGATATGGTTTCCAAAGGCCTTAACAAAAGTATGTTGTTCGATAGGAGTGAGTGGAGGCAGATGATTCATGTGCTGGACCGGTGTGATTCTTATGTTAGTTCATGTAGCCTACACCATATGCTTGGGATAAAAGGCCCAGTTGTTGTTGCTCTACCACTTAGCTAATAACAATTCGTGTGGGCCCCCAGTGGGAGGCCTGCTATGCCAAAAGCGAGAGAAAACTCATCCTTCTCCTTCCTTCTTACGCCCATGATCCACTCCATAGCCTGCCAATGCTCTTTGCTCGGAATAGTCCAGTATTTGTTGATTACTCCAACTAGTCGTGTGCACACCACACCGATCTATGCATTCGCATATGGCACTATAGACACAATCTTTGTCTGCATCTGGCCCTGGTAATAAATATCGATGAGAGCCAAGTGCGCCTCTAGAGAAGACACGGGATGAGTCTCCTCCATCCTATACCAAGCGAGAACCTGCTCGATACATTGTTGCAACCGACGCAACTCTTTATTCGTGACACTCTTCATGTCATGAATCAAACATGCAGACTTTCAGTCGAACTCTTGATCCTCTTGCCTTGAGACTCATCCCTAGCCACTCCTGTGCGTCGAACTGTCCTCTGTCTCTGCACCTCTGATTGTACTGGACTTTTCACCTGAATCGGAGTTCCGAGCATCTCATCTTTAAATGAAACCTAGATTGGAACTTCGAACTCTACCTTGCTCGGTGGAACAACTGTTCTCGGTTCACCGTCTATCCGAGTTTGTACTCTTCGAAGTATCGCAGACTCAAGACTGTCACTCGGTTGATTACTCCACCCTGAGTCTCAGGACCCTACGACTTATACCCTCTGGCTCCGCCTCCAAGGCCGACAAAAGAATATCTCTCGTTCCTCGGCTCCTCGGTGCACCCAACAACACGTTGCCTTGAGTAATCTCTAGCCTCTCCAGTCCATAACATCTCGAGAATTTTTATATCTACCGCCGTCGATGGTGACTGATCGATGACGTACACGACAGCAGATAGGGCTCCACCCCGAAACTCATTTGGAAAAAAACAGCTGTAAGCCATAAGGTTCTGTTCTCTGTAATGCCATCTGACCAAGGATCTCCTAACGTGGTGTATGCACGATCTTCTCCGGCCAACACAATCCTATGTACTCCTACGAACCCAACCCTCCGCCAAAATCGGACCGGAAAACCTTTACGCATTTCCCGAGCTGCAAATCCAACATGACCGTTCTGATTTTTAAAAAATTCTCGGCCTTGGGTTTGAGAACGCACTCCCACAACTTTCTTGAGAAGTCATCATTTTAGGAAACATAATGGTTCCACCTCGAGATTGAACCGATGCTGGAACCACCTGTATCTTCTTCCCCTGAACACAGTCCTCACGAAAATCTGTCATGCTGAACTCTCTACCATCAAGCAACTGCCTTTTCCGAGGCACCTCCGAACTCGTCCGATAATATGACCCAATCGTGGACGCCATATTATGACTGAGTCTAAACTGTCTCAACTGGTAGAACATTCAGCAACATATACGATCGTCTGTCCCTGAAGAAAAAATAGATTCTCCACCTTTGCTTTCATGACAATAAGTGCACCCTTGAAAATTCTCAATGAATCTTTATCGGCTACACACTTGTAGCCGATCCCGTCCAAAGCCCCTAAAGAGACCAAGCTCCTCCTCAGATCTGGCACATGCTTGATATCTGTTAACGTTCGAACTAGCATATCATGCATGCGAATCCGGACTGTGCCCATTCCAACAACTTTGCTCAACACATTATTTCCCATGAAGACCGAGCCTCCAACAACCGAACGATTCGTAGCAAACTAACTCAAAACTAACTCCGATACGAAGCCACATAGAACGAACTCTCCGGATCCACTATCCAAGAATCATGTGCGTCCGAAGTCGCAGTTACTGATAGAACTGAACCATCACTGCCCTCGTCTGAATCCTTCTCTGCGATTGCAGTGCTGGAAGAAATATGCTTGTGTTTCTCTTTTAGCTACAGACAATCCATCTTCCAATTTCCTCTCTCCTTGCAATATCTGCACTTGTCATTCACTCGGCTTCTTGACTCCTTGGAACCACTATGTGGCCGCTTCACCAAGCGGCTTCTAGCGAACATCGCGTCGCCCGAACTTCCTGTCACCGACCACCTTTTCCTTCAATGCTTCACTATGCAAACCTGTCTTGACATCTTCCAAAGATAACTTGTCTCGGCTATACACCATAGATTTGACAAACTGGCCGAACTCGGTGGTCAAAGAGCACAATAAGACCATCGTCGATCTTCACCTGCACATTTCACAAGTCCATCACAATCTTATTGAGCTCGTCGACATGGTCTTTGATGGAAGTATCTTCATCCTTAAGGTGTACAACCTATACTTGAGATAAAGACTATTCGTGAGACTTCTTATTGTAAAGAGACCCCAACTTATTCCAAATAGCTGCTGCTGTAGGCTCATGCTCGATCTCGCAAAGCATCTCGTTGTCTAATTAAAGGTGCAACAAACTGTGGTCTTGTTTTCCATAGCCTTCAACTCTATATCCGTGGTCCCCACCAGGATCTTATCTCTCGCGAAAACTATTTTGTGAATGCTCTGTTGCTTCAAAACGACAGCCATTTTCAACTTCCATAAACTGAAGTTATGGCTCGTAGTCGTCATCTTCCCAAGATCTCCGAATCACCGAGTCTGATATTTTGATACCACTTTTTGTATCCCGATCTTTTCTACCTCAGCGTGATGAATCATGAACGGATCACACAAACCGATTGCAAATAAGTTGTACGGTGCAGTGGAAAACTACATAAAATTGCGTGCAAACAAAAACGATGAAAAAGACTATCTGACGGCTATCGCAACACTCCACAAACAAATAGAAAAGCACACAAACAATCAAGAACACAACGAAATATCTAGGTTCGATGCAAACACGCACTTAATTCTACCTCACGACGAGAACTTTTACTATAATAAGGATTACATGAGATACGCCCAAAACCCCACAAACCCAATACAATAACTCTCTGAATCTCTCCACAAAAGCTCTCCTTTCTCCCTCAAACCCTCTCTTTTGATGGCTGCCCTCCCTCTAAATAGATACAATATCCGGCATTATACAAAACCCTAGCAAAACTATTGCTATATATATTCTAGTGAAACTTGGGGAAGAATTAAACAAAACGGATATCAAAATAGCCTTGAAACACGACCTGAACCCGTGCCGCACCCACTGGCTACGACGTGTGTGCCAATCGCATGCCATCACGTCAACATCTCCTGCGAGCGGATCCAACATGCTCGAGATTTCCGCACCTGCTTGATCACGAGCTCGAGATCTCCACGTGCAGTGCACATGCCTGCATCCTGGTTTCCTACTGTTGGGCGTCTCTTGGGCCTGGGCTTCTCTTGGGCTTGTACTTGGGCCCGAATTTGCCATCCAAATCAACATGTATTGGCTTACAACACTCACTAGATAAGCAATATTTGATCGAACACCTATGAGGTAGTTTAGCTTGCCAACTACTCTTTATGCATGGGATTTTCCAACTGATCATGTTGTCTAGGAAGCAGTTTAGTATTAATATCCATAGGAATCCCTATGTGCTTACATCTTAACATCCCAAACTCAGATAACTTACCAATAAGATACTTTCACCAAGAGACATAGATGCCTTTTCTCGATCGAATAACTTCAATGCCCAAGAAATATCGGAGGCTTACAAGGTTCTTTGTTTGAAATGGAGTCTGGATGCGGAGTTTCAACTTTGTGATATTGATGCTATCATCACCCGTGATCACTATATCGTTAACGTACATCGCCAACAAAATATGTAAGCCTTGATGAGAGCAATAAATGACTTTAAGATCATGAGCACATCGACTAAGGCCAAATAAAGTGAATACTGCTGTAAATCTGCCGAATTAAGTTTGAAAAGATTGCGTCAAGCCATACAATAATTTCTTAAGGCGACATAGTCCAGACTTCCCTTTAGCAATAAGTCTAGACGGTTGCCTCATATAGACTTCACATTCTTCACATCAAGATAATATAAAGGCCAATGATGAATAGTTGTTAGAGACAAAAGCAAGCAATCCGAGGTCATTTTGGTCGTAGGAGAAAAGGTCTCCTAATAGTGAATCCCAGAAGTCCATGAATATCCCTTAGATATGAAACAATCTTTCAGGCATTCAAGTCTTAGTCTTCTGAAAAGTTCTCATTGAACAATTTGTGAGAATAATTTTTCCATCTTTTCTTGATATCCTCATCCTGAACTAAAATCTTCTTATCTTCATTTTTGACACATTTCATCGCACATAAGTCTCTGGTTTTCCTTTCACTCATTCGAGCAATTTTTTATCTATCATTTTCAGCCTTCTTGGTGTCTCCAACTTCTCGTACATCTTTTTGTAGATTTTAGATTTAGCTTCCCAAATAGGTTTTTAAATTTCCCTTTTAGCTATTTTATACTTTTCAAGTCTCACTACATCTCTGTGAAGTTTTATACTCGTCATGAAGGCATAAAAAATGAATAATATTAAGTTTTACCCCATAAATTTCAAGATCCATATTTTATTTTTGGCTTAATTCCTAAAAACTACCAAAATCTTAGTGGTTGTGGCAAGTAACCACCAAATTCTTTGAAAATTACAGAAAACTACCAAATTGTATGGACATCTTTAAACTATCTTAAAGTAGTTTGGTAGTTTTTTGAATAGTTAGTGAACATGTTTTGATAGTTTATTGAACATTTACTGAACAAATTTGATAGTTTATTGAGCATTTGCTAAACAAGTTTGGCGTTTTGTGAATAATAATTTTACAAGTTTTCGTACGCTTGGTAGTTTCTTGTAATTTTCAAAAAATTTGGTAGTTACTTGTCATAGCCTCTTAGTTTTTGGTCGATTTTGTGAATTAAGCCTTTATTTTATTGCAAAGGATTTTAAACAGTGGGAATACATTTTCTTTATGCTGTCCAATCTTTATTGTCTCATCCCTTTTTGCTTAACCTTACTCCAACTTGCTGCAGGTTTGAGAAGCTTAAGGAGGATGGATTCACCTATGCTTTCATCCTGGAGGCTCTGGATATGATTCCATTAGTTTCATCTTAAAATTGAAGAAAAGGCTTACCCCTAATCATCAAGAATCTTTGCATTAATAATGAATTATGAAATACAGCCGTTCCTTTCAATTCAAATACCTTCATCGTTTCGACTTGCAGATGTAGGCCATTTACATGAATAATTACTTGCAAACAAAGAAGATGTGGTGATAATAATTTATTGCCTCTTTTTTTTATCAGCAACTTCATATTTTATTATTTACACATCCAAGAAAATGCCATATCTTTTACTTTTATTAGTTAGTTTATTGGACAATGAACTAAGTATAGACTAGTGTTATCTCTTCTGTTATGTTCTTATCAACCCCCATCTTTGAAATGAATTTTAAGTAAAGCATGTGATCAGTGAGCAATATAACTCGGTTGGTATGGTACTTCCTTAGAAGGGTATGTGTGTTGTGGGCTTGTATGTTATGTGGATGAAATGTGTGCTTAAAGAAAAGAAAAGTAAATCACGTGTGGCATTGTGTGGTTGGTTTGAAGTAAAGAAAAACAAATACAGTATGTGCATACAATATTTATTGCAAATAAGCAAGTTTCAGATACATGTTCTGTGTTGCTGGTATTGTAAAAAGTCACTTGGCCATTTAATTGACACATCTCTGCTTGTACAATCATAGTCACATAATTCGTGAATAATTCGGCGAATTCATGAATTATCTGTGAATTTTTGATTGGCTGATTAATTCTCCGATTTAATCGCCACTGGCGAACGCTTCGAATAATTCGTGAATAATTCAAATAAACAGCGAATAATTCATAAAAGTAGCGAATAATTCGTAATATCAAAACCCATCGTTTCATATATTAATTTCTTGTTCGAAATCTTTTCCGAATACTTGCCGAATCTTTTTGGGATACCTACCGATTTTTTCCGAATAGTTTCACGAATCCGAATTTTCGACCTCGCCGAATAATTTCCGAACGGCGAATTTATGACTATGACAACAACGACTAATATAACATCAACTCATGGGAAGGTGTCCTCTTCAGTTTCAAGAAAAAAAATCATAAAAATAATAGAACTTCTAGTTCTTTATTCTTGCATGATGTCCTCTCTCTCTCCCCTCCTGTTTGAAGGAAAAAAGTTGACAAGGCATTCCACTCAATAAAATAAATTAAAAATAAAATATTTACAAGACAAAACATGTGTGCATTGAGATAAACCATAAGTATTTGAATTAATATCTTATGATCTTATTTATAGAAGAAAAATATATTTAGTATCCTTCACACAATTGCAACCACAAGATATAAGTTTTACACCACATAGTAAGAAAATTCTCGATATGTCATATAAACTTACAGAAGCCAAAGAAAAGGCTACTATTATTTATATCAAATGTCGACGGCGGATTAAGCTCTTTCTTTACTTCTGCTCTTATCTAATAGACGTGTACTATTAATAATATTTCCATCAATAATGTCGCAAAAAGTAGCAATATCCATAATGACATCATTATCAAAATCATTAAGATATTTTAGTAGAGCAAGCTTCTGTAAAGCGTTTAGAACCCGATTTTTGCTTAGCATTCTTGAGGAAAGAGGAGGATTTGCATGAATGAAAGAAATTTTACTAAAAGCAATATTAGTAATTAATTATCTCTTATCGACCGTTTTCCTTATGCGAGACGGTTTGAATCCTGGAGGGATCAGAGGATCTCCTTCCGTGTCTAACTCATTCGAATAATAACTTTGCACAATTGAAATATAAGAGTAAACATGTTTAGATGCCAAGTGTGGCAATACAAATTTATCATTTTTCCCTTTAGAAAGCGGATAATTAACCTGAGAATTAACAGTATTGGTCGTTTGATTGTTGATATTAGAATCAGGAGCATCAAAAGCTTGATTGTTGGTATCGGAGACACTTGTATCAAAAGCTTGATTGTTGGTATCGGAGACACTTGTATCAAAAACTTGATTATTGGTAGCAGAGTACTTCACAATGCTCTGAAATTGCATTCACAGTAAGCGATTTAGGAGAATCATTTACAAATTGAGAAGTTATTAATGCCTCAGTATGAAATTTATTTAGGATCCATTCGTTGGTATTGACTGGCATGTTAGATACATTATTGCGAGTAGGCATAATGTTATCAACAATATTGAATGATTTGAGTGATAAATATATTATGCATAGATACAGGACCAACAGGAAATGGAGACATTTCTATCAAGTTGCCAGTGGGTTTCCATTCATACATCTTCTTAGCTTTTGGGATTCTTGATTGTTTTAGTGGTGGATCAGAATGGACTGCTCATCGATCTTGCACATTAGATCGATTTACCTTTCGCTCTTGCAATCTTTTTTGGAGTGACATTTTTTGCACAAGCGGTACAATATTTATAATTCTTCTCAAAAATGAATTTATGAGGGAATTAAACAACAGAGGACATACCAATCCAAATCTTTGAAGGTAATGATTTTTGTATATCTAGTTCTATACAAATACGAGCCTTGTCGGTGCGTGTGCAATGCAAAGTGTTGGCATCTATTCTAAGGAGTCTACCAAAAGGATTAACAATGGCTTTCAACATTTCTTGATGATAAAATTCGGAGGCAGACCAAGAAGGATCAACCATGCGGGCATAATAGATGGCTCTTGATCCACATTAAAAAAAGGCGGGCACTTGAAAAATTGAAATAGAAATCGGTTAATATATAAATAATCTCTCTCTCTATCATTAATTATACATTTCAAATAAAAAGCATGTCATACTTTTAAAAGTTGAAACCAAAAATCATACATAACGTCTTAATTTTATTATTTATGCATACCTCATGAACCCTTCATTTTTATTTTAACCAAAACCAGTATTTCTTTTACTAAAAATTTTGGATAAAAAAAGTATAGGCATCTTTACAAACCATAATTTGCACAAAATCTCTATTACAGTGCAAAAGTCAGTGGCTCCAATTTTGAAATTGATTTGAAAATTTGGCTATATAATTTACAAGAGAAATTCATTTAAAAATATAAAAATTCGAATCTCAATTTGTAACGCCAACCAACTCCATACATCTCTTTCATTAACCAACTCCACAAATCTCTCTCAATAACTAGCTTCATACAAATCTTTTTTTAATTGCACTTTATATAATGTGCATCGCATGTGCAAAACACCAGCATATACTTATATATATATACTATTATAACCACAAAACTTAAGGGTCTCCAAATTGATTTCAATTTCATAGACTAACGTAGTCTCAAATAGCACCACATCAGCAGTAAAAAAATTAAATGCAGAATTTCTTTAACAAATATCTACTATTATAACCACAAAACTTGAGGGTGCCTACATTGATTTCAATTTGATGGTCTAATGTAGTCTCAAATAACGCCACATCGGCAGTAAGAAAAATAAATGTAGAATTTTATTTAACAAATATTTAATAAATACAATCATCCACCGAATCAGTTAAAACTATACAATCATCTAACCCGTTCTTAAATAACATTTAGAATCATTTTGAAAACAAATTAACCATTTACACCTTGTGAGTTTTAATCTTCTCTAATTTTTTGAATTCAAATTAAAAAAAATTAAACATAATTTTTATTTGAATACGTGCATCGCACGTGCAAGATACTAGTATTTAATAAATACAATTATCAACTGAATCAGTTATAACTATACAATCATCTTTACTGATATTAACTAACTACTGGAATCATTGTGAATCATTTTGAAAACAAATTATCCACTCCCACCATGTAAGTTTTACAACAACAACAACAAATAAGTCTTTTGTCCCAAGAATATGGGGGTAGGCTATATGAACCAACATGGGAATCACGTCGGTTCGATCACATAAATCCTCCGCCTACACTTACTCTTATCGAACAATATACTTTCATTAATACCGTTGGCATCCATATCTTTTCGTATCGCCTCCAGCCATGTTTTCTTCGGTCTCCCTTTCGCTCTTTTGACTTGGCCTAAATCGAGAATATCCATTCGTCGAACCGGTGCTTCGTAGGTCTACGTCACATATGACCAAACCATCTTAAGCATTTTTCCCGCATCTTCTCCTCCACGGGTGCTACACCAACCTTGGCAAGAATATCCACATTTCGCACCTTATTCTTTCTAGTGTTACCATACATCCAACGAAGAGCATTTCCGCTACATGCATCTTTTGTGCATGATGTTTCTTAGGACCCCAGCATTCCGTACCATATAACACGGCAGGCCGAATAGGGCTTCGATAAAACCACCCTTTCAACCTTAACGGAAAGTTATAATCGCATAAAATCCCTGTTGCATTTCTTCATTTCATCCAGCCAGCATGAATCTTCTGGTTGACATTGTTATCGATCTCCCTATCCTTTTGGATGGTGGAACCTAGATATCTAAACTGAGCGCCCAGTGATATCTCTTTCCCATCGAGTGTTATTCCACTGTGATCTCAATTCTTTGTTTACTAAATTTGCATTGGATGTATGCTGTTTTGGACTTACTCAATTTAAATCCTCGAGATTTCAACGTTTGCCTCCACAACTCCAATTTGGCATTAACCCTACTGTCACGAACCGAAAGTA
The DNA here is from genome assembly GCA_030015575.1 of Agapanthus africanus. Classification (NCBI taxonomy): domain Eukaryota; kingdom Viridiplantae; phylum Streptophyta; class Magnoliopsida; order Asparagales; family Amaryllidaceae; genus Agapanthus; species Agapanthus africanus. The sequence continues at coordinate 501,533,621 of CM057345.1, forward strand.
GACATTACGTGATTTAAGTATCGGTCACGTTCCGTTTTCGGGCTGTGACACCTACTTTCGTCTCATTTACCAGAATAATATCATCAGCGAATAACATACACTAATGTACCGCATCCTGGATAGTTCTAGGAAGCTCATCCATCACTATGTCAAACAAGAATGGACTTAATGCTGATTTTTGATTCATGCCAATTGTGATCGGAATTGGCAGCCAGCGTAAAACTTTATCACATTCTATAACATGAACTATGTAAGTTATAATGTTCTCTAACTTTTTTGAAATCAAATTAAAAAAATTAAACATAATTTTTATTTTATTAACATCCATCGCACATGCAAGATAACTTGAGGGCCGCCAAATTCATTTCAATTTGATAGTCTAATTTAGCCTCAAATAGCGCCACATCAGCAGTAAGAAAATTAAATGTATAATTTCTTTAATAAACACTTAATAAATATAATTATCAACTGAATCAGTTATAACTATACAATTATCTCTACTTATCCTAAATAACTACTAGAATCATCATGAATCATTTTAAAAACAAATCAACCAATCCCAATCGGTAATTCGACCGACGTAAAGGCATTAGTGCTGGCCGTCCACTATATTGACTTGAATCATTTGCTTACGAAACATATCATCGCTTCATGCTCTTCCTTTATTCATTGATGATTACTGAACACGCACTTGCTGCAATAAGCTGAGCCACTTCTCCGCCACGAGTCACTTTCCATTTTCATTACGAAGATGTATCAAGTCAGGATCCGTTGCTCAAACCGAAATACGCCAATGTTATGGAAGTTCCTGGACCGTGTGAAATAAGATTAGTACCAAACCTCGGATTTCAGAATCCAATTTTCAAAATTTGCTATGGAGATTTATTCTATCTTGATGGTTAGAGATTCTTTAAGACAAAAAGGCCCACAAAAGGGATATTAAATGAATGGAATTGGGTGTAAGTTTTAATCTTCTCTAATTCTTTAAATTCATATATTAATAAAGCCAAACATAATTTTTATTTGATACTAGTATTACTATTATAACCACAAAACTTGAGGGTACCTAAAGTGATTTCAATTTGATCTCCATAGCCTCAAATAACTCCACATCAGCAATAAAAAATTAAATGTAGAATCTTCTTTAAGAAATATTTAATAAATACAATTATCAAGTGAATCAGTTAAAACTATACAATCATTTCTACTGATCTTAAATAACTATTAGAATCACTGTGAATCATTTTCAAAACAAATTAACCACTCCTACCAGTTTTAAACTTCTCTAAATTTTTTGAAATCAAATTAAGAAAAAAAATTAAACATAATTTCTATTTGAACACGATGCCCCAATATCTGATAAATATAACAGCATAGGCACACCTTTTACATAATCTCATTAATCTTTATATGCATGCATACAAAGTTCTATATTTTATTTTATATGTTATTCAATCTCTTATTTAATATTTGGGTAAATTTTATTAAATACCATCAACTTTTCGACGTTTTTGAGATAACACCATTGAACTTAAAGAATGCTATGAAACCCTACTGAACTATCAATGTAGTCTGAAACTATTTCATTCTGGTCGGGTATTCCTAGTAATGCTTTTTCCAATGCTCAGATTCACGATACTAGTTGTAATTTCCTTTGCCCTCACTTCAATCCTTTTATATGTCTCCGCATCTTACCTTCTGTACACCATACTTAAGCTAGTTGGTTTTCTTCCTTCATTACCTTTCAGCACCCGCCTAAGATTTTGAAGAAGACTATCCAACAAACGTAACTGGTGTACTCTCCTAATACAAGGAGTTCACAACTTGAGAGAAGGTGAAGAAGGGGAGACAACTAAATTATACAATTCAATTTCTCAAGGACCCATAGCCATCCTCGACTGAAGCAATTTCTTCGAGTTTGTATGTACCTATATGAGATGGCCATTCCAAGTAATATGGATCTCCGTAGTGATACAGAGTATTCTGGAGAAGGCAAAGGGTAAAGTAAGAGTCGCAAGGATATATGCAACTTTGTCATGAATCGTGAAAATCATAAGCCAAAGTTTGTAAAAAGGTTCGGTTAACTTAGTTTACGAGTTTTAGCTTAAGTTCGGTCATGGTCACAAACCAGAGCGAGAGAAAAGAAACACTCAGCGTGCACTCTATTAATTTTATATTGGTTAATTATTTTATCTAATCAGGATGGCTCCCACTGTTTTCTTGAATTCTCCTTCAAACCCTAAAAAGAGAACTAGTCGGGATCATTTACACCTTATAAGTTCGCTAACCATTCAGCCAGGCCAGTGTTGGTACTCCGAGGGAGGCTCCCCGTGCTTTCGGACGGATCTAATTAAATAACCTGATTTCCGCAGAGGCATAACCCCGTTAACACCTTTCTAGAAACCTAATGGGTTAGTTATTTGTGAAGTGAAAATCTCCCGAAGAGTAATACCTGCTCACAGTAGGAATCGGGACCTAACTATCATTATGTGATAATCTTGATGGAAGCCGGCCAAAGTTACCACATTCCAGAAGGTATGCTTAAACTTGGAAAGTTTCCCTTATATTTAAAACTCCTGATATGGTTTTTACTCCTAGGACCCTAGTGACCTTGATGAATGATCAACAAATTAAAGGGTCCTAGTTAAGTTCAACCCATCATTATTGCATTAAATCCATCCGCACGACCCTTGACGAATGATCAACAAAGTCGTATGACTGTCCTAACCAATTCACATATCCATGCGACAGAAAATCATCACTTAGTTACCGCACACAATGCCTTGACGAATGATTAACAAACGTAGCATGAATACTAAGTACTAATAATCTGAAATGACAGAAGGCTACAACTGGTTTTGTGAGAAAAACCGTTAACGTAATGAACTTGATATCGTTGAAGGAACTCGAGTGGATTTGAAAAAGGAGTGGTTTATGCCCGCTTTTAAAACAATTGGTTTTGTAGAAAACCGAGTGATTTTGAAGAAAACCGAGTAGTTTTAAAAATTGGTTCCGACAACAACATTTAGGTATATTTTCCTTGCATTAAACGCAGTCCCATCATTACAAGTTTCTAAGCTACACAAGAAACAACCAAAATAGCATGCTTTTATATGCCATCAGCATTCGCCACAGGGTCCCGAGTCTTCACCGTAAGGTTACTTAACTTACGGCAGGGCGGGGACAGGGCTAGCGCGGATGCAAAACATATAGAAGCATCTAATAATACATACATACATACATACATACATACATACATATATATCAATATCATAGGCAAGTAATAAATATCACAGGCATGCGATAAACAACAAACAAGATGGAATAGCGGATAAGATAGGAGCCCCGTGTTTCATTTGAGCCGCAAACAAAAACCAACGTTCCTCGGTCATGTGGATAGCCAGTAAAAACTCGAACCAAGACCCCTATGATTGCGGCAAGTTACCCGCCAATTCTAGAAGTGATGCAACTCGCACTCAATATCATGAGTGGGCCATCCGGTACTTCTTGGAATCTGGTAACTTGAGAACTCCTCCGTGGGTTAGAGCTACACCCCCTATAAGTGCGGCGAGCAAGTCGCCAATCCGAGAATGAGGTTGCCCGGGCTCGACTCCACGAGATGGTCACCCGCTGCATTCTCGAATCCGGCTATCCGAGCACTCCGTCGCGGGGTATCCTAGTACAAGTAATGAAATATACAATACAATGGTGACAACGCCCGCAACCTGGATGTGTCCCAAAAAGAATATACATCAAGCGGAAACGACGACCAAAATCCGGCCGCTCGTCCCGAATAAACGAATACAAACATATCAAAATTATACAAACAAATCACATGAGGGGCTATCCGTTACGACTATCCGGCTAAACCATCACAAGATATATATCCAAACCAACATAACAAGTAACTAGTGTGCAACCCCGTCTAATCGAACATATAGCAATCAGACGACATTAACAAGATACAAAAAAAGATACGGATCATAAACGATGCATTGGTTTCGACCGAAAAGTTTTTCGAACAACCAATCAGTGGGTGTTTGTAATTTAACCAAAAAAATATACATCTCGAGTTTCTTCTCTTTGCTAATTTTCCTTCTCATTTTTGAAGCTAACATATAAGAAGAAGAAGAAGAAGAAAAAAGACGTAAGTGTAATAAATCATCTCCTTTTTCTTTTTCATTTTCGGGTGGATGAGCGACTCACCCTAATGAGTCACCCATCCACACTCTTCACAAAACTTCTAAAATAGAGTGGAAAAGATGTGTATAAACACACACACACACACACATATACATACTCCTGTATATGTACAAATACATATACCCGTATTCGTATCAAAATATGAATACTGTATTTCGTATAAAAATATGAATACCCGTATTCGTATTGAGATAAAAATACTCGTATTCGTATTAAGATACAAATACCCGTATTTATACAAATACCCGTATTCGTACAAATACCGTATTCGTATAAATACCGTATTTGTGTCAAAATAAAAATACCCAAAAAAGAGATAATGAGAGATATAATACTAGCTCATAATGATCCGGCTATCTTTCAAACCTGCTAGTATTATCAAAACGTACGATTAAAGTACTTGCATTAAATACACGTATTTAATCGAATCTGAGTGCGTATCAAAATACACACACATTATATTGTTTCGCCTGAACTGGGAAACCCTCTGTGTGAGACTCTAAAGAATCGACAATACACTGGTAGTGGGTTTAACCACAAGCAAGTCAGCGGTAATAGTTGTACGTAACGGCTACCTAGGTATTAAACGAAAGGAAGGTCGATGGGCAAATTCATCTGTACCCCTATTGAGCCCGTGATAATCTCCGTACAATTTGGTCTCTTCGTTTGAGAGTATCGCATACCAAGTCTGGTGGTGGATAACGTCAGACCTCTAATAACTCGATAAGTCATGCCAGTGTCAAGCCCATTACCAACAGAGAAACTACCGATCTCCGATCAATAAATCTCATCCTCCCTAGCCAGGGACTTATGGTGATGGCCAACTGAACACAACGCGATATCGACTTCTCATACTGGGAGAGATGAATCATTGACGATCGTTCACTGCCTCCATGTGGATCGGGACTGTACCTAACTAAAACCTGTTTGCACGACTTAGTAGAGCCGTGGTAGGGAAGTAATCATAGTACAGTGGGAACTCACACAAAAAAATGACGATATCAGGTCAACAGATTACCTGTACTCATGTCAACTGAGAACTTCTATTTGACGATAGGTATAGTACCATGTAGAAGTTCTCGGCGAGTCCGTCCGGTGTACTCATGTCCAGTGAGCACTTGTATACAATCTTAAGTGCAACACACCATTGGCTATGAGACCTGCTACCGCCCTTCGTCGGGGTCTAGAAATGTATACACTAGTATACTCTGGAATATCGATGTCCAGTCTCGATACTCCCATGATTAGGGACATTTAAGGATGTGGTTATAGACTACCCGGTTCTCACTAGTATGATCTCCATCATAACTCTGGTAGTTAAACAAAGATCCTATACGGGCTTTATCATTATGTATTAACGACATGTAATAACCTGTAAAACGTATACACATCAATGATAAAGATAAACCAGATAGCATACTATCATTTCGAGTAAAATTGTTTTACCTGTATAGGTCATCCTTCAATTATCATAATCGCCTGCTTTTGATTACAATAATTGTGTAACAACCCTGAACTTTCTGTACAGATTTTTTTTTAAAATACAGAAAGAAGTACATAAGCCTGAGCACAAGTTATAAATTTAAATTGCTTTAGAACAGCAAGAAAGCACTTGCAGCTCATTGGTAAAGCCTTGCATTGCTGTGACATAGCCCCTGTATTCAAATCCCCCCAGCAACATATTATTTTTATTGATTTTTCTTTTAAACTTTTAGAAGTTCAAAAGTTTGCACGTGCACTACATATAAAATGAAAAGTCACCGAAAAATCAAACATGTGCAAAATAGTATTTAGACAGACCTTGACACGTGGCAGCAATCCAAGCACCCCACCTCCAAAACGACCGGCGGCCGGGCCCCCCGTCCCTAATGCTCCTAAATGTTTACCCTGCACCCCTTGGACTCCCCTCACTAACCCTAGTCTGTTTGATTTCCTTGCACATTTCCAGAGAATTAAAATGAGGCATTAATCCAAATTTTAATGCATATTTTTAATTCATTCTTCATTACCCTAAACCCTAATTTCTCCTATAAATACCACACTACACTATAACCTTCCTCATTCAGAATTCCATTGCCAAAACTCTCTAAAATTCCTAAGTCCAAGAAGTTGTACAAGTCGAGTTAGCTCAAGACAAAGTTTCGGCGACGTTTCGGGACAAATCCGGCGACAAAACGACTCCAGGACGCCTTCGAAATTTTCCTCTACCTCCCCCTCTTTAATCAATCAGTAAGTCCCCTCTCTCCTCCTCTCTTTCTATTAAAAAGACTTCTCTTTTCAAAACACGTCGGAAGCGGAGTTAATCCGACTTCCGATTCTAATTTCTTTAAAAACTCAATTTTTCTTAATCACATAATAACCATATCTTTATATCTTGTTTAATAAACATAAAACAACATCTATAACAATTTTCAATTCAAAATAATATGTATTACAACTTTTATTTCATTTTTACAGTAAAATACCCTTAATTTTGCATACGACATTACCTTATCTTTTTGCTCATATTACCTTTAGAAAAGTCACGAGATAATGACCTACCTAATTACAACATTCATTATTGACATAGCACGATGGCTTTTGGAACTTGTGGGATAAAATGCGAAATTACATTTTAATACCATAAACTTTCAAAAACCGTTTTGTTTAAAAGTGTATTAAATAATTCCTTGCAAATAAGCCTCTACAACCCATTTTGGGGAACCCGATCGGGATGGTGCGGGTTATCGTACATCCTAGGGCTTAGTAGAGTGAGATGCAGACCTCCTCACGGAGCATCCGATCTTGATGGAATTGTTAATGCAATTTTTAAGAAAAATGTGATTTCTATTTAATAAATAAATTCTATTTTTATAATTATATATATATAAATATTATCAAAATATCTATTTTAAATATATATTATATATTCCATGTTTTCTAATCAAAGGAAAAGAATCACAAAAGATCATGAAAATACCATCACATTTCAATACAAGTCTAATTACAAGAAAATACCATATACTATTCAAAGTTAGGTTTATATCTACTAGAATATTTCATTTTATAAAAATTACAATTATGAAAACCCTAAAGACGATAATTAAATACTTGAGGTGTATTCTGAAAATATATCAAAAATATTTTTCATAAAACCCCCTCAAGTTATATTAATTTACAATACGGACCCTGGTAAATATAGGTTTAAGCGGGACCAGTTCTCTTAAGCCTCAGGGAGCCGGAGAATATGAGTGCTTGCCTATCTAAGGTAGACAACCTAAAAACGGTGTTATCAATACGGTAATTGTTTTGGAAAAAGACACAAATCCTGCCGTCCATATGCAGCAGTTACCGATAACATCAAAACTAATTCAGGACTTCAATTCGTTTTAAAGTGTCTGAATTAGACAGAGTCTCAGTCTAATCTGAATCAATCAATCAATCTATCCTAGAATATGATTCAAGTATAACTCTATTTCAACATGAATCCGTTTATACCAGAATTCAATCTATATCAACACGACTCGACCGAACTGAACCATGGATATACTCTGATTACATGGCTATCCATTTATATTCATTCCGTTTACATGATATCATGGTTTCGGTAATTCACACATCTATTAAACAAAACCATATGCATCAATATATAAAAGACATTACGGGGTTTGAAAGGGGTAGACTGGCACGGAATGTGTTAAAGGTGGCACGAGATGGTCATTAAAAGACGTAACTATACATCCATTGCCGTTGTTCCGTGGTTTTATCGACGGATCCTTGTACTACGGGTTACCATAGTCCACGGTGTAAGTTGGAATCCTCTCGTATACACTAGCATATTCTGTACCAAGCTACAAACAACTGCGTTAACATAACAATCAAACAGTATACAATTATATTATTTCTGTCTATTCTATTTCTATATCTCTTTAGGACTTACTGAGCGATTGTTCGCTGACGACATTCCTATTTCTCTTCTTTCTTTGGAATGTTGTTAGGAGGACCCGACTCTGAGGAGTTCGAGACCAGCCAGGAGCACTTGGAGAAGACCACTGAGCAGTACGACCTTTAGGCTTTACTTGTACTCACTTTACTTTCAGTTCATAGCGTTGTTTAGGCATTGCTTTCCATTCTTGTTTTTACATTTTCAGTTGTATTGTAAAGAAATATTTAATAAATAAAAGTTGTTGTTCATTTACATCTCTTGTCATTTTTTCTTGTGTACTTTATTATATTGCTTAGTTACGCTTAGCGTATTTACTTATGAGTAAATACGTAGCGGGCCTTGTCGCGTCTCTTTACCCGTACACTGGGAAGCGAGGCATGACAAATTGCCTTGAGAGAACTATAGCCAACATACTATACAGTCCAGTCTCTTCGTTAAAGAGTATCGCTTACCGGGTCTGGGGGCTGGAAACTGTCAGACCACCATTAACCTGATAATTAAGTCATGCGACAGTGGACTCATAACCAACCAGAGATACAACTGATAACACTTATCAGTTTATCTCCATTGTGGTGGCCACTGACTTCTGGTTATAGTCGTGTCCTGCACAGTGCGATATCAACTCCTTATACCGAGAGAAACAAATCCCTTCGACTGTCCACTGCCTCCATGTGCTTTGGGACTATACCCAACTAAAACCTGTTTGCACGACTCCTTTAAGCCGTGGTAGGGTGGTAATCAAAGTATAGTAGGAACACACACAAGACACTATGGCGATCTCAGGTCGAGGGACTACTCTGTACCATCGTCATCAGAGAACTACTACCTGACATTGGTATAATACCATCTAAGAGTTCTCGGTGGGTCTGTCTAGTGAAACTCATACTCCTATAAGCACCTGTATACAATCCTTAGTGTCAAACATCAATAGTTATGGGATCAACTATCGCCCTCCAACCGGGTCAGGAAACGTACACACTAGTTTAAACCGGAGTATCGATGCCCAGTTTCGATACTCCTACGACTAGGGACATTTAAGGATGTGCTTATAGACTATCCCAGGTCCCACTAGTATGATCCCTATCATTAATCCTAGTAGTCAAGAAAAATCATAAGGGCTCTATCTCATGTATCGGCGATAAGTGATATCGAGTAAAACGTATACACCTGACAGATAAAAACAAACCAGATAGCATACTATCATCTCTTGTAATATTTTTCTCCGTATAAGTCATCCTTCAATTACAATATTGCCTAGAAGGCGCGCACCTATATCCAACAGTACAAACTCTCATACGTTTGTTATAAATAGACGTTTGAATAACAAACCAACAGACGTCTACACCACTACGAAATTCAAACCAGAGACTTGATGACAGACGTCTGAAGCACTAAAGCACAGAAGTCTGAAGAAGAATTCTACTAATGGTAATTTTTGAAAAACTTGAAAATTCAAAACCTTAAAATTCCACTTTTTTACACCAAAATGCCCTCAACTTCCCAAAATAGAGTATAATCACCAAGTATACCATACTGGATCCATCAGTACTAGTGGATCACTTCAAAAATAAATTTTGTAAGTTCAAATCCAATAAAAATACTATTTTTATACCAAATATGTAGTTTTTCCATGGCTAATGCTAGATAAATTTAAAGACTTGATGAAAATGTAGGTAGATGCTCGTGCTCATACCGCAAACTTGCGACCAAGGCGGAATACAAAACGAAAATTTTCTAAACAAGAGCACGAACTCTACCACCTAGAATCGAATCCAAACATTAAACTAGAAAACACCATAAGGAGTTTAGCTACTCGGTTAGTATTTACAACTTTGTCCTTTGTCTTCTATGCCACTGCTTTAGCTCCTAAGTTGTTGGGAACGAGCTTGAGAGTCGGTCTTCCTCGTCAAAGATGATCCACCTGAAGGAACCCAAATCTAGGCTCTAGCTTCACACTAAATAGTAAAGTGAAGCAACTAGTGGTCAAAACTTGCTACGAATTGATCACTAGGATGCAGTAGTGGCTAATCTTTAAGTGTTCTCTCATTTTCTTTTTCCTTTCTCTACTTTTAAAATATCAAGAGAGGAGGAAAAGAAGCAAAGGGTGAAGATGAGAAAGTAAAGAAGAATGGCATGAAAAATCCATCATCATCTTTTCTTTTATCTTCATCTTTTTTTCAATAAAAGGTGTGAGTGGAATTGTGACCCACTAGATGAGTCACAAGCCCAGACCTTTTTTGAAAACGAATGAAGAGATAAGAAAGAAAAGAAGTCCACTTCATTTGTGTACACACACACACACACATACATACTCTAAAACAAGTATATGCTATAAATATATACATTCGTATTCGTATCCAAATACATATACCTGTATTCGTATAAAATACGAATACCCGTATTTGTATTAAGATACAAATACCCGTATTTAAATCAAGACGCAAATACACGTATTTATATAAATACCCGTATTCATATAAATACCGTATTCTGTCAAAATATGAATACCGAAAAGAGAGATGCTAAAAGAGATATATAATACTAGCTCACATTTTATCCAAATGTGATAATCTGGCTATCTTTCAAACCGGCCAGTATTAACAAAATGTCTTATTAATAGTACGTGTACAAAAACACGTGTTTTAATCGAACCTAAGTACGTATCAAAATACATACACTACATCGTTTCACCTGAGCTGGGAAACCCTCTATGTGGGACTCTAAAGACACGACAATACGCCGACAGTGAATTTAACCATAAACATGTCAGCGGCATTAGCTGTACGTAACGGCTACCCAGATATTGAATGAAAGGAAGGTCGATAAGTAAACTCGTCCGTATCCTTACTGAGCTTGAAAGTGACAGTCTCCGTACAGTCCGGTCTGTTCGTCTAAGAGTATCGCAAATCGGGTTTAGGGGTGGATAAAGTCAGACCCCTAATGACGTGATAAGTCGTTTTGGTGTGAAACTCGTCACTTACTGAGAAACTATTGATCCAAATCAGTAAATCTCTTTTATCTTGGCCAAGGATTTCTGGTGATGGCTACCCGTGCACTTCGCTACATCTACCCTAAATACCGAGAGAGACGAATCCCTAACGATCCGTTCACTGCCTCCATATGGCTCGGGACTGTACCCAACTAAAACCTATTTGCACCACTCAGTAGAGCCGTGGTAGGGTAGTAATCAAAGCACACTGAGAACTCACACGAGACAAATGACGATCTCAGGTCGATAGACTAACCTGTACTCATGTCACCAGAGAACTGCTACCTGACTATAGGTATAATACTATCTAGCATGTTCCCGACGAGTCCGTCCAGTGTGACTCATAACCCAATGAGCACCTGTATACAATCATTGGTGAATAACTAACACTAATGGCCGTGAGACCGTCCATCGCCCCTTGTTAGGGTCAAGAAACGTATACACCAGTCTATTCTGGAATATCGATGACCAGTCTCGATATTCCCACGACTAGGGACATTTAAGGATATGCTTATAGTCTACCCAGTTCTCACAAGTGTGATCGCCACAATAACCCTGGTAGTCAAGCATGAATCCAATAGGGTCTATCAACATGTAATAGTGATCTGTAATATCACATAATACATGTACATGATGATAAAAATGAACCAGATAGCATACTATCATTTCAAGCAAGATTGTTCTACCCGTATAGGTCATCCCTCAATCATCATAATCGCCTGCCTGCGATTACAATAATTTCCTTGAGGGCACTTTAGACAACAATCTCCTACTTGCACTTAAGGCTAATTATTACGGCGTCGCATACATACAACCCGTATGCTGCCGAACACCTAACTTCTCTACTAATCAGTCTCGCAAAGCATGTTTGCGAAACATTCATGGTCGAGAAATATCCTCAGTAAGTGGATCCGCTCCAATTTTTCTATCTTTATCTCTCTATATCTCAACTTTGTGGAGAACTACTATCTCTCGAAATGAGCGACACCTATCTTAGAACTTGTCTAGATATCTGGTGGGACCAAGTTCATAAATGAACTCTAAATCCAACAAACTTCTTATATTGTATCTTCCACTGAATTTAATCAGTATCTTGTGCCATGCCTTTCTCAGAATCTGCTTGGACCCCTGCCCAATATACTGCCCATCAGAAAAGGGTAAACTTTAACTCTGACAGTCACTCTATCATCCAAGTCACTTTGAAAGCCTGAAATGATAACCACCTACTGAAGGAGGCCGTCGTTACAATATACCAAAAATATTCTCTCATGTTTATAATTGCTTCCCAATATTTCTCCAGGATTGTATTAATATCTGTTTATTGCAGTTAGTGCAAAAAAAATCTGGTGTGGTACTTGACATCTCATGATTGACTCAATTGTCTAGGTAAGTGATATGTCAATCATGCAAATCTCTTTCCTCATCAGTCCAGAAGACATCTCTTTAGAGAGGGTGACTCCATCACCTGCATGTATTCCACCATGTCAGGAGTCATCCATTCTAAAATACTTTAAAATAGTGTCAAAGTACCCGAATTGGGACACTTTCCAAATCTAGATCTAAAACCATAGATCTAGTCATCAGAATATCTGATATTTTATCTAGATTCATTGTGAAGAAACATCTGTGACAACCACAGTTTAACCGATTGCAGTAGAGGAACTGGAAGTTCCTAGTGCCATCGCCGCTAACCCGCGGTCAATGCGGAAACTAATAACGAAAATTTTCGTGGTACTAGAAATCTAACCTTAGAATCTACACCAAACACTTAAACTAGAAAACCACCAAGTCAAGGATTTAACTACTCGGTTAGGGTTACAACCTTTGTAGTCATGTCCTTTGTTTTCAATAGCTCCTCAAGGCTCCATGATCGCACTTGCAAGCTGGTCGTCCTTTGCCGAAGATGATCCATCCGAGGGAACCAAGTTCAAGCTTCAATTTCATCAATGAAGTACCTAAGGATCCTAGGATACTAATATAGGATGCTTAGTGATTTGTGTGAATGTTCTAGTATTTTTCCTTTCTCTTTCTCTTCTTGATTCTCATTACATGAGAGGGTAGATGATGAAGATAAAGAAGGAGCCATTTGAGGAGAGAGAAGCTAAAATGGTTGAATGAATGAAAACCATAACAAAATCAAGCATGCAATAACTCTCTTGTCAAAAGAATTCTCATATTTTAAAATGCAACCATGCTTGAATAGTATGAGCAAATGAATTAACAATTCATTTGTCTATACCCTCCATCATTTCTCTCATCCACCTCATTTCACAATTTCTTTAAAATGAAATTCCTAGAAATGAAGTGTCCTCCTTCTAGAAGTATTCTTCTATAAATACAAGAATACGTCCCCACAAATACATGACCGTGTTCGTATCAAAATACGAATATCCAAGTGATAGAAAAATACAATGAACATAATACTAGAATATACATATCGAAATATATATGTAAATCATTATATCAAAACTTGATTTAATAATCCGGCTTAATTCTAAGCCGGCTAGTATTATCATCCGCCCGATTAAAGTCTGTGTGGCTAGCATACATACCTAATCGGAACCCTGCACGTATCAATATACGGCCACTACATCATTTTTCCTGAACCGGAAAAACCCTCTGTGTGGGACTCTAAAGACTCGTCAATACGCTGGCAGTGGGTTTAACCACAAGCACGTCAACGGCACTAGTTGTACGTAACAGATCCTCAGGTATTGAGCGAAAAGAAGGCCGACGAGCAAACTCTTCCGTACCTTTACTGAGCCCGTCTGTGACAATCTCCATACAGTCCGGTCTCTTCGTCTGAGATAATTGCATACCGGGTCTAGGGGTGGAACGTCAGACCCCTACTAACCCGATAAGTCGTGCCAGTTTAAAGCTCATCACCCACTGAGAAACTACTGGTATCATATCAGTAGATCTCATCCACCTTGGCCAAGCATTTTATGGTGTCAGCTGACCCAACACAGAGTGACATTGACTCCCAATACCGGGAGAGATGAATCCCTGATGATTATTCACTGCCTCCATGTGGCTCGGGACTGTATCCAACTAAAATCTGTTTGCATGACTCCTTTGAGCTGTAATAGGGCAGTAATCTAAGTACAGTGGGAACTCACACAAGACAAATGAAAATCTCAGGTCAAAAGACTAACCTGTACTCATGCCACAAGAAAACTTCTATCTGACGATATGTATAATACCATCTGGAAGTTCTCGGCGAGTCAGTTCGGTGTACTCATCTCCAGTGAGCACCTGTATACTATCTTAGGTGACTTAATACTAATGGCTTGTAAGGCCTTTCCACTGCCTCTCATCGGGGCTCAAAATGTATACACTAGCCTACTCTGGAGCATCGATGCCCAGTCTCGATACTCCCGTGGCTAGGGACATTTAAGGATGTGCTTATGAACTACCCAGCTCCCATATATATAACTAGCATCATAACTCTGGTAGTCAAGCAATGATCCTATGGGCTTTATCATTATGTATCACCCACACATAATAACGAGTAAAACGTATACACACAATGATAAAGACAAACCAGATAACATACTATTATCTCGAGTAAGACTGTTATAGCTGTATTGGTCCTCTTTCAATTATCATAATCGCCTACTTGTAATTACAATAATTGCCTTTAGGGCATTATATCCAACAATCATCCACTTGCATTTAAGGCTAATTATTGCGATATTGCATACTCACAGCTCGTGTGCTACCGAATACTCAACTTCTCTACTAGCCAGTTTCTCAAAACTCGTTTTGAGAAACTTACGTGTTCGAGAAATAACCTCAGTAAGTGGATCCGCTACAATGCTTCTAACCTTATCTCTCTAAATCTCAACTTCGCGGAGACCAACGATCTCCTGAACTGAGAGATACCCTATCTTAAGAATTTTTCTGGATACTTTATGGGACCAAGTTCATAAATGAACAACTTTATCCAATAAACTTCTTGGGCTGTATCCCCTGTTGAGTTATCCCACACCATATCTACCTCAGTATTCTGCTTGGAATCCATTCTAACAAACCGTCCCTCAGAAGAGGATAAACTTATAACTCTGACAGCTACTCTATCATCCAGGTCATCCTGGAAGCCTAAACCGGTAACCGCTTCCTGCAGGAGGCTGCCATTACCATACACCAAGAACATCCTTTTATGTTCTTTACTGCTTCCCTTTGTTTCTCCAGGATTGGATTAATATCCGCTTACTATAGCAAGTGAAAAAAGCAATATCTGGTCTGGTACATGACGTCGCATGATTGACTCAATTGCCTAAGCAAGTGATATGTCATTCATACAAGTCCCTCTCCTCATCGGTCTAGAAGACATCACTTTAGAGAGGGTGACTCCATTAACTACGGGTACACCACCACGCCAGGAGTCCACTATTCCAAAATCCTTTAGAATAGTGTCCAAATACCCAAATTGGGACACTTCCCAAACCTAGATCTAACGACATAGATCTAGTTACCAGAATCCTTGATATATTGTCCATATCTTGTCTGGAGAAAATACCACGTGACAACCAAAGTTTGACCAATTGTAGTATGGGAATATCACTTCCTATTAGGAGCATGTAATCCAAATACCAGGACATCACTCCCTACTATCTTCTTACCAGATCCATCTGTTGTTCTGATGAAGTCAAAATTTTTGACTTTTACATCAAACTAGATTTCCAATTCCGCTCTCCTTACTTCAGCCTATAAATAGACATAAGTAACTTACCCACCATGCTTTCGCTGCTCCTACTGACAACAACAACCCTCTGGCAGAGTCATATACATGTGCACTTCTAAATTCAATTTAGAATGACGTTATAGTCATCCACCTGCCAGATCTCATAGCCAAGGACATCAGTGTGATAATCTTGGCTTATCAAAACCTTCCTGTCACCGTCTTTGAGAAAATCGAAGTACCTCTCGGGCGGTTGAGGTTACCCACTAAAACCGCGGAGTGGGTAATAGATTGTCGAGTCCAATTGAATCTCCAGGTTCTACTAAATTTTCAATAACCATTTATGGTTCTGGAATCACTTCTAGTTTTACCATACTCCTACTTGTTTCATTAGCAAAAAGAAGTCCTTTTTATAAAAATATGGCGAGTCAAGAACAAATCAACTTTTGATCTTGAAATGGTAGAAGTTAAACCCTTGCTAAAAGCATGGAATAACCCACAAACTCACATTACTGAAGCGTGCCATGAGTTTGTCAGGATTCTGTTTTTATACAGAAACTAGATAACTCTATATCTTAACATCCTCAAGATATGCAACCATTCTATGTCCACATAGAATCAAAGGCACTACCATATTCAATTTTTATGCAACTGTGTCCAGTGCATATCCTATATGGAAAAAGGCCATGCGACATTACTCATCAAGGAGCGTACCCACAGATGAGTAACCTGTGAGAGAATCATATTCTCAATATTACTATGATGGAATACCTAGCATAAGTGTCTACATCTTTGATTATCTCGAAGAATCTTGATACTTCCAATTTATAGTTCTCTATTTTATTCTTATACCTATAAAGTTCTCAAAATATTTGGACCTTGCATTATACCCAATGTGTGTCTAAAACCAAAGAAATCATAGGTAAACCTGAATGAAGTAAGAGTACCAACCTCTTGTCCTAAAGGACACCAGACAACATACATTAGCATGTATAAGTCTAACTCATAATCCGTGTGTTATAAATTGAAAAATTGCATTTTGGTTAAGAATGTCTATACCGTTATTCAATACACCTTACCTTATCCTCAATTGATATAGGTAAATTTTTAGAACACAATTCTTAAAATTTATATTTCACTTTATAAAATAAAGATACAGATATATCATTTTTAAAAATTGGTGCATAACAACAGTTATTCAAAACCAAATATTTGCCTTATGTCAAAACCAGGTGATTTAATATAATTACACCGATTGCTACGAATTCTGATGTTGAGGATCAAATTATCCATTTTACAATATTCCACTCTTACTCAGTATCTGTAACGTCTTACAGATGTGAGATCCAAACCCGGTACGTACATACCTTGGAGTCAGAATCAATTGAGAAAACAGTTTTCAATGACTACACAGAAAAACTAAAATATGAAAATGTTTCAAGAGGGTGGTCGGGTATTCCTAGTAATGTCTTTTCCACTATCCAGATTCATGATAATAGTCGCAATTTTTTTTGCCCTCACTTTAATCCCTTTATATGTCTCTATATCTTACCTTTTGTATACTATACTTATGCTAATTGGTTTCTTCCTTCCTTACTTTTCGGCACCAGCTTAAGGTTTGGAAGAAGACCATTTAATAAGTTTAACCGGTATACTCTCTTAATATAAGGAGTTCTTGCAACCTGAGAGAAGGTAAAGTGAAGAGACAACCGAATAATACTATTCAATTTCTCCAGAACCTGTGGCCATCCTTGAACTGAAATAAATTTCTTTGAGTTCGTATGTAATTATACGAGATGGCCATTCCAAGCAATATGGATCTCCGTAGTGATACAGAGTATTCTGGAGAAAAGAAAAGGGAATGTAGGAGTATCAGGGATATATGCATCTTTGTCGTGAATCATGACAATCCAAAGCCCGATTTAAAATGGTTCGGTCAACTTAGTTAACGAGTTTAAGTTTAAGGTCAGACATGGTCGCAAACTAGTGAGAGAGAGAAAAGAAACACTCAGCGTACATTCTATCAAGATTAGATTAGTTAATCACTTTATCTAATCAGGATGGCTCCCACTGTTTCCTCGAATTCTCCTTCAAACACTAAAAGGAGAATTAGTCAGGATAACCCGAGGAGTAAACTACTCATCAGTGGGAATCGGGACCCAACTATCATCGCATGATAACCTTGACGGAAGCCGACCAAAATCACCATAATCTAGAAGGAATGCGCATACTTGGCAAGTTTCCCTTATATTTGAAACTTCCGATATGGTTTTTTCCCCAATCGCCTTATGACCCTTACGGAGGTCAACAAATCATAAGTCGCAAGTCAAGTTCTACCCGTTATTGTCCTAATTAATTTAGATCCACCCGTATAAACCCTTGACGGAGGTCAACAAGGCTATACAACTGCCCTAAATTAATGCATCTCTATGCAACAGAAAAACAACACTTAGCTACCGAACACTACGCCTTGATGGAGGTTAACAAATATGTTGAAGAACTCGAGTGGCTTTGAAATGGAGTGGTCGAGGCACCGCTTTAAAAACTAGTAACATAAACTTTTGCTTAAGAGCGATCTTCCTGTGAAGAGATCAAGGCTCTTTCCTCATAGAATGAGGTGCAGGATATTCCTAACAGAATACCTCAATGCAAAGCAAAAGAATATGACTAATGTTTTGAAGAAAACCGAGTAGTTTTAAAAATTGGTTCATACAACATCATTTAGGTTTATTTTCCTTGCATTAATCAGAATTAATGTAGTTCCATCAATTAATCATATCATGCTAGAAAGAAACAAAAATAGGGACGCATATATATACCATCTGCATTCGCCACAGGGTCCCGGGTCTTCACCGTAAGGTTACTTAACTTACGGCAGGGTGGGGACATGACTAGCGCGGATGCAAAACATATACAGCGTCTACTAAAATATATATATAATATATTTAAACATTCATCTCATGCATGATATCAAGTAACATCATAGAAGCATCACAGCAGAAGCAAACACAGTATGGAAATGCGGATAATCTAGGAAAAATACATTTCAATGGAGCCAACTATGAAATGCAATTTTCCAGTCGTGTGGATAGCCCGTAATATCATACCCTAGACCCCCTACGGGTGGGGAAAGCCACCCGCCAATCTTAGAAGCGAGGCAACCCCAATCAACGAAGTGAGTGGGCTACCCAGTACTTCCAAAATCTGGTGATTTGGGCACCCCTCCGCGGGTTAATCTTATACCCTTTACGAGTGTGGCGAATAGCCCGCCAATTCTAGAGTAAGGCACCCCAGTCTCAACGCCATGGGATGGAGTCCCATTGCCCTCTAGAACCTGGCTACTCGAGCACTCCGCTATGGGGTAATCCTAGTGCATGTAATGAAAAGCTGAATATACAACGGTGGCTACTGTTAGTTATATGTATGCCCTAGAGGCCATTACTGTACATAGGATGTATATTGTAGTGGATGCTAGGACATATATAGGGAGGACTTTCTTGCTCGACATGATAGTATGCTATCTGGTTGAACTTTACCTTAACGTGTATACTGTTTGTCTCTCTGTTACATGTTGGTAAAGCCCTTAGGATCTGTACTTGACTACCTGGACTATGATGCGGATCATACTAGTGGGGACATGGTAGTCCATAAGTGCATCCTTCAAAGTCCCTAGTCGTGGGTGTATCGAGACGGGGCATCGATATACCAGTGTAGACTAGCGCATACCTTCTCGACCCATACAGATGGGCGATGGATGATCCCATATCCATCGGTGTTTGACATCAGAGATGATATATGAGTGCTCAGTGGAGACTGGGTACACTGGACGGACTCGCCAAGAACTCCCAGATGGTATTATACCTCACGTCAGATGGCAGTTCTCTGGTGACACTGGTACAGAGTAGTCTGTTGACCCGAGATCGTCATAGAGTCTTGTGTGGTTCCCACTGTGCTTTGATTTCCATCTTACCACGTCCAAGAGGGCGTGCAAAACGGTGGTTTTTGGGTACAGTCCCGAGTCACATGGAGGCAATGAGCGATAGGAGGGGATTCGTCTCTCCCGGTATAGGGGGTTGATGTTGCGCTGTGTTCGATTGGCTATAACAGGAAGTCCCTGGCCAGGGCTGCTCAGAGAATTGCTGGTAAGTGTTACCAGTAGTTTCTCGACCCGTTATGAGCCTCATATCGACACGACTTATCGAGCTATTGGGGTCTGACGTTTACCACCCCTAGGCAAGATATGCGACATATCAGACGATCAGACCGGACTGTACGGTAGTGTTACTGGTCGGATTCACTGGAGTGTGAGCGGGCTTGCTCGTCGATCTTCAGATCGCTCAATACCCGGGTGGCCGTTACGTTTAGCAGACCGCTTGCGGCTTGTGGATGCTTGATATGATCATCATCTGCTGCCGGCGTATTGACGAGTCTTTAGAGTCCTACACAGAGGTTTCATGGCTCAAGCGAAATGAAATAGGAGCGCATATGAGATATGTGCGGGACCGAGAATAATGCGTGTATGTGATGCCGCATTCCATTCTCGCGATGAATGTATCGGAAAGGTTGTATGCGATATAACCTAGTTATCGATTCAAGCGTTGATTCGATAAACCGATACATTGAATACCAGTCGGTTGTGTGCGACATGACCGGATCATTGAATCAAGTGTTGATTTAATGATTTAATGCATAATTATATATTTGATATGTTACTTTGCACTAACTAGTATTGGTTCACTTTAAACGGATTTTCTCACTTGGAATGTGCACATTGTATATATGATATATTTTTGTGCACTTGTATGTATCATGTTTGATGATGCATGCTAACTTGAGTTTGTGTAAAGATTAAACCATGGTTATTTAAATGGTTAGGGTTTTGTTTTTCATATCTATTTATTCATTTATTTATTTATTTTCATTTTGGAAAATGTAAAGCAAATGAGAAAATGGTGGCTTCTTTTGTTTTGTTCATGAAGCTTCATGAAGACTTTGACCAAGTTACCATTTTGTCTCATGCTTAACCCTAACCATCCCACTAACCATGATTTATTCTCTACACTTGACCATGGTTCAAGTTATGATAAGGATTATATTTCTTTTCTATTTTATAAAAACTTATCATAACATTTCTTCTTCTTCTTCCTTGAACTTAAGAAGAAAAAGCTTTCTTCATCAATGGTGAATTGAGCAAACAAGTGAGAAATCCAATTCTAAAGTCTACCCACTTCCTATTTCTTCATCCTCTACCTCTTGCCAAGTAGTAGAGTGTGTTTCCTTCACAAGTTTTAGGGCTTGGTGAAGGTGGAGCTTGATTTAGCGATGCCTCGACGTAGATCATCTTCGGCATGGACTTCGACGACCTAGCTCACTTTTTCTCCGACGAAGCCGACTCTAGAGCCCGGATTTGTTTTGGACAGCGGAGATGACTTCGTTGCGGAGCTATGGAGGTGGAGCACCGGATCTACAAAGGTTGTATTTCCGTATCTCTTAGTTAAGTGTTAACTAGTTAGCTTTTTCGCCTAGTTTTCTAGCAAACGATCCATAGTCGGGTCTCTCGGCACCCATAAATTTTTATATTGGCATGTTCGATGCCTTGTGAGACCTCACTTGGGTGCCTAGGAACCCTACAGTGGTATCAGAGCCTAGCTAGAGCCTTAGGCGAAGTCTAGACGGAGTTTGAAGTCCGAACGACCCGAAACCCCATCTCAAATTATGCTCTCTGTACTTTTTTTGAAAACAGTGGATTTTTCCATATTAAAAATTTCCAAAAAATTCAGCAGGGAATTACATGAGAAACTGTGAAGCACGTGATGGTAATTCGACAACAGAGGCGCGGAACCGCGGCCCCCACCATGGGAAGCGCGGCGGTTCCGCGGCCACTGTATTGAATTACAGCACGTGTCTTCCACAGTAACTCATGTCTTGTAGTGCTGAGTCTTCTAGGAATTTTTAATATTTTTTCAAGAGTTGAATTTTCTGGAGTTGATTTGGGGATTCGGTGTTTCGATCGGAGTATCAAATTTTGTCTGTGTGGCTTTCCGGATAAATATTAGAATATGTTAAAAAGTTCGACCGGATATAAATACCCAATTTTTCCCCTGTCGGGAAATTCCAAGTGTTGGATTTTTCCGTAGTTTAACGACAATATGTGATATCGCCGGTTTCGTTGCTATATGTCAACGACAATTGGGATGGACATATTTACTTACGTTGATGACATGTGATGTTATGTGTTGCTGGATATGTTATATTGGATCGTCGTGTTTGAATAGCCGGGGTTTTTTATGTGAGATGAGTGTTTTTCATTTTCATTCATGTAAAAACTTGTATGTAATATTCTTTTATTGGGACACTTCCAGGTTGCGGAAGATGTCACCGTTTGTATATTATTTACTTTTCCGCACTAGGATAGACCCAAGGAGGAGGGCACAAGTAACCGGGTTCTGGAGTCCAGTGGGAGACCAACTCGAGGAGTCGAGTCCGGGTCTCCTAACTCCAGAATTGGTAGGGTTGCTTGCCGCTCTCGTAGGGGTCTAGGGGTGTGGGTTTGGCTATTCATCACGACCGTGGAATCCGTGTTTTATACTGGCTCGTATTGAAAACACGGACGTCCTAGTATATCCAATATTTCATATGTTTCTTCTGCTGCGATATCTGTGATGTGATCATGTGATGTTTTATGATAAATACAGTATATAGTATATATGATATATTATATAGATGTTACTTATGTTTTACACCCGTGCTAGCCCTGCCCTGCTCTGCCGTTAGTTACCTAACCTAACGGTGCACGAGGGGACATCGAGGCGAATGCGGATGGCATAAGTGTACGTCGTATTTATCTGTGATGTTTAGGTACATAAATGATGGGACTTCATTAATGTGATTAATGAAATAAAAAGAAACCTAAGATGTTGTAGAATCGAATTTCAAAATAAAACAGGTAGCTACAGTTCTTGCTTTGCACAGCGGTATATGTGATATATCCTGCACCTTATTCGATAAGGAAAGGACCGAGATCCCTTCACCGGGAGTGACTCCTTTAGCAATAACTGGCAGATGCTACACACTCGGTTTGTCTTTTGATTGCTTTTAAGAGTTTTTGCTTTGCACAGTGATATATGTGATATATCCCGCACCTCATTCGATGAGGAAAGGACCGACGATCCCTTCACCGGGAGTGACTCCTTTAGCAAAACTAGAAAAGCCTCAAAAGCACTCCATTTTCAAAATTCATTCGATCCTACAACGATATCAAGTTCATTACGCAATAGGTTTTCAGAAAAACCTGTCGTAGCCCTCCGTCATTTCAGATATGTACTGGTTAGTATTCGTGCTGCGTTTGTTGACCTCTGTCAAGGCGTAGTGTGCGGTAGCTGATTAGTGCTTATTTGCATAAGCATATGATGTGGTTGATTTAGGGTAGTCGTGCGACCTTGTTGACCTCTGTCAAGGGTCGTGCGGGCGGGTTTACTTCAATCAGGAAATGACGGGTTGAACTTGACTAGCAGCCTATGGTTTGTTGACCTCTGTCAAGGTCATAGGACGCTAGGGGCAAAATATTATCGGGAATTTCAAGTGTTGAAATTTGCAATGAGATTGCATACCTTCTATGAGATAGTTGGATCCCGATACCCGCTGCGAGTAAGAGTTACTCCTGGAAGAGTTTTATACATTACAATTAGCCGATCAGGTAGGTGTCTAGAAAGGTGTCAACGGGGTTACGCCTCTGGGAAAACGAGGTTTACATTAATTAGGTTCGTGCGAAAGCACGGGGGACCTCCCTCAAAGTACCGACACTGGCCTGGCTGAAAGATTGGCGAACTTGTAGTGTGTAATTAATCCCGGCTAGTCTTTCCTTTTAGGGTTTGAAGGAAGATTTGATAAAAAGCAGTGGGAGCCATCCTGATTAGATAAAATAATAACCAATCTATTCTTGACAGAGCGCACGCTGAGTGTTTTCTTCTCTCTCTCTCCAGGTAGCGACCATATCACGCCTTAATCAAGATAATAAAACGGATTATTGACCGAACCCGTTTGTTATACTGAGCTGGGGAACGTTGGTCCCGCTCCAACTTATAATTGTTATAAGACCGAGCAGGAAATTGGGGATTACCAGAATTCCCGTGCCGCCCAAACGAAGAGAGTGCATGCTGATGCATCATCTTCGGGTGTGTTCATTATACAGAACTGTTTCTCAGTATCCTTTACGTCCTGGGTATGTGATACCAGATCAGGATCCCAGATATGTAATCTGTTACATAGGGCTACAGATAGGTAGAGAACTGAGAACGGGTGATAAGTTTCATGAGTCAGAAAACGGGGCAAGTGTTGCAGCCAAGTCTGTTGGTCACTGTCACCCTGTATTATAATACATTGATTCTGAACAAATGTTATTAGATACCGAACCTGATATACAAAATCATATCACTCTCTTTATTAGTAAAGAAATGGTAAAATTTTGTATTGTTGGATAATGTTTTGAACATTTCCTATATCAAAAGTTGATCGTATCAGGCACGTTATCTAAAAGCGTTGATGTTCTAAATCAAACTACAGTTCTTAGTATACAGAACACACACAAGAGGAAGAGTTCAGAAATGAACGAATCCTTCTTGAGGTATTGTAGACTAGGTCAGATCAATGTGACCCGACTAGCTAGAGTTACATAAAGATGCATATTTAAATTAGTTTGAATTTACATCTTGTGAAACTCGCCAGTCATGTCACAAAGATAAGATGACCATAGCTCCGTTTACTGGAAACAGAGAAAGAGTTAATGAACTCTTGGGACTGATACATGATGATGTATGTAAGGTCTCCTGTCTACACATGCTAGGACTGGTTCTTTATACTTCATTACATTCTCTGATGATCTTTCGAGAATCAGACCTATGTTCCTGTTGAAACACAAGTCCGAACCTTTTGAGATATTCACAGAATATAAGTTAGAAGTAGAGAACCAATAAGGGTACAAGTATTATGTCCTTTGATGTGATCAGGGAGGAGAATACTTGAGCACGAAATTCTTGGACTTTTCTAAAGGAGAATAAGATTCTCTCTCAGCATTACTCCTCTGTATACACCATAGCACGATGGTATATCGGGGTGGAGCAATTACACCCTATGTGATAAGGTGTGCTCTATGATGAGTACTACTGAGTTACCTGTTTCCTTTTGGGTGTTATGCACTTGAGAAGTTGCATACCTATTGAATAGGGTTCAAATCAAATCAGTTGCCTACCGCTTCATATGTGATATGGAAAGGGAAGAGCCCATATATTAAGCTAGTTAAGATTTGGAGTTGTCCGGCCTATGTCTGAATGCAAAATCCGGACAAGCTCGAGGCAAGGTCTGTAATGCAGAACTGGAAATGTTCCAGCTATACAAACTGCGGCTGATGATTTGACAGAACCAAAGGATTCAATAGTTACCAACGAACCTCAACCTCTCCGCCGATCTAGTAGGGTTCCTCACCCACCTGAGAGATACTTCTGTTTCTCTATGACAGTGGGAGCGAGGATTGTATCATGAGATGATGACCAAACTAGCTTCGAGCTGGCCATCAGGAGTAAGACTCTGTAAGAATGGCTGGATGCTTAGTGATCTGAGATGGAATCCTTATACACCAGCAAAGTATGGACTTTAGCTGCTATATCTGAAGGGTTAAATCCCCATCAGGAGCAAGTATATCTTGAGAAGATTACTTGGTGTACATGGAAAAGTTGAGACTTTCAAAGCTAGACTTGTTAAAAGTTTGCATCATTGACCAGGTTTGGATAATGATGAAACCTTTTCAAGTAGCTATGCTTAAGTCCATCCAGATCCTACTTATCACGGCTACATACCATGACTGCGATATCTGGTGGTTGGGTGTCTTGACTGCTTTTCTAAATGATGATTTAGAAGAGTGCGTCTAAAAGTACACAGCCAGAGGGCCTCGTAGACAGTGGGAGCAGCGGAAACGTGTGCAAGATGTTTTATAGGATAAAGCAGGCATCGCGGAGTTGGAACATCTGTTTTGATGAAGTAGTCAAAGAGTTTGACATCATCAAAATGGTAGATGAACCTTGTATAAACAAAAAGGTAGTAGGGAGTATGGTGGTGATCCTCGTAGAGTACGTGGATGACATACTCCTGATAAGAAAAGAGTTTCTTATGCTACGCTCGATCAATCTCCGTTTATCACAAAGATTCTCCATATAGGATTAAAGTGATACCTACTAAATCCTGGATTTTGGATCTATGAGATAGATCTAAATGGATGTTAGGATACTCACTAGCTGTAGTAAGATGGTATCAGTTGATCCTAGGGAGAATCACTGGAAGTGTTCCAGAGTGATAAAGACGACTGAATGTCAGTCACAGGCATTGTCTTTACCCTAAGTGGAGGGACGGTATATTGGAAGAGTTCCAAGCAAGATACCGTGACATACTAGACGATAAAGGCAGCATACATCGCTACTTAAGATGCTACCAAAGAGGCTGTTTGGGTGTATATTGGTTCATGAGATGAACTTCGTTCCTACCATTGTGAGACAATGGAGTTGTGGCTTATGCCAAGGAACACCCGTCCCATCAGTGATCCAGACATATTCTAAGGCAGT
The DNA here is from genome assembly GCA_030015575.1 of Agapanthus africanus. Taxonomy (NCBI): domain Eukaryota; kingdom Viridiplantae; phylum Streptophyta; class Magnoliopsida; order Asparagales; family Amaryllidaceae; genus Agapanthus; species Agapanthus africanus. The sequence goes on from CM057345.1 coordinate 501,560,032, forward strand.
ATCACCTTATCATGGAGATAGTTGATCTCCAGGGTGATCGAGGTTTGGAGAGTAGACTCAGAGGACAACACAGCGGATCCACTCACAAAGGCCTGTTCCCAGAGAGAGACTTTTATAGGATGGTTCAGTATAAGATACTGCAACCACTGCTATCAGATGGCCCTAGTGCAAGTGGGAGATTGTTAGTTATATGTATGCCCTAGAGGCCATTACTGTACATAGGATGTATATTGTAGTGGATGCTAGGACATATATAGGGAGGACTTTCTTGCTCGACATGATAGTATGCTATCTGGTTGAACTTTACCTTAACGTGTATACTGTTTGTCTCTCTGTTACATGTTGGTAAAGCCCTTAGGATCTATACTTGACTACCTGGACTATGATGCGGATCATACTAGTGGGGACATGGTAGTCCATAAGTGCATCCTTCAAAGTCCCTAGTCGTGGGTGTATCGAGACGGGGCATCGATATACCAGTGTAGACTAGCACATACCTTCTCGACCCATACAGATGGGCGATGGATGATCCCATATCCATCGGTGTTTGACATCAGAGATGATATACGAGTGCTCAGTGGAGACTGGGTACACTGGACGGACTCGCCGAGAACTCCCAGATGGTATTATACCTCACGTCAGATGGCAGTTCTCTGGTGACACTGGTACAGAGTAGTCTGTTGACCCGAGATCGTCATAGAGTCTTGTGTGGTTCCCACTGTGCTTTGATTTCCATCTTACCACGTCCAAGAGGGCGTGCAAAACGGTGGTTTTTGGGTACAGTCCCGAGTCACATGGAGGCAATGAGCGATAGGAGGGGATTCGTCTCTCCCGGTATAGGGGGTTGATGTTGCGCTGTGTTCGATTGGCTATAACAGGAAGTCTCTGGCCAGGGCTGCTCAGAGAATTGCTGGTAAGTGTTACCAGTAGTTTCTCGACCCGTTATGAGCCTCATATCGACACGACTTATCGAGCTATTGGGGTCTGACGTTTACCACCCCTAGGCAAGATATGCGATATATCAGACGATCAGACCGGACTGTACGGTAGTGTTACTGGTCGGATTCACTGGAGTGTGAGCGGGCTTGCTCGTCGATCTTCAGATCGCTCAATACCCGGGTGGCCGTTACGTTTAGCAGACCGCTTGCGGCTTGTGGATGCTTGATATGATCATCATCTGCTGCCGGCGTATTGACGAGTCTTTAGAGTCCTACACAGAGGTTTCCTGGCTCAAGCGAAATGAAATAGGAGCGCATATGAGATATGTGCGGGACCGAGAATAATGCGTGTATGTGATGCCGCATTCCATTCTCGCGATGAATGTATCGGAAAGGTTGTATGCGATATAACCTAGTTATCGATTCAAGCGTTGATTCGATAAACCGATACATTGAATACTAGTCGGTTGTGTGCGACATGACCGGATCATTGAATCAAGTGTTGATTTAATGATTTAATGCATAATTATATATTTGATATGTTACTTTGCACTAACTAGTATTGGTTCACTTTAAACGGATTTTCTCACTTGGAATGTGCACATTGTATATATGATATATTTTTGTGCACTTGTATGTATCATGTTTGATGATGCATGCTAACTTGAGTTTGTGTAAAGATTAAACCATGGTTATTTAAATGGTTAGGGTTTTGTTTTTCATATCTATTTATTCATTTATTTATTTATTTTCATTTTGGAAAATGTAAAGCAAATGAGAAAATGGTGGCTTCTTTTGTTTTGTTCATGAAGCTTCATGAAGACTTTGACCAAGTTACCATTTTGTCTCATGCTTAACCCTAACCATCCCACTAACCATGATTTATTCTCTACACTTGACCATGGTTCAAGTTATGATAAGGATTATATTTCTTTTCTATTTTATAAAAACTTATCATAACATTTCTTCTTCTTCTTCCTTGAACTTAAGAAGAAAAAGCTTTCTTCATCAATGGTGAATTGAGCAAACAAGTGAGAAATCCAATTCTAAAGTCTACCCACTTCCTATTTCTTCATCCTCTACCTCTTGCCAAGTAGTAGAGTGTGTTTCCTTCACAAGTTTTAGGGCTTGGTGAAGGTGGAGCTTGATTTAGCGATGCCTCGACGTAGATCATCTTCGGCATGGACTTCGACGACCTAGCTCACTTTTTCTCCGACGAAGCCGACTCTAGAGCCCGGATTTGTTTTGGACAGCGGAGACGACTTCGTTGCGGAGCTATGGAGGTGGAGCACCGGATCTACAAAGGTTGTATTTCCGTATCTCTTAGTTAAGTGTTAACTAGTTAGCTTTTTCGCCTAGTTTTCTAGCAAACGATCCGTAGTCGGGTCTCTCGGCACCCATAAATTTTTATATTGGCATGTTCGATGCCTTGTGAGACCTCACTTGGGTGCCTAGGAACCCTACAGCTACGTCCGCAACTAGGATGCGCCCTAAAGAATAATACAAGCCGCGATGACGACAGTCCACATGTCGGACGCCCGTCATTCAATATGAATATACATTACATCACAAAGAATTACATCTAATACTACATACTCCGGGCCATCCATCGTGACAAATCCAACACAACCATAATCAACATAGCTCTATTCATAATAGAACATGCAAACTTGTGAGTATCAATTCCGTAACCCCGTCTAATTGATACATCTAGCATTTACCAAATGTTATGATACACATAACCATCACTAGACCTATGAAAATTGAATACCATACACTAATAGCCAACACTTCAATTTTCCAAAACACCGAAAATAAAGTATGCTAAAAACCGGAAAAAATTCCATGCTAAAATCCACTCTGGGAGTCCGAAATGAGCTCAGATTGATCCGAAACTTCACGGAAGGTCCCGACACAAAATTAATGTCGACCTGGAGGGCACCTAGAGGATTCCCATCCCCTAAGCCACCTTAAGGTGGCCTTTGGGGGTAGGCAGACCCGAGCCTGCCCACTTGGGGCAGAGCTTGGGTCCTTACGCCCTAAGGCCACCTTAGGGTGGTCTGGGGGTGGTCCCTCCTTAGGTCCTTCCGGGACGTCCCTGGGGTCCCTGTGCACCTGTTGGGTTACACTAGCGCTCCGGACATCTACCGTAGCCATTTGCGAAATTTTTTTTCTTCTAGGGTTTAAAACTGGCGCTAAATGAAACACGATAACCGGATCTACCATAAACCCTAAACTAGCTAACACTAGAGAAGCTATCTACTATGATGAAAGAGTCTCACCAAAAGATCCATGTCCTTTGGTCTTCTTTCCTCTTCCTTAGCTCCTAGTGGACTCCATGATCGAGCTTGATCGTCCGTCTCCCTCCGTCGAAGATGATCCACCCGATAGATGTAGTTCATGGCTCTAGCTCTAAACCAAGTATCTATGGAGCAACTAGAGAACTTAGTTTGCTAGCCTAAGGACTCTAAGATGTAGTGTAATGGTTCAAAGTGTATTTCTATCTCACTATCTCACCTCCTCTCTTGTTTCACAACACATGAGAGTGTAAAGATGAGGTAGATGATGGAGGTGGAGGAGCTCAAGAGAAGGAGAGGAGAGTGAAGAAAATGGTGAGTTAAGGAAAATAATAAGGCTAGCATGTGAGAGAAAATCCTCACAAAGGTTTTGTAAAACAATTTTTACAATAAACAATATCTAACCATGCTTCAATAGTGAGCACAAATGAATTAAAAATTCATTTGTCAACACTATTTAGGCATGGCTCTCACCATACTCTCCTTACCTCACTTTACACCTCATTTTCCATTTATGAATAAATGGAAAAAGCCATAATGAGGTGTCCACCTTCTAGAATGTATTCCGTATAAAATACGGATTACAGTCTACCGTATATACATACCTGCATTCGTATAAAAATACGAATACCCGACGAAATAGAATAACACAAAGAACATAATATTAGAATATACATATCGAAATATATATATGTAAATTATTAAATCAATACCTGATTTAATAATCTGGCTCAATCCCGAGTCGGCTAGTATTATCAACTGTCCGATCGAAAGTCGGGGTATATAGTACCATCAATCAATCGGAACCCTGCAAATATCCAATACGGCTACTACATCATTTCGCCTGAACCAGGGAAACCCTCTGTGTGGGACTTGATTGATCTATAATTTTGTGAAAGAAAAAGTAGTAGTAAAATAACCGCAATCAATAACGGTGTCGCGTGTAGCGAACCTTTAGTGAGTACGGGTCGTCCTCTGGGATTCGTGGAATTTTATAGTTCTTGCTTTAGATCGGTTGAAAGAAATAGAAAAGAGAAAATAAAGAAAATCAAGAAGATAGTTTCAAGAAAATCAAGAAAATAGTTTCAAGAAAATCAAGAAATTAGTTTCAAGATCTAATTGAATTATCAAGAAAATGGTTCAAGATCTAATTGAGTTATCAAGAAAATTTTATATGAAGAAGGCTTGTAGGATTCGATTGGATTTAGTAGCCCTGGATGACTAATAAAGATGACTCCTCTTATCTATTGATAGATTTAAAACTAGATTGATGGCGATGAATGAGGATTAGGGTTCTTTGGAAGAAACTAGGGTTTCTCCTCTATTGACCCTTGCCCTTTCATTGATCTCCATTCATATCTAGCCCTTAACAAAAAGATCGTCAATCTTATCTCAAATCGTGGTCGAGATTATCAAGAAATTGATATCGCGCTCGATAAGGATGTTGACGATTCTTTTTCTAAAGTTTATAAATTTCATAAGAGTTAAAAGGAGTATAGAATTTTCTCACCCATTGATCTACCTTAATCCTACGAATCCTATCAAACGGAGAATTACTCGCACATCATGAAAATAAAAGAAAGAATAGAGAAAGAATTCATAATGCGGAAATTAAAAGTAAGCGAATTGATAAAACTGATGATCTACCTTTATTACTCAACTTCACAATACATTTCTCCAAGTTTAGATTACAAGAAGAAAAAGAATCTGTTCTCGATCTCTGCCTCAAAGAAGTAAATGTTCCATCAATCTTCACGTCGCTTGATCACCTCGAGTCTTGGACTTGTCATGGATCGCTTGCTCGTTGATGGTGATTGGCTTCGTGTAAAGGAGACTTGCTTGATTGATCTCTTGATGAATTTCTCGATGATTTCTTGATCTAGGATCTAAGATCAAAGATTCTTGATCTTAGATCTTAGATCCCCTTTTGAGATTGGTTTTTGATCTTGGATGTTGGATTTTGATGTTGTTCTTGGCTCTTTTCTTTAGCTTTGAATTGGATGAAATTGGATCCCCAAATGATGTAGCCCTCGGTCCTTTTTATAGTCCCAAAACCAGTAACAGAAACCCCCAACAAACTAAGTTTGTCACGAAGAAGATTCTAGAAAACTCTCGCCTCCTAACTCCCTGAATCGGCCACGGATCCGCGGCGACTTGACCTGACTCGGCCGTGGTTCCGCGGCGATTTGGTGAGATCGTGGCTTCGAACTTCTGGAGTCTTCTCATGTTGGTATTTGGGTATTTATTTGATGTCTGGAACCTTCTTATCTTTTCTGAGTCTCTGCCAGTATTTGATTCTTCGACTTTCTTTACTTTATCGGCAGATTCTTGATTCCTGATATCTGACCTGAGCTAATCTTGTAGAATATCTCAATGAAGAATGTTAGTTATGTTTAAGATACAAAATATTATGCGTAAAATATTAAACATACAATTTCCTTCATAATGTTGATTATAATATATAAACACATGGTAAATAGTATTTTGCAGATGAACTTCTAATATGTGTTATATTTATAACAAACACTTTTAGATGATTAAGAAAAGTAAGGAAATTGTCATGTCCTTCCTCCCGCTCTGGTTAGCACGGTCAAGCTGGTTTAAGTCTGTCTTTCCGATCTCTGTGCACTATTTTCGACTGAACAAATACCCCCAAACTTGACTTTGATCGTCCCGAGCAAACTATTTATTCAAGGGAAGGAGAAAAGAAAACTAGAAAGAAAAAGAAAAATTAACTAGCACACTTTCGTAGGCAACACGATTGCACTGACACGTGCAACAAGCCGTTAAACCTCTAGGTGTCCATAGTATGAGGAGTGTTGTCTCTGAGGGTTTTCAGCGGATTACACCCACAAAATCCCATAATAAAAGAAAGATGGTGAAAGTTACATATAAAGATAAGAACTATAAAAGAAAGAACTTGAAAATAAGAGTTTCCAACTACACTAGCTTTTCGGTTGTCATGAGCCCTATCTTAATGGTCATGAAAAGATGTTAGAAATCACATCATCCCTCAATAAAACATTGCCTTTAGTCTTCCTTCCTACCTTTCTTCCAAACACTGATCATATACCCCTACGTGTGTGTGAAAGACATCCCTACGGAGAATTCAATTCAAGCTATCATACTCTTGTCCATCTACCTCAGTACTTTTTGTCGGTGAATATTTTGGATGGAATTGCTCACACATTCTTCATGCGATCGTTAATACTTCTTAAGGTACTAACCGACCGATTACTAAATGTGCTCACTTATTAGACGTAATTAGCAATTTTCTCGTCTTGCAACACCTAAGGCTTCGCAGTGGCTCCCAAACCAGTTGGTCTAAGGCACTAGGTGATAAAGCACCCTCGCTATATATTTTTTTGCTGCCTTGGTGATTACAAAACCAGTGTTCATTTTTTTCACCATTTTATACTTTTATGCTTCATTTATATTTCCTTCGTACTTTGGCTTTTAGACAAGAGCATTTCAAGGTATTCTCTACTATCCCGAGTTTCAAGACGTGTGTAAGTGCGTATAGTAGGGTATCAACGTTCAAGTGTTTGGCCTCAAGAATAGGGACTATTTTTCAGACTTATTTTTATCCTCAGATTAATGACTTCCTTCATCTTACTAACCCTTAGGACAACAGCTCATAACTACTTATTACTAGTTTCGTTTAAGAAAACATCTAATTTTCTTGTTTTTCTCAAACTCTTCCAATCTTTAAAATGTAATTTTTCACTTTCTAACCTTTCATTATCAAAGAAAAATTTTTGTGCTTATGTAAAGTATAATGCAAAGTAATGCGTAAATAAGCACAAACCTCTCCCAAACCTGTTTGCAGCAGTGTCCTCACTGTTGTCATCTTTTAAATCAAAAAAAAAACCTGTAGACTTGGGAGGAAAAGTTATCAACGGGGACAAGAATAAATGAATGTGAAAACCTCCCCCAAACTTATTTTTGGCTCACAATTTTGTGTATAAATTTTATTTTTAAGAGCCAAAATATTTTTCTCCCCCCAAACTTGAGTTAAACAATATTAAGCTTTTAAAATCATAAGAGGGGGGTAAAGTTATTGGTCAATGCAAAGTTTTACAAAGATAAAAAATCAACACCAACCATTCGAATATTTTATCAATGTAACGCACCGGTTGGTGGAAGAACATGTTATATATAGCCAAGAAAAAGTGGGGAAGAGATAAGTGGTGTAATAGAACGGGTTTGCGTCTCGATTTGTAGAGACGAAATAATGATGATGGATTACTCGCATTCTTGTTATTGTTAAGAAGAAGGGGTGGTGGTTCAACTTTTTTGTTTTGGGGTTGATTCATCATAACTCCCATGTCCTCTAAGAATGCGAGTTCATCAGCGAAAATTTCTTCAAAACTTTCATCGATATCCCGAAAAATAATCTCATCGGAAAGAACGAGATGATACTCAGACTCCATAAAACGTTCATAATAAGTGTTAGATGCTGACCCGGACAGCTCGATAGAAAGGTCCGTATGTGTATAATATATAACGGGGTCAAACAACAACGTATTAAGGGAGTCTAGATCAGTATGGTGAAGCTGTTCAAATTCGCTGCTGTCGAAATCCATCATTTCAATAGAACATACTTGAGCATAAGGCTCGGAGGGTTCACTACCCAACTTGTAAATGTTAAGCTCAATTGACATCTTCCCGAAGGATAGGTTCATAGAGCCGTTTCGACAATTGATTACAGCGTTGGAAGTCGGTAAAAAGGGCGGACCAAGAATCACCGGAATTTGGTTCCGTGGGTTCGCTACAGGCTGTGTATCTAAAACAATGAAGTCCACAGGGAATATGAAGTCCACAACTTTTATCAACACATCCTCTAACTCACCCTTATGTTGGGTTATAGATCGATCTGCCATCTGTAGAGTGCAGTGCGACGGTTTTAACTCTCCGATATCTGCTTGCTCATATACAGATTATGGAAGCAAGTTAACACTAACACCTAAATCGAGTAGAGCACGATTGATATTTTTACCCCTAATAGAAATAGATATTGTAGGACTCCCGGGGTCCTTTCGTTTCTTGGGTAGTTGCTGTGTAAAAGCAGTGCTCACATTACTCGCAAGGAAAACTTTTTTCGGTACTTGGACTTTCCTTTTCCCAGTGCACAAGTCCTTTAGAATTTTCGCATAGGACGGAACTTGTTGTATAGCATCTAGGAGAGGGATATTTATGTTAACTTGCTTAAAAATTTCCACAATCTTCTCCATTTGTGGACTTGGTTTGTTTCCCCTTAACCTATTTGGATAATGAGCTTTATTAATAAGGGTTGGGTCCAACATTGGAGAAGATCGTGGGGGTGGAACGGATCCCAGAATTGGAGTTGGGATCGTGTTAGGTTGACTCAAGGAGGTGGGTGGAGGGTTCGAGCCTAGGGGAAAACGGAGAATAGGCTCGGAAGAAGATGGTAGATTAGATGAAATAGGGTTAGAAGTGGAAGTCGGGGTATCATTGATTGATTCCTCATTATCAACCTGTTCACCGACTTGGTTGTTCAGCACTCTTCCCGATTTCAACGTGGTAATGACATTCACATTATGATGTTGTGATTGGCGAGGATTCGGTAGGGGTTGAGATGGAAGTTTCCCTTTCTCTCTAGCACTCATTGCGGCATTTAATTGTGCAATTTGTGCTTCTATCGATTTTATACTCTCACCGTGGGAGGCAAAGTCTTTCATTATTGTTTCGATAGAAGACTTTATATCAGCCTACATTTGCTTGGAATATTTCATAAACAAATCCAAGGTTCGTTCAAGTGCAGAGGAGTTTTCGGTACGGGCCGTTTGGAAGGAATTATTATAAGGTGCAGAATTGTTGGCCGGATTTTGAAAAGTTTGTGGTTGAAAGGGGTGTTGACTCTGTGGTGGTTGCTGTTGCTGTGGAGGAACTCTTGGATAGTTATTTTAGTTTGGAATCGTATTTTGAGTTTGAGTTTGGTGTTGGTTCCAAGCAAAATTAGGATGATTCCTCCAACCCTGATTATATGTGGAAGAATATGGATCGTTTCTAGGTCGCTGCTGAAAAGCAGCATTAGTGTGTTCTTGACCTTGAAACGGAGAATTCAAAGGACATTCTTCCGTCAGATGTGATGGATCGGAACAGCATCCACACATGGTTTTAGGGAGCGTTACTTGGTTTAAGGAAGCTAATAAAAATTTGTTTTCCATAGCTTCGAGTTTCTTTTGCATCGCTGCAATTTCGGCTTTTATTGCGATGGAAACATCGAGCAGATGGATACCTCCTCTAGATGATGGTGGTCTAACGCTTTTCTATTGCAAAGTATGTTCAGCAAGATCTTCCAGAAATTTCCATCCTTCACCACCGTCTTTGGACATGAAATTGCATTGATACATGGTTTCAAGTATCTCCTTTGACGCTGGAGTAATGCCCTCATATATAATTCGGCACAGATCCAATTTATGGATTCCATGATGAGGACATTAGATAAGCAGATCCTTAAGCCGTTCAAAGCATTTCCAAAATGGTTCATTGGGAAGCTGGGTAAACTGGTTGATTTCGCTCCGAACACGGACGGTCTTATGATTGGGATAAAATTTCTTAAGGAATGCTATAACGAATTCATCCCATTTGGCAATAGAGTGTGCGGTTGTTTTATAAAGCCATTTTTCGGCTAAATCGCACAAAGTAAACGGGAGAAGATGTAAACGCATAGCATCCACAGAAAGTTGTGAAGTGCCCATCATAGCACATACGTTTTCGAATTTGGTGATAAAAACGTATGCGTCTTCAGACGCAAGACCGTGAAATTTAGGCAAAAGGTTGATAAAGTGTGGTTTGATTTCAAAATTATCCCCATTGGCTGGTGGAATAGAAAGACAAGTAGGAAGGGAACCACGTATAGGGTAGCATCTCTCTTGGAGAGAGATGCGCGGTGGATTCTGCACACCTGCGGGTGGCGGCAGAGTGGTGTTATTAAAATTTGATGGAGAACCGTCCATCTCGGTCGATGTTGTGGGTGGGGAGGAAAAAGAATATGAAGAAGTACCGACTTCGGAGTCGATAGAAGAAACGCGGACAAGACGGGCACTAAAATCCCGTATCCAGCCGAGCATGCACTAAGCGGGTTTAGTGCAAGTGGCAGCGTTTGTGAGAATTACGTAAAAAGAAAGGTTTGTTTTGAAAAAGACGGATTTAGAAAATCACAAAAATGCACAATCAACCTAGATCTAAGGTTACCTAGGTCAAGTCACTAGACCGCTCCTAGACTTCCAGAATACAAATCACAGGATCAATCCTCTACTGCCTCTTTATCCCTATTGTGGCCAGGTAAGTGCCAGGTAAGTGGGAGGTATCCGCTATACGAATCACCGAAATAGCGGGCCTAATTAAGTAACCACTTTCCTTAGACACACTTTCCTAGACACCACAAAAGAAATGCGGATAAGCAGTAGATTACCCACGACCCTCCTCTGTCCTTAATGAGCGCGACAGTCCTTAGAGTCTTGGTCTAGATATTTTTTAATTAATGAAGGGTGATGCGGATGCTAGTTTTGTGATTTGTGGGGCTTAGGAAGGGTAATGAAATCCCCACCTAATCTGAATTTGGTCTTTGCCCCTTAATTTTCCGTATTACAATATGCAAAAATAACCCAAAAACAAAACACGCAATAAGAATTTTTTAAGCGGCGATTTTTTTTTGCAAAGAATCCTTCAGAAAAATTGTTATTGGACTTTTCAGAGAAGAGAGAAGGAGATAGAAAATATACCAGAGAGACATGAAGCCCTAAGTCACCCAATCCACCGCGGTTCCGCCGCGAGAATGGCCTTCTTTCCGTGGTTCCGCGACCAACTTGATGGTTCTTGAAACTCTTTTTTCTACAGTTGCTTCCCTTACTCCTATGATCTTGATGAATTGCTCTGAATCTTTATCTCTCTGCTACAATGATTCCAGATTCTCTCGCAAAATTCACACACTAATCGTTAAGCACATGTTGCGTTCTTGATTTATATTTTGATGGAATAATAATATTTCAACCCAAATAGCAAGAAAGAAAAAATTACGCATGGATCCCCGGCAACGGCGCCATTTGATTGATCTATAATTTTGTGAAAGAAAAAGTAGTAGTAAAATAACCGCAATCAATAACGGTGTCGCGTGTAGCGAACCTTTAGTGAGTACGGGTCGTCCTCTGGGATTCGTGGAATTTTATAGTTCTTGCTTTAGATCGGTTGACAGAAATAGAAAAGGGAAAATAAAGAAAATCAAGAAGATAGTTTCAAGAAAATCAAGAAAATAGTTTCAAGAGCTAATTGAATTATCAAGAAAATGGTTCAAGATCTAATTGAGTTATCAAGAAAATTTTATATGAAGAAGGCTTGTAGGATTCAATTGGATTTAGTAGCCCTGGATGGATAATAAAGATGACCCCTCTTATCAATTGATAGATTTAAAACTAGATTGATGGCGATGAATGAGGATTAGGGTTCTTTGGAAGAAACTAGGGTTTCTTCTCTATTGACCCTTGTCCTTTCATTGATCTCTATTCATATCTATCCCTTAACAAAAAGATCGTCAATCTTATCTCAAATCGTGGTCGAGATTATCAAGAAATTGATAACGCGCCCGATAAGGATGTTGACGATTCTTTTGCTAAAGTTTATAAACTTCATAAGAGTTAAAAGGAGTATAGAATTTTCTCACCCATTGATCTACCTTAATCCTACGAATCCTATCAAACGGAGAATTACTCGCACATCATGAAAATAAAAGAAAGAATAGAGAAAGAATTCATAATGCGGAAATTAAAAGTAAGCGAATTGATAAAACCGATGATCTACCTTTATTACTCAACTTCACAATACATTTCTCAAAATTTAGATTACAAGAAGAAGAAGAATTTGCTCTCGATCTTTACCTCGAAGAAGTAAATGTTCCGTCGATCTTCACGTCGCTTAATCACCTCGAGTCTTGGACCTGTCGTGGATCGCTTGCTCGTTGATGGTGATTGGCTTCGTATAAAGGAGACTTGCTTGATTGATCGCTTGATGAATTTCTCGATGATTTCTTGATCTAGGATCTAAGATCGAAGATTCTTGATCTTAGATCTTAGATCCGCTTTTGAGATTGGTTTTTGATCTTGGATGTTGGATTTTGATGTTGTTCTTGGCTCTTTTTTTAGCTTTGAATTGGATGAAATTAGATCCCCAAATGATGTAGCCCTCAGTCCTTTTTATAGCCCCAAAACCAGTAACAGAAACCCCCAACAAACTAAGTTTGTTACGAATGAGATTCCAGAAAACTATTGCCTCCTAACTCCCTGAATCGGCCGCGTATCCGCGGCGACTCGGCCTGACTTGGCCGCGGTTCTGCAGCGATTTGGTGAGATCGTGGCTTCGAACTTCTGGAGTCTTCTCATGTTGGTATTTGGGTATTTATTTGATGTCCGGAACCTTCTTATCTTTTCTAAGTCTCTGCCAGTATTTGATTCTTCGACTTTCTTTACTTTATCGGCAGATTCTTGATTCCTGATATCTAACCTGAGCTAATCTTGCAGAATATCTCAATGAAGAATGTTAGTTATGTTGGAGATACAAAATATTATGCGTAAAATATTAAACATACAATTTCCTTCATAATATTGATTATAATATATAAACACATGGTAAATGGCATTTTGCAGATGAACTTCTAATATGTGTTATATTTATAACAAACACCTTTAGATGATTCAGAAAAGTAAGGAAATTGTCATGTTAAAAGTGCACTATTTTTGACTGAACAGGACTCTAAAGACTCGACAGTATGTCGGCAGTGAGTTACTGGATAAATCCATAACCACAAGCACGTCACCGGCACTAGCTGTACGTAATGGCTACCCGGCAACCTGTCGAAAAGGAAGGTCGATGAGAAAACTCATCTGGATCCCTGCTGAGCCTATCCGTGACAATCTCCGTACAGTCCGGTCTGTTCGTTTGAGAGTATCGCTTACCGGGTCTAGGGGGTGGTAAACGTCAGACCCTAATAACCCGATAATTCGTGCTGATGCGGCTCAGGACCAATCCGGGAAACTACTGATCAACCTATTAGTAAATCCCAACTGCCTTGGCCAAGGTCTTATGGTCCTGACCAATCGAACATAGTGCGATATTGACTCCCTATACCGGGAGAGATGAATCCCCAACAATCACTCATTGCTTCCATGTGGCTCGGGACTGTACCTAACTAAAACCTGTTTGCACGACTCAGTAGAGCCGTGGTAGGGTAGTGATAAAAGCACAGTGGGAACTCACACGAGTCAAATGATGATCTCAGGTCTAAAAACTACCCTGTACTCATGTCACCTGAGAACTGCTATCTGACGATAGGTATAGTACCATCTAGACGTTCTCGGCGAGTCCGTCCAGTGTACTGTGCACTCATCCCCAGTGAGTACCTGTATACGATCTTAGGTGCAAAAGACCAATGGCCGCGGGACCAACCATCGCCCCTCGCCGGGGTCTAGAAACGTATACACCTGTCTACTCCGGAATATCGATGCCCAGTCTCGATACTCCCACGACTAGGGACCTTTTAAGGATGTGCTTATCGACTACCCTGCTCCTACAAATATGATCGCCATCACAACGCAGGTAGTCAAGCAATGATCCTACGGGCTTTATCAACATGTATAGTGATACGTAATAATAAGTAGAACATATGCACATGTTAAGATAAAGACAAACCAGATAGTATACTATCATATCGAGCAAGATTGTCCTGTACATACATATGTCCAAGCATCCACATGTATACATATATAATAATGGTCTCTAGGGCATACATATCCAACAATATCCTACTTGCTCTAAGGCCATATATTGGAGTACTGAGTACCCAACGTCTACTCTAGGGCCAGCTGTTGGCGTATCGCATACCCAACATCTCAATAAGTCGCTCGAACTGCGCTTGAAGGAGGGCCTTTGTGAATGGATTCGCCATGTTGTCTTTTGTGTCCACTCTCCGCACCTCGATTTCCTGGCGATCAACGATCAGGTGATACTGCCTCAAGATGTGTGTGGATTTCTGATGGAACTGTGGTTCCTTTGCTAAAGCTATAGCCCCATTGTTATTGTAATACAAAGGTATCAGATTAACAATGGACGGAACCACCTCAAGTTTAGTAATGAACTTCTTAATCCAGATGGCTTCTTTTGCGGCATCGCTGGCAGTAATGTATTCAGCCTCCATCGTCGACTCTGCGACGGTGTCCTATTTGGAACTCTTCCAACACACCGCCCCTCCATTGAGGGTAAACACAAAACCCAAGACAGACTTGCTGTCATCCTTGTCACTCTGGAAGCTTGAATCGGTAAAGGACTCGAGTTACAGGTCTCCATTACCGTAAACCAAGAATATCTCCTTAGTCCTTCTTAGGTACTTGAGAATGTTCTTCACTGCCGTCCAGTGGTTCTCACCTGGGTCTGACTGATACCGGTTCACCACGCTAAGCGTGTAAGCTATATTTGGTCTGGTACATAGCATCGCATACATTATAGATCCTACCGCTGAAGCGTATGGTATAGTGCTTGTTCAGTCGATAAAACTGCACATTTGTAGTTCATTTTTCCTACCATTTTTATATTAAAAAAGGACTTTAATATGATATATTATACATATGAGGGTTTATGTGTAAAAACATTATTTTCCATGTGTTAATATATTTTTATTATCATTTGGTAGGAGAATGTATGCAAATAATATTATTGACCTAATCCTAGTAGAAAAAAGTCTACTAAAATCTTATTTGAGTTGTTATGCAGAATATTTCCAAGTTGTGCAGAATTTTCCAAGGCTAGAATCAAGAAAATCAAGTTGTTGAAGAAATCTTGCCAAATTAAGAAGCAAACTTGGAGACCAAGTCTGGAAGCAACCGAGAAACGATTTTCAGATTCTGAGGATTCCTAGGATTGCCACATGTCACCAGATGAAAGCCCAAGAAAAAGAATCAAATGATCCCTACCCTTGAGCGCGGATCCGCGGCCTTAGCCCCCATTTGCCGCGGATCCGCCGCAATTTAAGGGGGTTAGAAGGAAAGATTTTGGGAGATAAATCATTACTAAATTTTAGCAAGTTTTCAACAATAATATTCTGGCTTTGCACTATAAAAAGGCACCGAGGGCCTCTTGGAAAAGCTATCAAGCCGAAGAGATCACGAAGCCCCAGACGCTCACGCATCCAGGCTGATCATCAACTGTTCGTCTACCTCCTTAGGAAAGATCGAGAAGCAACTAGTTTGTAATCATTTTCTACGGAATAAAAGTGTAGATTGTTCAAGTTGATTAATAAAGGTAGTTGTTTTATTTAATTCTTTTGCACTTTACATTATGTTTTCCCTCGATTTCTTTTCATCTTCTTCTCCCAACATGCGCGAGTAATTCTCCGCTTGTTAGGGTTCGTAGGATTAGGGTAGGCTAATGGACGATGAAAATAACTAAACCCTTTTTAAGTCCTATAAAGTTTAGGAACTTTATCAAAAGAATCATTAACATCCTAATCGGGCGCGCTAGCAATTCTTTGCTAGTTCCGACCGCGATTAGCGATTAGATTAATGATTGTTTTGGTAAAGGCTGGATATGAACGGAGTTCCGTGTCGAGATAAGGGTTAAGAGTGGGATTCCTTTTCCCTCCAGAAACCCTAATCTACACGCATCACCGTCGTTCTAGTTCTAAATCTATTAATGGATAAAAAGGGTAAGTTTTAATTAATCGTCCATAACTACTAAATCCTAACGAACCCTACAAGCCCTCTTATTATATTAACTACATCCTTAAAATAATCTAGATCTATATTTTTGCATTCTTGCTTAACGTAGATCTAGAGACTTTTCATCAAATTCTTATTTCCTCCTCTCTTTCTCAACACATCTAAAGTAAGAGTAAAAGGTTCCACGTTTCCCAGAGGACGACCCGTACTCACCTCGGTCTAGCTACACGCGACACCGTTATTGATTGCGGTTAAACTACAAACATACACTTTCACGTAACAATCAAATGGCGCCGTTGCCGGGGATACGTGCGTAATTTTTTATTTTTACTATTTGTGTTGAATTCTTAGACGAGCCATATCATTATTAACACAAAACTGCAAATTGCATATTTAACGATTTGTGCGTGAATTTTTGTAAGGAGATCTGGAGTCACAGAATTAAGGAGAACAGGCAACAGAGACATTTCTAGAGATCCAGAGGAGCACAGAAGGCTATACAAGAATTTTCATCAACTGATCCTTCTGCCACGCGGCGGAACCGCGGCAAAAGCACCACTTTTGCGGCGGAATCGTGGCATATTGGAGGAGTTAGGGGCACAGAACTCTCTGGTATCTTTATTTACTCCTTCTCTCTCTCCCCAAATCCAATAAAATCTATCTTCTGCAGGATTCTTTGCAAAATCGCGCCGCTCAAAAATCTTTTTGCAAAAGTTTTGTGATTGGTTTTGTTTTGCATATTTTAATATGGACTCTAAGGGGCAAAGACCAAATCAAGATTAGGTGGGGATTTCATCACCCTTCCTAAGCCCCACAAATCACAAACTGAGCATATAGATCAACCCTTCATTAATTTAAAAAATATCTAGACCAGACTCTAAGGACTGTCGCGCTCAATAAGGACAGAGGAAGGTCGTGGGTAATCTATCGTTTATCCGCATTACTTTTGTAGTGCCTAGGCAAGTGTGACAAAGGCTAGTGGTTTTTAATTAGGCCCACGACGTGGTTCCTTCCCACTTACCTGGCACTTACCTGGCTACAAGGGTAGTACGGAGGCGGTAGAGGATTTATCCTGCGGCTTGTCCTTTGGAAGTCTAGGAGCGGTCTAGAGACTGGACCTAAGTGACCTTAGTTCTAGGGTTGCTTGTGCATCTTAGGGAGATTTGTCTTGAGTCCCACATTTTTCAAAACAAGCCAATTTTAAATCACACACACGCTGTCACTTGCACTAAACCCGCTTAGTGCATGCTCGGCTGGACACGGGATCCTAGTGCCCGTCTTGTCCGCGTTCCTGCTATCGACGCCGAAGTCGGTACTTCTTCATCTTCTTTTCCCCCACCACACACCACATCAACCGAGATGGACGGTACTCCATCAGAGTATAACACCACGCTGCCACCGCCCGCAGGTGCGCAGAATCCACCACGCATCTCTCTCCAAGAGAGATGCTATCCTATTCGTGGTCCCCTTCCTACTTGTCTATCTCTTCCACCACCTAACGGGGATAATTTCGAAATTAAACCCCACTACATCAACCTGCTGCCCAAATTTCACGGACTTGAGTCGGAAGACGCGTACGTTTTCATCACCAAATTCGAAAACGTATGCGCAATGATGGGTACTTCACAATTGACTTTAGATGCTATGCGCTTACGTCTTCTCCCATTCACATTGTGCGACTTGGCAGAAAAATGGCTTTATAATACTGCCGCACACTCTATCACTAATTGGGATGAATTCGTCGTAGCATTTCTTAAGAAGTTTTACCCAAATCATAAGACTGCACATATTAGGAGCGAGATCAACCAGTTCACCCAGCTTCCCAATGAACCATTTTGGAAGTGCTTTGAACGTTTCAAAGATCTGCTTGTCCAATGCCCCCATCACGGAATACAAAGATGGGATTTATGTCGGATTATATATGAGGGCATTAATCCAGCGACAAAGCAGATGCTTGAAACAATGTGTCAATGCAATTTCATGTCTAAAGATGATGGTGAAGCATGGAAATATCTGGAAGATCTCGCAGAAAGCACTTTACAGTGGGAAAGCGTAAGACCACCTTCAACTAAGGGAGGTATTCACCAGCTCGATGTTTCTATCGCAGTAAAAGCCGAAATGGCAGCGATACAGAAGAAACTCGACGCTATCGAAAACAAGTTCTCATCATTCTCCCTAAATCAGGTCACGCTTCCTAAGACCGTCTGTGGTTGCTGTTCGGATCCTTCACACTTAACGAAAGAATGTCCTTTGAATGCTTCGTTTCAAGCTAATGCTGCTTTTCAGCAACGACCTAGAAACGACCCTTATTCTTCCACGTACAATCAAGGATGGAGGAATCATCCTAGCTTTACTTGGAACCAAAACCAACAAAGCAATTATCAAAGACCTCCTCCACAGCAACCACAACCACAGAATCAGCCCCCCTTTCAGTCACAGAATTTCCAAAATCCGGCCAACATTTCTACACCACAAGTGGCCGGTACTGACAACTCACTTGCACAAACTTTGGATATGTTCATGAAACAATCCATGCGAAATTCGGCTGAGATGAGGTCTTCTATTGATGCCCTAACGAAAAACTCCTCCTCCCATGGTGAGAGTATTAAATCAATAGAAAACCAAATCGCACAGTTAAACGCCGCAATAAGTGCGAGAGAGAAAGGGAAGCTCCCATCTCAACCCTTACCGAATCCTGGCCATTCACAAAGTCATAATGTGAATGCCATTACTACGTTGAGATCGGGAAGAGTGCTGAATAACCGAGTGGGTGAGCAATTTGATGATAGTGATACATTTGATACCCCTTCTTCTTCTTCTTCCCCTAATTCGTCTAGTCTCCCACCTTCGTCCGAGCCTATTCTCCATTTTCCCCAAGGCTCGAACATTTCGCCAAATCTATCTAAGTCGATGCCCACTCCAATTTTGGGATCGAATCCGTCGCCATAGTCTTCTCCACAAACGTTGGACCCAAAACTTATTGATCAAGCACCTTATCCAAACAGGTTGAGGGGCAACAGACCAAGTCCACAAATGGAGAAGATTGTGGAAATTTTTAAGCAAGTTAACATAAACATTCCTCTCCTAGATGCTATTCAACAAGTTCCGTCATATGCGAAAATCTTAAAGGACTTGTGCACTAGGAAGCGAAAAGTTCAAGTACCTAAAAAAGTTTTCCTTGCGAGTAATGTGAGCGTTGCTTTTACACAACAACTACCCAAGAAACGAAAGGTCTCCGGAAGTCCTACAATTTCAATTTCTATTGGGGGTAAAAATATCAATCGTGCTCTACTCGATCTAGGTGCCAGTGTTAACTTGCTTCCGTATTCTGTGTATGAGCAATTAGGGATCGGAGAGTTAAAACCTGCACATTGCACTCTTCAGATGGCCGATCGATCTATCACCCAACCTAGGGGTGAGCTAGAGGATGTGTTAATCAAAGTCGGGGAATTCATATTTCCTGTGGACTTTATCGTTATTGATACACAACCTGTGGCAAACCCACGCAATCAAATCCCGGTGATACTCGGTCGACCCTTTTTGGCCACTTCCAACGCGGTAATCAATTGTAGAAACGGCTCTATGACCCTATCCTTTGGGAAGAAGTCAATTGAGCTTAACATTTACAAGTTGGGAAGTGAACCCTCCGAACCCTATGCTCATGTGTGTTCTGTCGAATTAATGGATGTCGACAGCAGCGAATTTGATCAACCTCATGATACAGACTCTTTTCATATGTTGTTGTTTGACCCAACCATTTACTCTTCCACCGAGTTGTCCGGGTCAACATCTAATGAGAAACCTTTTATAGAGTCTGACGATCACCCCATTTTTTCTGATGACATTATTTTTCGGGGTATCGATGAAAGCTTTGAGCAAATTTTCGCTGATGAACTTGCATTTTTACAAGACACGGGTGTTGAGATGAATCAACTCCAAGATGAAGAAATTGGACCTCCACCCCCTCTTTTGGACAATCATGACAATGCGAGTAATCCATCATTACTATCATTGTGTCGTCTCTCCAAATTGAGACGCAATCCTTTTCCATTACACCTCTTGTCACCTCCCCACTTCTTCACGTCAATAGGTGACATGTTCTTCCACCAACCTTGGTGCTTTATTGATAAAATTTTTGAATGGTTGGTGTTGACCTTCGGTCTTTGCAAAGCTTGGCATTGACCAATACCCTTGACCCCCTCGTGTGATTTTAAAAGATTAAAATTGTTTAACTCAAGTTTGGGGGAGGGGTGGTATATTTTGGCTCTTGAAAGAAAATGATTTTTACAAAATTATGAGCCTAAAATAAGTTTGGGGGAGGATTTTCACTTTCATATATTATTGCCCCCATTAATAATTTCCTCCCAAGTCTACAGTTTTTTGAGCTTAACGGATGACATCAGTGAGGACACTGCTGTAAACAGATTTGGGGGAGGTTTGTGCTTACTTACACATCAATTTGCATCATACTTTGCATAAGCACAACATTTTCAAAAAAAATTTTAATTTTTTTTCTTTTATAACAAAAGAATAGAAAGTGAAACATTACATCCAAAAGATAGGAATAATTTAAGAAAACCAAGAAAATTAGAAGTTTTCTTAAACGAACTAGTAATAAGTAGTTATGAGCTGTTGTCCCAAGGGTTAGTAAGATGAAGGAAGTCACTAATCTGAGGATAAAAATAAGTTTGAAAAATAGTTTCTATTCTGGAAGCCAAACATTTGAAAGTTGATACCCTACTATATGCACTTACACACGTCTTGAAACTTGGAATAGTAGAGGATACCTTGAAATGCTCTTGTCTAAAAGCCAAAGTATGAAGGAAATGAAAAAGAAAAAAAATGAAGAAAATAGGAAAATGGTGAAAAGAAAAAAAAATGAACACTGGTTTTGTTATCGCCAAGGCAGCAATAAAAAATTATAGCGAGGGTGCCTCTTCACCTAGTGCCCTAAGGCCAACTGGTCTGGGAGTCACTGCTAAGCCTTAGGTGGTGCAAGACGAGGAAAATATTATCACCGAATCTGCAAGCACATGAGTAATCGGTCGGTTAGTACCTCAAGAAGTATTAACGGTCGCATGAAAAGGTGTAAGCAAACCTAAGTCTTCATAAAATTAAAAAGTACTGAGGTAGATGGACAAGAGTATGATAGCTTGAATTGAATTCTCCGAGTGTAGGGATGTTCTTTACACACACGTGGGGTTATATGATCAATGTTTGGATGAAAGGTAGGAATGAAGAATAAAGACGATGTTTTATTGAGGGATGATGTGATTTCTAACATTTTTTCATGACTATTAAGATAGGGCTCATGACAACTGAAAAGCTAGTATAGTTGGAAACTCTTCTTTTCAAAGTATTTCTTTTATGGTTCTTGTCTTTATATGTAAATTTCACCATCTCTCTTTTGTTATAGGATTTTGTGGGTGTAATCCGCTGAAAACCCTCAGGAGACAACACTCCTCCTACTAGGGACATCTAGAGGTTTAACGGCTTGTTGCACGTGCTCAGTGCAATCGTGTCTGCCTGCGAAAGTGTGCTTAGTTTTCTCCTTTCTTTTTCTCCTCTTGAATAAACTAGTTTGCTCGGGACGATCAAAGATAAGTTTGGGGGTATTTGTTCAGTCGATAAAACTGCACATTTGTAGTTCATTTTTCCTACCATTTTTATATTAAAAAAGGACTTTAATATGATATATTATACATATGAGGGTTTATGTGTAAAAACATTATTTTCCATGTGTTAATATATTTTTATTATCATTTGGTAGGAGAATGTATGCAAATAATATTATTGACCTAATTCTAGTAGAACAAAGTCTACTAAAATCTTATTTGAGTTGTTATGCAGAATATTTCCAAGTTGTGCAGAATTTTCCAAGGCTAGAATCAAGAAAATCAAGTTGTTGAAGAAATCTTGCCAAATTAAGAAGCAAACTTGGAGACCAAGTCTGGAAGCAACCGAGAAACGATTTTCAGATTCTGAGGATTCCTAGGATTGCCACATGTCACCAGATGAAAGCCCAAGAAAAAGAATCAAATGATCCCTACCCTTGAGCGCGGATCCGCGGCCTTAGCCCCCATTTGCCGCGGATCCGCCGCAATTTAAGGGGGTTAGAAGGAAAGATTTTGGGAGATAAATCATTACTAAATTTTAGCAAGTTTTCAACAATAATATTCTGGCTTTGCACTATAAAAAGGCACCGAGGGCCTCTTGGAAAAGCTATCAAGCCGAAAAGATCACGAAGCCCCAGACGCTCACGCATCCAGGCTGATCATCAACTGTTCGTCTACCTCCTTAGGAAAGATCGAGAAGCAACTAGTTTGTAATCATTTTCTACGGAATAAAAGTGTAGATTGTTCAAGTTGATTAATAAAGGTAGTTGTTTTATTTAATTCTTTTGCACTTTACATTATGTTTTCCCTCGATTTCTTTTCATCTTCTTCTCCCAACATGCACGAGTAATTCTCCGCTTGTTAGGGTTCGTAGGATTAGGGTAGGCTAATGGACGATGAAAATAACTAAACCTTTTTTAAGTCCTATAAAGTTTAGGAACTTTATCAAAAGAATCATTAACATCCTAATCGGGCGCGCTAGCAATTCTTTGCTAGTTCCGACCGCGATTAGCGATTAGATTAATGATTGTTTTGGTAAAGGCTGGATATGAACGGAGTTCCGTGTCGAGATAAGGGTTAAGAGTGGGATTCCTTTTCCCTCCAGAAACCCTAATCTACACGCATCACCGTCGTTCTAGTTCTAAATCTATTAATGGATAAAAAGGGTAACTTTTAATTAATCGTCCATAACTACTAAATCCTAACGAACCCTACAAGCCCTCTTATTATATTAACTACATCCTTAAAATAATTTAGATCTATATTTTTGCATTCTTGCTTAACGTAGATCTAGAGACTTTTCACAAAATTCTTATTTCCTCCTCTCTTTCTCAACACATCTAAAGTAAGAGTAAAAGGTTCCACGTTTTCCAGAGGACGACCCGTACTCACCTCGGTCTAGCTACACGCGACACCGTTATTGATTGCGGTTAAACTACAAACATACACTTTCACGTAACAATCAGTGCTCATGCGAACCTTCTTCTCATCAGTCTTGGGAGACATCTCTTTGGAGAGGGTGATTCCGTGTAATGCGGGTATATTACCGTGCTTTGAATCTTCCATACTAAATCTCTTTAGTATGGTCTCTATGTACCTGGACTGCGAAATTCCCAATAATCTCTTGGATCTATCTCTGTAGATCTTGATCCCCAGAATGTATGAGGCTTCTCCCAGGTCCTTCATAGAGAACCTTTTTGACAAGAACAGCTTGACCGATTGTAGCATAGGAATATCATTTTCTATTAAAAGAATGTCGTCCATATACAAGACTAGGAATATGACAGTTCGTCTTACAATCTTCTTATATATACACGGCTTATCCTCGTTCTTGATGAAGTCAAATTCTTTGATTGTTTCATCAAAACAGATGTTCAGCTCCGCGATGCCTGCTTTAATCCATAAATGGATTTAAGCAACTTGCATACCTTCCCGCTGTTCCCACTATCTACAAAACCCTCCGGCTGACCCATATAAATGCACTCTTCCAAACTTCCGTTTAGAAAAACCGTTTTTATGTCCATCTACCAGATTTCATAGTCATGGAAGGCAGCAATGGCAAGTAGGATCTGAATGGATTTGAGCATAGCCACTGGAGAAAAGGTTTCGTCATAGTCCACACCTGGTCTTTGACGAAAACCTTTTGCAACAAGTCTAGCCTTATAGGTTTCCATCTACCCATCTACACCAATCTTCTTTTTGTAGATCCATTTGCATCCAATGGGTTTTACTCCATGTGGAGCAATATCCAAGGTCCACACTTTATTGGCATACATGAACTTCATTTCGGATCGCATAGCATCCAGCCACTTATCAGAGTCCCTATTGATAATGGCCTGCTTGAAACTAGTAGGATCATCTTATTTCAAGATGCAATCTTCTCGATCCCCTTCTATGAGAAAACCGTAGTCTCTCTCGGGTGGATGAGAAATCCTACTAGATTTGCGGAGTGGTTGAGATTCATCTGGGATTATTGAATCCTCTGGTTCTACCAATTCTTCAGTTATAGTTTGTCCCTCTGGAATTTCTTCCAGTTCTATCGTGCTCCCACTAATTTCTTTTGCAAGAAATTCCTTCTCTAAAAAGACGGCATGACAAGCAACAAACACCTTCTGTTCCTCGGTGTAGTAGAACAGATATTCTTTTGAATGCTTAGGATATCCTACAAACTTATAGAGAACTGATCGTGCCTCTAGCTTATCCGGATTTTGCTTTTTAACATAAGCCGGACAACCCCATATCTTAATAAAATTAAGGTATGGTCTCTTCTGCTCCCACATTTCATGTGGAGTAGTAGGCACAGTTTTGGTAGGAACCCTATTCAATACATACACAGCCGTTTCAAGTGCATATCCCGAGAATGAAAGAGGCAACTCGGCATTACTCATCATGGAGTGCACCATATCCAATAGGGTACGGTTCCTCCGCTCCGATACACCGTTATGCTATGGTGTATACGGAAGAGTAAGCTGAAAGAGAATACCATTCTCTTTTAGAAAGTCTCGGAATTCCGCACTCAAGTATTCCCCTCCTCTATCAGATCGGAGAATCTTGATACTTTTGCCATTCTGGTTCTCTACTTCGTTCTTATATTCTTTGAATTTCTCAAAAGCTTTAGATTTGTGTTTCATGAGATACACATATCCGAACCTAGAGAGATCGTCAGTGAATGTGATGAAGTACGAGAACCCACCCCTTGCATGTATAGACATCGGACCACACACATCACTGTGTATGAGTCCCAAGAGCTCTTCTGCTTTTTCTGCGTGTCCGGTGAACGGAGATTTGGTCATCTTTCCCTTGGAAAAGACTGACAAGTTTCATAAGATGAAAATTCGAATGCATTCAAATATCTATCTTTATGCAACTTACTTAGTCTTTTCTCACTGATATGACCAATTCTACAATGCCACAAGTAGGATTCGTTCACTTCTGAACTCTTCCTCTTGCGTGTGTTTTGTATATTGAAAACTGCGTTTTGATTTAGAACATAGATACCATTACACAGTGTACCTTCTGCAACCAATACCAGATTAAGGTAAATGTTCATGACATTTTTATCAAGAACAAACTTATATCCATCTTTATCAAGTAAAGAAACTGATATGATGTTGCAAACCATGCAAGGTATATAGTAGCAATTGTTCAAAATCATAGTATTGCCTCTTGGCAATGCGAGGTGATATTCACCGACAGCAGCAGTATCAACTTATGCTCCGTTCCCTACTCTGAGGGACATATCACCAGGTCTAACTATCCTACTTTTTTTTCAGTCCCTGCAATAAATTACAGATATGAGATCCCGATCCGGTATCTAGTACCTATGAGGTAGGACTGACCGAAAAGCAGTTCTCAATAACAAGAACACCTGAAGGAGACACAATGGTATGCTTCTTCTTCGATGGGGTCATCAAGGAATTCATGCAATCCTCTTTCTTCTGCTCATTCTTATGACTGCTGTCATAAGTTAGAGTCGAACCGACGTTCCCCAGCCCCGAATAAGAATTCGGATCGGTCAAGTGATACATTTTATTATCTTGATTAGGGCGTGAAATGGTTGCTACCTGGAGAGAGAGAAAAGAAATACTCAGCGTGCGCTCTTGCAAGATTAGATTGGTTATTAGTTTATCTAATCAGGGTGGCTCTCACTGTTTCCTCGAATTCTTCTTCAAACCCTAAAAGAAGAACTAGTCAGGATTAATCGCACATAACAATACTTGCTTAACCTTTCGGCCAGGCTAGTGTCGGTACTTTGAGAGAGGTTTTCCAACGCTTTCGCGAAGTTCCTTAATTACATAACCTCCTTTCCCTGGAGGCGTAGCCCCGCTAACACCGTTCTAGATACCTACTTGGTTTATAGTATTGATTGTTAAGTAAAAAAATCTCCTAAGAGTAATCCCACTCATCAGTGGGATCGGGATCCAACTATCATTGTGTGATGACCTAGATAGAATCCACTCTAGTCACTACACTCCAGAAGGTATGCTAAACCTGCAAGTTTCCTTTATAATTGAAACTCCCGATGTGGTTTTTGCCCCTAATGACCTACAACCTTGACGCTTGCCAACAAGTTATAGGCCACTAGTCAAGTTCAACCTATCATTGTCCTGGATTAACTCGAACCCACCCGCACAAACTCTTGACGCTTGCCAACAAAGCTGTACGATTGTCTCGATCAATCACATATCCATGCAACAGATAAATATCACTCAGCTACCGTTCACTATGTCTTGACGCTTGCCAACAAATATAGCACGAATACTAGGTGGCATCCATCTGAAATGACAGAGGGCTACAGGTGGTTTTTGGCGAAAAACCGTTAACGTAATGAACTTGATATTGTTGAAGGAACTGAGTAGTTTTGAAAAGGAGTGGTTTAGGCTCCGCTTTTTAAAACTTGTGGTTTTGAAGAAAACCGAGTAATCTACAGTATAAACTTTTGCTCAAGAGGTCACTCCCCGTGACGGGATCTAGGCTCTTGCCTCGTAGAATGAGGTGCTGGATATTCATGACTGAATACCACTATGCAAAGCGAAAGAGTATAACTATAGTTTTTCGAAATTTGTTCCAACAACATCTTTTTAGGTTTCTTTTCTTGCATTAATGAAAATTAATGCGGTCCCATCAATTAATTCCTATCACACCAGAAAAGAATGAAAATAAAATATACGTATATGCCATGCGCATTCGCCACGGGGCTCGGTCATGCACCGTTAGGTTACTTAACTAACGACAGAGCAGGGGCTGGACTAGCGCGGGTGCAAAACATATACAACATCTACTAGTATATATATATAAATATATATAACATTCGTCCCAGGCATGATATAAGCAACATCACAGAATCTCAGCAAGTAACACAGAATGGCGGATAATCTTGGAGCTTCGGGTTTCACTTGAGCCGCAAATAAAACCCGATGTTCCCTGTCGTGTGGATAGCCCGTGCAATGAAAACCTGGACCCCTATGAGCGCGGCAAGTTACCCGCCAATCTCAGAAGTGAGGCAACCCCAATCAACAAAGCGAATGGGCCACCTAGCACTTCATGGGATCCGGTAACTTGAGCGCCCCTCCGTGGGTCATCCTATACCCTCTACGAGTGTGGCGAATAGCCCGCCAATTCTAGAGTGAAGCCCCCTCCATCTCAACGCCTTGAGATGCTGGCTTGTTGCCTTCTAAAACCCGGCTATTTGAGCATTCCACCGTGGGGTAAACCTAGTACAAAAAAGGAAATATAATATGTACAATCGTGACATTGACCTCATCTCGGTCGTGCCCAAATCAAATAATATACAACACGACAGAGACGACAGTCCACATGTCGGACGCTTGTCCCGCAATAACAAATGTACAAATGAATCTCGACTGTACTACTACCATTGCACTGCAAGCTATCCACCACGACAATTCGACCAAAACCTCAGCACAAACACAGAACATCAACATGAATGTCATGTTCACAAACCCTTCTAATAGGACATATAGCAGTTAGATGGGTTATACCGCTCAAATGACATTCACGGTCGTAGATAGTAATGTATGCACTGAAACTTATAAACGACGTTAAAATAGCGACTTCGAAATAGTCTGTATTGTCCCAATACCAAAGATAACAGAATATCCAATCTGGGAAAAATCAAACATATCCTGAAACTCTAAATCCAAGTGTTATAGAATACCAAACAAAAACGAGCAACATTTGAAACAGTAAAACTGGCCATGCCGGCCAAAAATGGATTCTCGCCGGCCATGTTTTGGAAATTTAGGCTTGTTCTTCTTTAGCGTTCTAGTTGTCATAAGAGTAGTCTTTTGCAATTGTTTAAAATTTTTTTGAAGACTTTTTAAATTCGACAGAAACTTGGTTTTAGGATTTCGTATTTTGGAGTTGTTTCGGTTTTTTTACTTTAATATCGTTTAAAACTGCTAGTAAAGGATTTATGGGCTGGCTCTGATACCATGTTGGGTTACACTAGCACTCCGGCCATCTACCGTAGCCATTTGCGGAACAAATTTTTTTCTAGGGTTTAAAACTGGCGCTAAATGAAACCCGATAACCGGATCTACCATAAACCCTAAACTAGCTAACACTAGAGAAGCTATCTACCATGATGAAAGAGTCTCACCAGAAGATCCATGTCCTTTGGTTTTATTTCCTCTTCCTTAGCTCCTAGTGGCCTCCATGATCGAGCTTGATCGTCCGTTTCCCTCCATCGAAGATGATCCACCCGAGGTATGTAGTCTATGGCTCTAGCTCCAAACCAAGTATCTATGGAGCAACTAGAGAACTTAGTTTGCTAGTCTAAGGACTCTAGGATGTAGTGTAATGGTTCAAAGTGTATTTCTATCTCACTATCTCACCTCCTGTCTTGTTTCTCAACACATGAGAGTGTAGAGAGGAGGTAGATGATGAAGGTGGAGGAGCTCAAGAGAAGGAGAGGAGAGTGAAGCAAATGGAGAGCTAAGGAAAATAACGAGGCTAGCATGTGAGAGAAAATCCTCACAAAGGTTTTGTAAAACAATTTTTATAATAAACAATATCCAACCATGCTTCAATAGTGAGCACAAATGAATTGAAAATTCATTTGTCAACACTATTTAGGCATGGCTCTCACCATACTCTCCTTACCTCACTTTACACCTCATTTTCCATTTATGAATAAATGGAAAAAGCCATAATGAGGTGTCCACCTTCTAGAATGTATTCCGTATAAAATACGGATTACAGTCTACCGTATATACATACCCGTATTCGTATAAAAATACGAATACCCGAAGAGATAGAATAACACAAAGAACATAATACTAGAATATACATATCGAAATATATATATGTAAATTATTAAATCAATACCTGATTTAATAATCCGGCTCAATCCCGAGCCGGCTAGTATTATCAACTGTCCGATCGAATGTCCGGGTACATAGTACCATCAATCAATCGGAACCCTGCACGTATCCAATACGGCTACTACATCATTTCTCCTGAACCAGGGAAATCCTCTGTGTGGGACTCTAAAGACTCGACAGTATGCCGGCAGTGAGTTACTGGATAAATCCATAACCACTAGCACGTCAGCTGCACTAGCTGTACGTAATGGCTATCCAGGTACCTTTCGAAAAGGAAGGCCAATGAGCAAACTCATCCGGATCCCTGCTGAGCCTATCCGTGATAATCTCCGTACTGTCTGGTCTGTTCGTATGAGAGTATCGCATACCGAGTCTAGGGGGTGGTAAACGTCAGACCCTAATAACCGGATAATTCGTGCTGATGCGGCTCAGGACCAATCCGGGAAACTACTGATCAACCTATCAGTAAATCCCAACTGCCTTGGCCAAGGTCTTATGGTCATGACCAATCGAACATAGTGCGATATTGACTATTTATACCGGGAGAGACGAATCCCCAACAATCACTCACTGCCTCCTTGTAGCTCGGGGCTGTACCCAACCAAAACCTGTTTGCATGACTCAGTAGAGCCGTGTTAGGGTAGTGATCAAAGTATAGTGGGAACTCACACGAGACAAATGATGATCTCAGGTCTAAAGACTACCCTGTACTCATGTCACCTGAGAACTGCTATCTGACGATAGGTATAGTACCATCTAGAAGTTCTTGGCAAGTCCGTTCAGTGTACTGTGCACTCACCCCCAGTGAGCACCTGTATAAGATCTTAGGTATAAAAGACCAATGGCTGCGGGACCAACCATCTCCCTTCGTCAGGGTCTAGAAATGTATACACCAGTCTACTCCGGAATATCGATGCCCAGTCTCGATACTCCCACGACTAGGGACCTTTTAAGGATGTGCTTATCGACTACCATGCTCCCACAAGTATGATCGCCATCACAATGCAGGTAGTCAAGCAATGATCCTACGAGCTTTATCAACATGTATAGTGATACGTAATAACAAGTAGAACATATGCACATGTTAAGATAAAGACAAACCAGATAGCATACTATCATATCGAGAAAGATTGTCCTGTACATACATATGTCCAAGCATCCACATGTATACATATACAATAATGGCCTCTAGGGCATACATATCCAACATCACCTTCCCGTGGCTTCTCGGTCTAAACCGAGAGCCCGCGGGGAGTCAAAACATCAAATTAGCATGAATTTTCTCACTGGTTTTTCGGCAGTTTTTGTGAGGCAAAAACCGGCAGGATTCGGGAGTCGAATCTATCTAGTTTAGGGTGTTTGGGTGGCTCTAATACCATTGAAAGTTCCTAGTGCCTTCGCCGCTAACCCGTGGCCAAAGTGGAAACCAATAACGAAAATTTTCTTGGCACTAGAAATTTAACCCTAGAATCTACACCAAACGCTTAAACTAGAAAAACACCAAGACAAATATTTAACTACTCGGTTAGGGTTACAACCTTTGTAGTCGTGTCCTTCATCTTCAATAGCTCCTCAAGGCTCCATGATCGCGGTTGTAAGCCAGTCCTCCTTTGTCGAAGATGATCCACCCGAGAGAACCAAGTTCAAACTTCAACTTCATTAATGAAGTAACTAAGGATCCTAGGATGCTAATCTAGGATGCTTAGTAATATGTGAGTGTTCTATTATTTTTCCTTTCTCTTTCTCTTCTTGATTCTCTGATGGAGATAATGCCCTCATAGTCAATTATTGGATCGCAGGTACGTGATTGCAATGATTGCGGAGGACCTATACCGGTAGAACAGTCTTACTCGAGATGATAGTATGCTATCTGGTTTGCCTTTATCAGTCGTGTACATGTTCAGGTGACTGATTACATGTTACACTTTGATAGAGCCCTTAGGATCTTGCTTTACCACCAACAGTATGATGGCGATCATATACGTGAGAGTTGGGTGGTTTATACGCATATCCTTAATTGTAGTCCCTAGTCGTGGGAGTTTCGAGACAGGGCATCGATACTCCGGAGTAGACTAGTGTGTACAGTCGAGACCCCGACGAGGGGCGGTGGCCGGTCTCACAAGCCACTGGTGTCAGTTGGATCACCTAAGATGTATACAGGTGCTCATTGGGTTATGAGTACACCGGACAGGACTCGCCGGGAATCTGCTAGTTAGTACTATATCTATCGTCAGATAGCAGTTCCCTGGTGACATGTGTACAGGTTAGTTCATCGACCTGAGGTCGTCATTTGTCTCGTGTGAGTTCCCACTGTGCTTTGATTTCTACCCTACCACGGCTCAAAGGAGGCGTGCAAACAAGTAGTTTTTGGGTACAGTCCCGAGCCATATGGAGGCACGTGAGCGGATCGGCAGGGGATTCGTCTCTCCCGGTATTGGGGGCGAGGTCGTGCTGTGTCTAGGAGAGCCATTACACAAAGTCCATGGCCATGGCAGGAGATTTACTGGTAGGTACTCCAGTAGTATCTCAGGGTGTTATTGGGCTTCACTCCGACACGACTTATACTGCTATTGGGGGTCTGACGTTACTAGCCCCCTAGGTAGATATGCGATACTCATAGACGAATGGACCGGACTGTATATACATTGTCACTGTTAGGCTCAGTAGGGTTTCCGGATGAGTTCGCTCATCGGCCTCCCTTGAGGTCAGTCCATGGGCAGCCGTTACGCATAGCTAGTGCCGCTGACGGTTTGTGGTTAAACCCACTGCCAGGGTACTGACGAGTCATTAGAGTCCCTTACAGACAGTTTCCCAAGTTCGGGCGAAACGTTGTAGAGGCCGTATGGTTTTATGGCATGGTTCGGAAAATGTACGTGCGTTTACGCACGTGTTATTTTTCGGGCAGATGATACTGGTCGGCTTTGGTTTAAGACGGATCCGAGTATTATATTGAGTAGATATAATATCTTTGTCTCAGTTGCATTTGTATTCGGTCGTAATACAAATGCGGGTATATTTATACAGTTACGGGGTTATCCTGAAAGTCGTTTCAGGATCACTTTTGGAAGTTGCCAGTTTCCAGTTTTCTATCAGCCGTCTTTTAACATTCGGTTAAAGACGGATTTATCTTTTCTTGGGTGAGGGTGAGTCATGCTTCTAGAAGGTTCTAGAAGTTTCTAAGATGGTGACTAGGTTCATGAACCTTTGATTGCATTTATTATATGATGACTAGGTTTAAGTGAGTCATGGTTTACATTAATGCATTTTGTTTTTGTTAAGATCTTTTCTTCATGATAAGCTTTGTGTTATGGTCACCACTTGGTTCCTACACTCACCCCCCTCCTTTAAAGTGGCCGGCCCTCTCTCTCCTCCTCCACTCACTCACTTGAAAAGATTATGGTTGTTAAAAAGAAAAGACCAAAGTTTTGGATGCATGGAAATTTCATAGTTCATTTCTTGTTCCATTTCATTTCCATCGGCAACTTCATTAACCGATCGTCCACGGTTTTGGACGAAGTGAGACAAAATCATCTACTCATTCTCTACATCATTCTTGGTCGTCTCTTTTAGAAAACTTGACGACCGAGTTGCCTCGAGTCAGAGGCGGGAGCCCGTTTAAAGAATCGTCGACGTGGTGCCACCTGGACGAGGAGATCGGAGATCGACGAGATCAGAGCAGCCGCAACGGAGCGTGGGATGATGGTTAAGGAACGAAGGACTCGGATCGTTCGGTATAACCTTTCTACACTCTTTACAGTTTGTTAGTTTAGCAATAATGGCAGATCCGGGTTAAAGTATACGATAGCGCCAGTTAAAAAGTTTTTGTTCCGCATTTGGCGTCTGTAGACGGCCGGGGCGCTACCGTAGACTTACATTCTCATCACATGAGAGGGTAGAAGATGAAGATGAAGAAGGAGCCATTTGAGGAGAGAGAAGCTAGAATGGTTGAATGAATGAAAACCATAAAAAAATCAAGCATGCAATAATTCTTTTGTCAAAAGAATTCTCACATTTTAAAATGTAACCATGCTTGAATAGTATGAGCAAATGAATTAACAATTCATTTGCCCATACCCTCCACCATTTCTCTCCTCTACCTCATTTCACAATTTCTTTAAAAAGAAATTTCTAAAAATGAGGTGTCCTCCTTCTAGAAGTATTCTTGTATAAATACAAGAATACGTCCCCACAAATACATACCCGTATTCGTATCAAACTATGAAAACTCAAGAGATAAAAAATACAATGAACATAATACTAGAATATACATATCGAAATATATATATGAAAATTATTAAATCAAAACTTGATTTAATAATCCGGCTTAATCCTAAGCCATCTAGTATTATCATCCGCCCGATTAAAGTTCGTATGGCTAGAACACATACCTAATCGGAACCCTGCACGTATCAATATATGACCTCTACATCATTATACCTCAACCAGGAAAACCCTCGGTGTGGGACTCTAAAAACTCATCAATATGCTGACAGTGGGTTTAACCACAAGCACGTCAACGGAACTAGCTGTACGTAACGGCTACTCATGTATTGAGCGAAAGGAAGGGCGATGAGAAAACTTATCTGTACCCTTACTGAGCCTGTCTGTGACAATCTCTGTACAAGACGGTCCCTTCTTCTGAGATAATCGCATACCGGATTTAGGGGGTAGAAAACGTCAGACCCCTACTTGTTGATATTCCTTAGCACCACTACTAGGTTTCTAGAGGCATCGAGTATGCAATTTTAAAAAATCTAGTGTCCTAAGCAATACTAACCTAGAATCGAACTAGAGAATTAGGGTCTATAAGCAAGTAATAAAGCTTTATACTAAGTGAACTGTTGGCTATAGTGCCCTCAAGGCAATTATCATAGTCGCGGACTTGTGATTATGATGATTGAGACAGGACCTATACCGATGAAACAGTCTTACTCAAGATGATAGTATGCTATCTGGTTTGTCTTTATCATCATATACATGTTGATAGAGCCCATAGGATTCTTGCTTGACTGCCAGCATTGTGATGGCGATCACATACGTGGGAGCTGGGGGTCTATAAGCACATCCTTAAATGTCCCTAGTCATGGGAGTATCGAGACCGGGCATTGATATTCTAGTGTAGACTAGTGTATACTGATCAAGACCCCGACGAGGGGCGGTGGCCAGGTATCACAAGCCATTGGTGTTAATTTGTTCACCTAAGATAGTATACATGTGCTCATTGGGTTATGAGTACACTGGACGGACTCGCCGAGAACCTGCTAGTTGGTATTATAGCTATTGTCAGATAGCAGTTCCCAGGTGACATGTGTACAGGTTAGTCTGTCAACCTGAAATCGTCATTTGTCTCATGTGAGTTCCCACCGTGCTTTGATTACTACCCTACCACGGCTCAAAGGAGTCGTGCAAACAGGTTTTAGTTGGGTACAGTCCTGAGCCACATGGAGGCAGTGATCGGATCGTTGGGGATTCGTCTCTCCCGGTATTAGGGGTTGATATCGCGTTGTGTACAGATGGCCATCACCATAAATCCGTGGCCACGGTGGACGAGAATTATCGATCCAGGATCGATAGTTTCTCAGGTGGTGATGGGTTTCATACCGACACTAATGTCACGACCCGAAAGTACGGAACGCGACTGGCACTTAGATTACGAGACGTCTAAAGGCGTACCGTAACCCAAGTCAGCCAAAGCCCAGAAGAATCTAAACCAAAATCAAAAGAGAGTGAAAGAAAACCTTTAATGAAAACGATTTTCAAATCAATTAAGTTGCAAAGAATCCCTTCTTAAAAACATCATAAATTTCTGAAAATTTCGGCAGAGTCTCCCCTGTATTTTCTATCCCCCAAAATGGGTACAACAAGAAAATAAACCTGTAATCATAAAATGGCATCCCCAAGCGGGAGCTAGCTCTTCGCCCAAGGCGGATCACAACCACATGCAATATAATAGCGATATCAAGAAAAGAGCATGAAAGAAACGCAAAATATCCGAAAACACAACGCCGGCTCAAGTGAGCTCGACCCAAAAGAAACACAAATATACAACCTCTCAGTCTCACTACTAGGTCACATATACAATATAAAGTGGTAGATGGAGAATACTAGATACAATGATAAAGCAAAAAGAAATAAAGTATACTCGCAACCCACCTACGGGCGATGTCGCGAGTCTGAGCAAAAGGAACTGATGATAAGATAGCCCGCCGCTACAAGACTGACGGGTCCGACCTGCAAGACACTGTGGCACAACGGGGGTGAGTTGCCAGCTCGTGAGTAAATATAACATCTAATAAGGCAATCGTAAGAATGCACGCAATGCACCACAACATGCATGTCCATAAGTGATATAATATCTCTAGTATGCATGCACAGGTATGCAATGTCATTATTAAACCTTTAAGTGTTTTAAATACTAAGGGTATTGAATTCTTAACTTTAGAACATGAATATCTGTATAATAGCTAAATACCATTAAGAAATCATCTGAAAACCCGTGTCAAGCATCGACACCAAATAGGAAACATATCTGTCTCAATATCGGGCTCCGTCAGTCCGGATCGGCCCATATCATAAATCTCACGACAACGGTCGGTATCCTCCGGATATCCGCCGCGCCATACATCACCGGTAGGTAGTCTTCCCCTGCCAGGCTCATCGTCTACAACTCGATCTTCTTGCCCCGGGGTACCATACCGGGCCCACCATGTACCCGAGACGGTTCATCCACTCCTCGAATCGGGTCTCGAAATCCAACAGAAAACATGAAAACTCATGGTGGACGACACATACATCACGAGAAAACCGCAACTTTGTTTTGAAAATGATAAATATAAGGTTTTGTTAAATTCTTGCGGTTTTCCCCAAAAATCCAGAAATCACAGAAATACTGAAATCCTCGAGAAAATCATAATGTTCACATGTTATATATGATAAATGTCTATGATATCAATGCATACGATGTGAATTTTTGCTAGAAATCTATATAAATATGATGATGATGCGAGGTATACGTATGCTATGCAATTTCATATATCAAGTATGAATGCAAGTGGCGATATTATGATAAACAGGTTCTATAGTGCACGTGGCATGGCAATTACCAAAGGCGTGTGTGTCACATGAATAGTGCGCGTGCAACAGATGCCAATGGTAATGGTGTTCGTGTCCTACGAAGTGTTATCGCATATGTGCATATGAATATCCATGCAATCTAGCATACTATTAACTATAAGGTATGCTGTGTAAATGAAGGGGGTAAGCTAACTAACAATATAAATATTGCCAGAAATAGGGTAATCCTAACTGGGGGGGCGCCTCGCGCCATTCAGACGATTCCCCCATATATGAATACATCTACTCACCTGAAATCTCCGCTAATCCGATCCGGCCACCGCCTTGCCTTTTCGCGCCGTGTCCGATGTTTCCCCGACCGATCCTATATTTGCACAACACCAAGCATAAGATTACAAAACCTAAAACGATGCAAGTCACATTATACAAATATCAACGCTCTCGAATTAATCATAGCATGCACTCGGTGCGCGGAAAAACGCACGAAAATCGCTAACCTTTAACTAGAATCGTCATTTCGGGGAAATCGACAAAACTACAACCCGACTAGACGAAACCCCGCATTCGCGCACTCTAATAATCCTATACGAAGCTAATTATATCGCTAACATAACGCAATTTGATCGCATTCTAATTTTTGTAAAAATCTAGTAAGCAAATTCAATACCGATTCGATGCAAACATCGAAATTTAACGATTTAGCGAGCGTAACCTTACGCAATTAACCACTCTAATCAAATAGGTAACCAAATCCCTAACTTAATCCTTCAACCATGCTTCAAACCCTAGTTCAAGATCAATCCCATTCTTGATTTTTTTTTATGAACAATTTATTTACAACTAAATTAATACTTCAAAATACTAATCTAGCTTATTTAAACTACAAATTTAACAACTAGTTTAGGATTTATACCTTCCAAGTTATGATCCTCTTGCAATTAGCCTCTAAAGATGCCTCTTTTCTCCTTGTATTAGTCCAATTTGGGGTTGAGAAGGAATGGAATAGGGTTTCGGTTTGAATTAGAGAAGAAAAGTGTGAATTTTTGTGGATTTCGGAGGATTTTTTGCAAGAATTTTGAGCTAAACAAAATGGGGGAAATGGGAGGGGGTTTGCTGCAGGTAGCACGACCTGGAGGTGGAGGAGGAGAGTGAGAGAGAATTGTGTGGAAAATTCTACACAAAAAGCTTCTTCAAAGATCAATTAATGAATGTTACATCAACTTTTTACAAAAAAACCCATTTTAATGCATTTTTTTACACCATAAAACCACAAGTTTGCAAGTCATGATACAATTTTATTAACACCATATTTTAGCATATAAAGATTCCTAATTATGAAATTTACCTAATTAAATTTGTATTTATCACTAATTTAATGTATTTAAAAAGGCTTAAAATAATAAAAAAATAATTAATTACGAATTTTTTTTTATTTAACTAGATAATTATAAGTGAAATTTTAGTGACAAAATTATGGTAATATCTTATCTAAATTTTGTATAATTAGGTCTACAATGAAAAATACCTAATTTGACTTTTTACGGAAAAAGCCGAAAAATTAGCCGATTACCGAAAAACTGCCTAAACGATTTTCGAAGGGTTACAATTTTCCCCCCTTAAAGAAATTCGGTCCCCGAATTTAGAATTTAACTACGCGTACCTTCAAAAAGATGGGGATATCTCTTCCTCATCTCGACCTCGGTCTCCCAGGTGACCTCCTCGCTGTTCGGGCCACGCCAAAGGACCTTGACGGACGGTATAACCTTCGACCTCAATTTCTTCACCTGCCGATCCAGAATGACCACCGGCTGCTCGGTGAAAGAAAGATCACGCTCTAGCTGGATCGTCTGGTGCTGAATCGCCTGGGAAGGATCATGAAGGTACTTGCGGAGCATCGAGACATGGAATACGGGGTGAACATCGGGGAAGCTGGGCGGAAGAGCTAACCGATAAGCGACTGGACCAACACGCTCTAGGATCTCGAAAGGACCAACATATCTAGGACTCAGCTTCCCTTTCCACCCAAATCTCATCACACCTTTCATCGGAGAGACCTTCAGGAAAACATGATCGCCAACAGCGAACTCGAGTCGGCGACGGCGCCTGTCAGCATAAGATTTCTGCCTGCTCTGTGCCGCTCTCATCCTGTCCCGAATCAGCTGTATCTTCTCGGTCATCTCCTGTACGATCTGAGGCCCCAAAATACTGCTCTCCCTAAGCTCTGTCCAACATACAGGCGATCGACATCTCCTCCCATATAAAGCCTCGAAAGGTGCCATCTGAATCGTCTCCTGGAAGCTATTATTGTAGGAAAACTCGATCAAAGGCAAATGACGATCCCAGCTACCACCGAAATCTAAAACACAAGCTCTGAGCATGTCCTCAAGAGTCTGAATCGTACGCTCCGACTGACCGTCAGTCTGAGGATGAAAGGCTGTGCTAAAACTCAATCGGGTGCCCAAAGCTTCCTGAAGTTTCTGCCACAATCGGCTGGTAAACTGGGTGCCCCTGTCGGACACGATGCAAGTCGGAACACCATGCAGTCGCACTATCTCATCAATATAAACCTGGGCGTACTGAGAAAATCCAAAAGTGGTCTTCACTGGTAGAAAGTGAGCCGCTTTCGTCAGTCGATCCACAATCACCCAAATAGAGTCGTACCCTCGACTGGTCTTGGGTAGACCCACAACGAAGTCCATGGAGACCTGCTCCCACTTCCACTCAGGGATGGGCAAAGGCTGTAACTCGCCGGCTGGCCTCTGGTGCTCGGCCTTGACTTGCTGACAAGTCAGGCATATGGACACAAAGTCTGTAATATCCTTCTTCATCCCGTCCCACCAGTAAACCTCTCTCAAATCACTGTACATCTTGGTGGAACCTGGATGCACACTGTATACTGATCTATGTGCCTCCTCGAGAATATCACGCCTCAGTCCCTCTGAATCTGGCACGCACAGTCGAGTCCCAAATCGAAGTATCCCCTGATCATCAATCCCGAACTCAGAAACTCTGCCCTGCCGAATCTGCTCAATAATCTCTAAGATACGGGCATCGCCGGACTGTGCCTCGCGGATACGGTCAAGTAACTGTGGGCATGCTCTGAAATGGGCTAGCTGTCCCCCTGTAGGAGTAAACTCGAACTGCACTCTGCTATTACATAAAACCTGCCAATCCGCCGTCGACTGCATCTGTACTGCGCTCAAACAAGATAAACTACCTCCGGGCCTCCTACTCAAAGCATCTGCCACCACATTCGCCTTGCCCGGATGGTATAAAATCTCGCAGTCATAGTCCTTCACCAACTCCATCCAACGGCGCTGTCTCAGGTTCAAATCTCGCTGCTGGAAGATATACTTCAAACTCTTGTGGTCAGTGAATATCTGGCACGACTCACCGTATAGGTAATGTCTCCAGATCTTAAGTGCAAATACCACTGCAGCCATCTCTAAATCATGGGTGGGGTAGTTCTACTCGTGTTTCCTCAGCTGCCGAGAAGCATACGCGATAACTCTGTCGTGCTGCATCAATACACATCCCAGCCCCACTCGAGAAGCATCACAATAAACCACGAACCCGCCTGATCCTGAAGGTAATGCTAACACTGGTGCAGTAGTCAGACTAGTCTTCAACTGCTGGAAACTATCCTCACATGCCTGGGTCCAATCAAAAGGAACCCCCTTCTGGGTCAACCCGGTCAATGGTGCAGCAATGCGGGAGAAATCCTGGACGAAACGTCGATAATAGCCAGCCAGACCTAGAAAGCTGCGAACCTCTATAACTGATACTGGTCTAGGCCAACGCTGAACTGCCTCGATCTTCTTCGGGTCCACGCAAATACCGTCTCTCGTCACCACATGACCCAAGAAGTCGACACTGTCTAACCAGAATGCGCACTTGGGGAATTTGGCGAACAGCTGATGCTCCCTCAAAGTCTGCAAGGTGATACATAAGTGCTGCTCATGCTCCTCCCGGCTCCGAGAATAAACCAAGATGTCGTCAATGAACACAATGATGAACTGATCGAGATACGGCCTGAATACGCGGTTCATCAAATCCATAAATGCTGCCGGGGCACTGGTGAGCCCGAACGACATCACCAAGAACTCATAATGACAATAACGAGTACGGAAGGCGGTCTTCGGAATATCCTCCTTCCGAACTCGCAACTGGTGATAACCTGATCGTAAATCAACCTTCGAGAAAAACCCTGCACCCTGGAGCTGATCAAATAAGTCATCAATGCGGGGTAGGGGATATCTGTTCCGCACAGTAACCCGGTTCAGCTGACGATAATCAATGCATAAACGCATACTTCCGTCCTTCTTCTTAACAAACAGGACGGGAGCACCCCAAGGTGACACACTCGGTCGGATAAGCCCTTTGTCCAACAAGTCCTGTAACTGATCCTTTAGCTCTCTCAGCTCCGCCGGGGCCATCCGATAAGGCGGTATAGAGATAGGCCCCGTGCCAGGGATCAAGTCAATACAGAACTCAATCTCGCGCTCTGGTGGCAGACCAGGCAGCTCGTCAGG
Organism: Agapanthus africanus; assembly: GCA_030015575.1. Classification (NCBI taxonomy): domain Eukaryota; kingdom Viridiplantae; phylum Streptophyta; class Magnoliopsida; order Asparagales; family Amaryllidaceae; genus Agapanthus; species Agapanthus africanus. The sequence goes on from CM057345.1 coordinate 501,600,562, forward strand.
AAATACATCAGGGAACTCTCTCACAACAGGGACCTGGTCCAACGGAACCTCTGTGGAGCTAGTATCACAAACATAAGCTAAGAATCCCTGACACCCTTTCCTTAAGAGCTGACCAGCGCGAAGAGAAGAAATCAAGCTGGGAAGGGTAGCACTACGATCTCCCTGAATAACAAGAACCGGCTCACCCGGAAAACTGAATCTGACTGCTTTTTCACGGCAGTCCACGGATGCATAACAGGTGGCTAGCCAGTCCATACCAAGAAGAACGTCAAAGTCAAGCATATCGAGGAGAATCAAATCAACTGAAGAATCTCTCTCCCCGATACGAACGGAACACGATCGGTACACAAAACGGGCAACAAAAGACTCGCCTACTGGGGTAATAACGACGAGCGGCTGATCTAACGGAGAAGACTCTCGGCCCAACCTCAGTGCAAAGTACGTGGAAACATAGGAATGTGTGGAGCCTGGATCAAATAAAACCCGTGCATCAAAAGAACATACTGGCAGAGTACCTGTCACGACGGTATTGGTTGCCTGTGCATCCTGAGGAGTCAACGCGAACACTCGGGCCTGTCCACCACTAATAGCTGGCTGTGCTCTGCCTCTACCTCGGCCTCTGCCTCTGCCTCTGTCGCCTCGTCCTCTCTGAACCGGACCGCCATGCCCACGGCCTCTAGAAGCATCTGGCTGGCGTGGAGCATCATTAGGAGTAGGAAGTAAAGCTCTCTGAGAAGGTGGTGAGGGTGGTAAAGTCACATGCGGGACTGTCGCCGCGCCCTGGCGTCCCATGGTACAGTCTCTGACACGGTTGTACTGACTCCCACACCGAAAACATCCTGGAGACGACTGCTGGGTCTGTGGATATGAACCAAATAACTGACCTCGTCTCAATCCTCTGCCTCCACCATCTCCCAGAAATAATCTATCACGGTGTCTACCCATCTGCCGCTGAACTGGCGTATCAGTACGGATCATCTTCGGCCTAGAAATGACCGGAGTCTCAGAAATACGCTCCTCCAAAAGTAAGGCTGCATCCATCGCGGCTGCGTATGTATCAAAGTGCTGGGTGCCGATGGCAAGGAATAGCTGTGTATCAAGCCCTCATACAAACCTCTTTATTCTCTTCTCTTCTGTGTCGACTAGGTACGGAGCATATCGAGACAACTGGGTAAACTGTATATCATACTCCGACACTGTCATCCCAGGAGTCTTGCGCAAAGAATCAAAACTACGGGCTCGAGCATCTCGGACACTCTCCGGAAGAAAACGGGCAAGAAATGCAGATGTAAACTCATCCCAGGTCATAGAAGGCAGACCTGCAGCTCGGCCTCTCTCTACTGAATCGTACCATGTCTGGGCAAGATCCTCCAGACGAAAACTCGCAAACTCCACCAATCTATCATCAGAACACCTCAACGAACGGCAAATCCGAGCCATCCTATTAAGAAATGCCTGTGGGTCCTCTGTCGCATCTGTACCGGTAAAAGCTGGAGGTCTCAATCTCATGAACTCCTGTAGTGAAACAGGGATAGTCTCCGTAGTAGCAGCAGGAGTGACCATCTGTGCAGCAGGTACGATCGTGGTCTGTGCGGTGGAAGGAACGTCCTCGGATCTCTGTGCCCGGCTGGACTCAACTAAAGATCCCATCATCTGCCGCAACTTTTGCATGCCGGCCTCTAGTCTGGCAATACGGTCAGGATAAGGCGGATCAGTAGGACCCTGAGGGGTAGGCGTATCCTCCCGCTCGATCCTCGCCTCAGACGAGCCCGCTCGAATCTCATCCCTAGCGGCAGCCCGCTGAGCTCTCGTAGTCTTTGGCAGCATCGAAGCTAGAATAAGAAAAAGGACTGATAAGATCATTGCAATTGAATCAAGGAATGCAAGGAATCAAGAAAGGAAATACAAGCAATTATGTCCTAAGGTCACTTAGGCAGAGTACTGTATCGTAAGTATGCCGCGGATCATACCCACGCTACGCCACTCTGCTTAAGTCACCTACTCCATCTACCAAGGTCGTCCTACACTCAGAAAGGTAAAACTTGGCTCTGATACCAACTTTGTCACGACCCGAAAGTACGGAACGCGACTGGCACTTAGATTACGAGACGTCTAAAGGCGTACCGTAACCCAAGTCAGCCAAAGCCCAGAAGAATCTAAACCAAAATCAAAAGAGAGTGAAAGAAAACCTTTAATGAAAACGATTTTCAAATCAATTAAGTTGCAAAGAATCCCTTCTTAAAAACATCATAAATTTCTGAAAATTTCGGCAGAGTCTCCCCTGTATTTTCTATCCCCCAAAATGGGTACAACAAGAAAATAAACCTGTAATCATAAAATGGCATCCCCAAGCGGGAGCTAGCTCTTCGCCCAAGGCGGATCACAACCACATGCAATATAATAGCGATATCAAGAAAAGAGCATGAAAGAAACGCAAAATATCCGAAAACACAACGCCGGCTCAAGTGAGCTCGACCCAAAAGAAACACAAATATACAACCTCTCAGTCTCACTACTAGGTCACATATACAATATAAAGTGGTAGATGGAGAATACTAGATACAATGATAAAGCAAAAAGAAATAAAGTATACTCGCAACCCACCTACGGGCGATGTCGCGAGTCTGAGCAAAAGGAACTGATGATAAGATAGCCCGCCGCTACAAGACTGACGGGTCCGACCTGCAAGACACTGTGACACAACGGGGGTGAGTTGCCAGCTCGTGAGTAAATATAACATCTAATAAGGCAATCGTAAGAATGCACGCAATGCACCACAACATGCATGTCCATAAGTGATATAATATCTCTAGTATGCATGCACAGGTATGCAATGTCATTATTAAACCTTTAAGTGTTTTAAATACTAAGGGTATTGAATTCTTAACTTTAGAACATGAATATCTGTATAATAGCTAAATACCATTAAGAAATCATCTGAAAACCCGTGTCAAGCATCGACACCAAATAGGAAACATATCTGTCTCAATATCGGGCTCCGTCAGTCCGGATCGGCCCATATCATAAATCTCACGACAACGGTCGGTATCCTCCGGATATCCGCCGCGCCATACATCACCGGTAGGTAGTCTTCCCCTGCCAGGCTCATCGTCTACAACTCGATCTTCTTGCCCCGGGGTACCATACCGGGCCCACCATGTACCCGAGACGGTTCATCCACTCCTCGAATCGGGTCTCGAAATCCAACAGAAAACATGAAAACTCATGGTGGACGACACATACATCACGAGAAAACCGCAACTTTGTTTTGAAAATGATAAATATAAGGTTTTGTTAAATTCTTGCGGTTTTCCCCAAAAATCCAGAAATCACAGAAATACTGAAATCCTCGAGAAAATCATAATGTTCACATGTTATATATGATAAATGTCTATGATATCAATGCATACGATGTGAATTTTTGCTAGAAATCTATATAAATATGATGATGATGCGAGGTATACGTATGCTATGCAATTTCATATATCAAGTATGAATGCAAGTGGCGATATTATGATAAACAGGTTCTATAGTGCACGTGGCATGGCAATTACCAAAGGCGTGTGTGTCACATGAATAGTGCGCGTGCAACAGATGCCAATGGTAATGGTGTTCGTGTCCTACGAAGTGTTATCGCATATGTGCATATGAATATCCATGCAATCTAGCATACTATTAACTATAAGGTATGCTGTGTAAATGAAGGGGGTAAGCTAACTAACAATATAAATATTGCCAGAAATAGGGTAATCCTAACTGGGGGGGCGCCTCGCGCCATTCAGACGATTCCCCCATATATGAATACATCTACTCACCTGAAATCTCCGCTAATCCGATCCGGCCACCGCCTTGCCTTTTCGCGCCGTGTCCGATGTTTCCCCGACCGATCCTATATTTGCACAACACCAAGCATAAGATTACAAAACCTAAAACGATGCAAGTCACATTATACAAATATCAACGCTCTCGAATTAATCATAGCATGCACTCGGTGCGCGGAAAAACGCACGAAAATCGCTAACCTTTAACTAGAATCGTCATTTCGGGGAAATCGACAAAACTACAACCCGACTAGACGAAACCCCGCATTCGCGCACTCTAATAATCCTATACGAAGCTAATTATATCGCTAACATAACGCAATTTGATCGCATTCTAATTTTTGTAAAAATCTAGTAAGCAAATTCAATACCGATTCGATGCAAACATCGAAATTTAACGATTTAGCGAGCGTAACCTTACGCAATTAACCACTCTAATCAAATAGGTAACCAAATCCCTAACTTAATCCTTCAACCATGCTTCAAACCCTAGTTCAAGATCAATCCCATTCTTGATTTTTTTTTTATGAACAATTTATTTACAACTAAATTAATACTTCAAAATACTAATCTAGCTTATTTAAACTACAAATTTAACAACTAGTTTAGGATTTATACCTTCCAAGTTATGATCCTCTTGCAATTAGCCTCTAAAGATGCCTCTTTTCTCCTTGTATTAGTCCAATTTGGGGTTGAGAAGGAATGGAATAGGGTTTCGGTTTGAATTAGAGAAGAAAAGTGTGAATTTTTGTGGATTTCGGAGGATTTTTTGCAAGAATTTTGAGCTAAACAAAATGGGGGAAATGGGAGGGGGTTTGCTGCAGGTAGCACGACCTGGAGGTGGAGGAGGAGAGTGAGAGAGAATTGTGTGGAAAATTCTACACAAAAAGCTTCTTCAAAGATCAATTAATGAATGTTACATCAACTTTTTACAAAAAAAACCCATTTTAATGCATTTTTTTACACCATAAAACCACAAGTTTGCAAGTCATGATACAATTTTATTAACACCATATTTTAGCATATAAAGATTCCTAATTATGAAATTTACCTAATTAAATTTGTATTTATCACTAATTTAATGTATTTAAAAAGGCTTAAAATAATAATAAAATAATTAATTACGAATTTTTTTTTATTTAACTAGATAATTATAAGTGAAATTTTAGTGACAAAATTATGGTAATATCTTATCTAAATTTTGTATAATTAGGTCTACAATGAAAAATACCTAATTTGACTTTTTACGGAAAAAGCCGAAAAATTAGCCGATTACCGAAAAACTGCCTAAACGATTTTCGAAGGGTTACAACTAAATATCGCGTTGTTGGGGGTCTGACATTATCCACCCCCTAGACTCGATATGCGATACTCTTAGACGAATAGACCGGACTGTATGGATATTGTCACTGACAGGCTCAGTAGGGGTTCAGGATGAGTTTGCTCGTCGGCCTCCCTTTCGCTCAATACCTGGGTAGCCGTTACGTACAGCTAGTGCCGCTGACGTACTTGTGGTTAAACCCACTGCCAACGTATTGACGAGTCTTTAGAGTCCCACACAGAGGGTTTTCACGGTTCGGGCGATATGGTGTACATGAGGTATGTTGATACATACAGGTGTCCGATTAAATATGTGCACATGCTGCGCGGACTTTAATCGGACGGTTGATAATACTAGCGGCTTAGGATTAAGCCGGATTATTAAATCGGGTTTTGATTTAATAATTTAATATATGTATTTGTATATACGTATTCTAGTATTATTGTTCACTATTCGTTTTCTCTCTCGGCTATTCGTATTTTGGTACGAATACGCGTATATGTATTTTGATACATGTACCGGGAAGTATTCCGTATTTTGTACGGAATAGCTTCTAGAAGAAGATGCCACCTCATTTATATGATTTTCCTTTTTTTGGAAAATTATTTGTTTTATAAATGAGGTGGAAGGGATGATGTGGCATGAACATGACTTTGGGCATGGATTTTTGCATGTAGCAAAGTATGGGTTGCACTTTGTTTAATTGTTTAATGAAATGTGGTGGAAATTTTTGGATGAAAGAGAGAGGGGGAGGGGGCGGCCAATATTGGGTAAGGGGTTCTCATTTCATTTGGATGATGGATTTTAGATTAAGCCCACTTTCTCACTCTCTCAAGTTGACCACAAAACACTTAACCATTGTTCTTCATGCCAAAGCTTCATCACCTCTTTAATCTTCTTCTTGAGTTGCTCCATGGAGCACATGGTTGAGAGAAAATCATAGTGACACACTACTACACCCCCACTCTCCATCGCTAGCGACTTTGGAGCGTCGGTTACCTCGTTCGACGAGGTTGGAGCTTGCGCCGTTTCCCTCGGGTGGATCATCGGAAACGAAGGAAGACCGGCAACCAAACCACATCAAGGAGCTGCTAGGAGCTTGGAATGAAGACCGAAGGACACGGATCAACTCGGTATAACTTCTCTAACTCTTAGTTAGTTTGCTAGTTTAGGGTTTAAGGTCGATCCGTAAATCGGGTAGCGGTAGCGCCAGTTTAGAAATTTTTGTTCCGCATTTTGGCCGCGTTTCGACGGCCGGGGCGCTGTCGGAACCCTTCATAGTATCAGAGCCACCTTTTAAACCCCTTACTAGCTTGTTTAAACGTGCTTAAAAGATCAATCGACGGAAATTGCCAAAATCACGATTTCATTGTTCTGTTCTCTGCCGATTTTCAAAAGTGTTCAAAAAATATTTTCCAGTGGCTTAAAAATTCGTGCAGGCTTTTATTAGGGTACAGAAAAAATTTCAGCTCCTGAAGCCTCCATAGCGCCGCGTAACCGCCGCACTTACCCCTATTGGCGGCGGTTCTACGACCACATAGTGGCTACGGGCCTTCAAATTTTCACTGTAGCTCTCTGACTTGGAATTGTGATTTTTGATATATTCTGTTTTGGCCCAGATTTCTGTTTCAGTGCTGGTTTTGCAATTGGGGCCAATTTGGAAATTTAGTCGATCGATAATTTAAGTGTGCGTTTAACAGTACATACATTTCTATCTGCGACCGTGAATGTCATTTGATCGGTAAACTCGTCTAATTGCTATATGTTTTTTAGACGGGTTTGCGAACGTGACATCCACGTTGATGTTCTATGATGTGCTGTGATGTTGGTTGGATTGTCGTGGTGGATAGCTATGGTGCAATGTTAGTATAGTTTTATTTCATTTGTACATTTGATATTGCGGGGCGAGCGTTCGACATGTGGACTGCCGTCACTGCCAGTTTGTATATTATTCTTCTGGGGCACGACCGGGCTGAGGTCGATGTCACCCTTGTATATTATTTTCTTTTCTGTACTAGGATTACCCCGCGGTGGGGTGCACGATTAGCCGGATTCTAGAGGGCAACAGGTCCGCATCTCATGGCATTAGGACGGAGGGGACCTTACTCTAGAATTGGCGGGCTATTCGCCGCACTCGTAGGGGGTATAGGTATGACCTACGGAGGGGCGCTCAAGTTACCGGATTCCGAGAAGTGCTGGGTGGTCCATTCACGTTGCTGAAGGGGGCTGCCTCACTTCTGGTTTTGGCGGGTAACTTGCCGCGCTCGTAGGGGTCTAGGTTTCATTGCACAGGCTATCCACACGACAGGGAACGTCGGGTTTCACTTGCGGCTCAAGTGAAACCCGGGGCTCCAGATTATCCACCATTCTGTGTTGCTTCTGTGATGTTTCTGTGATGTTGCTTTATATCATGCCTGGGATGAATGTTATATATATATTTATATATACTAGTAGATGTTGTATATGTTTTGCACCTGCGCTAGCCCAGTCCCCGCTCTGTCGTTAGTTAAGTAACCTAACGGGTGATGACGGGACCCAGTGGCGAATGCGGATGGCATATACGTACATTTTATTTTCATTCTTTTCTGGTGTGATTAATTGATGGGACTGCATTGATTCTTATCAATGCAAGGATAAAACAAACCTATTTATGATGTTGTTGGAACCAAGTTTTTATAAAACTGACATTACAGACGTTTTCTTTTGCTTTGCATTATGGTATTCATTTGGAATATTCTGCACCTCATTCGACGAGGCAAGGGCCGAGATCCCTTCATCGGGAGTGACCCCTTGGGTAAAAGTTTGCGTCAACGTAATAACTTTACTATAGTCGATTATTTTTGCTTTGCATCATGGTATTCAGTTTGGGATATCTTGCACCCCATTCGACGGGGAAAGAGCCGAGATCCCTTCACCGGGAGTGACCTCTTTAGCAAAAGTTTTCGCCACTATATATTTATAAAACCACTTGGATTCCTTCAACGATATCAAGTTCATTACATTAAAGGTTTTTCGCCAAAAACCAGCCGTAGCCCTCTGTCATTTCCTACAAGTCGTACTTAGTATTTGTTCTGCGTTTGTTGACTCCGTCAAGGCGTAGTGTGCGGTAGCTGAGTGGTGCTTGTTTGTAGCATGGATATGTGATTGGTTAGGATAGTCGTGCGGCCTTGTTGACTCCGTCAAGGGCTCGTGCGGGTGGGTTTAATGCAATCAAGATAATGACGGGTTGAACTTGACTAGGACTCTTTGATTTGTTGACTCCGTCAAGGTCACTTGGGTCCTAGGGGTAAAAACACACATCGGGAGTTTCAAACATACAGGAAACTAGCCAGGCATGTGCATACCTTCTGGAGTGTGGTGACTTGAGTGGCTTCCATCAGGTTATCATGCGATGATAGTTGGATCCCGATTCCCACTGATGAGTAGGATTACTCCTCCGGTGATTCCGACTAATTCTCCTTTTGGGTTTGGAGGAGAATTCGAGGAAACAGTGGGAGCCATCCAGATTAGATAAAATGATTAACCATTCTGATCTAGGTTAGAGTGCACGCTGAGTGTTTCTTCTTTCTCTCTCTGGCTGCGACTTTGACCCGACCTTTGACTAAAACTCATTGAACCAAGTTAACCAAACCTTCTTAAAACACTTTGGCTTTTTGGAATGTCACGGTGTCGCATATATCATTGCCACTTCTATATCACCTTTGCATTTCTCCAGAACACCCCGTATCACTACGAACATCCACTTCCATTGGATAAATCCATCGTATAGTTACATACGAACTCGAAGGAACTTTTTCGAGGATGGATTCTGGTTCTGGAGAGATTGAATAGGATTATTCGGTTTTCTTTTTTCTTTACCTTCTCTTAGGTTGTGAGGGCTCCTAGGATTGGGAGAGGGTACACCTATTGAGCTTATTGAATAGTCTTCCTCCAAACCATAGGCAGGTGCCGAACGGTAGGGAAGGAAGAAAACCAATAAGCTTAATGTGGTGTACAAAAGGTAATAAGCAAAGACATATAAAGGGATTAGAATAATGGCAAAGAATATTGCGATCACCATCATTCACGACAAAGACCATGTATACCCCTGCCACTCTTACATCCACTTTGCATTTTTCTAGGACACTCCGTATCACTACGGATATCCACTTCCATTGGATAAATCTATCGTATAGTTATATACGAACTCGAAGGAACTTTTTCGAGGATGGATTCTGGTTGTGGAGAGATTGAATAGGACTATTCGGTTGTCTTTTCTCTTTACCTTCTCTCAGGTTGTATGGGCTCCTAGGATTAGGAGAGTATACCTATTACACTTATTGGATAGTCTTCTTCCAAACCTTAGGCTGGTGCCGAAAGGTAGGGAATGAAGAAAACCAATTAGCGTAAAGGAGGTGTACAGAAGGTAATAAGTAAAGACATAATAAAGGGATTGCAGAGAGGGCAGGCAAGTATATGGTTACTGTTGTGAATCAGGATAGTGGAAGAGGCGTTACTAGGAATACCAGTTAACCCCTTTTGAAACATTTTCATGTTTCAGTTTTACTGTGCGATGTTAATTGATAATTGTTTTCCCAATAAGAATCTAACTCCAGAGTATGTATTTACCAGATCAGTTTCTCACATCTGTATAATATTATAGATGGTGAGTGGGAGTAAGATATTGGGAATTGGGTGATTAGATCCTCATTATAACGGAATTCGTAGTAATTGGTGATATTTGAGGAAATCATCTGGATTTTGCCGGATGGCAAATATTTGGTTTTGAATATCAGTTGTTATGCACCAATTTCAAACTGGTATATCTGTACATTTATTTTATAAAGTGAGATATAACTTTTTGATATTGTGTCTATGACACTTACCTATATCAGTTGGTGATTAGGTAAGGTGCATTCAACAGCGGTGTAATTCTTCTTAACCATACTACAGTTTTTCGACCTATGACGCACAGGGTTTGAGTTGTTGAACTCAGGGGACTTGTACAAAGTATTGTATGTTGTCCAGTGTCCATTAGGACAAAGGGGTTGGTACTCATACTATATTCTGTTTACTTGTGACTTCTCCAGTTCCGGACAAGTATTTCGTTGAAATGCAAAGTCCAGATATTCAGAAGTTATCGGTATAAGAATAAAGTAGAGAACCATTTGTTATAAGTATCGGGATTCTTCGAGGAGTCGAAAATGTAGATACTTGTGTTTGGTATTCAGTTAATAGTAATGGTTTTGAGAACTTGCTTCTCTTTCGGGTTACTCATATATGGATGCACTCCTAGATGAGTAATGCCGAATGGCCTCCTTCCATTTGGTTGATATGCACTGGAGACAGCTGCATGTTTTTGAATCTGGATCAAATTAAATTAGTGCTTTTGTTTCTATATCAGATATAATATAGAATCAATTTATATCTTAAGGATGTTAAGGAATAGGGAGTTGTCCGGCTGATGCTTAAAACCAGAATCCGGATAAACTCAAGGCACGTTTCAGTAATGGCTGTTTGTGGGTTATCCCGGGCTTTGACGAGGGTTAACTTTCTACCATCAGGAAGATCAATATTTATATTTTTCTTGACTCGCCACAGTTTTAGTAAAATGGATTTTTTCAGAAAAACAAAAGTGGGAGTATGGAAAAACTGGAAGTGATTCCAGAACCGCAAACGATCACTGAAGATTTAATAGAACCTAAAGATTCAATTAGTTTCGACGTTCTATTAGCCACTTCGCAGATTTGGTGGGTAACCTCAGGCACCCGAGAGGACTTCGGTCTTCTCAGAGACGGTGACAAGGAGGTTCTTGTTTACCCAGACTTGCCATTGCTACTGCTCTAGACTATAAGACCCGGCAGGAGGATGAGCATAGCGTCGTTCTAAACTAGTTTTGGAAGTGCACGTGTGTATGACTCTGCCAGAGGGTTGTTGTAGTCAGTGGGAGCAACGGAAGCATAGTGGGCAAATAGCTTATGTCTATTTATAGACTAAAGCAGGTATAGCGGAAATAGATCATCTATTTTTGATGTGACAGTCATAGGCTTTGACCTCATAAGAATAGGAGATGGATCTGGTAAGAAGGTAGTAGAGAGTGATGTCCAGTTATTTGGGAGGACATACACTTTGTTAGTTATATGTATGCCCTAGAGGCCATTACTATACATAGGATGTATATTGTAGTGGATGCTTGGACATATATAGGGAGGACTTTCTTGCTCGACAGGATAGTATGCTATCTGGTTGCTCTTTACCTTAACGTGTACACTGATTGTCTCTCTGTTATATGTTGGTAAAGCCCTTAGGATGTGTACTTGACTACCTGGACTATGATGCGGATCATACTAGTGGGGACATGGTAGTCCATAAGTACATCCTTCAAAGTCCCTAGTCGTGGGTGTATCGAGCCGGGGCATCGATATACCAGAGTAGACTGGCGTATACCTTCTCGACCCATACAGATGGGCGATGGATGATCCCATATCCATTGGTGTTTGACATCAGAGATGATATACGGGTGCTCAGTGGAGACTGGGTACACTGGACGGACTCGCTGAGAACTCCCAGATGGTATTATACCTTACGTCAGATGGCAGGTCTCTGGTGACACTTGTACAGGTTAGTCTGTAGACCCGAGATCGTCATAGAGTCATGTGTGATTCCCACCGTGCTTTGATTTCCACCTTACCACGTCCAAGAGGGCGTGCAAAACGGTGGTTTTTGGGTACAGTCCCGAATCACATGGAGGCAATGAGCGATAGGAGGGGATTCGTCTCTCCCGGTATAGGGAGTTGATGTTGCGCTGTGTTCGATTGGCTATAACCGGAAATCCCTGGCCAGGGTTGTTGAGATTTACTGGTAAGTGTTACCAGTAGTTTCTCGAACTGTTATAGACCTCATATCGACACGACTTATCGAGCTATTGGGGTCTGACGTTTACCACCCCTAGGCGAGATATGGGACATATCAGACGATCAGACCGGACTGTACGGTAAGTGTTACTGGTTGGATTCACAGGAGTGTGAGCGGGCTTGCTCGTCGATCTTCTGATCGCTTAATACCCGGGTGTCCGTTACGTTTGGCAGACCGCTTGCGGCTTATGGGTGTTTGATATGATCATCACCTGCTGCCGGCGTATTGACAAGTCTTTAGAGTCCTACACAGAGGTTTCCTGGCTCAAGCGAAATGAAATAGGAGCGCATATGAGATATGTGCAGGACCGAAAATAATACCAGTATGTGATACTGTATTCTATTCTTGTTATTTGTATCATCGGCAGGTTATATGTGATATAGCCGGGTTACCGAATCAAGTGTTGATTCGATACATTGATACACTTGATATTAGTCGGTTATATGCAGTATGACCGGATCATTAAATCAAGTGTTGATTTAATGATTTAATGTATAATTATATATTTGATATATTACTTTGCATTAACTAAAATTGGTTCACTTAAGATGGATTTTCTCACTTGATGTGCACATTGTATATGTGATATATTTTTGTGCACTTGTTTATATCATGTTTGATGATACATGCAAGTTTGGGTGTATGTTTAGTTTAAACCATGTTTAAGTGAATGGTTAGGGTTATGTTATCTTTTCTTAACTATTTATTTTATTTATTTAATTTTGGTCAAGAAAAGAAATGGTTGCTTCTTTTGTTTGTTTCCTTGAAGCTTCAAGAAGCTTTGACCATTCTTGTTTCTTTCCTAAACCTAACCATTCACCTAACCCTAGTTTATTCTCTACACTTGTTAAACTAATCCAAGGTTGCATTATGATAAGAATGAATGGGATTTTCTTTTTAAAAGATAATCCTTTTTATTCTTTCATCTTCATCATCTTCATCATCTTCATCAAGCTTCATGAAAGCTTGCTAGCTTCAATGGTGAAATGAGAAAAAGAGTGAGAAATCCAATTCTAAAGTGAACCCACTTCTTATTTCTTCATCCTCTACTACTTGCCAAGTAGTATAGGGTGTTTTCTTCACAAGTTTCTTGACTTGGTGAAGGTGGAGGTTGAGTTTGAGTTGCCTCGACGTAGATCATCTTCGGCATCGAAGTCGACGACCTAGCCCGATCATTTCTTCGACAAAACCATCGCTAGAGTCCAAGATTCCGATGGTTGCAGTAGAGGGACGTCATCACGGAGCTTAGGAAGTGGAGGACCGGATCTACAAAGGTTGTATTTTCGGTTCACTTTATAGTAAAGTTGTTTACTTGTATGTCTTTCGCCTAATTTCTAGTTAACGATCTAGCCTTAGGGTTTCTCGGCACCTAGAAAAATTTGAATTTGACATGGTAGATGCCTTGTGAGACCTCTTGGGTGTGCCTAGGAACCCTACAGTGGTATCAGAGCCTAGCTAGAGCCTTAGGCGATGCGTAGACGATGTTAGAAATCCGATCGAACTTCGAAACCCTAATCGATGCCATTCTCTGTACTTTTTTCAAAACTGTGCATTTTTCCACATTAAAAATATGCAGAAAAATCAACAGGGATTTCTATGAGTTACTGTGCAAAACATGCACCTGATTCGATCAAAGCGCCGCGGAAACGCGGCACGAGCATGGCTCGTGCGGCGGTTCCGCGGCCATATAGTCACCTTGTTCATTTAAATTTGCACAGTAATGTCACTATATGTCTCCTGTGTTTTCTGGGTATGTTTATTTAATACTCAAGAGTTGAGTGTTCTGGGGTTGTATTGGGACTCGATGATTCGATCGGATTACTTAACTTTGTTTACTTTGTTTTTCCGGATATTTTAGAACATGTTAGAAAGCTCGACCGGATATAAATACCCAATTTTTCCCCTGCCGGGAAATTTCCAAATGTTGGATCTTTCCGTGGTTTAATAACGTTCTAAGTAGTGCAAGTAACGCGATGGACCCTCTAGAAGACAACAAACCTTAACTCGATTATGTGACCGTCTTGAACTGCCCTTTGAACCTTAGGGTTTGGGGCAGTACGGCGTGCCACATGTGAGGCGTTGGCTTGACCCTTCTACGGCTGGACCGTTGGTACTGAGGCATGAAGTGAATGTTTTTAAACTTGTTTCATGTATTGAGTTGTTCTGGGAAAACTTGGGTGTTTGATTGTTCGATCGGAAAGTTTAACATTTTCTATTTATCTGGAATGTGATACAATATTTGGAATTCACAAGTAGTTATGAGATAACTGAATGAATGTTATAAATCTAGCGGTTTAGTCTCACTTGATCGGTTGCCACGGAATTTTGATGTGATCAAAAGTCCGTCGCAATCACGTAGCGTACGCGGATACTCGCCGGGTAAACTTAATAGACAGCTACACCCCTTAGCCCCGACCAAGTGACTGAAGGAGAACTCCGTCGCTGAAAGCATCCATTCGGGTGCTCGCGGCAGCGGTATTCCGCCTTAGTGCACTTCGTTGACGATATCGGGGGTGCGGCCGTCTACTAAAGTTTGCGACGAGCATTCGGTCAGGATGCCGGGAATCTTGTTGAATTGCCCGACAAGATATTGAAAAGATTTTTCGATAATGAGACTAAAATGCGGGGTTTATAATTGTTAGGCATGCGATATCTAAGTAATTCATTTATTTAGGCATGCGATGTCTAAGGAGGTTGCGGATTCCAACTGTTGTAGTTTTACACTTTCTTTTCTGTGACCGTAAGTGTAATATGTGATATCGCCGGTTTCGTTGCTATATGTCAACGACAATTGGGATGCGCATATTTACTTACGTTGATGACATGTGATGTTATGTGTTGCTGGATATGTTATATTGGATCGTCGTGTTTGAATAGCCGGGGTTTTTTTTTATGTGAGATGAGTGTTTTTCATTTTCATTCATGTAAAAACTTGTATGTAATATTCTTTTATTGGGGCACTTCCAGGTTGCGGAAGTTGTCACCTTTTGTATATTATTTACTTTTCCGCACTAGGATAGACCCAAGGGGGAGGGCACAAGTAACCGGGTTCTGGAGTCCAGTGGGAGACCAACTCGAGAAGTCGAGTCCGGGTCTCCTAACTCTAGAATTGGTACGGTTGCTTGCCGCTCTCGTAGGGGTCTAGGGGTGTGGGTTTGTCTATTCATCGCGACCGTGAAATCCGTGTTTTATACTGGCTCGTATTAAAAACACGGACGTCCTAGTATATCCAATGTTTCATATGATTCTTCTGCAGCGATATCTGTGATGTGATCATTTGATATATTGTGATAGATACTGTATATAGTATATATGATATATTATATAGGCGTTACTTATGTTTTACACCCGCGCTAGCCCTGCCCCGCTCTGCCGTTAGTTACCTAACCTAACGGTGCACGAGGGGACATCGAGGCGAATGCGGATGGCATAAGTGTACGTCGTATTTATCTGTGATGTTTAGGAACTTAAATGATGGGACTTCATTAATGTGATTAATGAAAGTAAAAGAAACCTAAAGATGTTGTAGAATCGAATTTCAAAAAATAAAACAGGTAGCTACAGTTCTTGCTTTGCACAGCAGTATATATGATATATCCTGCACCTTATTCGATGAGGAAAGGGCCGACGATCCCTTCACCGGGAGTGACCCCTTTAGCAATAAATGGCAGATGCTACACACTCGGTTTGTCTTTTGATAACTTCTATAGTTTCTGCTTTGCACAGTGATATATATGATATATCCCGCACCTCATTCGACGAGGAAAGGGCCGACGATCCCTTCACCGGGAGTGACCCCTTTAGCAAAACTAGAAAAGCCTAAAAAACACTCCATTTCAAAATCATTTGATTCTACAACGATATCAAGTTCATTACGCAATAGGTTTTCAGAAAAACCTGGCGTAGCCCTCCGTCATTTCAGATAAGTACTAGTTAGTATTCGTGCTGCGGTAGTTTGGCCTCCGTCAAGGCGTAGTGTACGGTAGCTAACTAGTGCTTATCTGCTAGCATATGATGCGATTGGATTAGGGTATTCGTACGGCGTTGTTTGGCCTATGTCAAGGGTCGTGCGGGTGGGTTGAATTCAATCAGGAAATGACGGGTTGAACTTGACTAGCGGACTATGGGTAGTTTGGCCTCCGTCAAGGTCATAGGACGCTAGGGTCAAAATTATCGGGAATTTCAAGTGTTGAAATTTGCAATGAGATTGCATACCTTCTATGAGATAGTTGGATCCCGATACCTACTGCGAGTAAGAGTTACTCCTGGGAGAGTTTTACACATTACAATTAGCCGATCAAGTAGGTGTCTAGAAAGGTGTTAACGAGGTTACGCCTCTAGGAAAATGAGGTTTACATTAATTAGGTTCGTGCGAAAGCACGGGGGACCTCCCTCAAAGTACCGACACTGGCCTAGCTGAAAGATTGGCGAACTTGTAGTGTGTAATTAATCCCGGCTAGTCTTTCCTTTTAGGGTTTGAAGGAAGATTTGATAAAAACAGTGGGAGCCATCCTGATTAGATAAAATAATAACCAATCTATTCTTGCAAGAGCGCACGCTGAGTGTTTTCTTCTCTCTCTCTCCTGGTAGCGACCATATCACGCCTTAATCAAGATAATAATACGGAATATTGACCGAACCCGCTTGTTATACTGAGCTGGGGAACGTTGGTCCCGCTCCAACTTATAATTGTTATAAGACAGAGCAGGAAATTGGGGAATACCATATTTCCCGTGCCGCCCAAACGAAGAAAGTGCATGATGATGCATCTTCTTCGGGTGTGTTCATTACAAAGAACTATTTCTCAGTATCCTCTGCGTCCTGGGTATTTGATACCGGATCAGGATCCCAGATATGTAATCTGTTACATAGGGCTATAGAAAGGTAGAGAACTGAGAACGGGTGATAAGTTTCATGAGACAGAAAACGGTGCAAGTGTTACAGCCAAGTCTGTTGGTCACTGTCACCCTGTATTCCAAATACATTGATTCTGAACGAATGTTATTAGATACCGAACCTGATATACAAAATCATATCAGTTTCTTTATTAGTAAAGAAATGATAAAATTTTGTATTATTGGATAATGTTTTGAACATTTCCTATATCAAAAGTTGATCGGTTCAGGCACGTTATCTAAAAGCATTGATGTTCTAAATCAAACTACAGTTCTTAGTATACGGAATACACACAAGAGGAAGAGTTCACATATGAACAAATCCTTCTTGAGGTATTGTAGACTAGGTCATATCAATGCGACCCGACTGGCTGAAGTTACATTTAGATGTATATTTAAATCAGTTTGAATTTACATCTTGTGAAACTTTCCAGTCATGTCACAAATATTAGATGACCGTAGCTCTGTTTATTGGAAGCAGAGAAAGAGTTAGTGAACTCTTGGGATTGATACATGCTGATGTATGAAAGTCTCCAGTCTACACATGCCAAGACTGGTTCTTTTTACTTCATTACATTCTCTGATAATCTCTCAAGATTTAGACATATGTTCCTGTTGAAACACTAGTCCGAACCTTTTGAGGTATTCATAGAATATAAGTTAGAAGTAGAGAACCAAAATAAGGGTATAAGTATTATGTCCTTTGATGAGATCAAGGAGGAGAATACTTGTGCATAGAATTCCTGGACTATTCTAAAGGAGAATGAGATTCTCTCTCAGCATTACTCCTCCGTATACACCGTAGCACGATGGTATATCGGGACGGAGCAATAGCACCCTATGTGATATGGTGTGCTCTATGATGAGTACTACTGAGTTTCCTATTTCCTTTTGGGAGTTATGCGCTTGAGAAGCTGCATACCTATTGAATAGGGTTCAAATCAAATCAGTTGCCTACCACTTCATATGTGATATGGAAAGGGAAGAGCCCATATCTTAAGTTCGTTAAGATTTGGGATTGTCCGGCCTATGTCTAAAAGAAAAATCCGGACAAGCTCGAGGCAAGGTCTGTTATGTAGAACTGGAAATGTTCCAGCTATACAAACTGCAGCTGATGATTTGAAAGAACCAAAGGATTCAATAGTTACCAACGAACCTCAGCCTCTCCGCCGATCTAGTAAGGTTCCTCACCCGCCTGAGAGATACTTCGGTTTCTCTATGACAGTGGGAGCGAGGATTACATCATGAGATGATGACCCAACTAGTTTCGAGCTGGCCATCAGGAGTGGGACTCTGTAAGAATGGCTGGATGCTTAGCGATCTGAGATGGAATCCTTATACACCAACAAAGTATGAACTTTGGTTGCTATATCTGAAGGGTTAAATCCCCATCAGGAGCAAGTATATCTTGAGAAGATTACTTGGTGTAGATGGAAAAGTTGAGACTTTTAAAGCTATACTTGTTAAAGGTTTTCGTCATCGACCAGGCGTGGATAATGATGATACCTTTTTCTAGTGGCTATTCTTAAGTCCATCCAAATCCTACTTGCCACGGCTACATACTATGACTACGATATCTGGCAGTTGGGTGCCATGACTGCTTTTCTAAATGATGTTTTAGAAGAGTGCGTCTATAAGTACACAGCCAGAGGGCCTCGTAGACAGTGGGAGCAGCGGAAACGTGTGCAAGATGTTTTATGTGATAAAGCAGGCATCACGGAGTTGGAACATCTGTTTTGATGAGTTAGTCAAACAGTTTGACATCATCAAAATGGTAGATGAACCTTGTATATACAAAAAGGTAGTAGGGAGTATGGTCATGATCCTCGTAGAGTACGTGGATGACATACTCTTGATAGGGAAGGAGTTTCTTATGCTACGCTCGATCAATCTCCGCTTATCACAATGATTCTCCACATAGGATCAAAATGATACCTCCTAAATCCTGGGTTTTGGATCTATGAGATAGATCTAATTGGATGTTAGGATACTCACTAGTTGTAGTGAGTTGGTATCAATCGATCCTGGGGAGAATCACTGGAAGTGTTCCAGGGTGATAAGGATGACTGAATGTCAGTCACAGGCATTGTCTTTACCCTCTATGGAGGGACGGTATGTTGGAAGAGTTCCAAGCTAAATACCGTGACATATTAGACGATTAAAGGCAAGATACATCGCTACTTAAGATGCTACCAAAGAGGCTGTCTGGGTGTATATTAGTTCATGAGATGAACTTAGTTCATCCTATTGTGTGACAATGGAAGTGTGGCTTTGGCCAAGGAACCCTGGTCCCATCAGTGACCCAGACATATTCTAAGGCAGTGTCACCTGATCATGGAGATGGTTGATCTTCAGGGGATCGAGGTCAGGAGAGTAGACTCAGAGGACAACACGGCGGATCCACTCACAAAGGCCATTTCCTAGAGAGAGACTTTTATGGGATGGTTGAGTATGAGATACTACAACCACTGCTATCAGATGGCCCTAGTGCAAGTGGGAGATTGTTAGTTATATGTATGCCCTAGAGGCCATTACTATACATAGGATGTATATTGTAGTGGATGCTTGGACATATATAGGGAGGACTTTCTTGCTCGACAGGATAGTATGCTATTTGGTTGCTCTTTACCTTAACGTGTACACTGATTATCTCTCTGTTATATGTTGGTAAAGCCCTTAGGATGTGTACTTGACTACCTGGACTATGATGCAGATCATACTAGTGGGGACATGGTAGTCCATAAGTACATCCTTCAAAGTCCTTAGTCGTGGGTGTATCGAGCCGGGGCATCGATATACTAGAGTAGACTGGCGTATACCTTCTCGACCCATACAGATGGGCGATGGATGATCCCATATCCATTGGTGTTTGACATCAGAGATGATATACGGGTGCTCAGTGGAGACTGGGTACACTGGATGGACTCGCTGAGAACTCCCAGATGGTATTATACCTTACGTCAGATGGCAGTTCTCTGGTGACACTTGTACAGGTTAGTCTGTAGACCCGAGATCGTCATAGAGTCATGTGTGATTCCCACCGTGCTTTGATTTCCACCTTACCACGTCCAAGAGGGCGTGCAAAACGGTGGTTTTTGGGTACAGTCCCGAATCACATGGAGGCAATGAGCGATAGGAGGGGATTCGTCTCTCCCGGTATAGGGAGTTGATGTTGCGCTGTGTTCGATTGGCTATAACCGGAAATCCCTGGCCAGGGTTGTTGAGATTTACTGGTAAGTGTTATCAGTAGTTTCTCGAACTGTTATAGACCTCATATCGACACGACTTATCGAGCTATTGGGGTCTAACGTTTACCACCCCTAGGCGAGATATGGGACATATCAGACGATCAGACCGGACTGTACGGTAAGTGTTACTGGTTGGATTCACAGGAGTGTGAGCGGGCTTGCTCGTCGATCTTCTGATCGCTTAATACCCGGGTGTCCGTTACGTTTGGCAGACCGCTTGCGGCTTATGGGTGTTTGATATGATCATCACCTGCTGCCGGCATATTGACAAGTCTTTAGAGTCCTACACAGAGGTTTCCTGGCTCAAGCGAAACGAAATAGGAGCGCATATGAGATATGTGCAGGACCGAAAATAATACCAGTATGTGATACTGTATTCTATTCTTGTTATTTGTATCATCGGCAGGTTATATGTGATATAGCCGGGTTACCGAATCAAGTGTTGATTCGATACATTGATACACTTGATATTAGTCGGTTATATGCAGTATGACCGGATCATTAAATCAAGTGTTGATTTAATGATTTAATGTATAATTATATATTTGATATATTACTTTGCATTAACTAAAATTGGTTCACTTAAGATGGATTTTCTCACTTGATGTGCACATTGTATATGTGATATATTTTTGTGCACTTGTTTATATCATGTTTGATGATACATGCAAGTTTGGGTGTATGTTTAGTTTAAACCATGTTTAAGTGAATGGTTAGGGTTATGTTATCTTTTCTTAACTATTTATTTTATTTATTTAATTTTGGTCAAGAAAAGAAATGGTTGCTTCTTTTGTTTGTTTCCTTGAAGCTTCAAGAAGCTTTGACCATTCTTGTTTCTTTCCTAAACCTAACCATTCACCTAACCCTAGTTTATTCTCTACACTTGTTAAACTAACCCAAGGTTGCATTATGATAAGAATGAATGGGATTTTCTTTTTAAAAGATAATCCTTTTTATTCTTTTATCTTCATCATCTTCATCAAGCTTCATGAAAGCTTGCTAGCTTCAATGGTGAAATGAGAAAAAGAGTGAGAAATCCAATTCTAAAGTGAACCCACTTCCTATTTCTTCATCCTCTACTACTTGCCAAGTAGTATAGGGTGTTTTCTTCACAAGTTTCTTGACTTGGTGAAGGTGGAGGTTGAGTTTGAGTTGCCTCGACGTAGATCATCTTCGGCATCGAAGTCGACGACCTAGCCCGATCATTTCTTCGACGAAACCATCGCTAGAGTCCAGGATTCCGATGGTTGCAGCGGAGGGACGTCATCACGGAGCTTAGGAAGTGGAGGACCGGATCTACAAAGGTTGTATTTTCGGTTCACTTTATAGTAAAGTTGTTTACTTGTATGTCTTTCGCTTAATTTCTAGTTAACGATCTAGCCTTAGGGTTTCTCGGCACCTAGAAAAATTTGAATTTGGCATGGTAGATGCCTTGTGAGACCTCTTGGGTGTGCCTAGGAACCCTACACACTTTATAGGAAGAGATATTCCTATACTACGATCGGTTATGTTGTGGTTGTCACAAAGTTGTTTCTCCACAGAGGATGTGGATATAATATCAGGTTTTCTGGTTACTAGATCTATGGTTTTAGATCTAGATTTGGGAAGTATTCCAATTTGGGTACTTTGACATTATTCTAAAGATATTTTAGAATGGATGACTCCTGGCATGGTGGTGTACCTGCAGGTGATGGAGTCACCCTCTCTAAAGGTGTCTTACAGACTAAAGGGGAGAGGAATCTACTTGATTAACATATCATTTGCTTAGGCAATTGAGTTAATCATGAAATGTCAGGTACCACACCAGATATTTCTTTTGCACTAGATGCAATAAGCGGATATATTAATCCAAACCTGGAGAAACATTGGGAAGCAGTTATTGAACATAAGTGAATGTTCTTGGGAAATGATTACGGCAGCCTCCTTCGGGAAACGGTTATCATTTCAGGCTTCCAAGGTGACCTGGATGACACAGTGACTGTCAGAGTTATAGTTTTCCCTCTCTTGAGGGACAATATGTTGGACAGGTGGTCCAAGCGGATACTGAGGAAAGGCAAGGCGCAGGATACTGATTAAATTCAGTGGACGATACAGTCTAAGTAGTTTGCTGGATTTGGAGTTCATTTGTGAACTGGGTCCCATCAGATATCCAGACAAATTCTAAGACAAGTATTGCTCATTTCGGGAGATAGTTTTCTCCGCGAAGTTGAGATTAAGAGAGATACAGAAAGAAACATTGGAGCGGATCCACTCACTGAGGCTATTTCTCGAACGCAATCATTTTCGCAAACAGGCTTTGCAAAACTGATTAGTAGAGAAGTTGGGTGTTCGGTATCACACGGGCTGTGAGTATGAGACATCGTAATAATTGGCCTTAAGTGCAAGTGGGAGATTGTTGGCTATAGTGCCCTCAAGGCAATTATCATAGTCGCGGACTTATGATTATGATGATTGAGGCAGGACCTATACCGATGAAACAGTCTTACTCAAGATGATAGTATGCTATCTGGTTTGTCTTTATCATCATATACATGTTGATAGAGCCCATAGGATTCTTGCTTGACTGCCAGCATTGTGATGGCGATCACATACGTGGGAGCTGGAGGTCTATAAGCACATCCTTAAATGTCCCTAGTCGTGGGAGTATCGAGACTGGGTATCGATACTCCAGTGTAGACTAGTGTATACTGATCGAGACCCCGACGAGGGGCGGTGGCCAGGTCTCACAAGCCATTGGTATTAGTTTGTTCACCTAAGATAGTATACAGGTGCTCATTGGGTTATGAGTACATTGGACGGACTCGCCGGGAATCTGCTAGTTGGTATTATACCTATTGTCAGATAGCAGTTCCCAGGTGACATGTGTACAGGTTAGTCTGTCGACCTGGGATCGTCATTTGTCTTGTGTGAGTTCCCACTGTGCTTTGATTACTACCCTACCATAGCTCAAAGGAGTCGTGCAAACAGGTTTTAGTTGGGTACAGTCCCGAGCCATATGGAGGCAGTGATCGGATCGTTGGGGATTCGTCTCTCCCGGTATTGGGGGTTGATGTCGCGTTGTGTACGGATGGCCATCACCATAAATCCGTGGCCACGGTGGATGAGAATTATCGATCCAGGATCGATAGTTTCTCAGGTGGTGATGGGTTTCATACCGACACTAAATATCGCGTTGTTGGTGTTCTGACATTATCTACCCCTTAGACTCGATATGCGATACTCTTAGACGAACAGACCGGACTGTACGGATATTGTCACTGACAGGCTCAGTAGGGGTTCAGGATGAGTTTGCTCATCGGCCTCCCTTTCGCTCAATACCTGGGTAGCCGTTATGTACAGCTAGTGCCGCTGACGTGCTTGTGGTTAAACCTACTGCCATCGTATTGACGAGTCTTTAAAGTCCCACACAGAGGGTTTTCACGGTTCAGGCGATATGGTGTACATGAGGTATGTTGATACATACAGATGTCCGATTAAATATGTGCACATGCTGCGCAGACTTTAATCGGACGGTTGATAATACTAGCGGCTTAGGATTAAGCCGGATTATTAAATCGGGTTTTGATTTAATAATTTAATATATGTATTTGTATATACGTATTCTAGTATTATTGTTCACTATTCGTTTTCTCTCTCGGTTATTCGTATTTTAGTACGAATACGCGTATATGTATTTTGATATTTGTACCGGGAAGTATTCCGTATTTTGTACGGAATAGCTTCTAGAAGAAGATGCCACCTCATTTATATGATTTTCCTTTTTTTGGAAAATCATTCGTTTTATAAATGAGGTGGAAGGGATGATGTGGCATGAACATAACTTTGGGCATGGGTTTTTGCATGTAGCAAAGTATGGGTTGCACTTTGTTTAATTGTTTAATGAAATGTGGTGGAAATTTTTTGATGAGAGAGAGGGGGGGCGGCCAATATTGGGTGAGGGGTTCTCATTTCATTTGGATGATGGATTTTAGATTAAGCCCACTCTCTCACTCTCTCAAGTTGACCACAAAACACTTAACCATTGTTCTTCATGCCAAAGCTTCATCACCTCTTTGATCTTCTTATTGAGTTGCTCCATGGAGCACATGGTTGAGAGAAAATCATAGTGACACACTACTACACCCTCACTCTCCATCGTTAACGACTTTGGAGCATCGGTTATCTCGTTCGACGAGGTTGGAGCTTGCGCCGTTTCCCTCGGGTGGATCATCGGAGATGAAGGAAGACCGGCAACCAAACCACATCAAGGAGCCGCTAGGAGCTTGGAATGAAGACCGAATGACATGGATCAACTTGGTATAACTTCTCTAACTCTTAGTTAGTTTGCTAGTTTAGGGTTTAAGGTCGATCCGTAAATCGGGTAGCGGTAGCGCCAGTTTAGAAATTTTTGTTCCGCATTTTGGCCACGTTTCGACGGCCGGGACGCTGCCGGAACCCTTCATGAACAAGGAATACAAACTTTGTAGACCGATCCTTCACTTCTAAAGTTACGTGTAGTAGTCCCTTAGCTCCAAGTAGTGGTCTCCCGAACTCTTCTTAGGCTCCACTAGGTGAAAGGAACAAGTTTGCTTAAGAATCTTCGAGGTCGATGATGATCTACCTTGAGGAATCTCTAACTCAAGCTACCTCTTCACTAATTGAGAAATTAGTGAAGTAAACAACCTATACTAAATGTCTAGTTTGGTATAAATTGATGAAGTAGGTATTTTGCTCACTTTAAAATTATTTTTCTCTCTTTCTTTCTTCACCTCATCAAAAGCTAGAGAAGAAAAATGAGATGAAGAAGATGAAAAAGTGATGAACCATGGTGAAAAAATATCTCAAATGATATTTGTAGAGATTTAACCATGGCTAAAGATAATGGTTGGGTTAATAAATATCTAGAGTAAAACAAAATTAGTGGACTAAGTCAAGACTTCTACATGCTTCCACAAGCATCTTTAGCCATGCTAATTTCCACCTAATTTTGATTTTTCCCTTAATAATTAATCACCCAAATTATCTTCAGTTTTGTGTGTCTCATACACCCATGTCTAATGTATCATGTAGCATGACACAATAGTAAATACATTAATATATATCTCATATATATTTATATGTATTTGTAGAAAAAAAATTCTTAAGTGAGCTAATATTATTTAATATATCAAATATATAATTATATATATATATTAAATTATTAAATCAACACTTGATTTAATAATCCGGCTATATCACATACAACCGACTAATATCATTTATATGCATATCAAATATACATATAACAAATTATTGAATCAACACTTGATTCAATAATCCGGTTATATCACATATAACCTATATCGTGAGATTAGAATACTGTATCACATACACGTATTAATCTCGGTCCCGCACATATCACATATGTGCCCTACTTCGTTTCGCTTGAGCTATGAAACCTCTGTGTTGGACTCTAAAGACTCGTCAATACGCCAGCAGTAGGTAATGATCATATCAATCACCCACAAGCCGTCAGCGGTACTAGCTGGACGTAATGGCTACCCATGTATTGAGCGATCAGAAGATCAACAAGCAA
Organism: Agapanthus africanus; assembly: GCA_030015575.1. Lineage (NCBI taxonomy): Eukaryota > Viridiplantae > Streptophyta > Magnoliopsida > Asparagales > Amaryllidaceae > Agapanthus > Agapanthus africanus. Next base: position 501,626,295 of record CM057345.1, read on the forward strand.
GCTTGTCCAAACTCCCCCAAAGCCTATAAGTAACACTACCGTACAGTCCGGTCTCTTCGTTTGATATGTCGCATATCAAGTCTGGGGGTAGTAAACGTCAGACCCCAATAACTTGATAAGTCATGCTGATGTGAGGCTCATAACAGGTCGAGAAATTACTGATAACACTTACCAGTAAATCTCATCGTCAGCCCTGACCAGGGACTTCGTGTTATAGCCAATCGAGCATAGCGCAATATCAAATCCCAATACCGGGAGAGACGAAACCCCTCCTATCGCTCATTGCCTCCATGTGACTCGAGACTGTACCCAAAATCCACCTGTTTGCATGACTCCTTTGAGCCATGGTAGGGAGGAAATCAAAGCACAGTGGGAACCATACAAGACTCTATGACGATCTCGGGTCTACAGACTAACCTGTACCAGTGTCACCAGAGAACTGCTATCTGACGTTAGGTATAATACCATCTAGGAGTTCTCGGTGAGTCATGTTCGGTGTATCCATTCTCCAATGAGCACCTATGTACAATCTCTGATGTCAAACACCAATGGTTGTGGGATCAACCATTGCCCCATACGGGGTTAAGAAACATACACACTAGTCTACTCTAGAATATCGATGCCCTGTCTCGATACTCTCTTGACTACGAACAATTAAAGGATGTACTTGTGGACTACCCTGGCCCCACTAGTATGATCTGCATTATAGTTCTGGTAGTCAAGTACACATCCTAAGGGCTTTATCAACATGTAACGGAGAGACAATATAATGATACAAGTGTACATGTTAAGATAAAGAACAACCAGATAGCATACTATCATGTCGAGCAAGAAAGTCCTCTCTATATATGTCCAAACATCTACTATAATATACAATCATGTACAATAATAGCCTCTAGGGCATACATATAACTAACACTACTAACCCGATAAGTCGTGCCGGTCTGAAGCTCATCACCCACTGAGAAACTACTGATATTATTTCAGTAAATCTCATCCACCTTGGCCAAGGATTTTATGGTGACAGATGACCCAACATAACGCGACATCGACTCCCAATACCGGGAGAAGCGATTCCCTGACGATTGTTTACTGCCTCCATGTGGCTCGGGACTGTACCCAACTAAAACCTGTTTGCACGACTCTTTTGAGCCATGTTAGAGTAGTAATCTAAGTACAGTGGGAACTCACATGAGACAAATGAAAATATCAGATCAAAAGACTAACTTGTACTCATGCCACAAGTGAACTTCCATTTGACGATAGGTATAATACCATCTGGAAGTTCTTGGCAAGTCCGTCCGATGTACCTGCTTCAAGTGAGCACCTGTAAACTATCTTAGGTGACTCAACATCAATGGCTTGTGAGACCTCTCTACCGCCCTTTGTAGGGGTCTCGAAATGTATACACTAGTCTACTCTGGAGTATCGATGCCCTGTCTCGATACTCCTGCGGCTAGGTGTTAGTGATGCATGCCCTAGAGGCCATTATTGTATCATAGTGGTTTGTATATTACTTAATGGATGCTTGGGATATTCACAGTTGTATTAACAGTCTTGCTCAAAATGTTAGTATGCTACTTGGTTTGTTTCTACTTCAATATGTGCATGTGTTTCTTTTAGCATATCGCTTATACATATTAGTAGAGCCCTTAGGATCTTTGCTTGATTACCAGCATTGTGATGGCGGTCACACTAGTGGGGGCTGGGTAATCTACAAGCACATCCTTATATAGATCCCTAGTCATAGGATTGCCGAGACGGGGCATCGATACTCCGGAGTAGACTAGTGTATACGCTTCTCATCCCAGCAGGGGAGATGGTCTGTCCCACAGCCATTAGTACGTCGTATTAGAGATAGTATGCAGGTGCTCGTTAGGTTACGAGTACACTGGACAAGACTCGTCGGGAACTGTTGGTTGGTATTATACCAATCGTCATGTAGCAGTTTCCAGGTGACATGAGTACAGCTTAGTACGTCGACTTGACATTGCTACTTTGCCTCGAGTGTGTTCCCACTGTACTTTGATTACTACCCTACCACGGCTCAAAGAAGGCATGCAAACAGGTAGTAGTTGGGTGCAGTCCCGAAGCACTTGGAGGCAGTGGCGGTTAGATAGGATTCGTCTCTCCCGGTATTGGGGGTTGATATCGTGCTGTGTTCGGAGAGCCATTACACAAAGTCCCTGGCCAGGGCAAGCGAGATTTACTGGTAGGTATTCCAGTAGTTTCTCAGGGTGTTTTGGGCTACACTCCGACACGACTTATTGCGCTATTAGGGGTCTGACGATTACCGCCCCCCTAGGCCTGATATACGATACTCTTAGACGAACAGACCGGACTGTACAGAGATTGTCACATCCAGATTCAGTAGGAGTTCGGATGGGTTTCCTCATCGGCCTTCTTATCGACAGATACCTGGGTAGCCGTTATGTGAAGCTAGTACCGCTTGCGGCTTGTGGTTAAACCCACTGCCAGCGTACTGTCGAGTCTTTAGAATCCCACACAGAGAGTTTCCCTGCATCGGGCGAAAGATGTAGAGGCCGTATGGTTTTACGCCAGGGCTTCGATCACGTACGTGCACTTGTGCGCGTATGATGTTCGGGCGGATAATACTAGTGGGCTTTGGTTTAAGCCCGATCCTAGTATTATATTGATGGATCGGTTTCGTCTCTTTGTATTCGTGTTTCTCGGAACACGGATGCGGGTATGTATATACGGATGAGAGGGGCATAGAAGGAGACACCTCATTAGGGTTTTGACCATTGACTTGATTAAAACAATTATGAGGTGGAGGAAAGTATTTGTTATATTTGTAAATGATAATTGTGGCATGGCTACTTGTATTGACTACTTGACTTGGTTTGACCACTTGACTTGGTCTGACTCTTTGACTAGATATTTCTTGTGAGATATTTTGCGGCACTAGATATTTTGGGTGAGATATTTTCTTTCCATGCTTGTAGTCATATCAAGTGAGCCATCTCATTTTTCTATTATCATTATCAAAAACCATTTCTCTTTCCTCATGTTAGCTCTCTTCTTCTTCCTCTCAACAAAAACCCTTAAGGTCTCATGAGTTGAGTAAACTAGGGTTTCAAGAGACAAATAAATCCATTTTCATTCTCTACATCACCTAGGCCATCAAGTTTAGCAAGCTTGTTGCTCTAGTTACCTCGGATTTGAGGTTGAAGCTCGGACTATATACTCTTGGGTGGATCGTCTTTGACTCGAGGAAGCCGACGAGGAAGCTACGATCCGTATCAATCCTTGGAGCCTATGATGACGAGAAGGACAGTGGAGAAGACCCGAAGGACTTGTATCATGAGGTATAACATTCTTTCCGACTAGTTAAATCTCATGTTGTTTGCTAGCTAGGGTTTGTGGACGATCCTTGGTTCTAGTCGGTGTTGCGAAGCCCGTAAAAATAATTTTTTGCAAATTCCACCTTTCTGCGAACACGTGGGGTGCGCGACATTGACTTACAGTGGTATCAGAGCCTCCCATAAACCCTAGATAGCTTGTAGCGATGTTAGAATTCCGCCGGTTTTTGTCGCGCAAAAACTGCCAAAAAAACAGTTCCAAAATTGAATTTTTGAGTCGTTTGCACATTCCGCGGGCTCATGGTTTGAACCGAGATGCTGTGGGGTGGAGAGTGCGCACCCCGAAGACCCTCTGGGGGAGACCAAATGGATGGGCCCACTCCCCAAGACTACCACAAGGTGGTCTTGGCGGTGGGGACCCGAAACTGCCCCACCATAGGCAGTTTCAGGTCTGCCTCACCTCCTGGCCACCTTGTGGTAGCCTCGGGGTTGGGGTACCCCCTTTAGACCCTCTAACTCGAAGTTAATTTCGTTCTCTAACTCTCCACGAAGATTCGATCAGGTTTCGAGTTCGTTTCGACTTCCGGATTGGCTTAAAACGATCGGTTTTGGAACTTTAGCTCACTGGATTTTCAAGCTTTGGAAAATTGGTGTAGTTTGCTAATTGCATGCGGAATTCTAATGTCGTAGTTACTTTACAAGCTTTATGATGTGTATATGTGTTTGGAAACGTCGACTAATTGCTATACGTCGATTAGTCGGGGTTGCACATATCTGTGATGATCTAATGTTGGTTTGTGTATATGAACTTGTTGGATCGTCGTGGATGAATAGCCAGGGATGTGAGATGAGGGTTTTTATTCTTTCATTCGATGTAAAATTTTTAAAGTGATGTAATATTATTTTGCGGGGCACATCCGGGTTGAGCTTATAGCCACCGTTGTATTATTTCTTTTACTGTTTTTGCTTCTAGGATAGACCCAAGGTGGGGTGCACAAACTACCGGGTACTTTGAAGTGCCGAGTGGCCTACTCACTTTGTTGAGGGAGGTTGCTTTACTTCGGGTATTTGGCCGGTAGTTTGCCACACCCGTAGGGGCTAGGGTGGGGTTTGGCTATTCATCACGACCGTGGAATCCGTCTTTCGTTACAGGCTCAAAAGAAACGTGGAATTCCTAGTATATCCAATGTGTTCATCTGTGATCTGGAATGCCTATCATTGTGTCTGAAGAATGGATATTATTATATATGTATTATATAATAGACGTTGCTTATGTTTTGCATCCGCGCTAGTCCAGCCCCTGCTCTGTCGTTAGTTAAGTAACCTAACGGGTGATGACGGGGCCCCGCAACGAATGCGGATGGCATAAGCGTACGTTGTATTTTCGTTCGTTTTCTGCAATGGTAGGTTAATTGATGGGACTGCATTACATTAATGCAAAGAAAACAAACCAAAGCTGAATCGTTGGAACAAATTTTAAAACCACTCGGTTATTTTAAAAAAGGAGACTTTTAAAATGCAGAGCTTAAACCACTCCTTTTAAAAAGCTATCAGGTTCCTTCGATTATATCAAGTTCACTACGTTCACGGTTTCGCCAAAACCAGCCGTAGCCCTCCGTCATTTCATATGAATATTCAATAGTATTCAAGCTATGTTTGTTGACCTTCGTCAAGGTATAGTGATTGGTAGCTGCTGGGTATTCATATGTAGCATAGATATATGCGTTGGTTTGAGACAGTCGTATTACCTTGTTGATCTTCGTCAAGGGTATATACGGGTGGGTTCAAATTAACCTGGACAATGATGGGTAGAACTTGACATGTGACTTATGATTTTTTGACCTTCGTCAAGGTCATAAGAGCATGGGGCAAAAATCCACATTGGGAGTTTCTAAAGAAACTGAAACTTGCTAGTGCTGCATACCATTTCGAGTTTGATAATGTTGGTAGGATTCCTTCAGCATTATCACACAGTGATATTTGGGTCCCGATCCTACTGTGAGTATCCGCTACTCCTCGGGAGAATTTTTCACTTAACGATCAATGCTATAAACCAAGTAGGTGTCTAGAACAGTGTTAGTGAGGCTATGCCTCCAGGGAAAAGAGGTTATTTAATTAAGGAACTTCGCGAAAGCGTCGTAAACCTCCCTCGAAGTACCGACACTAGCCTAGGCGAACGGTTAAGAAAGAATTGTACGGTGAGATCAATCCTGACTAATTCTTCTTTTTTGGTTTGAGGAAGAATTCGACAAACAGTGGGAGCCATCCTGTTTAGATAAATTAAAAACCAATCTAAACTTGCATAAGTATCATGCTAAGTGTTTTCTTCTCTCTCTCTTAATTGCAGCGACCCAGTGACCAAGACTAGGTTACATCTAGATAATAAAATGACTGAATCTGACTATAATGACTGGCAAAGGTCTGTCCAGATGTCTATTACCTATGACAAGCTGGGACACCTCTTTACTACTCAAGCCCCCGCCGTCTCACGTCCAGTTTCCACCGTCGCGGATATTGATATCCGTAAGACATCGGAAAAGGATAGTGCGAATGCCAAGTGCCTCGTGTTGGCCTCAGTAGATGGTGTAAACCAGAGGAAGCACGAGAAGATGGACTTAGCTTCCATCTTCCTCCATAACAAAGATTTATATGGAGAGCAATCTCGTATCGCAAGATATAAGTCCTCGAATGAATTGCTTCAAGCGAGGTTGGTTGTCGGGTCATCTATAGGGGACAACGTCCTTACGATGACTAGATATATTGATGAGCTCACGGATCTGGAGACCATGTTGGGAAACGTGTCATATGCTGACTTATTTCTACAGTCCCTACCATCTACTTTTTCCCAAGGGAAGAAAGTTATGCTTCCAGTTGAGGGCACCCTAAAGGAAACCAGGATGACACCCACTCAGTTTATTGGGGAATCTTCCTCTTCTGCATCCAAAGCGAAAGCAAAGGGTGAGAAGAAGAAGACTTCCACAAAGCCGATATGCGGTGTCGGTAAGGTAGAAGAACAGGGAGGGGTAAAAGTTTCTGGGCTAACAGTAGGGAAGGAGGGATATTCCTATTGTCACGGGAAAATGCATTGGCAGAGAGATTACAGGGCTTTGAAAGCCAGAATCCAGGATGCAAAGCATGTCATGGCTTCGATTTCGGGTGTGTCTGTAATAGAAAACTGTATGTCAATTAACTCTACTTCCTGGGTACTAGATACCGGACCGGGATCTCATATCTGTAATTCATTACAGGCTTTGAGAAATCGTAAAGTTATTAGGTTAGGTGATATGACTCTCAGGGTTGCTAACGGAATGAGCGTGGACACTGAATCCGTAGGGGAATATCACCTTGGATTGACAAGTAGGCAGATATTGATTCTACGTAACTGTTTGTATGTACCTAGTCTAGCTTGTAACATCATATCTGTATCCCTACTTTCTAAGAAAGGATATGATTTTACATTTGTAAGTGATGTGGTCCACATCCACTTAAATCAAGCTTTGATTGGGTCAGGTACATTAGATAACGGTATATACGTATTAAATCAAGCTCAGGTTTTCAGTGTCCAGAACACACTTAAAAGAAAGTCTCCGGAATTAAATCAGGCTTTCTTATGGCATTGTAGACTGGGTCACATCAATGAAACACGGTTGACGAAGCTACATAGAGAGGGATATTTGGATCCGTTCGAATATTAGTCTTATGCAACTTTTCAGTCTTGTCTCATGGGGAAGATGACAAAGACTCCGTTCACTGGACACGGAGTAAGAGAGAGCGAGCTCTTAGGACTCATACATAGCGATGTGTGTGGTCCAATGTCTACACACGTACGAAGTGGTTATTCCTATTTCATTACTTTTACGGATGATTTCTCTAGTTATGGACATGTCTTCTTGATGAAGTATAAATCCGAGGCCTTTGGAAAATTCCGGGAATACAAGAATGAAGTGGAAAAACAAACAGGCAAAAGTATCAAGACACCGAGATCAGATCGAGGTGGTGAATACTTAAGTGCCGAGTTCCTAGACTACTTAAAAGAGAATGGAATTCTCTCTCAGCTTACACCTGTATGTACACCACAACGCAACGGTGTATCGGAAAGGAGGAATCGAACCCTATTGGATATGGTTCGTTCCATGATGAGTAAGGCTGAGTTACCACGATCCTTCTTGGGTTATGCACTAGAATCAGCTGCATATCTTTTAAACAAGGTTCCTACTAAGTCAGTGCCTACCACACCATATCAGATGTGGAGTGGGAAGAAACCCTGCCTTAAGTACCTTAAGACATGGGGATGTCCAGATTTTGTAAAAAAGCAGCATGTGGACAAGCTCGAGGCACACTCAGTACTGTGTAAGTTTGTGAGATACCCTAAGAACTCCAGGGGGTATCGTTTCTATTACGCAGAGGAACAAAAGGTTTTTGTTTCTCAACATCCCCACTTCTTGGAAGCTGAATTTTTAGAAAATCAGAAAAGTGGGAGCGCAATAGAACTGGAAGAAATTCCAGAACCACAAGCTATTACTGAAAGCTTGATAGAACCAGAGATTTCAAAAGAACCGGACATCCCCGTGCCACTCCGCAGAAGTAGTAGGCAGTCTCATCCTCCCGAGAGATACTACGATTTTCTTATAGACGGGGATCGAGAGGATTGCATCATTGATAATGATGAGCCTACTAGCTTCCAGCAAGCCATTCAGAGCGGCGACTCGGTATTACAATAGTTTCTCAGGGTGTTTTGGGCTACACTCCGGCACGACTTATTGTGCTATTAGGGGTCTGACGATTACCGCCCCTAGGCCCGATGTGCGATACTCTTAGACGAACAGACCGGACTGTACAAAGATTGTCACATCCAGGCTCAGTAGGAGTTCGGATGGGTTTCCTCATCGGCCTTCTTATCGACAGATACCTGGGTAGCCGTTACGTGCAGCTAGTACCGCTTGCGGCTTGTGGTTAAACCCACTGCCAGCGTACTGTCGAGTCTTTAGAGTCCCACACAGAGAGTTTCCCTGCATCGGGCGGAAGATGTAGAGGCCGTATGGTTTTACGCTAGGGCTTCGATCACGTACGTGCACTTTTGCGCGTATGATGTTCGGGCGGATAATACTAGTGGGCTTTGGTTTAAGCTGGATCCTAGTATTATATTGATGGATCCGTTTCGTCTCTTTGTATTCGTGTTTCTCGGAACACGGATGCGGGTCTGTATATACGGATGAGAGAGGCATAAAAGGAGACACCTCATTAGGGTTTTGACCATTGACTTGATTAAAAAAATTATGATGTGGAGGAAAGTATTTGTTATATTTGTAAATGATAATTGTGGCATGGCTACTTGTATTGACTACTTGACTTGGTTTGACCACTTGACTTGGTTTGACTCTTTGACTAGATATTTCTTGTGAGATATTTTGTGGCACTAGATATTTTGGGTGAGATATTTTCTTGCCATGCTTGTAGTCATATAACTGATCCATCTCATTTTTCTATTATCATTATCAAAAACCATTTCTCTTTCCTCATGTTAGCTCTCTTCTTATTCCTCTCAATAAAAATCCTTAAGGTCTCATGAGTTGAGTAAACTAGGGTTTCAAGAGACAAATAAATCCATCTTCATTCTCTACATCACCTAGGCCATCAAGTTTAGCAAGCTTGTTTCCCTAGTTACCTCGGATTTGAGATTGGAGCTCGGACTATAGACTCTCGGGTGGATCGTCTTTGACTCAAAGAAGCTGATGAGGAAGCTATGATCCAGATCGATCCTTGGAGCCTATGATGACGAGGAGGACAGCGGAGAAGACCTGAAGGACTTATATCATGAGGTATAACATTCTTTCCGAGTAGTTAAATCTCATGTTGTTTTCTAGCTAGGGTTTATGGACGATCCTTGGTTCTAGTTGGTGTTGCGAAGCCCGTAAAAATCATTTTTTTGCAAATTCCGCCTCCCCGCGAACACGTGGGGTGCGCGACATCAACTTACACTAGAGACATTTAAGGACGTTCTTATAGATTACGCAGCTCCCACATATATGACTGCCATCATAACTCTGGTAGTCAAGCAATGATCCTATGTTCTTTATCATTATGTATTACCCACACGTAATAACGAGTAAAATGTATACACACAATGATAAAGAAAAATCAGATAGTATACTATCATCTCGAGTAAGACTGTTCTAGCTGTATAGGTCCTCTTTCAATTACAATAATTACCTTGAGGGAACTATATCTAGATCTAAAACATAAATTGTGACACTTTCCAAATTTAGATCTAAAACCATAGATCTAGTCATCAAAATATCTGATATTTTATCTAGATTCATTATGAAGAAATATCCGTGACAACTATAGTTTAACCGATCGTAGTATAGGAACAACACTTCCTATCAGGAGTATGTTATCCAAAATTAGGACAATACTCCTCACTCAACCTTTTTACCAAGTCTATCTGTCATTCTTGATGAAGTCAAACACTATGACTGTAACGTCAAGAATAGATTACCCATCTCTGCTCTCTTTGCTTTAGTCCATAAATAGACATAAGCATCTTACCCATCACGCTTCCGCTGCTCCCACTGACTACAACAACCCTCTGGCAGAGTCATATATACGTGCACTTCTAATTTCAATTTTGAATGACGTTATAGTCATCCACCTGCTAGATTTCATAGTCTAAGATATCAGCAGTGATAGGCTTGGGTCTCAAAACCTTCCTGTCACCGTCTTTGAGGAGACCGAAGCACCTCTCGGGTGGCTGAGATTACTCACTAAATCTACGGAGTGGCTAATGAATTATCGAATCCAATTGAATTCTTAGGTTCTATTAAATATGTTAGTGATATATGCCCTATAGGCCATTATTGTATAGTACTGGATTGTATATTATATTTTGAAAGCTTAGGATATATACAGATATAATAACAGTCTTGCTCAAAATGATAGTATGCTATATGGTTTGAGTCTATCTTAACATGTGTATATATTTCTTTTAACATATCGCTAATACATGTTGATAGAGCCCTTAGGATTTTTGCTTGACTACCGGCGTTGTGATGGCAGTCACACTAGTGGGAGATGGGTAGTCTATAAGCACAGCCTTAAACTTATCCCTAGTCGTAAGATTATCGAGACTAGGCATCGATGCTCCAGAGTAGACTAGTGTATACTCTTCTTATCCTCGTCAGAGGAGGTGGCCTATCTCGCAGCCATTGGTATACGGTACTAAAGATAGTATACAGGTGCTCATTGGGTTATGAGTTACACTGGACGGACTCGCAGGGAACTGCTGGTTGGAATTATACCTATCGTTACTTAGCAGTTCCACGGTGACATGAGTACAGGTTAGTCCGTTGACTTGACATCACTATTCATCTCGAGTGTGTTCCCACTATACTTAGTTTACTACCCTACCACGGCTCAAATGAGTCGTGCAAACAGCTAGCAGTTGGGTGCAGTCCCGAAGCACTTGGAGGCAGTAGGGGATAGAAGGATTCATCTCTTCCGGTATGGGGAGTTGATATCGTGATTTGTACGGCTGGCCAATACACAAAGTCCCTGGCCAGGGCAAGTGAGATTTACTGGTAGGTATACTAGTAGTTTCTCAGGGTATATTGGGCTCCACACCAACACGACTTATTGCACTATTAGGGGTTTCACGTTTACTACCATCTAGGCCCGATATGCGATACTCTTAGACGAACAGACTGGACTGTATGGAGAATGTCACCTATAGGCTCAGTAGGGTTTTCAGACGAGTTATCATGTCAATCTCCCCTTCGACAGATACCTGGGTAGCCGTTACGTACAGCTAGTGCCACTGATGTGCTTATGGTTAAACCAACTATCTGCGTATTGTCGAGTCTTTAGAGTCCCACACAAAGGGTTTCCCGGTTCAGGCGAAATGGTGTAGTTTGCGTATGGTTTTACACAGGGGTGATCGATTGAACACGTGTATTTATACACGTGCTTTAATTGGACAGTTTAGTAGTACTAGCAGGTTTGAAAGACAGCCAGTTTTGATGTTAGTATTATATTGCTCTCTTTTGGGTATTTGTATTTTAAAATGAATACGGTATTTATACGAATACGTGTATTTGTATAAATACGTGTATTTGTATAAATACGTGTATTTGTATAAATACGGGTATTTATGCTTTGATACAAATACATGCATTTCATCCTAAATATGAATACGCGTATTTTGTATTTTCGGTACAAATACGGTATTCATATTTTGGTAGAAATACGGTATACGTAATTATACGGGAATTTGTATACTTGATTATACACATACTAGTATTTGTATGTGTATGTATATCATGGTGAGGTGGCTACACTTTCTCTCCTTTTTCCTTCATGATAAATAAGGAAGTGTGTGGACTTGTGACTCACTCTAGTGAGTCACCAAGCCAACCAACTCCTTTGTTTTGCATTGAAGGGATAAGTGAGAGCGAGGTGAGATATTTTTGTAAGTGTGGTTGATTTTTATCAAGTGAGAGTTTATCTCTAGTAGCCATTCTCTTCTCCATCTTCTTCCTCAATTCTCTCTGTAACAACCTTAAGCTTTATGTATAAATTTTTTGTAAAGTACAGAAAGGAGTACCTTAGCCTGAGCATAACTTAAAAGTATTTCTTGTTTAAGAACAGCAAGAAAGCACTTGTAGCTCATTGGTAAAGCCTTGCACTGCTGTGACATAGCCCCTGTGTTTGAATCCCATCAGCTACATATTATTTTTAATGATTTTTCTTTTAAACTTTTTGGAAGCCCAAAAGTTTACACGTGCAATACACGTAAAAATGAAAAGTCTCATAAATCAAATATGTGGAAAATGCTATATGAATAGACCCCAACACGTGGTAAGAATCTAAGCCCCACCCCCTTCAAGATGGCCGGCGAGATGAGCCTTTGGGCCGGCGGCGCCGACCCCCCCGTGGGAAATGCCTCCAAATTTTTACCCTAAACCCCTTGGCCTCCCCCCACTACCCTAGTTCTGTTTGTTTTTCCTGAAATTAAACAGAGAATTAAAATTAGGCTTTTTATCCAATGTTTAATGCATTTTAATTCTTATTTTTAATTCCCTAAACCTTAATTCTATCCTATGAATACCACACCATACCTAGCCCTCTCTATTCTGAAATCCATTGCCAAAACTCTCAAATTTTTTCAAGTCAAATAAGTTGTACAAGTGGAGTTAGCCCAAGGTTATTTTCCGGCGACGATTCGGGACAATTCCGGCGACACCGCGACTCCACGAAGCCATCAAATTGTTCCTATACCTCATCTCTTTCATTTCATCCTGTAAGCCCCCTCTCCTCTCCTCTCTTCTTATTCCAAAAAGATCTCTTTTCAAAACTCGTCGGAAGTGGAGTTATTCCGACTTCCGATTTTAATTTTGTTAAAAACATAACTTTTCTTAATAACCAAATACCCATATTGTTACATCTTGTTTAGTAATCATAAACAAACATTTAGATCAAGTTTCAATTCAAAATACAATACTATGCAACTTTTATTTTACTTTTACGGTTAACTACCACAAACTTTCTATTCGACATCTTTCATCATATTTGCACATATTACATTTAGAAAATTCACGAGGTAATGACCTACCTCATCACAACACCCATCTTGATATAGCATGATTGCTTGAAAACAATATCCTTAGGACAAATATGACTTTACATTAAAATACCTTAAACTATTAAAAACCGTATTCTTTAAACTTGTATTATATACATTCCTTGCGATTAAGCCTCTACAGCCCATTTTGAGGAACCCGATTTGGATGGTGTGGGTTATCGCATATCTTCGGTACTAGTAGAGCGAGATGCAGACCTCCTCACGGAGCATCCGATCTCGATGGAATTTTTATTACAATTTTTAAGAAAACGTGATTTCTATTTAATAAATAAATTTATTTTAATAATTATTTATAATATTATCAAAATATCTATTTTTAAATATACTCCATGTTTTCTAAACAAAGGAATCACAAATTTCATGAATATACCATCACAAATCTATACAATTCCAATTTACACTAAAATACCATATACTATTAAATCTAGGTTTATAATCATTAGAATACTTCACATTTAAAAATTACATCCATAAAAACCCTAAATACGATAAATAAATACTTGAGGATTATTTTGAAAGTATATTAAAATATTTTTCATAAAACCCCCTCAAGTTTATTAATTTACAATAAGGACCCTAGTAAATATAGGTTTAAGTGGGACCGATTCTCTTGAGCCTCAGGGAGCCGGAGAAAGTGGGTGCTTTCCTATTTAAGCTAGGAAACTAAACCGGGGTTATCGATACGGTAATTGATTTGGAAAAAGTCACAAATCCTACCGTCCATGTGCAGCAGTTACCGATAACTCCGAAACCTAATTCAGGAATCAAATTCTGTTAAGTGTTTTACTCAGACAGAGTCGCAGTCTAATCCGAATACAATTACAATCTATATACAATTCAAATATAACTCCAATACAACATGAATCCATATATACTGGAACTTGAACATGAATACCAGAATACTATCAAATATCAACATGACTTGAACTGACCGAACCATGGATATACATTGACTTGATTACATGACTATCCGTTTACATCCTTATCCATTTACATGAACACCTGATATCATGGTTTCAGCAAGTCTTATACAACAAATCCTTACAAACAATACAATATACATTACGGGCTTTTTAAAGGGGTAGACTGATACGAAATTTGTTAAAAGTGGCACGAGATGGTCATTAAAAGACGTAACTAAACATCCATTGCTGTTGTTCCGTGGGGTTTGACGGAGCCTTGTACTACGGGTTACCTTAGTCACGGGATAGTTGGACTCCTTTCGTAAACACTAATATCTTCTGTACCAAGCTAAAAACAACTACGTTAGTATAGCGAACATAATCTTTTATACTTTACATGTTCTATTCTTTGTCTATTCTTCTCTATCTCTTGGGACTTACTGAGCGATTGTTCACTGACGACATTCCTTTTCTATTCTTTCTTTGGAATGTTTTCAGAAGGACCCGACTCTCTGGAGATCGAGCCCAGCTCAGAAGACTTGGATCAGTTCATCGAGGACCTGGAGCTCTAGCCACTTGTATATACTTTTACTTTCAGTTCATACCATTGTTTAAGCATTGCTTTCCAGTATTGTATTTAATTTCTAGTTGTATTGTAAAGAATGTTTAATCAATAAAAAGTTGCTGTTCATTTACATCTCATGTCTTTCTTGTGTACATTTATTATATTGCTTATTTACGCTTAGCGTGTTTATTTCTGAGTAAATACGTCACGTGCCTCATCGCGTCTCCTTATCCGTACACCGGGAAGCGGGGTGTGACAGGTTTTTTTGGCGGCCCATGCAGGCCAGTTCTGCATGAAGTCATACCATGCAGGTCAGTTCTGCATGAAGTCATACCATGCAGGATTAGTTCTGCATGGAAACCTAAGCAATATATCACAAGAATCAGCAACTAAAGCATTCTTTACATTTCCTATTCTTTGAATCTATCCTAACCCCATTTTTCTTTCAAGGTTATGGATTCCCTGAACAATACGAGCATGAACGCCAATGGCAACACCACACCACCTCCTCTACTACTTACATCTACTGTAGCAGCTCTTATCAACGAGCAGACGGTATTTCTTGAGGCAATTAAGATCTTCTTGAGGGACAGCAGCAGCAAACTGCTATTTTATTGCATCGCCTAGAATTTGAGGCACCTGGAGTGAAGCAATTCCAGGCATTGCATCCTAAGCAATTCTCTAGGAAAGAGAGCCCCTTGGAAGCTGAAGAATAGGCTCAGTCGATCTGGCAGCAGCACAAGTGCCAGACATTGCTTGGGTAACGGTTGCGAAGCTGCAACTTACCGATAACGCCTGAGTATGGTGGAAGGCGGAAGAAAGCCGTCTTGCCCAGCCGATCGAATGGAGGATTTTTCGCGAGATGTTTGACGCGAAGTATTTTCCCGAGACTGCCCAATTTGACATGGAGTAGCAGTTCATCCATCTACAACAAGGCTCTATGTGGAGAAAATCCATGGATGAGTATGATGCTGAGTTCACTATGTTGAGCAGGTTCGCGGCACATCTCATACCGACTGCTGAGATCAGGGCCAGAAGATTTCAGCAAGGGTTGGACTAGGAGATCCAAGCTTCTCTAACTACAGGGGATTTCCCAATCCATGACCTAGCTTTGAAGGCTGCCCGAAGATATGAGGCAGTGGTGAAGAAGAAATGAAGACCTCAATTTGCCGGTACGAAGCGCCCTGCTACTCAGATAGCAGGAGGGGCCTCTTCCAGGCCACCATTTGTACCCAGGAGACCGGAAGTAACATTTAACCGGCCAAGTCTAGACTTTTGCTACTACTGCAAGAGGGACGGACACCTGTTGAAGGATTGCAGGCGTGCAAACGGTCTATGCTTAGTTTGTGGCGCATCCGCTCAAGGAATTGGAACATGTCATCATAGACGGAACCCAGTTCCAGTACACATCAACTATCCGCAGTGGCCAACTATTCAGGCACCTGCACCTCATCTTGCTCTCTCAGCTCCACCTCCACGTGGACCTCCTGCACAGCCTACTCGCCAATTCCATCAGGCACTGAGGAACATGCCTTGAGGGCAAAGGAACATGCCCCAAGGACAGAGGAATGTGCCTCCAGTTAGGAGGAACGTACCCCGGCGTCAGGCTACACATTAGCGGTCGTAGAAGCCGAGGCTATAGACCAAGGTTGAAGGGTTCCTAGGCACACTCATGAGGTTCCTAAACTGATCAACCATGCCAAAATCAAATTTTTCATGTGCCAAAGAACCCTAATGCTAGATCATTAACTAGAGGTAAGGCGAAACTAAGCAAGTTAACTACTTTAACTACTAAGTGAAAGGGGCTACAACCTTTGTAGATCCGGTCCTCCACTTCTTTAGCTCCGTGATGACGTCCCTCCACTGCGATCATCGGGATCCCGGACTCTAGCGTTGGTTTCATCGGAGAAATGATCGGGCTAGGTCGTTGACTTCGATGCCGAAGATGATCTACGTCGAGGCGACTCAAACTCAAGCTCCATCTTCACTAGGTCATGAAACTTGTGAAGATAGCACACTCTACTACATGGCAAGTGGTAGAGAATGAAGAAATAGGAAGTGGGTTCACTTTAGAATTGAATTTCTCACTCTAAATCTCATGGCACCATTAGAGGTAGTAAGCTTGCTTCTTCTTGAAGAAGAAGAAGAAGAAAGAAAAAATGATGAGAATCATTGAATAAAGAATGAAACTTATCCTTTTAATTATGGTACCATGGTTAAGTTAAGCCCTCATGCTTAACTTGTGTAGAAAATTAACCAAAGACTTGGGTTAAGGGTTGGGTTAACTAGCATCCTAAGGAAATGACAAAAGAAATTGACTTTCTCAAAGTTTCTTCAAGCTTCATGAAGCTTGATAACTTTGACCAAAGTCTTATTTCTTTTGTTATTTATTAGGAAATTAGTAAACCCTAATTTAACCTCAATTTGGTTTAAGTCTCATACACACAACTTGTATGTATCATCAAGCATGATACAAACATGTAAACTTGCATATATCACATATAAACAATGTGCACATTCAAGTGAGAAAATCAATCTTAAATGAACCAATATTAGTTAATGTAAAGTAATATATCATATATATATAATTATACATTAAATCATTAAATCAACACTTGATTTAATGATCCGGTCATACTGCATACAACCGACTAATATCAAGTGTATCAATATATCGAATCAACATTTGATTCGGTAACCCGGCTAAATCTTATATAACCGTCCGATGATACTAATCGCGAGAATAGAATTCAGTATCACATACTGGTATTATTCTCGGTCCCGCACATATCTCATATGCGCTCCTATTTCGTTTCTCTTGAGCCAGGAAACCTCTGTGTAGGACTCTAAAGACTCGTCAATACGCCGGCAGTAGGTGATGATCATATCAAACACCCACAAGCCGCAAGCGGTCTGCTAAACTAACGGCCACCCGGGTATTGGGCGATCAGAAGATCAACGAGCAAGCCCGCTCACACTCCTGTGAATCCAACCAGTAACACTTACCGCACAGTCCTGTAGCGTCTTGAAAAGTCGTTTTGGAGTTTTCCTGAAAATCGGTGAAAATTCGGTATTTTTCCGAAAACCGTCTTTCTCGTTATTTTGCAATTTAGGACTAATTATACCTAAAATGGATAGGTAATTGCTTGTTTTTAGTAGCTAATGAGTTACTTATGAAATTTTGGTCATTTAAAATTTTTTCCCTATTTTTCAATTTTTTAATATTATTTTAAGCCGGTAAGAAAATACATTAAATTAGCGATAAATACAAATTTTTCTGGGCTAATTTTAATCTTTAAAATTATGTTAATTAAAATCTAGTTGTAACATAAATTTTTAGTATTTTATTTTGATTTTTAACTAATTTTTATTATAGGAAACGAATTTATTGAATTTTAAGCTAAAACTTGCAATTTTTGACTTGTAGGGGGTCTTTTTGCATAAAATTTCTTTTGTAAAACCCCTCTCTCTCTTCCCTCAGCCCTAGGCCGGCTCTACCATGATCAGGTCCAGAAAATTTCTTGCCTCTTTTTGACTTTAAACCATGTGAAGAAGTGTTGGTTTTAAAAGGGTTTTAAAAGGGTAAATTTGGAAGTATGTGTGCTTTGATTGGAGAGGGTTGACTTAGGCTTTTTCCCACATCACCCACACCACTTTTTCCCATCTCTTGCAGCCGAGAATTCTGCATTTGCAGCAGCCCCATTCCCCCTCCTTGTCTCATCTCTTTTCTTCATCAAAATTCATCCAAAATTGCTCCAAAAATCAACAAATCCTTCACTTTTTCAACACAAACCTTATTCCCTCTCTTCTCAAACCCAAATTGGTTCAAATCTTGGAGAAACATGGCATCTTGGAAGGTTTTAGCAACATAGGAATTGATCTTTTGAGGTATAATTCCTACTCTTTTAAGTTATTATGGTTAGAATTCTTTAATTTAGTTGTTTTAGTGTTAAATTAGTGCTATTTTCATTCTAGTTTTTTTTATAGTTAATGGTTGAGTTAATTAGGGTTTCTTGAAACCATGTTTTAGTTAATTAAATCTAGTTAATTAATCTAGTGGTTTACTTAACCAACCTATATGGTTACTTTGCTTAAGTGGCTTGATGTATTGCTAATCTAAGTTAACTTGTGTGAAATTTTCTTTGCCTTGCTAATTACCAAAATCAAGAAGAGGTTTGTGTATGGAATGTGGGTTTTGTAGCATGGTAAATAAGTTAAAATTGTGTTTTTGGTGGCTAACTAGTTGTGTGGATTGGATGGTTGTGTTGGACCGTGATAACTTTGTCGCTATTGTCGATGTTTGCACCAAATTGCTTTTCTAGCTTACTAGTTTTTACTAAAATGTTGTGATGATTTAATTGCGATGTCTTGATGACATTTTTAGCGTATCCTATGACATTTAGGATGCGTGTGTGCGGTTTTTTGAGTAATCGGGTTTTAGTTTTGCCGGGCGGCCAAATCGACTTTTTGTAGATTTTTGCGAGTTTCGCGTGTGTCCCGCGGACTTTGTGCACGTTGTACCTAGCTTGTGAACGTTAGTGTTTTCGTTTGGGTTTTGCGTCAGTCTTGATATATAACCTTATGTTTGGTATTGATGTAAATTCCAGGTTCGGTCGCGGAGACGTCAGACGCGGCACGAAAGGGGAAAGCGGTGATTGGACGTGACTAGCTAGGGATTCCGGTGAGTAGATGTAACATCTACGGGGGACTATCGTTGGATGGCGCAAGCCGCCCGATAGTTTTAGTAACTTAAAAGATTCTTAGAAATGTTAGTAATTAGGGGTGTAATACTTGTATGATTATTTGCTACATTCATGCCCTATATTGACATACCTATACGAAACCGTTTTATAGGACACCTGCACCATTGCCAGGGTTTTTATATGCAGCACGAGCACTATTCATGCTTACACACACATCCTGGTAATTGCCATGCCACCACACTAGATAACCTTTAAATTGAAACCTTTTACTAATTGATGCTTAAACCTGTGCTATTGCCTTTAATTCCTTAAAATGAAATCGTAGGATTGCTATTCATGTGCATGTACCTCATCATATTAATTGTTCATGCCTAGTCTATTAATCATACATCGTAGCTTAATTATTGATACCATATGCATTCATCACCATTGACATATACACTTATGAGGATTTCTTGAGATTTTATGATATTTCTGGATTTCGGGGGAAAGCCGCAAAATTTCTAAACATATTATATTTTTTTAAAATATGTAAATTGCGGTTTTCTAGTGATGTAAGTGTCGTCCACCATGAGTTTGCTGTGGTTTTCGAGATCCGTGTCGAGGAGTGGAGGAACCGTCACGGGTACATGGTGGGCCCGGTAAGGTACCCTGGGGCAAGAGGAATGTGGTGTTGACGTTGAGCCTGGCAGGGGACGGATTACCTACCGGTGACTGTTTGGGACGGCGGATATCCAGAGGATACCGACCGTGGCCGCTAGATGATGAGATATTGATATTTGAGAGGGGTCAGCCGGACGGCTGAGGCCAGAGATACATTGATATGAGATTTGAGACAGTTTTGAGGTGTCGATGCTGGACACAGGTTCTTGTTGATTCTATTGGTATTGTGCTGGTATTTCAAAAGACATTCTTAAAGGGAAAAACATGATTTCTTATACTTACACATTCAGATCACGAGTTGATTCGCATTGCATTCATACCTGCTAGTATATCCATATCGCATACATACTTGCCATTATGTCCTGCCTTACCTGTATTTAGATGCTAGGATGCTTGTGTGCATGCATTCGATAGCCTTTGTAGATGTTATTTATTACTCACGAGTTGGCAACTCACCCCCGTTGTGCCATAGCCTTTTGCAGGTCCGCTCCGTCAGTACAGTAGCGGCGGGTGCGCTTGCTTCTTTTGCCTCTTTTGCCTGGACTCGAGATTTTGCTCATAGGTGGGTTATGTTATTATCTTTGTACCACCTTGTATATTCTTTGTATCTAGTGTACTCCATCTACTGTATCTACCAGCATTATTGTATATTGACCTAGAGATGAGACTGTGAGATTTGTGGACTTTTATGCTGTATTTTGGGGTCGAGCTCACTTGAGTCGACATGCTGTCTTTCTTATGCTTCATTATGATTACTACGCATGTTGTTGCTTTATTTTGCGTGGGATTTGTGACCGCCTTGTGGCGAAGAGCTAGCTCCCGCTTGGGGATGCCTTATTTGTTGGATTCATATATATTCTTGTTGTACCCATTTTGGGGGCCAGTATTTACAAAGGAGACTCTGCCGAAATTTTCGGAAAAATTGATATTGTTTTTAAAAAAGGTTTTATATGACTTATTTGATAAACTCGCTTTCAATTGTTTGGGTTTTCTTCACTCTTTTGCTTATTTGGTTTTGGTTTCTGGGCTTTGGCTTACTTATTTTACGGACGTCTTGAGACGTTTCGTAACCTAAGTGCCAGTCACGTTCCGTACCCTGCGGGTCGTGACAAGTCCGTTCTGTTCGTCTGATATGTCGCATATCTCGCCTAGGGGTGGTAAACGTCAGACCCCAGTAGCTTGATAAGTCATGCCGATGTAAGGTCCACAACAAGCGTGAAACTACTGATAACACTTATCAGTAAATCACTGTAACCCTGGCCAGGGATTTCCAGTTATGGCCAGTCGAGCATAGTGCAACATCAACCCCCAATACCGAGAGAGACGAGTCCCCTCCTATCGCTCATTGCCTCCATGTGAATCAGGACTGTACCCAAAAACCACCTGTTTGCACGACTCAGTAGAGCCGTGGTAGGGTGGAAATCAAAGCACAGTGGGAGACACACAAGACTTTATGACGATCTCGGGTCTACAGACTAAGCTGTACCAGTGTCACCAGAGAACTGCCATCTGACGTAAGGTATAATACCATCTGGGAGTTCTCGGCGAGTCCGTTCAGTATACCCAGTCACCACTGAGCACCCGCATACCATCTCTGATGTCAAACACCAATGGATATGGGATCATCCATCGCCTATCACATGGGTCGAGAAGATATACGCTAGTCTACTCTGGAATATCGATGCCCCGTCTCGATATTCCCACGATTAGGAACATTGAAGGATGTACTCATGGACTACCCAGGCCCCACTAGTACGATCTGCATCATAGTCCTGGAAGTCGAGTACACATCCTAATGGCTTTATCAACATGTAATAGAGAGACTGCAAGTATACATGTTAAGATAAAGAGCAACCGGATAGCGTACTATCATGTCGAGCAAGAAAGTCCTACCTATATATGTCCCAGCATCCACTACAATATAAATCTCATGTACAGTAATGGCCTCTAGGGCATACATATAACTAACAAAGGTAACACTGATAATTCCCTCCAATCTTTTCAAACCCTTGCATCATCTCGTTACTTTTTATGCACTATCAGTATTTCTTTCACCACCACTATCACTAAATTTTATTGAATCTGTTACAACTTTCTTCTATAAATTTCGAGGACGAAATTTTTATAAGGAGGGTAGAATGTAACAACCCTAAACTTTCTGTACAAATTTTTTGTAAAGTACAGAAAGGAGTACCTTAGTCCGAGCACAACTTAAAAGTATTTCTTATTTAAGAACAGCAAGAAAGCACTTGTAACTCATTGGTAAAGCCTTGCATTGTTGTGACATAGCTTCTGTGTTCGAATCCCATCAGCCATATATTATTTTTAATGATTTTTCTTTTAAACTTTTTGGAAGCCCAAAAGTTTACACGTGCAATACACGTAAAAATGAGAAGTCTCAGAAATCAAACATGTGGAAAATACTATATGAACAGACCCCGACACGTGGTAAGAATCCAATCCCCACCCCCTTCAAGATGGCCGGCGAGATGAGCCTTTGGGCCGGCGGCGCCGGGCCCCCCTGTGGGAAATGCCTCCAAATTTTTACCCTAAACTCCTTGGTTTCCCCCCACCACCCTAGTTCTGTTTGTTTTTCCTGAAATTAAACAGAGAATTAAAATTAGGCTTTTAATCCAATGTTTAATGCATTTTAATTCTCATTTTTAATTCCCTAAACCCTAATTCTATACTATAAATACCACACCATACCTAGCCCTCTCTATTCTGAAATCCATTGCCAAAACTCTCAAATTTTTTCAAATCAAATAAGTTGTACAAGTGTAGTTAGCCCAAGGTCATCTTCCGACGACGATTTGGGACAATTCCGGGGACACCGCGGCTCCATGAAGCCATCAAATTGTTCCTATACCTCATATCTTTCATTTCATCCTGTAAGTCCCCTCTCCTCTCCTCTCTTCCTATTCCAAAAAGTTCTCTTTTCAAAACTCGTCGGAAGTGGAGTTATTCCGACTTCCGATTTTAATTTTGTTAAAAACATAACTTTTCTTAATAACCAAACACCCATATTGTTACATCTTGTTTAGTAATCATAAACAAACATTTAGAGCAAGTTTCAATTCAAAATACAATGCTATGCAACTTTTATTTCACTTTGACGGTTAAATACCACAAACTTTCTATTCGACATCTTTCATCATATTTGCTCATATTACTTTTAGAAAACTGACGAGGTAATGACCTACCTCATCACAATACTCATCTTGATATAGCACGATTGCTTGAAAACAATATCCTTGGGACAAATACGACTTTACATTAAAATACCATAAACTATTAAAAACCGTATTCTTTAAACTTGTATTATATACATTCCTTGCGATTAAGCCTCTACAACATATTTTGGGGAATCCGATTTGGATGGTACGGGTTATCGCACATTCTCGGTACTAGTAGAGCGAGATGCAGACCTCGTCACGGAGCATCCGATCTCGATGGAATTTTTATTACAATTTTTAAGAAAACGTGATTTCTATTTAATAAATAAATTTATTTTAATAATTATTTATAATATTATCAAAATATCTATTTTTAAATATACTCCATGTTTTCTAAACAAAGGAATCACAAATTTCATGAATATACCATCACAAATCCATACAATTCCAATTTACACTAAAATACCATATTCTATTCAATCTAGATTTATGATCATTAGAATACTTCACATTTAAAAATTACAACTATAAAAACCTTAAATACGATCGATAAATACTTGAGGATTATTTTGAAAGTATACTAAACTATTTTTCATAAAACCCCCTCAAGTTTATTAATTTACAATAAGGACCCTAATAAATATAGGTTTAAGCGGGACCAATACTCTTGAGCCTCAGGCAGCCGGAGAAAGTGGGTGCTTGCCTATTTAAGGTAGGAAACTAAATCGGGGTTATCAATACGATAATTGGATTGGAAAAAGTCACAAATCCTACCGTCCATGTGCAGCAGTTACCGATAACTCCAAAACCTAATTCAGGAATCAAATTCCGTTAAGTGTCTGACTCAGACAGAGTCTCAGTCTAATTTGAATACAATTCCAATCTACATACAATTCAAATATAACTTCAATACAACATGAATCCATATATACTGGAACTTGAACATGAATACCAGAATACTATCAAATATCAACATGACTTGAACTGACCGAACCATGGATATACATTGACTTGATTACATGACTATCCTTTTACATCCTTATCCGTATACATGAACAACCGATATCATGGTTTCGGCAAGTCTTATACAACAAATCCTTACAAACAATACAATATACATTACGGGGTTTTTAAATGGGTAGACTGGTACGGAATGTGTTAAAAGTGACATGAGATGGTCATTAAAAGACGTAACTAAACATCCATTGCCATTGTTCCGTGGGGTTTGACGGAGCCTTGTACTACGGGTTACCTTAGTCCACGGGATAGTTGGACTCCTCTCGTAAATACTAATATGTTCTGTACCAAGCAACAAACAACTACGTTAGTATAGCGAACATAATCTTTTATACTTTACATGTTCTATTCTCGGTCTATTCTTCTCTATCTCTTGGGACTTACTGAGCGATTGTTCGCTGACGATATTCCTTTTCTATTCTTTCTTTGGAATGTTGTCAGGAGGACCCAACTCTCTGGGATCGATCTCAGCTCAGAAGACTTGGATCAGTTCATCGAGGACCCGGAGCTCTAGCCACTTGTATATACTTTTACTTTCAGTTCATGCCATTGTTTATGCATTGCTTTCCAGTATTATATTTACTTTCTAGTTGAATGTTTAATCAATAAAAAGTTGCTGTTCATTTACATCTCATGTCTTTCTTGTGTACATTTATTATATTGCTTATTTACGCTTAGCGTGTTTACTTCTGAGTAAATACATCGCGTGCCTCGTTGCGTCTCCTTATCCGTACACCGGAAAGCGGGGCGTGACACTCTCTCTTGAGTTGTGAGGATTAAAAGAGAGCATTTAGTTTCACAAACTACACCACTCTAAGCATCTTGTTTTAGCAAGACTTGATCTTTAGTTGTTTCGGATGAAGCTATCGCTTGAATCGGCATCCTCGGGTGGATCGTCTTTGACACGTAAGACCGGCTTCGAGAGCTCGTTCCATCAACCCAAGGAGCTTGAGGAGTCAACTTTCAAGACCCGAAGGACTGTCTACAAAGGTTGTAATTTCAATCGAGTAGTTAAAACTCTATTTAGGGTTTGTTTAGTGTAGTGTTTGGGCTTGTATCCTGGGAATTTTAGTGTATTGTGTTCAAGTTTTAAAGTTTTTGATTCCACATAGCCATAGTTGACATGACAAGGAGTACATATACATTGTTATCAGAGCCTTCCCAAATAATTAATGAACTGAATAGACAAAGTTTATAGTTTCGAAACCAAAATAACTCCGAAACGATAAAATCTAGATCCATGTTTCAGTCGAATTTTAAAGAGCTTCCAATTTTTTTTAAAATAAGTGCAGAATGCTACTTATGTTGTAACTAGAACACCTGAGAAAAATGAGGCACCGACTCCAAGAAAAAAACGCCGGAATTGGCATTTTTCCCGCCTTGGCCGGTTTTACTGTGGAAGTTGGTCTCGTGCTTCTTGTGGTGTTTTGCACTCTTGGATTTAGGATTTATGGTATTGTTTGATTTTGACCAGATTTCATCTATTGTTATCTTTATGCTTGGGCAATACAGAGTGTTTCTAAATCGAAATTTTAACATCGTTTATTCGCTTTAAGTTTGTATATGTGTTTTGAAACATCGACTAATTGCTATACGTCGATTAGTAGGGGTTGCACATATCTTGTATCTTGTGATTGTGGTTTATGGATATGAAGTATTGGATCTTCGTGATTAAATAGCCGAGGGGATGTGAGAAGAGTGTTCTTTTCTTTCATTCATGTAATTTATAAAGTAATGTAATATTCTTTTGCGGGGCACATCCGGGTTGAGGTAGTAGCCACCGTTGTATTATTTTATTTACTTTTTCTTGCACCTAAGATAGACCCAAGGCGGGGTGCACAAACTACCGGGTTCTTAAAGTGCCGAGTGACCTACTCATTTCATTGAGGGAGCTTCACTTCGGAGATTTGGCGGGTAGTTTACGGCACCCATAGGGGTCTAGGGAGAGGGTTTGGCTATTCATCATGACCGTGGAATCCATTTTTCGTTCTAGGAGAAAACGAAACACGGAAATCCTAGTATATCTAATATATTCAACTGTGTTACTTGTGCTGTGATCTATGATCTAGAATGGCTATTATTGCGTGAGACGAATGGCTATATATATAAATTATATATAATAAACATTGCCTATGTTTTGCACCCGCGCTAGCCCTGCCCCCGCTCAGCCGTTAGTTAAGTAACCTAACGGTGCATGACAGGCCCCGTGGCGAATGTGGATGGCATTAGCGTACGTTCTATTTTTGTTTCTTTCTGCAATGATAGGGTTAAATGATGGGACAATATTAATATTGTTTAATGCAAAAAAAACAAACCAAAGTTAAATTGTTGGAACAATTTCAAAACCACTTGGTTTTCTTTAAAAATAACTTTTAAATGCGGAGCCTAAACCACTCCTTTAAAAATCCATCATGGTTCCTTCAACTATATTAAGTTCATTACGTTCATGGTTTTTGCCTAAACCAGTCGTAGCCCTCTTTCATTTCAGATGGGTATTCAGTAGTATTCAAGCTATGTATTTTGACCTTCGCTAAGGCATAGTGATTGGTAGCTGCTGGGTATTCATCTGTAGCATAGATAAATGCGTTAATCTGGGACAGGCGTACAGCTATTTTGGCATTCGTCAAGGGTTTGTGCGAATGGGTTTAGATTAACCTAGAAAATGATGGGTAGAACTTGACTTGCGTCTTATGATATTTTGGCCTTTGTCAAGGTCATAAGCTCCTGGGGCAAAAATCCACATCGGGAGTTTCAAAGGAAAAGAAAACTTGCTAGTATTGCATACCATCTGAAGTGTGATGATTTTGGTAGGATTCTTTCAAAGTTGTCACACAATGATAGTTGGATCCCGATCCAACCGTGAGTTTTGTTACTCCTCGGGAGAGTTTTTCACTTTGCAATCAATGCTATAAACCAAGTAGGGGTCTAGAATGGTGTTAGCAGGGCTACACCTCCAGTGAAAAGAGGTTATTTAATTAAGGAACTTCGCAAAAGCGTTGTAAAACCTCCCTCGAAGTACCGACACTAGCCTGGACGAAAGGTTAAGCAAGAATTGTAGGGTGCGATTAATCCCGACTAATTCTTCTTTTATGGTTTGAAGGAGGATTTGGGAAAACAGTGGAAGCCATCATGTTTAGATAAACTAAAAACCAATCTAAACTTGCAAGAGCATCATGCCGAGTGTTTCTTCTCTCTCTCCTAATTTCAGCGACCAAGATGACTGGGCTTAAGTTACCACTAGATAAAAATATATTGACGAGGCCAAACTATAAAAATTGGCTAAGGAATGTCCAGATGGCCATTACCTATGACAAGCTGGGATACCTCCTTACTACTAAAGCCCCCGCTATCACTGGTCTAGATTCCACCGTCGCGGATATTGAGATCCGTGAGACATGGGACTTAGACAGTGCGAAAACCAAGTGCCTCGTATTAGCCTCGATGGATAATGAACACCAAAGGCGGCATGAGAATATGGACCTTGCTTCTATATTCCTCCATACCAAAGATTTATATGGAGACCTCGAAGAAATTATTTTAGGCGATGTTGGTTATCGGGTCATCTGTAGGGGACCACGTCCTTAAGATGATCAACTATATTGAAAAGATCGCGGACCTTGGGACCACGTTGGAGAACGAGTTGTATACAGGCTTGATTCTACACTCCCTCCCCTCTATCTATGCCCAGTTTATATTGAATTTCAAAATTCAAGGGAAGGAAGTTACACTTTCAGAACTCCTCAACATGTTGAGGAGTGCAGAGGGAACCCTAAAAAAAACCAGGGAGACACCCGCTCTACTTGTTGGGGAACCTTCTTCTTCTAGATCCAAGGCAAAAGCCAAGGGGAAGAAGAAGAAGGCCCCCACCAAACCGAAAGACGGTGTTAGTAAGGTACAGGGAAAGGGCAAGGTAAAAGTTTTGGGGCGGACAGTAGAGAAAGATGAATGCTTCTATTGTCACAAGAAAGGCCATTGGAAGAAGGACTGCAGGGCTTGGAAAGCTAGAAACCAGGATTCGAAGCAAGTTGTGTCTTCGGCTTCAGCTGTGTTTATGATTGAAAACTGTTTTTCAATCAACTCTACTTCCTGGGTATTGGATAGCGGTTCAGGATCTCATATTTTTAATTCATTGCAGGCACTGAGAAGCCGTAGAGTTATAAAGACAGGCGATATAACCCTTAGGGTTGCTAACGGAGCGAGCGTGGATGCTGTTTCCATAGGAGAATACACTTAGGGTTGATAAGTGGACACATTTTGGTTTTGCGTACCAAGTTTGACATGTAATATCATCTCTGTATCTTTACTATCTAAAGAAGGTTATGATTTTACATTTGTAAGCAATATTGTAAACAGTCACCTTAATCATGGTTTGATTGGGTCAGGTACACTAGACAACGGTATATGCGTATTAAATCAACACCAAGTTTTTAATGTCCAGAACACACTCAAAAGAAAGTCTCAAGAAATGAATCAAGCTTTCTTATGGCATTGTAGACTAGATCACATCAATGAAACACGGTTGACAAAGTTACATAGAGAGGGATATTTGGATTCGTTTGAATATCTGTCTTATGCAACTTGTCAATCATGTCTCAAAGGAAAGATGACAAAGACTCCGTTCACTGGACACGGAGTAAGAGCTAATGAGCTCTTGGGACTCATACACAGCGATGTGTGTGGTCCAATATCTAAACATGCAAGAAGTGGTTATTCCTACTTTTATGGATGATTTCTCAAGGTATGGACATGTATTCTTAATGAAACATAAATCCGAGGTCTTTGAGAAATTCCAGGAATACAAGAATGAAGTGGAAAAACAAACAGGAAAAAGTATTAAGATACTTCGATCTGATCGAGGTGGTGAATACTTAAGTGCCAAGTTCTTGGATTATTTAAAAGAGAATGGAATTCTCTCTAAGCTTACTCCTCCATACAAATCTCAACACAACGGTGTATCGGAAAGGCAGAAGCGCACCTTATTGGATATGGTGCGTTCCATGATGAGTAATGCTGAGTTACCGTGATCCTTATTAGGTTATGCACTAGAATCTGCTGCATATCTTTTGAATAAAGTTCCTACTAAGTCAGTGCCTACCACACCATATGAAATGTGGGAAGAAACCCTATCTTAAGTATTTTAAGATATGGGGATGTCCAACTTTTGTCAAAAAGAAGCATACATACAAGCTCGAGGCACGATCAGTACTGTATAAGTTTGTGGGATACCCAATAAACTCCAGGGGGTATCTTTTCTATTACGCAGAGGAACAAAAGGTTTTTGTTTCTCGTCATGCCCACTTTCTAAAGACTCAATTTCTTGAAAAAGAAATAAGTGGGAGCGTAATAGAACTGGAAGAAATTCCAGAACCATAAACTATTACTCAAAGTATGGTGGAACCAGAAGTTTCAAAAGAATCGGACGTCCCTGTGCCACTCCGCAGATCTAGTAGGCAGTCTCATCTGCCCGAGAGATACTATGGTTTTCTCATAGACGGGGATAGAGAGGATTGCATCATCAATGATGATGAGCCCACTAGTTTCCACCAGGCCATTACGAGCAGAAACTCAATAAAGTGGCTGGATGCAATGCGGATCGAAATGGAATCCATGTTGTAAGTCTACGTTGCCCACCCCGGTTCTTATGGGGAGGCGGAAACGGTAAAAAACGATTTTTTATGGCAAGGCAACATGGACAAGAAAAGAGGATCTTTGCTAAACAAAAACCTAGCAAACTAACTAGAAGTTTAACTACTATGTTAGAGGGTTATACCTAGGTCTTGAACTCCTTTTCTTCTTGCTCCTTGGGATGGTTTGAACGGCTCTATCTCGTAGTCTCCTCTTTGTCGAAGAAGGATCCATCCAAAAGCCTCTACCTTGAGCTCCTACCTCACCCGGGAGGCAACTAAAGTGCTTGGCTTGCTAAACCTAGAACTCTAGAGTGAGTAGAGAAGAGATTTGAGGATTTTATCTCAATAGCTCATGCTTCTCAATACATGAGACATGAGAGCTTTGAGAGAGAGGAAGAGGATGAGCTTTGGATGAGAGAGAATGATCAAGTGAGAATGGGCTTGACTTTTTACAACCATGCCCACAAAAGAAAGAATAATGATGATAATAATAATAATTAAGAATTGTGATGGTTAGTTTCATTGACCATTATCATTTCATGCATTTAATGCATTTTGCAAAGAACAAGAAGCATCATTGAAATGAAATGATGATGGTCAACAAGTCCACAATGGTCAACCGGTCAACAAAGTCAACAAGTCAACAAAAGTCAAATGTTCAACTCAACCATGGCACAATAATACTTAATTAATATTATAAATTATATTTCTTATTCTTATTAGGGTTTAGAAAAAAGTCAACGGTCAACAACCCTAATGAGAATCCTCTGCCTCTGCCTCTGTCAACTGTGCATACACACCCGCATCCGTGTTCCGAGAAACACGAATACAATGAGATAAAACCAATTCCAAAACATATACTAGGATCTGGCTTAAACCAAAGCCTGCTAGTAATAACTGCTCGGACACCAAACGTGCACAAGTGCGCGGATGTGAACGAACCCTGTCGCAAAACCATGCGACCTCTACTCTGTTTTGCCCAAAGGCGAATAGCTCTCTGTGTGGGACTCTAAAGACTCGACACTACGCTGGTAGTGGGTTTAACCACAGGCCGCAAGCGGTACTAGCTGTACGTAACGGTCCCCAGGTAGATGCTAATAAGAAGACTGATGAGGTGAACCCATCCGAACTCCTACTGAGCCTGAATGTGACAATCTCCACACAGTCCGGTCTGTTCATCTGAGAGTATCGCATGTCGGGCCTAGGGGGCGGTAAACGTCAGTCCCCTAATTGCGGTACAAGTCGTGCCGGAGTGTAGCCCAGAACACCCTGAGAAACTACTGGAAACACTACCAGTAATTCTCGCTTGCCCTGGCCAGCGACGACTATGTGTAATGGCTTTCCTAGACACAGCGCGATATCAACCCCCAATACCGGGAGAGACGAATCCTGTCTAACCGTCACTGCCTCCAAGTGCTTCGGGACTGCCCCCAACTACTACCTGTTTGCACGACTCATTTGAGCCGTGGTAGGATAGTAATCTAAGAACAGTAGGAACACACTCGAGGCGAAGTGACAGTGTCAAGTCAACGGACTATGCTGTACTCATGTCACCTGGGAACTGATAACTGACGATAGGTATAATACCAAACCAACAGTTCCCAGCGAGTCCTGTCCAGTGTACTCGTAACCTAACGAGCACCTGCATACTATCTCCAGTACGGCGTACTGATGGCTGTGGGACAGACCATCTCCCCTCCTGGGATGAGAAGCGTATACACTAGTCTACTCTGGAGTATCTATGCTCTGTCTCGATAATCCTACGACTAGGGACCTGTATAAGGATGTGCTTGTAGATTACCCAGCCCCCACTAGTGTGACTGCCATCACAACGCTGGTAATCAAGCAAAGATCCTAAGGGCTCCACTAATGTGTATAGGCGATATGCTAAAAGAAACACATGCACACATTAAAGTAGAAACAAACCAAGTAGCATACTACCATTTTGAGCAAGATTGTCTATACAACTGTGAATATCCCAAGCTTCCATTAAGTAATATACACACTAGTATGATACAGTAATGGCCTCTAGGTCATATACACTAACAATCTCCCACTTGCACTAAGGCCATGTACTGGCGTATCGAAGACCTATCATCTCGATGAGCCGCTCGAACTGAGTCTGGGGTAAGGCCTTTGTGAATGGATCTGCAGTGTTATCTTCTGTAGCAACCCTCCGAACCTCGATCTCCCGGCGATCCACGATCTTCCTGATCAGGTGATACCGCCTCAAGATGTGTCTGGACTTCTGATGGGACCTGGGTTCTTTCGCTAAAGCTATAGTCCCGTTGTTGTCACAATACAGAGGTATTGGAGCAACAATGGATAGAACCACCTGAAGTTCTGTCAAGAACTTCCTCATCCAGACGGCTTCTTTTGCGGCATCAGATGCAGCGATATATTCCGCTTCCATCGTCGAGTCAGCAACGGTTTCCTGTTTGGAACTCTTCCAACACACCTTCCCTCCATTGAGGGTAAAGACATAACCCGACATGGATTTGGAGTCATCCTTGTCACTCTGGAAGCTGGAGTCAGCAAAGGCCTCCATCTGGAGGTCTTTTCCGCCGTAAACCAAAAACATGTCCTTAGTCCTTCTCAGGTACTTCAAAATGTTCTTTACCGCTATCCAGTGCTTCTCCCCAGGGTTTGACTGATATCGGCTTACCACACTCAGTGCATAAGCTATAACTAGTCTGGTACACAACATCGCATATATTATAGAGCCTACCGCAGAAGCGTAGGATATAATAGACATGCGATCCCTTTCCAAATCAGTCTTGGGAGACATCTCTTTGGAGAGGGTGATCCTGTGACAAGCCGGTAGATTACCGCGCTTGGAATCTTCCATACTGAACCTTTTTAGTATGGTGTCGATGTACCTGGACTGTGAAAGTCCTAATATCCTTTTGGACCTATCACGATGGATCCGGATCCCCAGAATGTAAGAGGCATCAGCCAGGTCTTTCATGGAGAACCTATGTGACAAGAACCCTTTGACAGATTGTAGCATAGGAATGTCATTTCCTATCAAGAGAATGTCATCCATGTATAAAACGAGGAATACGACAGTTCGCGCTACAATTTTACTATAAATGCATGGTTCATCTGGATTTTTGATAAAGCCAAATTCTTTGACCGTCTCATCAAAACAGATGTTCCAATTCCGCGATGCCTGCTTTAGTCCATAAATGGACTTAAGCAACTTGCATACTTTCTCGCTGTTCCTACTCTGAATGAAACCCTTTGGCTGGTCTATATAGACACACTCCTCTAAATTTCCATTTAGAAAAGTGGTCTTTACGTCCATCTGCCAAATCTCATAATCATGGAGGGCAGCAATGGCAAGAAGGATCCGAATGGATTTGAGCATAGCCACTGGAGAAAAGGTTTTGTCATAGTCCAAACCAGGTCTTTGACGAAAACCCTTTGCAACAAGTCTAGCCTTATAGGTCTCAACCTGTCCATCTACACCAATCTTCCTTTTGAAGATCCATTTGCAGCCTACGGGTTTTACCCCTTCTGGAGCAACGTCCAAAGTCCATACTTTGTTGGTGTACATGGACTCCATTTCGGTCCGCATTGCATCCAGCCATTTTATCGAGTCAGCGCTCTGAATGGCCTGCTGGAAGCTAGTCGGCTCATCATTATTAATGATGCAATCCTCTCTATCCCCGTCTATGAGAAAACCGTAGTATCTCTCGGGCGGATGAGACTGCCTACTACTCCTGCGGAGCGGCGCAGGAATGTCCCGTTCTTTCGAACCCTCTGGTTCCACTAAGCTTTCAGTAATAGCTTGTAGTTCTGGAATTTCTTCCAGTTTTATTGCGCTCCCACTTTCTAAGAACTGATGTTCCAGAAAGTGGGCATGTAGAGAGACAAAAACCTTTTGTTCTTATGCGTAATAGAAAAAATACCCCATGGAGTTCTTTGGGTATCCCATAAACTTGCACTGTACAGAGCGTGTCTCGAGTTTGTCCGCATGCTGCTTTTTGACAAAAGCTGGACATCCCCAAATCTTCAGATATCGAAGATAGGGTTTCTTCCCACTCCACATCTGATATGGTGTGGTAGACACAGTCTTAGTTGGAACTCGATTCAAAAGATATGCAGCTGATTCTAGTGCATATCCCCAGAAAAATCGCGGCAACTCAGCGTTACTCATCATGGAACGTACCATATCTAATAGGATTCGGTTCCGTCTCTCCGATACACCATTATGTTGTGGGGTGTATGGAGGAGTAAGTTGAGAGAGAATTCCATTCTCTTTTATGTAACCCAGGAACTCGGCACTCAAGTATTCACCACCTCGATCAGATCTCAGTGTCTTGATACTTTTGCCTATTTGTTTTTCTACTTCATTCTTGTATTCCTGGAATTTTTCAAAGGCTTCAGATTTATGCTTCATTAAGAAGACATGCCCGAACCTTGAAAAATCATCCGTAAAAGTAATGAAGTAAGAATAACCACTTCGCGTATGTGTAGACATTGGACCGCATACATCACTGTGTACGAGTCCCAAGAGCTCGCTCGCTCTTACTCTATGTCCAGTAAACGGAGTCTTTGTCATCTTTTCTTTGAGACAGGATTGACAAGTTGCATATGATTGATATTCAAACGGATCCAAATATGCTTCTTTATGTAACTTCGTCAACCTTCTCTCATTGATGTGACCCAGTCTACAATGCCATAAGAAAGCATGATTTATTTCTGGAGACTTTCTTTTGTGTGTATTTTGGACATTGAAAATCTGTGGTTGGTTCAATAGGTATATACCGTTGCTTAATGTACCCGACCCAATCAGAACATGATTAAGGTGAATGTTTACAACATCGCTTACAAATGCAAAATCATAACCTTCTTTAGACATTAAAGATACAGATATGATATTACAAGTCGCACTGGGTACAAAATAACAATCATGCAAAACCAAAACATGTCCATCTGACAATCCCAAGTGATAGTCCCCCACGGACTCAGCATCCATGCCAGCTCCGTTTGCAATTCTGAGGGTCATATCACCTGCTTTCAAAACCCTATGCTTTCTCAGTGCCTGCAAAGAATTACAGATATGAGATCCTGATCCGGTATCCAATACCCAGGAAGTAGAGTTTACTGATAGACAGTTTTCAATAACATACACACCTGAAGCCGAAGCCACAACTTGCTTCGGGTCCTGGTTCTTGGCCTTCCAAGCCCTGCAATCTTTCTTCCAGTGTCCTTTCTTATGACAATAAAAGCATTCTTCCTTTCTCACAAGCTGTCCTGCTACCTTTGCCATTTTTGCCTTTCCCTTGGCTTCCACTTTACTAATACCGCCCCTTGGTTTGGTAGGGGCTTTCTTCTTCTTTCCTTTGGCTTTCGCCTTGGACCTAGAAGAAGAAGGTCCTCCAACAGACAAAGCGGGTGTTTCCCTTACTTTCTTCAGGGTGCCCTCTGCACTCCTCAACATATTAAGAGTTCCGGAAGTTCAACTTCCTTTCCTTGCATATTGAAGTTCAGGATAAACTAGGCGTAAGTGGAAGGAAGGGACTGGAGAATCAAGTCAGTGTAGAGCTCGTTTTCTAACGTGGTCCCGAGGTCCGCGAGCTCTTCAATGTAGCCAATCATCTGAAGCACGTGTTCCGCTACAGATGATCCGACGGCCAATCTCGCCGAAAATAACTTTTTCGAGACTTCGTATCTGGCGATACGGGATTGCTCTCCATACAGATCTTTTGTATGAAAAAATATGGATTCTAGATCCATATCCTCGTGCCTCCTCTGAT
The DNA here is from genome assembly GCA_030015575.1 of Agapanthus africanus. Taxonomy (NCBI): domain Eukaryota; kingdom Viridiplantae; phylum Streptophyta; class Magnoliopsida; order Asparagales; family Amaryllidaceae; genus Agapanthus; species Agapanthus africanus. Next base: position 501,661,673 of record CM057345.1, read on the forward strand.
GTTCATTGTCCATAGAGGCAAGCACGATGCACTTGGCCCTCGCGCAATCAATTTCCCAGGTCTTACGGATTTCCTTATCCGTGACGCTGGATTGAGGTCCTGGGACAGGGGGAGCTTTGGTGGTAAGGAGATACCCCAACTTGTCATAAGTGATTGCCATTTTGACATTCCTGAACCAATCTTTATAGTTTGGTCCTGTATGTATATTTTTTTCTAGTAGTAACTTAAGTCCGGTCATGATGTTTGGTCGCTGCAATTAGGAGAGAGAGAAGAAACACTTTAGCATGATGCTTTTGCAAGTTTAGAGTGGTTTTTAGTTTGTCCAAACAGGATGGCTCCCACTGTTTCTCGAATCCTTGCTCAAACCAAAAAGGAAGAATTAGTCGGGATCAATCTCACCATACAATACTTGCTTAACCGTTCAGCCAGGCCAGTGTTGGTACTTCGAGGGAGGTTTTCCAACGCTTTCGCGAAGTTCCTTAATTAAATAACCTCTTTTCCCTGTGGGCGTAGCCCCGCTAACACCTTTCTAGACACCTACTTAGTTTATAGCATTGATTGTTAAGTGAGAAAGTTCCCGAGGAGTAGCATATACTCACAGTAGGATCGGGATCCAAATATCATCGTGTGATAAAACTGAAGAAATCCAACCAGAATCATCACACTCCAAATGGTATGCAGCACTAGCAAGTTTCAGTTTCTTTAGAAACTCCGATGTGGATTTTTGCCCCATGCTCTTATGACCTTGACTTTGGCCAACAAATCATAAGTCACATGTCAAGTTCTACCCGTTATTTTCTAGGTTAATTTGAACCCACCCGTACCTACCCTTGACTTTGGCCAACAAGGCAGTACGACTGTCCCAAACCAACGCATCTATTTATGCTACATATGAATATCCAATAGCTACAAATCACTATGCCTTGACTTTGGCCAACAAATACAGCTTGAATACTATTGGCTATCCATATGAAATGACGGAGGGTTACGAATGGTTTTGGCGAAACCGTGAACGTAGTGAACTTGATATAATCGATGAAACGTGATAGCTTTTAAAAGGAGTGGTTTAAGCTCCGCGTTTAAAAGTTGTTTTGAAAAGAAACCGAGTGGTTTTGAAATTGTTCCAACGACTTTTACTTTGGTTTATTTTCTTGCATTAATTTAATGCGTCCCATCATTTAATCCTACCATTGCAGAAAACAACGAAAATATGATGTACGGTTATGCCATCCGCATTCGCCACGGGGCCCCGTCATTACCCGTTAGGTTACTTAACTAACGACAGAGCGGGGGCTGGACTAGCGCGGATGCAAAACATAAGCAACGCCTACTAGATATCATATATAGATATATACATTCGTCAGATGCAATGATAGCCATTCCAGATCACAGATGAACATATTGGATATACTAGGAATCCGCGTTTCGTTTGAGCCTGCAACGAAAAACGGATTACACGGTCGCGATGAATAGCCAAACCCCACCCTAGACCCCTACGGGTGCGGCAAACTACCCGCCAAGTATCCGAAGTGAAGCAACCTCCCTCAACAACGTGAGTAGGCCACTCGGCACTTCGAGGTACCCGGTAGTTTGTGCACCCCACCTTGGGTCTATCTTAGGAGCAAAAACAGTAAAAGAAATAATATACAATGGCGGCTACAACCTCATCCGGATGTGCGGACATAAAAATAATATTACATCAATTTACATATTACATCAAATGAAAGATAAAGAAAACTCTCATCTCACAACCTTCGGCTATTCATCCGCGACAATCTAACGAGTTCATATACACAATCCATTAACATTACAGATCACATATATGCACAACCCCCACTAATCGACGTATAGCGATTAGTTGACGTTCAGTGCATATATCACATCACAGATATAACCCATTAGCTAAAGTCTACAGAACTTCGATCAAAAATACGGATTTGTAACTACCCCAAACACAACTTTGTTCTCTGGAAAATCTGGGCAGAAACAAAATACTTTAAAAATCCCAAACCAGAACACTGAGAAAACTGCAGCAAAGACGAGTCACGGCCGAGTTAACTCGGCCGCGGATCCACGGCAAGAAGCATGTTCTCGCCGCGGTTCCGCGGCGCGTTGACCGAGTCAGTGGCTCGTTTTTGCTGACTATTCTTAAAAAACCCTGAGCCGATTTTTAATGTATGTGTAATTATTTTTGGAGCAGTTTAAAAATTGGCAGAAAGTTCAGTTTTCGGACGTGTTTTGCGATTTTTTCTCGGATCGAAATTCTAAATACTTTGTTAAGATACTAGTTGTTGTTTAGCTAGGCTCTGATACCACTGTAAGTCCACGTTGCCCACCCCGGTTCTTACGGGGAGGCAGAAACGGTAAAAAATGGTTTTTTATGGCAAGGCAACATGGACTAGAAAAGAGGATCTTTGCTATACAAAAACCTAGCAAACTAAATAGAAGTTTAACTACTATGTTAGAGGGTTATACCTAGGTCTTGAACTCCTTCTCTTCTTGCTCCTTGGGATGGTTTGAACGGCTCTACTTCGTAGTCTCCTCTTTGTCGAAGAAGGATCCACCCGAAAGCCTCTACCTTGAGCTCCTACCTCACCCGGGAGGCAACTAAAGTGCTTGGCTTGCTAAACCTAGAACTCTAGAGTGAGTAGAGAAGAGATTTGAGGGTTTTATCTCAATAGCTCATGGTTCTCAACACATGAGACATGAGAGCTTTGAGAGAGAGAGAGGAAGAGAATGAGCTTTGGATGGGAGAGAATGATCAAGTGAGAATGAGCTTGACTTTTTACAACCATGCTCATAAAAGAAAGAATAATGATGATAATAATAATAATTAAGAATTATGATGGTTAGTTTCAATGACCATTATCATTTCATGCATTTAATGCATTTTGCAAAGAACAAGAAGCATCATTGAAATGAAATGATGATGGTCAACAAGTCCACAATGGTCAACCGGTCAACAAAGTCAACAAGTCAACAAAAATCAAATGTTCAACTCAACCATGGCACAATAATACTTAATTAATATTATTAATTATATTTCTTATTCTTATTAGGGTTTAGAAAAAAGTCAACGGTCAACAACCCTAATAAGAATCCTCTGCCTCTGCCTCTGTCAACTGTGCATACACACCCGCATCCGTGTTCCGAGGAACACGAATACAATGAGATAAAACCAATCCCAAAACATATACTAGGATCTGGCTTAAACCAAATCCCGCTAGTAATAACTGCCCGGACACCAAACGTGCACAAGTGCGCGGATGTGAACGAATCCTGTCGCAAAACCATGCGACCTCTACTCTGTTTTGCCCAAAGGCGAATAGCTCTCTATGTGGAACTCTAAAGACTCGACACTACGCTGGCAGTGGGTTTAACTACAGGCCGCAAGCGGTACTAGCTGTATGCAACGGTCCCCAAGTAGATGCCGATAAGAAGACTGATGAGGTGAACCCATCCGAACTCCTACTGAGCCTGAATGTGACAATGTCCATACAGTCCGGTCTGTTCGTCTGAGAGTATCGCATGTCGGGCCTAGGGGGGCGGTAAACGTCAGTCCCCTAATAGCGGTACAAGTCATGCCGGAGTGTAGCCCAGAACACCCTGAGAAAGTACTGGAAACACTACCAGTAATTCTCGCTTGCCCTGGCCAGGGACGGCTATGTGTAATGGCTCTCCTAGACACAACACGATATCAACCCCCAATACCGGGAGAGACGAATCCTGTCTAACCGTCACTGCCTCCAAGTGCTTCGGGACTGCCCCCAACTACTACCTGTTTGCACGACTCATTTGAGCTGTGGTAGGGTAGTAATCTAAGAACAGTGGGAACACACTCGAGGCGAAGTGACAGTGTCAAGTCAACGGACTATGCTGTACTCATGTCACCTGGGAACTGATAACCGACGATAGGTATAATACCAAACCAACAGTTCCCAGCGAGTCCTGTCCAGTGTACTCGTAACCTAACGAGCACCTGCATACTATCTCCAGTATGACGTACTGATGGCTGTGGGACAGACCATCTCCCCTCCTGGGATGAGAAGCGTATACACTAGTCTACTCTGGAGTATCGATGCCCTGTCTCGATAATCCTACGACTAGGGACCTGTATAAGGATGTGCTTGTAGATTACCCAGCCCCCACTAGTGTGACTGCCATCATAACGCTGGTAATTAAGCAAAGATCCTAATGGCTTCACTAATGTGTATAGGCGATATGCTAAAAGAAATACATGCACACATTAAAGTAGAAACAAACCAAGTAGCATACTACCATTTTGAGCAAGATTGTCTATACAACTGTGAATATCCCAAGCTTCCATTAAGTAATATACACACTAGTATGATACAGTAATGGCCTCTAGGGCATATACACTAACACATGTACACCAATAAAGTTTGGACTTTGGACATTGCACCTCAAGGAGTAAAACCCGTAGGCTACAAATGGATCTTCAGAAAGAAGATTGGTGCAGATGGAAAGGTTGAAACCTATAAAGCTAGACTTGTAGCAAAAGGTTTTTGTCATAGACCTGGTTTGGAATATGATGAAACCTTTTCTCCAGTGGCTATGCTTAAAATCCATTCGGATCCTACTTGCCATTGCCGCCTTCCATGATTATGAAATTTGGCAGATGTACGTAAAAACCGTTTTTCCGAATGGAAATTTGGAAGAGTGTGTTTATATGGATCAACCATAGGGTTTTATATGGATCAACCATAGAGTTTCATAGAGAGTGGGAGTAGCGGAAGATTGTGCAAGTTGCTTAAATCCATTTAAGGATTAAAGCAGGCATCGCGGAGTTGGAACATCTGTTTTGATGAGATGGTCAAAGAATTTGACTTTATCAAAAATCCAGATGAACCATGTATTTATAGTAAGATTGTAGCAAGAACTGTGGTATTTCTCGTCTTGTACGTGGATGACATTCTCCATATAGGAATGACATTCCTATCCTACAATCAGTCAAACGATTCTTGTCATAGAAGTTCTCCATGAAAGACCTGGGTGATGCCTCCTATATTCTGGGGATCCAGATCTATCGTGATAGATCTAAGAGGATGTTGAGACTTTCATGTTAGGAATATGTATGCCCTAGAGGCCATTATTGTACATTGATGTATATTATAGTGGATGCTTGGATATATATAAAGAGGACTTTCTTGCTCGACATGATAGTATGCTATCTGGTTACTCTTTATCTTAACTTGTTGACTGGTATTATTTACTGTCTTTCTCTCACATGTTGATAAAGCCCTTAGGATATCTACTTGACTACCAGGATTATGATGAGATCATACTAGTGGGGCCAGGGTGGTCCAAAAGTATATCCTTTAAACAGTTCCTAGTCGAGGGGATATCGAGACAGAGGGCATCGATATTCCAGAGTAGACTAGTGTGTACGTTTCTTGTCTCTTATAGGGCGATGGTTGATCCCACAACCATTGGTGTATGCCATCAAAGATTGTACATAGGTGCTCATTAGAGAATGGGTACAGCGAACGGAACTCGCCGAGAACTCCTAGTTGGTATTATACCTATCGTCAGATAGCAGTTCTTTGGTGACACTGGTACATGATAGTCTGTAGACCCGAAGTCGTCATAGAGTCTTGTGTGGCTCCCACTATGCTTTGATTTCCTCCCTACCACGCTCAAAGGAGTCGTGAAAATAGGTGGATTTTGGGTACAGTCCCGAGTCACATGGAGGCAATGAGTGATAGGAGGGGTTTCGTCTCTCCCGGTATTAGGGGTTGATGTTGCGCTATGCTCGATTGGCTATAACTGGAAGTTCCTGGCCTGGGCTGCTGCTGAGATTTACTGATAAGAGTTATCAGCTCGAACCGTTATAGGCCAGACATCGGCATGACTTATCACATTACTGGGGTCTGACGTTTACCACCCCTAGACATGATATGCGACATATCAGACGAAGAGACCGGACTGTACGGTAGTGTTACTGATAGGCTTCATGGAGAGTATGGACAAGCTTACTTGTTGATCTTCATTTCGCTCAATACCGGGGTAGCCGTTACGACCAGCTAGTACCGCTGACGGCTTGTAGGTGACTGATGTAATCATCACCTACTGCTGGCGTATTGACGAGTCTTTAGAGTCCCACACAGAAGTTTCCTGGTTCAAGCGAAACGAAGTAGGGCACATATGTGATATGTGCGTGGGCCTGATTAAATACGTGTATATGATACCGTATTGTAATCTGGCAGTTATCTGATGTCGGTCAGGTTATATGTGATATAACCGGATTATCGAATCAAGTGTTGATTTAATAATGTGATATACAGATAAATGATATTAGTCGGTTATTTGCAATATAACCGGATTATTAAATCAAGTGTTGATTTAATAATGTGATATATATTATATTTGATATAATTATATCTTAACTAATATTATTAGCTCACTAAATATTTTCTTATATATATATATATAAATATATATCAAGCATGACATGTATTTTCTATTTTTGGAAAATAGAATAAAAAGTGGAAAATGGGGAGACTTTTTGAGCATGGTGTGAAGCATGGGCTTTATCATTTTTTATTTGTCTTGACTCACTATTCAAGCATGGTTGCAATTTATTATAGGGTTCCTAGGCACCCTCATGAGGTCTCACAAGGCATCAACCATGCCAATTTCAAAAAATCTAGGTGCCGAGAAACACGACTACGGATCGTTTGCTAGAAAACTAGGCGAAAAAGCTAACTAGTTAACACTTAACTAAAGTTTAAACGGAAATACAACCTTTGTAGATCCGGTGCTCCACCTCCATAGCTCCGCAACGAAGTCCTCTCCGCTGTCCAAAAAGAATCCGGGCTCTAGCGTCGACTTCATCGGAGAATAAGCGAGCTAGGTCGTCGATGTCCATGCCGAAGATGATCTACGTCGAGGCATCGCTAAATCAAGCTCCGACTTCATCAAGTCAAGAAACTTGTGAAGAAAACACACTCTACTACTTGGCAAGAGGTAGAGGATGAAGAAATAGGAAGTGGGTTCAATTTAGAATTGGATTTCTCACTCTTTATCATCAATCACCATTGATGAAGAAAGCTTTTCTTCTTGAAATGAAGAAGAAGAAGAAAGCAAGAAGATGATAATTATTATGATAAGAATAATAATAGAAAAGAAAAATTCAATCTTATCATAACACTTACCATAGTTAAGTGTAGAGAGTTAACCAAAGTTAGTGAGTGGTTAGGGTTTGGCATAAAACAAAAATGGTGGACTTTTCAAAAGTTCAAGAAACTTCAACAAAAGAAATAAATAAAGCCACCATTTTCCTTTTGCCAAAAATAAATAAAACAATAAATAAATCATTTAAAACCCTTAACCATTAACTAACTATGGTTTAAACATACATTTAACCAAGTATTGCATGTATCATCAAACATGATACAAGCAAGTGCACAAAATCATATCGCATATGCAATGCGCACACCCGAGCGAGAAAATCCATTCAAAGTGAACCGATACTAGTTAATGCAAAGTAATATATCAAATATATAATTATGCAATAAATCATTAAATCAACACTTGATTTAATGATCCGGTCATATCGCATATAACCGACTAGTATCCAATGTATCGGCTTATCGAATCAACCCTCGATTTGATAACTAGGTTATATCGCATATAACCATTCGATACATTCATCGCGAGAATAGAATACGGTATCACATACACGCATTATTCTCGGTCCCGCACATATCTCATATGCGCTCCTATTTCGTTTCGCTTGAGCCAGGAAACCTCTGTGTAGGACTCTAAAGACTCGTCAATACGCCGGCAGCAAATGATGATCATATCAAACATCCACAAGCCGCAAGCGGTCTGCTAAACGTAACGGCCACCCGGGTATTGAGCGATCTGAAGATCGACGAGCAAGCCCGCTCACACTCCAGTGAATCCAACCAGTAACACTACCGTACAGTCCGGTCTGATCGTCTGATATGTCGCATATCTCGCCTAGGGGTGGTAAACGTCAGACCCCAATAGCTCGATAAGTCGTGTCGATATGAGGTCTATAACAATTCGAGAAACTACTGGTAACACTTACCAGTAAATCTCAGCAACCCTGGCCAGGGATTTCCTGTTATAGCCAATCGAACACAGCGCAACATCAACTCCCTATACCGGGAGAGACGAATCCCCTCCTATCGCTCATTGCCTCTATGTGACTCGGGACTGTACCCAAAAACCACCGTTTTGCACGCCCTCTTGGACGTGGTAAGATGGAAATCAAAGCACAGTGGGAACCACACAAGACTCTATGACGATCTCGGGTCAACAGACTACTCTGTACCAGTGTCACCAGAGAACTGCCATCTGACGTGAGGTATAATACCATCTGGGAGTTCTCGGCGAGTCCGTCCAGTGTACCCAGTCTCTACTGAGCACCCGTATATCATCCCTGATGTCAAACACCAATGGATATGGGATCATCCATCGCCCATCTGTATGGGTCGAGAAGGTACACGCTAGTCTACTCTGGTATATCGATGCCCCGTCTCAATACACCCACGACTAGGGACTTTGAAGGATGTACTTATGGACTACCATGTCCCCACTAGTATGATCCGCATCATAGTCCAGGTAGTCAAGCACACATCCTAAGGGCTTTACCAACATGTAACAGAGAGACAATCAGTATACACGTTATGGTAAAGTTCAACCAGATAGCATACTATCATGTCGAGCAAGAAAGTCCTCCCTATATATGTCCCAGCATCCACTACAATATACATCCTATGTACAGTAATGGCCTCTAGGGTATACATATAACTAACAATCTCCCACTTGCACTAGGGCCATCTGTAGCAGTGGTTGTAGTATCTCATACTCAACCATCCCATAAAAATCTCTCTCTGGGAACAGGCCTTTGTGAGTGGATCCGCTGTGTTGTCCTCTGAATCTATTCTCCTAACCTGGATCACCCTGGAGATCAACTATCTCCATGATCAGGCGATGCTGCCTTAGAATAAGTCTGGATCACTGATGGGACCGGCGTTCCTCGGCATGAGCCACAACTCCATTGTCTCACAATGGTAGGAACATAGTTCATCTCATGAACTAATATACACCCAAACATCCTCTTTGGTAGCATCTTAAGTAGCGATGTATCCTGCCTTTATCGTTTAGTATGTCACGGTATCTAGCTTGGAACTCTTCCAACATACCGTCCCTCCACTGAGGGTAAAGACAATGCCTGTGACTGACATTCAGTCGTCTTTATCACCCTGGAACACTTCCAGTGATTCTCCCCGGGATCGATTGATACCATCTCACTACAACTAGTGAGAATCCCAACATCCAATTAGATCTATCTCATAGATCCAAAACCCAGGATTTAGGAGGCATCACTTTGATCCTATATGGAGAATCATTGTGATAAGCGGAGATTGATCGAGCGTAGCATAGGAAACTCCTTCCCTATCAAGAGTATGTCATCCACGTACTCTACGAGGATCACCACCATACTCCCTACTACCTTTTTGTATATACAAGGTTCATCTACCATTTTGATGATGTCAAACTGTTTGACTAATCCATCAAAACAGATGTTCCAACTCCGCGATACCTGCTTTATCCTATAAAGCATCTTGCACACGTTTCCGCTGCTCCCACTGTCTACGAAGCCCTCTGGCTATGTACTTATAGACGCTCTCTTCTAAAATATCATTTAGAAAAGCAGTCATGACACCCAACCACCAGATATCGTAGTCATGGTATGTAGCCGTGACAAGTAGGATCTGGATGGACTTAAGCATAGCTACTTGAAAAGGTTTCATCATTATCCACACCTGGTCAATGATGCAAACTTTTAACAAGTCTAGCTTTGAAAGTCTCAACTTTTCCATCTACACCAAGTAATCTTCTCAAGATATACTTGCTCCTGATGGGGATTTAACCCTTCAGATATAGCAACTAAAGTCCATACTTTGTTGGTGTATAAGGATTCCATCTCAGATCGCTAAACATCCAGCCATTCTTACAGAGTCTCACTCCTGATGGCCAGCTCGAAGCTAGTTGGGTCATCATCTCATGATGCAATCCTCGCTCCCACTGTCATAGAGAAACAGAAGTATCTCTCAGGTGGGTGTGGAACCCTACTAGATCGGCGGAGAGGCTGAGGTTCATTGATATCTACTGAATCCTTTGGTTCTATCAAATCATCAGCTGTAGTTTGTATAGATGGAACCTTTCCAGTTCTACATTACAGACCTTGCCTTGAGCTTGTCCGGATTTTGCTTTTAGACAAAGGCTGGACAACCCCAAATCTTAACTATCTTAAGATATGGGCTCTTCCCTTTCCATATCACATATGAAGCGGTAGGCATCTGATTTGATTCGAACCCTATTCAATAGGTATGCAACTTCTCAAGTGCATAACACCCAAAAGGAAATAGGAAACTCAGTAGTACTCATCATAGAGCACACCTTATCATATAGGGTGTGATTGCTCCACCCCGATATACCATCGTGCTATGGTGTATACGAAGGAGTAATGCTGAGAGAGAATCTCATTCTCCTTTAGAATAGTCCAGGATTTCCGTGCTCAAGTATTCTCCTCCTTGATCTCATCAAAGGACATAATACTTATACCCGTTTTGGTTCTCTACTTCTAAATTATATTCTGTGAATATCTCAAAAGGTTCGGACTTGTGTTTCAACAGGAACATATGTCTGAATCTTGAGAGATTATCAGAGAATGTAATGAAGTACAAAGAACCGGTCATGGCATGTGTAGACAGGGGACCTTTCTACATCAACATGCATCATCCCAAGAGTTCATTAACTTTTTCTCTGTTTCCAATAAACAGGGCTATGGTCATGATATCTTTGTGACATGACTGGCAAGTTTCATAAGATGTAAATTCAAACTGTTTTAAATATGCATCTATGTGGAACTTAGCTAGTCGGGTCGCATTGATATGACCTAGTCTACAATGCCTCAAGAAGGATTCGTTCATTTCTGAACTCTTCCTCTTGTGTGTGTTCCGTATACTAAAGAACTGTAGTTTGATTTAGAACATCAATGCTTTTATATAATGTGCCTGAACCGATCAACTTTTGATATAGGAAATGTTCAAAACATTATCCAACAATACAAAATTTTATCATTTCTTTACTGATAAAGAGACTGATATGATTTTGTATATCAGGTTCGGTATCTAACAACATTCGTTCAGAATCAATGTATTGGTAATACAGGGTGACAGTGACCAACAGACTTGGCTGCAACTCTTGCCCCGTTTTCTGCCTCATGAAACTTATCACCCGTTCTCAGTTCTTTACCTATCTGTAGCCCATGTAACATATTACATATGCGGGATCCTGATCCGGTATCATATACCCAGGACATAAAGGACACTGAGAAACAGTTCTCTGTAATGAACAAACCCGAAGATGATGCATCAGCATGCACTCTCTTCGTTTGGGCGGCACGGGAATTCTGGTAATCCCCAATTTCCTGCTCTGTCTTATAACAATTATAAGTTGGAGCGGGACCAACGTTCCCCAGCTCAGTATAACAAGCGGGTTCGGTCAATAATCTGTATTATTATCTTGATTAAGGCGTGATATGGTCGCTACCTGGAGAGAGAGAGAAGAAAACACTCAGCGTGCGCTCTTGCAAGAATAGATTGGTTATTATTTTATCTAATCAGGATGGCTCCCACTGCTTTTTATCAAATCTTCCTTCAAACCCTAAAAGGAAAGACTAGCCGGGGTTAATTACACACTACAAGTTCGCCAATCTTTCAGCCAGGCCAGTGTCGGTACTTTGAGGGAGGTCCCCCGTGCTTTCGCACGAACCTAATTAATGTAAACCTCGTTTTCCCAGAGGCGTAACCTCGTTAACACCTTTCTAGACACCTACTTGATCGGCTAATTGTAATGTATAAAACTCTCCCAGGAGTAACAATTACTCGCAGCGGGTATCGGGATCCAACTATCTCATAGAAGGTATGCAATCTCATTGCAAATTTCAACACTTGAAATTCCCGATAATTTTGCCCCTAGCGTCCTATGACCTTGACGCAGGCCAACAAACCATAGTCCGCTAGTCAAGTTCAACCCGTCATTTCCTGATTGAATTAAACCCACCCGCACGACCCTTGACGCAGGCCAACAAAGTCGCACGACTACCCTAATCCAATCTGCATCATATGCATAAGCAGATAAATACTAGTTAGCTACCGCACACTACGCCTTGACGCAGGCCAACAAACGTAGCACGAATACTAAATAGGACTTATCTGAAATGACGGAGGGCTACGACAGGTTTTTCTGAAAACCTATTGCGTAATGAACTTGATATCGTTGTAGAATCAAATGATTTTAAAATGGAGTGCTTTTGAAGCTTTTCTAGTTTTGCTAAAGGAGTCACTCCCGGTGAAGGGATCGTCGGTCCTTTCCTCGTCGAATGAGGTGCGGGATATATCATATATATCACTGTGCAAAGCAAAAACTCTTAAAAGCAATCAAAAGACAAACCGAGTGTGTAGCATCTGCCAGTTATTGCTAAAGGAGTCACTCCCGGTGAAGGGATCTCGGTCCTTTCCTCATCGAATAAGGTGCAGGATATATCACATATACCTCTGTGCAAAGCAAAAACTGTAGCTACCTGTTTTATTTTGAAATTCGATTCTACAACATCTTAGGTTTCTTTTATTTCATTAATCTCATTAATGAAGTCCCATCATTTAAGTTACCTAAACGTCACAGATAAATACGACGTACACTTATGCCATCCGCATTCGCCTCGATGTCCCCTCGTGCACCGTTAGGTTAGGTAACTAACGGCAGAGCGGGGCAGGGCTAGCGCGGGTGTAAAACATAAGTAACGTCTATATAATATATCATATATACTATATACTGTATCTATCACAGAACATCACATGATCACATCACAGATATCGCAGCAGAAGAAACATATGAAACATTGGATATACTAGGACGTCCGTGTTTTCAATACGAGCCAGTATAAAACACAGATTCCACGGTCGCGATGAATAGCCAAACCCACACCCCTAGACCCCTTCGAGAGCGGCAAGCAACCCTACCAATTCTAGAGTTAGGAGACCCGGACTCGACTCCTCGAGTTGGTCTCCCACTGGACTCCCGAACCCGGTTACTTGTGCTCTCCTCCTTGGGTCTATCCTAGTGCGGAAAAGTAAATAATATACAACAACGGTGACATCTTCCGCAACCTGGAAGTGCCCCAATAAAAGAATATTACATACAAGTTTTTACATGAATGAAAATGAAAAACACTCATCTCACATAAAAACCCCCGGCTATTCAAACACGACGATCCAATATTACATATCCAGCAACACATAACATCACATGTCATCAACGTAAGTAAATATGCGCATCCCAATTGTCGTTGACATATAGCAACGAAACCGGCGATATCACATATTACACTTACGGTCACAGAAAAGAAAGTGTAAAACTACAACAGTTGGAATCCGCAACCACCTCAGACATCGCATGCCTGACCAAATGAATTACTTAGACATCGCATGCCTAACAATTATAAACCCCGCATTTTAGTCTCAAAATCGAAAACACTTTTCAATATCAAGTCGGGCAATTCAACAGGATTCCCGACATCCTGATCGAATGCTCGTCGCAAACTTCAGTAGGCGGCCGCACCCCCGATACCGTCGACGAAGTGCACCAAGGCGGAACACCGCTACCGCGAGCACCCGAACGGATGCTTTCGGCGACGGGGTTCTCCTACAGTCACTTGGTCGGGGCTATGGAGTGAGGCTGTCTATTAAGTTTACTCGGCGAGTATCCGCGTACGCTACGTGATTGCGACAGACTTTTGATCACATCAAAATTCCGTGGCAACCGATCAAGTGAGACTAAACTGCTATGTTTATAACATTCATTCAGTTATCTCATAACTATTGTGAATTCCAATTATTGTATCCCATTCCAGATAAATAGAAAATGTTAAACTTTCCGATCGAACAATCGAACACCCAAGTTTTCCCGAAACAGATCAACTCATGAAATAAGTCTAGCAACATTCAGTTCGTGCCTCAGTACCAACGGTCCAGCCGTAGAAGGGTCAAGCCAACGCCTCATATGTGGCACGCCGTACTGCCCCAAACCCGAAGGTTCAAAGGGCAGTTCAAGACGGTCACATAATCGAGTTAAGGTTTGTTGTCTTCTAGAGGGACCATCGCGTTACTTGCACTACTTAGAATGTCGTTAAACTACGGAAAAATCCAACACTTGGAAATTTCCCGACAGGGGAAAAATTGGGTATTTATATCCGGTCGAACTTTTTAACATATTCTAAAATTATCCGGAAATCCACATAGACAAAATCTGATACTCCGATCGAAACACCGAATTCCCAAACCAACCCAGAAAATAAAACTCTGGAATAAATATTAAAATATTCCCAGGAAAACCAGCACTGACAATTATTGATTATGGTGCAAATTTCGATGAGCAATACGACAAAACGGCCGCGGATCCGCCGCACGAGCCATGCTCGTGCCGCGGATCCGCGCCTTAATAATGGAATTAGATCATCAAAATTCACCGTAACTCTTAGATATCCCTGCTGATTTTTCTGCATATTTTTAATGTTGAAAAATCCCAGATTTTAGAAAAAGGACAGAGAGCATGTTTGGAATTGGGTTTCGGGTTCGTTCGGACTTCAAATTGCGTCTAGACTTCGCCTAAGGCTCTAGCTAGGCTCTGATACCACTGTAGGGTTCCTAGGCACCCTCATGAGGTCTCACAAGGCATCAACCATGCCAATTTCAAAAAATCTAGGTGCCGAGAAACCCGACTACGGATCGTTTGCTAGAAAACTAGGCGAAAAAGCTAACTAGTTAACACTTAACTAAAGTTTAAACGGAAATACAACCTTTGTAGATCCGGTGCTCCACCTCCATAGCTCCGCAACGAAGTCCTCTCCGCTGTCCAAAAAGAATCCGGGCTCTAGCGTCGACTTCATCGGAGAATAAGCGAGCTAGGTCGTCGATGTCCATGCCGAAGATGATCTACGTCGAGGCATCGCTAAATCAAGCTCCGACTTCATCAAGTCAAGAAACTTGTGAAGAAAACACACTCTACTACTTGGCAAGAGGTAGAGGATGATGAAATAGGAAGTGGGTTCAATTTAGAATTGGATTTCTCACTCTTTATCATCAATCACCATTGATGAAGAAAGCTTTTCTTCTTGAAATGAAGAAGAAGAAGAAAGCAAGAAGATGATAATTATTATGATAATAATAATAATAGAAAAGAAAAATTCAATCTTATCATAACACTTACCATAGTTAAGTGTAGAGAGTTAACCAAAGTTAGTGAGTGGTTAGGGTTTGGCATAAAACAAAAATGGTGGACTTTTCAAAAGTTCAAGAAACTTCAACAAAAGAAATAAATAAAGCCACCATTTTCCTTTTGCAAAAAATAAATAAAACAATAAATAAATCATTTAATACCCTTAACCATTAACTAACTATGGTTTAAACATACATTTAACCAAGTATTGCATGTATCATCAAACATGATACAAGCAAGTGCACAAAATCATATCGCATATGCAATGCGCACACCCGAGCGAGAAAATCCATTCAAAGTGAACCGATACTAGTTAATGCAAAGTAATATATCAAATATATAATTATGCAATAAATCATTAAATCAACACTTGATTTAACGATCCGGTCATATCGCATATAACCGACTAGTATCCAATGTATCGGCTTATCGAATCAACCCTCGATTCGATAACTAGGTTATATCGCATATAACCATTCGATACATTCATCGCGAGAATAGAATACGGTATCACATACACGCATTATTCTCGGTCCCGCACATATCTCATATGCGCTCCTATTTCGTTTCGCTTGAGCCAGGAAACCTCTGTGTAGGACTCTAAAGACTCGTCAATACGCCGGCAGCAAATGATGATCATATCAAACATCCATAAGCCGCAAGCGGTCTGCTAAACGTAACGGCCACCCGGGTATTGAGCGATCTGAAGATCGACGAGCAAGCCCGCTCACACTCCAGTGAATCCAACCAGTAACACTACCGTACAGTCCGGTCTGATCGTCTGATATGTCGCATATCTCGCCTAGGGGTGGTAAACGTCAGACCCCAATAGCTCGATATGTCGTGTCGATATGAGGTCTATAACAATTCGAGAAACTACTGGTAACACTTACCAGTAAATCTCAGCAACCCTGGACAGGGATTTCCTGTTATAGCCAATCGAACACAGCGCAACATCAACTCCCTATACCGGGAGAGACGAATCCCCTCCTATCGCTCATTGCCTCCATGTGACTCGGGACTGTACCCAAAAACCACCGTTTTGCACGCCCTCTTGGACATGGTAAGATGGAAATCAAAGCACAGTGGGAACCACACAAGACTCTATGACGATCTTGGGTCAACAGACTACTCTGTACCAGTGTCACCAGAGAACTGCCATCTGACGTGAGGTATAATACCATCTGGGAGTTCTCGGCGAGTCCGTCCAGTGTACCCAGTCTCTACTGAGCACCCGTATATCATCCCTGATGTCAAACACCAATGGATATGGGATCATCCATCGCCCATCTGTATGGGTCGAGAAGGTACACGCTAGTCTACTCTGGTATATCGATGCCCCGTCTCGATACACCCACGACTAGGGACTTTGAAGGATGTACTTATGGACTACCATGTCCCCACTAGTATGATCCGCATCATAGTCCAGGTAGTCAAGCATACATCCTAAGGGCTTTACCAACATGTAACAGAGAGACAATCAGTATACACGTTAAGGTAAAGTTCAACCAGATAGCATACTATCATGTCGAGCAAGAAAGTCCTCCCTATATATGTCCCAGCATCCACTACAATATACATCCTATGTACAGTAATGGCCTCTAGGGCATACATATAACTAACAATTATTATTGCAAAGAATTCCATGCTTGAATAAGTGAGCTCATGTGATAGCCATTTCTTCACTTGATAATTTTTTTCATTCTTGCTCTCTTGAGATAAGCTCACACACTCTCTAGCTTCCATCTTCTTTTTCCTCATGCCTCAAAACTCCAACCCCTCACATATGATGTGAACCATGGAGTTTTGAACAAACTAGTAAGCTAAACCAAACCCCCTACTTCACCATCCTACACTTGGTTAGCAATCAAGTGTAGTGTGTTTCCTTCACTAAAGATAGTTTAGTGAAGAGGTAGCTTGAGCTAGAGGAACTTCAGGTGGATCGTCTTCGGCACGAAGATCATGGAGGAGGCTCATTCAAACTCAAAGAGGAGCCTAGTGGAGTCGTGTGGACTACATTTCGGAGCTTTAGAAGAGAAGGACACGGTCATCAATGGTTGTAGCCATCTTTCCTTTTCTTTATATTTGATATCATCATAAGTAAACCCTAATATTCTAGTTAAGATCTTGGTTAGTCTAGCTTAGCACTCATAAAATTTTAAATTTGGCATGGTTGATGCTACTAGAACCTCATGGTGGTGCTAGGGTAGACTTTTATGGTATCAGAGCTGCTAGGCATTGGATGTCGACTTATGGGGGGTTCTCACTGTGTGACAGTGTGGAGAAGCATAGGCTTTTACCTCTAGGGTGTTCTGAGACCAGAAGGTGTTCCGGCGGGTTGTAGTCCTCGCCAGGGGGCATGCATAAATAGTAGCTGCCGAGGGACCTGTAGGTGCCACGGCGACCCCATTAGATTGGGTGGCTGCCTGACTTTCATGGTATCAGAGCCAAGCTAGAACATTTGGGTAGGTCTTAACGATGTTAATGTGTTCGATCGGTTTCAAAACCCGCAAAATTTTGATGTTTTTGTCGAATTTTTCAAGAGTTGGAATTTTCGTGATTAAAAATACTCAAAAGATCGTTCGGGGTATTAAATGGAGCCTCAAGAAATTTGAACACCCAATTCCAATAAACGGCCGTGGAAGCACGGCCAAACCCTATGTTTGGCCACGGTTCTGCGGCAGGTTAGTGGCTTTGTGGTTTCATTTTTTCTTGTGCTGCTCTATTTGGTCACTTGGCACTTTCTGGATGTTTTTTTAATGATACTCAAGTTGTTGAGTCTTTGGATTTTTTGGGAGTTTGTTAAATCGATCGAAATGTTTAACGTCGTATAGATCTTGATGATATGTGATACAATTGTTAGAATCCAGATTAACTAGTTTTGTGAAAACTAGTTAGTATATTGTAAATCTAGCCGTTTAGTCTCATTTGATTGATTGCCACGGAATTTTGATTCAGATCAAAACTCCATCGAAATTGCGTATAGTACGCGATCACTTAGTCGGGAATCTTATTGAATTATTCGACAGTTTATTGAAAAGAGTTTTCAATTTGAGACTAAAATGCAAGTTTTACAAGTTAGGCATGAAATTCGGAATATGAGATATTCTGGGTTTATGATGTCTAAGGATATACAGATTCTAATTATTGTTGTTTTCCATTTCTTTTCTGCGACCGTAAGTGTAATATGTTGGGTATCCCGATCTCGTTGCTATATGTCAACGAATTTCGGAATACGCATATTTACTTACGTTGATGACATGAGATGTTATGTGTTGCCGGTGATATGATTTATTGGATCGTCGTGAATGAATAGCCGGGTTTTTTTTTTATGTGAGATGAGAGTTTTTATTTTCATTCATGTTCTTTTATTGGGGCACTTCCGGGTTGAGTATGTTGTCACCACTGTTGTATATTATTTACTTTTCCTCATTAGGATAGACCCAAGGCGGGGAGCATAAGTAACTGGGTTCTAGAGTCCAGTGGGAGACCATCTCAAGGAGTTGAGACCGGGTCTCCTAACTCTTACTTTCCGCTCTCGTAGGGGTCTGGAGATGTGGATTTGGCTATTCATCACGACTGTGGAATCCGTGTTTTATATTAATGGCTAAATTTAAAACACGGACATCCTAGTATATCCAATATTTCATATGTTGCTTCCGCTGCTTGGTTCTGTGATGTGATCATATAACTGCGTGAGACGAATGTTATATTATATATATTATATATAATAAACTTTGCTTATGTTTTGCAACTGCGCTAGTCCAGCCCCTGCTCTGCTGGTAGTTAAGTAACCTAACGGTGCATGACGGGGTCCAGTGGCGAATGCAGATGGTATAAGCGTACGTTCTATTTTCGTTTCATTTTTCTGTAATGTTTAGGAAACTATAAATGATGGAACTTCATTAATAAGATTAATGAAAAGAAAGAAACCTAAAAACGTTGTAGAATCAAATTTTCAAAAAGGGTAGCTCTAGTTCTTGCTTTGCATAGTGGTATTCCTTGATGAATATCTAGCACCTCATTCGATGAGGAAAGGACCGAGATCCCTTCACCGACAGTGACCACTTTAGCGAAACTAGAAAAAGCCTCAAAAAACACTCATTTTCAAAATCACTAGATTCTACAACGATATCAAGTTCATTACGTTAAAGGTTTTCTTAAAAACCAGCCGTAGCCCTCCATCATTTCATATAAGTACTATTTAGTATTCGTTCTACGTTTTTTGACCATAGCCAAGGCGTAGTGTACGGTAGCTAATTAGTGCTTGTCTGCAGTATGTGATCCGATTGGATTAGGGTAGTCGTACGGCTTTGTTGACCTTAGCCAAGGGTCGTACGGGTAGGTTTAATTCAATCAAGAAATGATGGGTTAAACTTGGCTAGCGCTTATGATTTGTTGACCATAGCCAAGGTCATAAGTTGCTAGGGGCAAAAACTATTATCGGGAATTTCAAGTGTTGAAATTTGCAATAAGATTGCATACCTTCTATATGATAGTTGGATCCCGATACCCATTGCGAGTAAGAGTTACTCCTGTGAGAGTTTTGCACTTTACAATTAGCTAATCCAGTAGGTGTCTAGAAAGGTGTCAACGGGGTTATGCCCCTAGGGAAACGAGGTTTATTTTAATTAGGTCTGTGCGAAAGCACGGGGAACCTCCCTCCGAGTACCGACACTGGCCTGGCTGTCCGGTTAGTGAACTTGTAGAATGTAATTAATCCCGGCTAATCTTACATTTTATGGTTTGAAGGAAGATTTGATAAAAATAATGGGAGCCATCCTGAATAGATAAGATAATAACCATTCTAATCTTGCAAAGAACGCACGCTAATGCGTTTCCTTCTCTCTCTATCCAGGCAGCAACCAATGTCATGCCTTAATCAAGATAATAATATGAATGTAGTGACTGAACCTACTTATTATACTGGGCTAGGTTCCGCTCTATCTTATGACTGTCATAAGTCTGAGCAAGGAATAGAGGAATACCCAGATTCCCATGCCACCCGAACGAAGAAGGAGCATATTGATGCATCTTCTTCAGGTGTGTTCATAACCGAGAACTGTTTCTCAGTTTGCTCTATGTCCTGGGTATTGGATACCGGATCAGGATCCCACGTATGTAATTTGTTACATGGGCTAAAGAGAGGTAGAGAACTGGGGAAAGGAGATAAATCTCTAACGGTAGGGAATGGTGCAATTGTTGCAGTCAAAGCAGTTGGTGAATATCACCTAGTGTTACCAACATGTAATACATTGATTCTGAATGACTGTTACTACGTACCAAAAATGATGTGCAACATTATATCAGTTTCGTTGCTAACAAAAGAAGGATATAATTTCACATTGGAGGATAATGTTTTAAACATTTTCCAAAATCAAGTGTTGATTGGGTTTGGTACGTTGTGTAACGGTATATACGTTCTGAATCAAAGTACGGTTCTTAACGTACAGAACATACACAAGAGGAAGAGTTCGGAAATGAACGAAGCCTTCATGTGGCACTGTAGACTAGGTCATATCAATGCGACAAGACTGGCTAACTTGCATAAAAATGGATATTTGAATCCGTTCGAATTTTCATCTTATGAAACTTGCCAGTCATGTCTCAAAGGCAAGATGACCAAAACTCTGTTTACTGGACACGGAGAAAGAGCTATGGAACTCTTGGGACTGATACATAGTGATGTATGCGGTCCTATGTCTACCCATGCCAGAAATAGTTTCTTGTACTTTATTACATTCACCGATGATCTCTCAAGGTTCGGACATGTGTCCTTGTTGAAACACAAGTCTGAAACTTTTGAGAAATTCAAGGAATATAAGTGCGAAGTTGAAAAACAGACGGGCAAAAGTATTAAAGTCCTACGATCTAATCGAGGAGGAGAATACTTGAGCGGGGAATTCCGAGACTATTTAAAAGAGAATGAGATTATCTCTCAACTTACTCCTTCGTATACACCGCAACACAATGGAGTATTGGAGCGGAGGAATCGCACCCTATTAGATATGGTGCGCTCTATGATGAGTACTGTTGAGTTACCTATTTCCTTTTAGGGTTATGCACTTGAGACAGCTGCATACCTATTGAATAGAGTTCCGACCAAATCAGTGCCTACCACTCCATATGAGATATGGAATGATATGGGGTTGTCCGGCCTATGTTAAAAAGCAAAATCTGGACAAGCTCGAGACAAGGTCTGTTTTGTGCAAGTTTGTGGGATATCCAAAGGATTCCTATGGATATTTCTTCTACCATACCGAGGAACAAAAATTGTTTGTTGCTCAACATGCCACCTTTTTAGAAAAGGAATTTCTTGTGAAAGAAATTATTGGTAATGAGGTAGAACTGGAAGAAGTTCCAGCAACACAAACTAAAACTGACAATTTGGTGGAACCGGAGGATTCAATAGTACCCAACGAACCCCAGCCATTCCGCAGATCTAGTAGGGTTCCTCATCCACCCGAGAGATACTGCGGTTTTCTTATAGACGGTGGGAGCGATGATTGCATCATGGAAGATGATGACCCAACTAGTTTCGAGTAGGCCATCACAAGTGGAGACTCTATGAAATGGCGGGATGCTATGTGATCCGAGATGGAATCCATGTACACCAACAAAGTATGGACTTTGGAAGTTGCTCCTGAAGGGGTAAAACCCATTGGGAGCAAGTGGATCTTCAAAAAGAAGATTAATGTAGATGGAAAAGTTGAGACTTTCAAAGCTAGACATGTAGCAAAAGGTTTTCGTCAACGACCTGGTGTCGACTATGATGAAACCTTTTCTCTTGTCGCTATGCTTAAGTCCATCAGGATCCTACTTGCCATTGCTGCATACCATGACTACAAAATCTGGCAGATGGACGTCAAGACTGCTTTTCTAAATCGTGATTTAGAAGAGAGCGTGTACATGACACAGCCAGAGGGCTTCGTAAATAGTGGGAGCAGCGGAAAGGTGTGCAAGCAGCTTAAATCCATCTACGGATTGAAGCAGGCATCGCGGAGCAGGAACATCTGTTTTGATGAAGCCGTCAAAGAGTTTGACTTCATCAAAAATGTAGATGAACCTTGTATATATAAGAAGGCTGTAGAGAGTAAGGTGGTCTTTCTCGTATTGTACGTGGATGACATACTCTTGATAGGAAACAATGTTCCTATGCTACACTCGGTCAAGATCTTCTTATCACATAAGTTCTCCATGAAAGATCTAGGTGATGCCTCTTATATCTTGGAGATAAAGATCTATAGAGATAGATCTAAACGGATATTGGGATTGTCCCAATCCAGGTATATAGACACCATACTAAAGAGGTTTAGTATGGAAGATTCCAAGCGAGGTAATTTACCCGCTTGTTGAGGAATCACTCTCTCCAAAGAGATATCTCCCAAGACTGATTTGGAGAGGGCTCGCATGCAAGGGATACCCTATGCTTCGGCGATAGGCTCTATCATGTATGCGATGTTATATACCAGACCGGATGTAGCTTACTCACTAGGTGTAGTGAGTAGGTATCAATCAGATCCTGGGGAGAAACACTGGACGGTTGTGAAGAACATTCTTAAGTACTTGAGAAGGACTAAAGAAACGTTCTTGGTGTATGGTAACGGTGAACTCCAGATGGAGTCCTTTACCGATTCGAGCTTTCAGAGTGATAAGGATGACAGTAAGTCGGTCTCGGGTTTTGTCTTTACCCTCAACGGAGGAGCGGTGTGTTGAAAGAGTTCTAAGCAAGACACCGTATCAGACTCAATGATGGAGGATGAATGCATCGTTGCCAACGATGCTGCCAAAGAGGCTGTCTGGATGAAGAAGTTCATTGCTAAGATTGGTGTGGTTCCATCCATTGAGCATCCAATACCTGTGTATTATGATAACAATGGAGCTGCGGTTTTGGCCAAGGAACCCAGGTCCCATCAGAGATCTAGACATATTCTTAGGCGGTATCACCTGATAAGGGAGATAGTAGATCGCCGGGAGATCAAGGTCAGGAGAGTTGACACAAAGGACAACGTAGCGGATCCACTCATGAAAGCCCTCCCCCAGATGCAGTTTGAGAGACTTTTTGGGATGTTGGGTATGAGATACTACAACACATGGCCTTAGTGCAAGTGGGAGATTGTTAGGAATATGTATGCCCTAGAGGCCATTATTGTACATTGATGTATATTATAGTGGATGCTTAGACATATATATAGAGGACTTTCTTGCTCGACATGATAGTATACTATCTGGATACTTTTTATCTTAACATGTTGACTGGTATTCTTTACTGTCTTTCTCTCACATGTTAATAAAGCCCTTAGGATATGTACCTTACTACCAGGATTATGATGAAATCATACTAGTGGGGCCAGGGTGGTCCAAAAGTACATCCTTTAAACAGTTCCTAGTCGAGGGAATATCGAGACAGAAGGTATCGATATTCCAGAGTAGACTAGTGTGTACGTTTCTTGTCCCTTAGAGGGCGATGGTTGATCCCACAACCATTGGTGTATGACATCAAAGATTGTACACAGGTGCTCATTAGAGAATGGGTACAGCGAACGGAACTCGCCGAGAACTCCTAGTTGGTATTATACCTATCGTCAGATAGCAGTTCTCTGGTGACACTGGTACATGTTAGTCTGTAGACCCGAGATCGTCATAGAGTTGTATGGCTCCCACTGTGCTTTGATTTCCTCCCTACTACGCTCAAAGGAGTCTTGCAAACAGGTGGATTTTGGGTACAGTCCCGAGTCACATTGAGGCAATGAGCGATAGAAGGGGTTTTGTCTCTCCCGGTATTGGGGGTTGATGTTGTGCTATGCTCGGTTAGCTATAACTGCAAGTCCCTGGACAGGGATGCTGCTGAGATTTACTGATAAGAGTTATCAGTAGTTTCTCGAACCGTTATAGGCCAGATATCGACATGACTTATCACATTACCGGGATTTGACGTTTACCACCCCTAGACATGATATGCGATGTATCAGACGAAGATACCGGACTGTACGGTACTTTTACTGATAGGATTCATGGAGAGTATGGACAAGCTTACTTGTTGATCTTCATATCGCTCAATACCCGGGTAGCCGTTACGTCCAGCTAGTACCGCTGACGGCTTGTAGGCGACTGATGTGATCATCACCTTCTGCTGGCGTATTGATGAGTTTTTAGAGTCCCACACAGAAGTTTCCTGGTTTAAGCGAAATGAAGTAGGGCACATATGTGATATGTGCGTGGGACTGATTAAATATGTTAGTGATATATGCCCTAGAGACCATTATTGTATCATACTGGTTTGCATATTACTTAATGGAAGCTTGGGATATACACGGATATAGTAACAGTCTTGCTCGAAATGGTAGTATGCTACCTGGTTTGTTTCTACCTCAATATGTGCATGTGTTTTCTTAGCATATCGGTTATACATATTGGCAGAGCCCTTAGGATCTTTGCTTGATTACCAGCGTTGTGATGGCAGTCATACTAGTGGGGGCTGGGTAGTCTATAAGCACTTCCTATGCAGGCCCCTATTCGTAAAATTATCGAGACAGGGAATCGATACTCCAGAGTAGACTAGTGTATACGCTTCTCATCCCAGCAGGGGAGATGGTCTGTCCCACATCTATCAGTACGTCTTACTGGAGATAGTATGCAGGTGCTCATTAGGTTATGAGTACACTGGACAAGACTCGCCGAGAACTGTTGGTGGGTATTATACCTATCGTCGGGAAGCAGTTCCCAGGTGACTTGAGTACAACTTAGTCCGTCGACTTGACATTGCTACTTCACCTCGAGTGTATTCCCACTGTACTTTGATTACTACCCTACCACGGTTCAACGGAGACGCGCAAACAGGTAGTAGTTGGGTGCAGTCCCGAAGCACTTGGAGGCAGTGGCGGTTAGATAGGATTTGTCTCTCCCGGTATTTAGGGGTTGATATCGCGCTGTGTTCGGAAGGCCATTATACAAAGTCCTTGGCCAAGGCAAGCGAGATTTACTGGTAGGTACTCCAGTAGTTTCTCAGGGTGTTTTGGGCTACACTCTGACATGACTTATTGTGCTATTAGGGGTTTGACGATTACCGCCCACCAGGCTTGATATGCGATACTCTTAGACGAACATACCGGACTGTATGGAGATTGTCATATACAGGCTCAGTAGGAGTTCAGACGAGTAGCTCATCGGCCTTCTTATCGACATATACCTGGGTAGCCGTTACGTGCAGCTAGTACCGCTTGCGGCTTGTGGTTAAACCCACTGCCAGCGTAGTGTCGAGTCTTTAGAGTCCCACACTGCACCGGGCAAAAGGTGTAGATGTCGTATGGTTTTACGACAGGGCTTCGATCACGTACGTGCACTTGTGCACATATGATTATCAGGAGGATAATACCAGTGGGCTTTTGTTTAAGCCGGATCCTAGTATTATATCGATAGATTATTTTCATCTCTTTGTATTCGTATTCTTCGGAATGCAGATATGTATATACGGATGATGGGCATTCTCGTAATTTAATCGGGTTTGCTTCTAGAAGGTAACACCTCATTTAGGGTATTATTCTTTTTGAATAAATGAAATGAGGTGGAGGCTAGTATTAAGTGAGACATGGATTTTGATGACTTATGGCATGATTCACACTTGAGATATTTTCAATCATGCTTGATATTTTATGGGATATTTATCTCATGAATTATTGCATGCTTGATTATTCTCTTCACAAAAAGACTTAGCCATCTCACCTAAAAGCTTTTCTTCACCAGGTTTTCCTCAAGTCACCTTCTTCTTCCTCTAAACCCTAATTGTCTCATGTGTTAAGAATCCTTGGGTTCCAAGAGACAAATCAATTCATCTTCTCACTCTACACCACCTAGGACTTCTAGTTTAGCGAACTAGAAGCCGTAGTTATCTCAGATTCGAGGTAGGAGCTCGGACTATAGACTCTTGGGTGGATCGTCTTTGACTCGAGGAGGCCGTCGAGGTTGCCCGATCCGTTTCGATCCTTGGAGCCGACGACGAGGTGGAGGACAGCAAAGAAGACCCGAAGGACTTGGTATCGTGAGGTATAACTTTCATCCGAGTAGTTAAAACTCATTGCATGTTAGCTAGTTAGGGTTTAGCAACGATCCTGGAGTTCAAGTCGGTGTTGCGAGCTTTGAAAAATCGTTTTTTGAAGATTCCGCCTCCCCGTGGACATGCGGGGTGTGCGACATCGACTTACAGTGGCATCAGAGACTAATAAACCATTGCTAACAGTTTAGACGAAGTGTAAAACTATGAAACCGAAATAACTCCGAAACACGAAACCTAAACTCTAAGTTTCTGTCAAAATTTTTCGAGCCTCAATTTTTTTTAAAACAATTGCAGAGTGCTCTACTTCTTGTGAGATGAACACACACTAAAAATGAGGCTCTTTCACCTGTTTTGGACCGACCACATACTCAAAAAAACCGGCCTCACCTTTTTAGTTGTCATGAAATATTTTGAATTTTGGTCTGTGTTCTAGTTGCTTGGATCTAAGGTCTCAGGTGTTGTTTGTTTTTGCTAATTTTGGATATACTGTTATCTTTTTTCTGTGGCAATACGGAGTGTTTCGAAGTCATAGTTTTACCATCGTTTAAAGTTTTAAGTTGTGATATATGTGTTTGGAAACGTCGACTAATTGCTATACGTCGATTAGTCGGGGTTGCACATATCTGTGTTGCTGTTCTTGTTGGTTTGTGTATATGAACTTTATTGGATCGTCGTGGATGAATAGCCGGGGATGTGAGATGAGAGTTTTCATTCTTTCATTCGATGTAAATGTAAAGTGATGTAATATTCTTTTGCGGGGCACATCCGGGTTGAGGTTGTAGCTACCGTTGTATTATTTTCTTTTACTGTTTTCTGCTCCTAGGATAGACCCAAGGTGGGGTGCACAAACTATCGGATACTTTGAAGTGCTGAGTGGCCTACTCATGTTACTGAGGGAGGTTTCTTCACTTTGGGTATTTGGTGGGTAGTTTGCCACACCCGTAGGGGTCTGGGGTAGGGTTTGGCTATTCATCACGACCGTGGAATCCGTCTTTCGTTACAGGCTTAAACGAAACGTGGAATTCCTAGTATATCCAATATGTTCATCTGTGATCTAGAATGTCTATTATTGCGTCAGACGAATGTTTATTATATATATGCTATATAGTAGATGTTGCTCATGTTTTTCACCCGCGCTAGTCCAGCCCCCGCTCTGGCGTTAGTTAAGTAACCTAACGGTGTTAGACGGGGCCCAGTGGCGAATGCGGATGGTATAAGTGGACGTGGTATTTTCGTCTTTTTCTGTGATGATAGGTGTAAATGATGGGATTGCATTAGATTAATGCAAAGAAAACAAACCAATGTTGAATCATTAGAACAAATTTTTAAAACCACTCGGTTATTTTAAAACAGCAGACTTTTAAATGCGGAGCTTAAACCACTCCTTTTAAAAGCTATCAGGTTCCTTCGATTATATCAAGTTCACTACGTTCACGGTTTCGCCAAAACCATTCGTAGCCCTTCGCCATTTCAGTTGAATATTCAGTAGTATTCAAGCTATGCATTTTGACCTTCACCAAGGCATAGTGTTTGGTAGATGCTGGATATTCATCTGTAGCATAGATAGATGCGTTGGTTTGGGACAGTCGTACTACTATTTTGGCCTTCGTCAAGGGTATGTATGGGTGGGTTCAAATTAACCTGGACAATGATGGGTAGAACTTGACATGTGACTTATGATATGTTGGCCTTCGTCAAGGTCATAAGAGCATGGGAAAAAATCCACATCGGGAGTTTGTAAAGAAACTGAAACTTGCTAGTGCTGCATACCATTTGGAGTGTGATAATGTTGGTAGGATTCCTTCAGGATTATCACATAATGATATTTGGATCCCGATCCTACTGTGAGTATCCGCTACTCCTCAGGAGATTTTTCACTTAACGATCAATGCTATAAACCAAGTAGGTGTCTAGAACGGTGTTAGCGGGGCTATGCCTCCAGGGAAAATAGGTTATTTAATTAAGGAACTTCGCGAAAGCGTCGTAAAACCTCCCTCGAAGTACTGACACTAGCCTGGCCGAACGATTAAGCAACTATTGTACGGTGAGATTAATCCTGACTAATTCTTCTTTTATGGTTTGAGGAAGAATTCGAGAAACAGTGGGAGCCATCCTATTTAGATAAATTAAAAACCAATCTAAACTTGCAAGAGCATCATGCTGAGTGTTTTCTTCTCTCTCTCCTAATTGCAGCGACCAGGTGACCAGATTAGGCTACAGATTGATAATAAAATGACTGAGTTATACTATATTGACTGGAAAAGGTTTGTCCAGATGTCCATTACCTATAACAAGCTGGACCACCTCATTACTACTTAAGCCCCCGCTGTCCCAGTTCCAGTTTCCACCGTCACGGATGTTGATATCTATAAGACAAGGGAAAAAGGACTGTGTGAATGCCAAGTGCCTCGTGTTGGCCTCAGTTGATGGTGTATACCAGAGGCAGCACGAGAAGATGGACTTAGTTTCCATCTTCCTCCATAACAAAGATTTATATGGAGAGCAATCTCGTATCGCAAGATATGAGACCTCGAAGGAATTGCTTCAAGCGAGGTTGGCTATCGGGTCATCTGTAGGGGACCACGTCCTTATGATGACTAGCTATATTGATGAGCTCACGGACCTGGAGACCACGTTGGAGAACGAGTCATGTACTGACTTGATTTACAGTCCCTACCTCCTACTTACGCCCAGGGGAAGAAAGTTATACTTCCAGTTGAGGGAACCCTGAAGGAAACTAGGGAGACACCCACTCTGCTTATTGGGGAATCTTCCTCTTCTGGATCCAAGGCGAAAGCCAAGGGTGAGAAGAAGAAGACCTCCACAAAGCCGATAGGCGGTGTCAGTAATGTAGAAGGAAAGGGCAGGGCAAAATTTTCGGGGTTAACAGTAGGAAGGAGGGTTGTTCCTATTGTCACGGGAAAGGGCATTGGCAGAAGGGATGCAGGGCTTGGAAAGCCAGAATCCAGGATCCGAAACATGTTGTGGCTTTGACTTCGGGTGTGTTTATGATTGAAAACAGTATGTCAATTAACTCTACTTCCTGGGTACTAGATACCGGATCAGGATCTCTTATCTGTAATTTATTACAGGCTTTGAGAAACCGTAAAGTTATCAGGGCAGGTGATATGACTCTCAGGGTTACTAACGGAATGAGCGTGGAGGCTGTATCCGTAGGGGAATATCACCCAGGATTGACAAGTGGGCAGATATTGATTCTACGTAACTGTTTGTGTATACCTAGTCTAGTTTGTAAGCGATGTGGTCCACATCCACCTAAATCAAAGTTTGATTAGGTCAGGTATACTAGAGGACAGTATATACGTATTAAATCAAGCTCAGGTTTCCAACGTCCAGAACACACTTAAAAGAAAGTCTCCAGATTTAAATAAGGTTTACTTATGGCATTGTAGACTGGGTCACATCAATGAAACACGGTTGTCGAAATTACATAGAGAGGGATATTTGGATCCGTTCGAATATCAGTCTTATGCAACTTGTCAATCTTGTCTCATAGGAAAGATGACAAAGACTCCATTCACTGGACACGGAGCAAGAGTGAGCGAGCTCTTAGGACTCATACACAGCGACGTGTATGGTCCAATATCTACAGATGCACGAAGTGGTTATTCCTATTTCATTACTTTTTACGCGTAATTTCTCTTGGTAAGGACATGTCTTCTTGATGAAGCATAAATCCGAGGCCTTTTTGAGAAATTCTGGGAATAAAAGAATGAAGTGGAAAAACAAACAGGCAAAAATATCAAGACACTGAGATCTGATCGATGTGGTGAATATTTAATTGACGAGTTCCTGGATTACTTAAAAAGAGAATGGAATTCTCTCTCAGCTTACTCCTCCATACACACCAAAACACAACGGTGTATCGGAAAGGCGGAACAGAACCCTACTAGATATCGTTTGTTCCATGATGAGTAACGCTGAGTTACCGCGATCCTTCTGAAGTTATGCACTAGAATCAGCTGCATATCTTTTGAATAAGGTTCCTACCAAGACTGTGCCTACCACACCATATCAGATGTGGAGTGGGAAGAAACCCTATCTTCAGTATCTGAAGATATAGGGATGTCCATTTTTTTGTCAAAAAGCAGTATGCGGACAAACTCGAGGTACTCTCAGTACTGTGTAGGTTTGTGGGATACCCAAAGAACTCCAGGAGGTATCTTTTCTATTACGCAGAGGAACAAAAGGTTTTTTGTTTCTTGTCATACCCATTTTTTTCGAAAATCATTTTTTGAAAAAGGAAATAGTGGGAGCGTAATAGAATTGGAAGAAATTCCAGAACCACAAACTATTACTGAAAGTATGGTAGAACCAGAGGTTTCAAAAGAACTGGACATCCCTGCGCCAATCCGCAGGACTAGTAGGCAGTCTCATCTGCCCAAGAGATACTACGGTTTTCTCATAGACGGGGATAGAGAGGATTGCATCATTGACAATGATGAGCCAACTAGCTTCCAGTAAGCCATTTAGAGTGGTGACTCGGTAAAATGGATGGATGCATTACGGACCGAGATGGAGTCTATGTACACCAACAAAGATGCACTTTTGAACATTGCTCCAGAAGGGGTAAAACCCATAGGCTGCAAATGGATCTTTAGAAAGAAGATTGGTGTAGATAGACAAGTTGAAACCTATAAGGCTAGACTTGTTGCAAAAGGTTTTTCGTCAAGGACCTGGTTTGGACTATGATGAAACCTTTTCTCCAGTGTCCATGCTCAAATCCATTCGGATCCTTCTTTTCATTGCTGCCTTCCAAGGTTATGAGATCTGGCAGATGGACGTACAGATGACTTTTTCTGAATGGACATTTAGAAGAGTGCGTCTATATGGATCAGCCAGAGGGTATCAATCAGAGTGGGAGCAGCAGGAAAGTGTGCAAGTTTCTTAAGTCCATTTGTGGACTAAAGCAGGCATCGCGGAGTTGGAACATCTGTTTTGATGAGACAGTCAAAGAATTCGACTTTCTCAAAATTCCAGATGAACCATACATTTATAGTAAGATTGTAGAGAGAACTGTGGTATTCTTCGTCTTGTACGTGGATGACATTCTCTTGATAGGAAATGACATTCCTATACTACAATCAGTCAAAGGATTCTTATCACAGAGGTTCTCCATGATTGACCTGGGTGATGCCAACTACATTCTGGGGATCCAGATCTACCGTGATAGATCAAAGAGGATGGTGGGACTTTCACAGTCAAGGTACATCAACACCATACTAAAAAAAATATTTATTATGGAAGATTCAAAGCGCGGTAGTCTACCGTCTTGTCACGGAATCACCCTCTCCAAAGAGATGTCTTCTAAGACTGATTTGGAAAGGTCTCGCATCATATCTATACCCTATGCTTCTGCGGTAGGCTCTATAATATATGCGATGTTGTATACCAGAACAGATGTTGCTTACACACTCAAGATGGTAAGCCGGTATCAGTCAAACCCAGGGGAGAAGCACTGGATAGCAGTAAAGAACGTTCTCAAAGTACCTGAGAAGGATTAAAGAGATGTTCTTGGTGTATGAAGGAAAAGACCTCCAGATCGAGGCCTTTGCTGACTCCAGCTTCCAGAGTGATAAGGATGACTCCAAGTCCATGTCGGGTTATGTCTTTACCATCAGTGGAGGGGCGATCTGTTGGAAGAGATCCAAGCAGGACACCGTTGTAGACTCGACGATGGAAGCAGAGTAGTTCGCTGCATGAGACGCCGCAAAAGAGGCAGTCTAGATGATGATGTTCTTAACTGAACTTCAGGTAGCTCCTTCCATTGTTGGTCCAATACTTTAGTATAGTGACAACAACGACGCTATAGCTTTAGGGAAGGAACCCAGGTCCCATCAGAGATCCAGACATATCTTGAGGCGGTACCACCTGATCAGGGAGATCGTAGATCCCCAGGAGATCGAGGTGAGGAGAGAAGATTCGGAGAATAACACTGCAGATCCACTCACATAGGCCATCTCTCAGACAGAGTTCGAGAGGCTATCCGAGATCTTAGGTCTGCGATATGCCAATATATGGCCTTAGCGCAAGTGGGAGATTGTTAGTAATATATGCCCTAGTGGCCATTATTGTATCATACTGGTTTGTATATTACTCAATGGAAGCTTGGGATATACACGGATATAGTAACAGTCTTGCTCGAAATGGTAGTATGCTACCTGGTTTGTTTTTACCTCAATATGTGCATGTGTTTTCTTAGCATATCGCTTATACATATTGGTAAAGCCCTTAGGATCTTTGCTTGATTACCAGCGTTGTGATGGCAGTCATACTAGTGGGGGTTGGGTAGTCTATAACCATATCCTATACAGGTCTCTAGTCGTAGGATTATCGAGACGAGGCATCAATACTCCAGAGTAGACTAGTGTATACGCTTCTCATCCCAGCAGGGGAGATGGTCTGTCCTACAACCATCAGTACGTCGTACTGGAGATAGTATGCAAGTGCTCATTAGGTTATGTGTACACCGGACATGACTCGTCTGGAACTGTTGGTGGGTATTATACCTATCGTCGGGTAGCAGTTCCCAGGTGACTTGAGTACAGCTTAGTCCGTCGACTTGATACTGCTACTTATCCTCGAGTGTGTTCCCACTATACTTTGATTACTACCCTACCACGGCTCAAAGGAGTCGTGCAAACAGGTAGTGGTTGGGTGCAGTCCCGAAGCACTTGAAGGCAGTGGCGGTTAGATAGGATTCGTCTCTCCCGGTATTTAGGGGTTGAGATCGCTCTGTGTTCGGAAGGCCATTACACAAAGTCCTTGGCCAAGGCAAGCGAGATTTACTGGTAGGTACTCCAGTAGTTTCTCAGGGTGTTTTGGGCTACACTCCGACACGACTTATTGCGCTTTTAGGTGTCTGACGATTACCGCCCCCCAGGACCGATATACGATACTCTTAGACGAACAGACCGGACTGTACGAAGATTGTCACATACAGGCTCAGTAGGAGTTCGGATGAGTTAGCTCATCGGCCTTCTTATCGACATATACCTGGGTAGCCGTTACGTGCAGCTAGTACCGTTTGCGGCTTGTGGTTAAACCCACTGCTAGCGTAGTGTCGAGTCTTTAGAGTCCCACATAGAGAGTTTCTCTGCACCAGGAAAAAGGTGTAGAGGTCGTATGGTTTTACGACAGGGCTTCGATCACGTACGTGTACTTGTGTGCATATGATGATCGGGCGGATAATACTAGTGGGCTTTGATTTAAGCCGGATCCTATTATTATATCGATGGATTATTTTCATCTCTTTGTATTCGTATTCTTTGGAATGCGGATGCGGGTATGTATATACGGATGAGGGGCATTTTCGTAATTTGATCCGGGTTCCTTCTAGAAGGTAACACCTCATTTAGGGTTTTATTCTTTTTGAATAAATGAAATGAGGTGGAGGCTAGCATTAAGTGAGACATGGCTCTTGGTGACTGATGGCATGACTCACACTTGAGATATTTTCAAGCATGCTTGTGTAACGTTTTGAAAATCGTTTCGGTGAAATTTCGAAAAATCGGTAAAATAAGGGGGTTTTCTGTAAAAAGTCAAAATACAAATATCTTATTATAAAAATTAAATATACATATTCTAGCTATGTAATTGCTATTATTTGGTGTTTATTGAGCCGCTGGTGAAATTTCAAATTTTCTGAAAAAAATATTATTTTATTATTATTTTAAGCCGTCACTAATACATTTAATTAGGGAAAATTACAAATCGGAATGAGTTGAAACAAATTTTGTGCATCATAAAACATTAAATAAAATTTTATCATGTGGTTTTTGGAACGAAATCATTTGGCAAAACGGTTTAGAAATTATTGAAGAAAAAAGGCTTTTTTTTAGCGTAAATGGATGTTTGGGGTATTGTATTTATCATTTTTCATCACCCCACACCCGTACCCACACCCACACACCCCCACTTACTCCTCCCCATGGCTGAATTCAGCACCCACCATAATTTTTCCCCACTTGATTTCAAAGGAAAAGAAATGAAAGAAAAGAAAAGAAAATGAGTGAATTAGGTGGACTTTTGACCTTACATTGACCTTGACTTTCCTCCCTTGCATTTTCTCTACCTCCCTCTCTCTCCTCACTCCCATTTCTGGCCTCCCAACAGCAGCAGCCCCCCCCTCAAATCCCACTCTTTCTTCATAAAAAAAAATCCACAAATCACTTCAAAATCCATGCAAATTCAAATCTAAATCCAAATCCGACTCCTACCCATTTTAGCTTAGCCCGTATAGCATGTATCCTTGTGAAAAGAGAGTATTTTGGAGGGCCATGGATGCTTGTGGATCTTCATATGTTTTTGGATATAATTCTAAACTTTTTGTTTCTTAATTTGTTACTAATTTCTTAAGCTAATTTACTTAAGTGTTAATTTGGTTATGTGAGTTTAATTGCAAGTTTTGGAATTCAAGTTGTGAATTTGATTGCAAGTTAGGGTTTTATAAAATTGGTGTATGGTTGTGTGTTATATTTAGGCCTTGTTGTCATGATAATACAAGGTTAGTAGCTAGTGTGAATGGTTAGTTTTAAAATTGTGTTAATTTGCTAAATTGCTTACTAGGTTTTTGAAATTTGTTAAATTCTTGGGATTAAAAATGTGTTTAGGGTTTTCATGACTTCATTAACTTTATTAAGTGTGGTTTAATGCTTTAGATCATGCAAATCTAAGCTAGATTGTAGTTTGTACATTTTTGCTTTGAAATTGTTAAAAAGGGTATTTTTGTAAACTAGAATATTAGGATTTTTGGAATTTAATGAGATTAAATTCCGG
The DNA here is from genome assembly GCA_030015575.1 of Agapanthus africanus. Classification (NCBI taxonomy): domain Eukaryota; kingdom Viridiplantae; phylum Streptophyta; class Magnoliopsida; order Asparagales; family Amaryllidaceae; genus Agapanthus; species Agapanthus africanus. The sequence goes on from CM057345.1 coordinate 501,696,864, forward strand.
AAATTGTTTATACGACTTATTTAAGATATTTAATAAATATATTGGCCGCTACATTCATTTAAACATCGTGTTTTGTACAAAAACGGCGAATTGTGCTTGCTAGATTTTCGGAAAAATAACTTTTTAAGTGAAATTGGCGTTTTTGTGAGTTTTAACCTAGTTTATATTAAAATTAGTGTTCGTGAATGTGCAAATGAGTGTGATTGGATTTTTCTCGATGGTTTGACGTTTGTACATCGACATCGAGGGTTGGTTTTACTATTCTTGCATGCGTAGGCGATAGGTTTGGACCTATGCGTGATACGCGTGCCGATTTGATTTTCGTATGCCGTTTCGATCTCGAATTTAGTTTTAATGCGATATGGTGCGTTATGATATGTAGGTACCCCCATGTGGACTTCGAGACGACAAGCAGGCGCGTGGCGACGTCGGCACCGGCTAGCGAGGACGAGGTGAGTAGATTTATATCTACGGGGAGAAGTCGGGTGGATGGCGTATAGCACCCCCGCAGTCCGTGGTGGTGTATACGGATGCGTATACACACCAACAATTATTATATGTTATTTGGGATTAATAACGATGCTTAGGATGGATATTGGTGTGTTGGATTATTTTAGCATTGCGAACCCTAGGGTAGTGTTGCACTACACATACACACACACATACACACATACATACTTGCATACATTCCTATTGATATGTGCTCATGGGATTCTTTATAGCTATGTGTTCACATGGGTATGGGACTATGTGTTCACATACGGATTGAGGATGATAGTACTTGGGATTTATGATGAGTCGATGAGATTTGATTTGAGGCCGTGAGATCGGTGATATAGCAGGGTTCGTATTTGAGATACGACATGACGTTGTAGCGGGTCCTTGACGTAGTGTTTCACACACGTCCATGCATACGTAGGCGGTATCAATATGGTACTAGACGTAGATCAGTATCCCGATCTTGATATTTGATAAAGAGGATACCAGGTGAATAGTATGATGAATGTGATATTGACCCGTACCCAGATTGGGATGCCGTACGACGGATTTACGTACGAGCTATATTGATGATTGATCCGCACTCTTGACTTGGGATGCCTGATTATAGATATGGTATCGGATATGATATTATTGAGGCGAGACCACCGACTATACATATACAGGTATGTATATGTATCGACTCAGATGATAGGCGGTTTCCTTACCTGTAGTTCAGCTTGTTAGTTCAGCCGTATAGTTTAGTGTAGTTGTTAGATTAGATTAGACTTCTTACCTATTTCAAAAACTAACGAATCGTGCGTATTTTAAAAGACAGCCCAAGGGATCCTACGGATATTTCAAAAGACGTATCTTTTCATAAAAACACCGTAGCCCCTATTTTCAAAAACCCCATGATTCATGTTATTTCAAAAGGCACCATTTGTAGGACTTATATTAGATTAATACTGATTAGTTATCGTTGTGTCTAGTATTCTGCTCCCGCACATTATTGCTGTTCGCTCTGCCCCGCATACTTATTTTGCTGCATACTCCATTATTGATATCATGCTGTTAGGACACCAGCACCATTACCGATGATGCGTATGTACCACATACACTTACTTGCCGGCTCATACACATCTTCATCGGTAATTGCCATGTCACGTACACTTAGAAAATACTATTGCTTGACTTAGGTTGTTAGTTAGTAGTTGATACGATATTAGTGTACCTGCCTTATATGCCAGTTTAGACATTGTAGTTATTACTTGTCACTTCATGCATACTGTTATTCCATTGTTCATGCCTAGTTATTAATCACACATTGCAACTTGGTTATTGATACCATATACATTCATTATCATTGACATATGCACTTGTGATGATTTCTTGAGATTTATGATATTTCTGGATTTCGGGGGAAAGCCGCAAAATTTCTAAACTAATTATATTTTTAAAATATGTAAATTGCGGTTTTCTAGTGATGTAAGTGTCGTCCACCATGAGTTTGCTATGGTTTTCGAGATCCGTGTCGAGGAGTGGAGGAACCGTCACGGGTACATGGTGGGCTCGGTATGGTACCCCGGGGCAAGAGGAATGTGGTGTTGACGTTGAGCCTGGCTGGGGAGCACTACCTACCGGTGATATTACCCGACGCGTCGGATATCCGGAGGATACCGTCGTGGTCTTGAGATGGATGGTAGGGGCCGGTCTGGACTGACGGCGCCCTAGATATTGAGATTGAGACATTGATATTTCGAGACAGTGAGATTTATGTTTTGTGTCGATGCTAGACACTGTTGATACTGATTTCATTATGATACCTCAGTTTAAAAACCAGAAGGAAATCTCACTAATTTATGAAAACAGTTTCTTCATTTACATGTATTCTGTTTTCATGCATTCATACCTCATTCATATGATATATTGCTACCTGAGGCACTGACACGGGCACATGAGATTACACTCGGTTAGATATTACCCTAGCCATTATTATAGGCTGCATGTTATACATATTTTTGAGGATATACTATGATCATTGACCTAGGATTGCGTTATTTATGCGATTTCTGTGCGTAGATGTTTTTCTATTCACGAGTTGGCAACTCACCCCCGTTGTGCCCCTGTTTCTTGCAGGTTGCCGTACAGGTTCATTACGGCTTTGCGGGCATAGTTTCATTCGGGTGATTTGCTAGTAGGTGGGTTTACTTGTATCATACCCCCATTATTTATCTTGTATATCATTATTCTGTTGTATCTAGAATTCCATCAACCAAACATGTATTTATTGAGATAGAGACCAGTGTTGGTTATTCTTTCGACCTTAGAGTCGCTCGTTATTTTTCTGGTGGTTTTGAGTTTCCTTTTGAGTTTTGATCCTCGCCGTTGGCGTTGTATATTATATTGCTTGTGTGGTTGTGACCGTCGATTGACGAAGAGCTAGCTCCCGCTTGGGGATGCCTTTTTCTTAATTTCGTATACTATTCATGTTGTATCCCGTTTGGGGGCCAGCATTTACAAAGGAGACTCTGCCGAAATTTTCAGTAAATTTTTGATGTTTTAAAAACCGCATAATTCGGCTTATGCTATTGAAATTACTTGCTTTAAGTTGTTTTTCCTGCACTCTACTATTTTCTTGGTTTGGATTTCTGGGTTTTCGGTTTACTTAGATTACGTACGCCTCGAGACGTTCGTAGTTTAAGTGCCGGTCATGTTCCGTACTTTCGGGTCATGACAAAGTTGGTATCAGAGCGTTAGGTTTTACCTTCGGAGCGTAGGATGACCCTTGGTTGATGGAATAGGTGACTAAAGTAGAGTGACGTACCGTTGGTATGTTCCGCGGCATATTTACGACACGCCACTCCACTTAAGGAGCCTTAGGATATACATTTCCTTGTTCAGTATTATATTCCTTCCTGATCTAGCCTCATCGGTACCAGTTTGGTTTTGCTACTACGGTTACGGGCAGGGAGAGCTACGGCTAGAGTTGCGGTCAGCACAAGCTCGTCACGAACGAGGACTGACCAGGGCGAAATTCCGGCGACACGATTGCAGAGATGTGTCTTCTTACTGTGTTTCCGCGCCACGAGCGTTTGGCGGATCGCCCTTATGAGGTTACTTGGAAGTGCTGGTCGACACTAGAGAATTGAGCCGATGATGGAGGCCAGCCAGATTTTGATGACAGTTGGTGTGTTGCTTACTCCTGATGATTGAGGCACTGTTCAGCATGCAGACGAGCGAGCCAGTTGTTGCTGCGAGCGACGAGATATCTCCCCATATGTTGGAGCTATTGCGGGGCGAGTTGTACGAATAGATGATAGAAGGTCGCTAGTCACCCGATGATGAATGACTAGGACAGGTGGTTCGTCGCCTACCCCGATGCGAGGTCATCAGATAGATTGATTCCAGCTAGAGACGACTTCACGCAGAGACGTGAGGGTCGACAGAGACGATCGAATGTCGGAAAACCTATTATTCCAAGTTTAAAGTATTCAGAAAGACATGCAGGCAATTCTATGGTCCCTCTAGAAGAATGAAATCCTAACTCGACATAATGACCGTGTGAAAGCCTTTGAACCTTCGGGTTTGCGGCAGTTCCACGGTGCCATTAGTGAGGCTTGGGTTTGCCCTTCTACGGCTGGACCACCGATGCTGTGGTATATATATTCGATACTATTAAACTGTGCCCAAGATGTTGAGCTCTTGGGGGATTATGAGGTTTCGACGAATCGATCGAATGGTTCGACTTCAATCGGATGCTAGGTGGTGAGATGCATTCTTGGGAGACTCCAGATACGAGGATAGCCGTTGGAGCTCAGTCCATGCAGCCACGACGAGACGAGTCCGAAGCGGTCGACATTAGAGAAAATGGAGTAAGAGGTTCGTATAAGATCCAGATATGATGACGTTCCCCTCCGCCGACATCAGAGATGCGATGCGCATGCCGAGGCAGAGTACTGGATATACCTTCCAGAAGGAGTCGCGATGAGTATGCAGTCGTTCCAGAGCAAGATGCAGATATAGGAAAGGACGATGACTTCCGGACAGTTGGCAGAGACGAGACATGGAATAGACCGTGAGCAGGATTCCTTCCAGGACACTGCTGTAATGATACTTGCACCCAGGATCAGATGTGTCACGTACATTCAGAGAGCCAGAGGCCGGCGCCAGTGATATGCTGTCTTACGAGTGGTCGCGATGATTGACCAAGAGATGACCAGAGAAGTGCCAGAATAGAATCGTCCCCGTTAGCACACCTGACAGGGCCGATGAGCCGATGGACCGAAAGATTGGTAATTCACAGTGAAGACCTTGACCCAGGAGTGGTCATGGTTACGCACACCAGCAGGACAGAGTTCATGATCATCGACGAGACGTCCCACCAGTGACCACGACAGTTGGCCGAGATTCTTAGAGGATGCACTTGAGCGGTACTATTCCGCCATTATTGATTACGATGTTTTGGGTGATTTATTCGTATGATTTGATTTTGATGATTGAGGATTTACGACCTTTGCACAGTGTTGCACTTGATATCGTTTTCGTGCTTTAGTTTCACATGTTTGTGATATTACGGTTTTAAACAGTTGTGTTGGTTTTGTGCGTATGCATGCATACGATTTTGTTTCTGCACTCGGTATAGTTTATATATGCTTGCAGTGCAGTGATACGCCTTATGTGCACTTAGATGCACTGGACTCCGATTTCGATTATGATACTCGATATTTGTTTTGTGCACCTTGTGCACCCGATTGATTTTGCGCACGTTCGGCGCTTGATATTGGATTTCATGATTTCGTGCGCGATGGATGCACCTGATTTGGATTTTCGCGCATGTTGAGCGCATGTCTTGAGATGCGATTTTGGTGCACACCAGATGCACTAAATTGAGATTTTTCGTGCATGTCAGAGCACCTGATTTTGCTGTCAGGCACACATGTTGCCTACGACAGATGTTTCGTGCACACCCGATGCACTTAGATGTTGTTTCTGTGCGCATGTATGGCACATTCATGGATTTTGATTTCCGTGCGCACCAGACGCACGTAGCATTCATGTGCATATTTTGGGGATTGATTTCGTATAGAGCAGTACGTTTTTATGATATTGCTATGTGTTTTCGTACTGAGCAGGACTAGTCAGAGGACAGTACCTGAATATATTTTGCATGCATTGATAGTTATTGAAGGGATTTCCAAAAAGCGAGCTATAGCCTCAGTATTTACCTACGTGTCTGATATGACACGAAATGTTTAAAACAAGGAGACCCTTCTAAATTGTTTCCAAAACGGCGGAACGTACATTTCAAACAAAGGTATATATGTATATAGTTATTTTCTCATGATAGACGTCCGCCACTGTGCAGTGTTATACGCGTTGCACAGCGACTTAAAGAGATTTGGCATGCATTTCCTTTAGATACTTACAGATATAGATTCGATATTTACATGTATAGTTTCGAGTTATATCATATTGGTTTTGATTTGGATTTGGCATTGATGTCTTCTCCATGACTCCGATGATTGCGGGATGCTTGACGGAGTTTTGATTTGAGTTATATACTCATTTTTCAAGCGCATGCGCTGCGCTACGATTTGTCTTATGTATTTACAATTTCGGAGCCCCGACGACTTGATGGTTTTTCTTAAATGTTTTAGTATTTGGGGGAGTTTGAATTTAAATTCGGGGACCGAATTTCTTTAAGGGGGGAAGATTGTAACGTTTTGAAAATCGTTTCGGTGAAATTTCGAAAAATCGGTAAAATAAGGGGGTTTTCTGTAAAAAGTCAAAATACAAATATCTTATTATAAAAATTAAATATACATATTCTAGCTATGTAATTGCTATTATTTGGTGTTTATTGAGCCGCTGGTGAAATTTCAAATTTTCTGAAAAAAATATTATTTTATTATTATTTTAAGCCGTCACTAATACATTTAATTAGGGAAAATTACAAATCGGAATGAGTTGAAACAAATTTTGTGCATCATAAAACACTAAATAAAATTTTATCATGTGGTTTTTGGAACGAAATCATTTGCCAAAACGGTTTGGAAATTATTGAAGAAAAAAGGCTTTTTTTTAGCGTAAATGGATGTTTGGGGATTGTATTTATCATTTTTCATCACCCCACACCCGTACCCACACCCACACACCCCCACTTACTCCTCCCCATGGCTGAATTCAGCACCCACCATAATTTTTCCCCACTTGATTTCAAAGGAAAAGAAATGAAAGAAAAGAAAAGAAAATGGGTGAATTAGGTGGACTTTTGACCTTACATTGACCTTGACTTTCCTCCCTTGCATTTTCTCTACCTCCCTCTCTCTCCTCACTCCCATTTCTGGCCCCCCAACAGCAGCAGCCCCCCCTCAAATCCCACTCTTTCTTCATCAAAAAAAATCCACAAATCACTTCAAAATCCATGCAAATTCAAATCTAAATCCAAATCCGACTCCTACCCATTTTAGCTTAGCCCGTATAGCATGTATCCTTGTGAAAAGAGAGTATTTTGGAGGGCCATGGATGCTTGTGTATCTTCATATGTTTTTGGGTATAATTCTAAACTTTTTGTTGCTTAATTTGTTACTAATTTCTTAAGCTAATTTACTTAAGTGTTAATTTGGTTATGTGAGTTTAATTGCAAGTTTTGGAATTCAAGTTGTGAATTTGATTGCAAGTTAGGGTTTTATAAAATTGGTGTATGGTTGTGTGTTATATTTAGGCCTTGTTGTCATGATAATACAAGGTTAGTAGCTAGTGTGAATGGTTAGTTTTAAAATTGTGTTAATTTGCTAAATTGCTTACTAGGTTTTTGAAATTTGTTAAATTCTTGGGATTAAAAATGTGTTTAGGGTTTTCATGACTTCATTAACTTTATTAAGTATGGTTTAATGCTTTAGATCATGCAAATCTAAGCTAGATTGTAGTTTGTACATTTTTGCTTTGAAATTGTTAAAAAGGGTATTTTTGTAAACTAGAATATTAGGATTTTTGGAATTTAATGAGATTAAATTCCGGAAATTGTTTATACGACTTATTTAAGATATTTAATAAATATATTGGCCACTACATTCATTTAAACATCGTGTTTTGTACAAAAACGGCGAATTGTGCTTGCTAGATTTTCGGAAAAATGACTTTTTAAGTGAAATTGGCGTTTTTGTGAGTTTTAACCTAGTTTATATTAAAATTAGTGTTCGTGAATGTGCAAATGAGTGTGATTGGATTTTTCTCGATGGTTTGACGTTTGTACATCGACATCGAGGGTTGGTTTTACTATTCTTGCATGCGTAGGCGATAGGTTTGGACCTATGCGTGATACGCGTGCCGATTTGATTTTCGTATGCCGTTTTGATCTCGAATTTAGTTTTAATGCGATATGGTGCGTTATGATATGTAGGTACCCCTATGTGGACTTCGAGACGACAAGCAGGCGCGTGGCGACGTCGGCACCGGCTAGCGAGGACCAGGTGAGTAGATTTATATCTACGGGGAGAAGTCGGGTGGATGGCGTATAGCACCCCCGCAGTCCGTGGTGGTGTATACGGATGCGTATACACACCAACAATTATTATATGTTATTTGGGATTAATAACGATGCTTAGGATGGATATTGGTGTGTTGGATTATTTTAGCGTTGCGAACCCTAGGGTAGTGTTGCACTACACATACACACACATACACACATACATACTTGCATACATTCCTATTGATATGTGCTCATGGGATTCTTAATAGCTATGTGTTCACATGGGTATGGGACTATGTGTTCACATACGGATTGAGGATGATAGTACTTGGGATTTATGATGAGTCGATGAGATTTGATTTGAGGCCGTGAGATCGGTGATATAGCAGGGTTCGTATTTGAGATACGACATGACGTTGTAGCGGGTCCTTGACGTAGTGTTTCACACACGTCCATGCATACGTAGGAGGTATCAATATGGTACTAGACGTAGATCAGTACCCCGATCTTGATATTTGATAAAGAGGATACCAGGTGAATAGTATGATGAATGCGATATTGACCCGTACCCAGATTGGGATGCCGTACGACGGATTTACGTACGAGCTATATTGATGATTGATCCGCACTCTTGACTTGGGATGCCTGATTATAGATATGGTATCGGATATGATATTATTGAGGCGAGACCATCGACTATACATATACAGGTATGTATATGTATCGACTCAGATGATAGGCGGTTTCCTTACCTGTAGTTCAGCTTGTTAGTTCAGCCGTATAGTTTAGTGTAGTTGTTAGATTAGATTAGACTTCTTACCTATTTCAAAAACTAACGAATCGTGGGTATTTTAAAAGACAGCCCAAGGGATCCTACGGATATTTCAAAAGACGTATCTTTTCATAAAAACACCGTAGCCCCTATTTTCAAAAACCCCATGATTCGTGTTATTTCAAAAGGCACCATTTGTAGGACTTATATTAGATTAATACTGATTAGTTATCGTTGTGTCTAGTATTCTGCTCCCGCACATTATTGCTGTTCGCTCTGCCCCGCATACTTATTTTGCTGCATACTCCATTATTGATATCATGCTGTTAGGACACCAGCACCATTACCGATGATGCGTATGTACCACATACACTTACTTGCCGGCTCACACACATCTTCATCGGTAATTGCCATATCACGTACACTTAGAAAATACTATTGCTTGACTTAGGTTGTTAGTTAGTAGTTGATACGATATTAGTGTACCTGCCTTATATGCCAGTTTAGACATTGTAGTTATTACTTGTCACTTCATGCATACTGTTATTCCATTGTTCATGCCTAGTTATTAATCACACATTGCAACTTGGTTATTGATACCATATACATTCATTATCATTGACATATGCACTTGTGATGATTTCTTGAGATTTATGATATTTCTGGATTTCGGGGGAAAGCCGCAAAATTTCTAAACTTATTATATTTTTAAAATATGTAAATTGCGGTTTTCTAGTGATGTAAGTGTCGTCCACCATGAGTTTGCTGTGGTTTTCGAGATCCGTGTCGAGGAGTGGAGGAACCGTCACGGGTACATGGTGGGCCCGGTATGGTACCCCGGGGCAAGAGGAATGTGGTGTTGACGTTGAGCCTGGCTGGGGAGCACTACCTACCGGTGATATTACCCGACGCGTCGGATATCCGGAGGATACCGTCGTGGTCTTGAGATGGATGGTAGGGGCCGGTCTGGACTGACGGCGCCCTAGATATTGAGATTGAGACATTGATATTTCGAGACAGTGAGATTTATGTTTTGTGTCGATGCTAGACACTGTTGATACTGATTTCATTATGATACCTCAGTTTAAAAACCAGAAGGAAATCTCACTAATTTATGAAAACAGTTTCTTCATTTACATGTATTCTGTTTTCATGCATTCATACCTCATTCATATAATATATTGCTACCTGAGGCACTGACACGGGCACATGAGATTACACTCGGTTAGATATTACCCTAGCCATTGTTATAGGCTGCATGTTATACATATTTTTGAGGATATACTATGATCATTGACCTAGGATTGCGTTATTTATGCGATTTCTGTGCGTAGATGTTTTTCTATTCACGAGTTGGCAACTCACCCCCGTTGTGCCCCTGTTTCTTGCAGGTTGCCGTACAGGTTCATTACGGCTTTGCGGGCATAGTTTCATTCGGGTGATTTGCTAGTAGGTGGGTTTACTTGTATCATACCCCCATTATTTATCTTGTATATCATTATTCTGTTGTATCTAGAATTCCATCAACCAAACATGTATTTATTGAGATAGAGACCAGTGTTGGTTATTCTTTCGACCTTAGAGTCGCTCGTTATTTTTCTGGTGGTTTTGAGTTTCCTTTTGAGTTTTGATCCTCGCCGTTGGCGTTGTATATTATATTGCTTGTGTGGTTGTGACCGTCGATTGACGAAGAGCTAGCTCCCGCTTGGGGATGCCTTTTTCTTAATTTCGTATACTATTCATGTTGTATCCCGTTTGGGGGCCAGCATTTACAAAGGAGACTCTGCCGAAATTTTCAGTAAATTTTTGATGTTTTAAAAACCGCATAATTCGGCTTATGCTATTGAAATTACTTGCTTTAAGTTGTTTTTCCTGCACTCTACTATTTTCTTGGTTTGGATTTCTGGGTTTTCGGTTTACTTAGATTACGTACGCCTCGAGACGTTCGTAGTTTAAGTGCCGGTCATGTTCTGTACTTTCGGGTCGTGACAGCTTGATATTTTGTGAGATATTTATCTCATGAATTATTGCATGCTTGATTATTCTTTTCATAAAAAGACTTAGCCATTCTCACCCAAAAGCTTTTCTTCACTAGGTTTTCCTCAAGTCACCTTCTTCTTCCTCTAAACCCTAATTGTCTCATATGTTGAGAATTTTAGGGTTCCAAGAGACAAATCAATTCATCTTCTCACTCTACACCACCTAGGACTTCTAGTTTAGCGAACTAGAAGCCGTAGTTATCTCAGATTCGAGGTAGGAGCTCGGACTATAGACTCTTGGGTGGATCGTCTTTAACTCGAGGAGGCCGTCGAGGTTGCCCGATCCGTTTCGATCCTTGGAGCTGATGATGAAGTGGAGGACAGCGAAGAAGACCCGAAGGACATGGTATCGTGAGGTATAACTTTCATCCGAGTAGTTAAACCTCATTACTTGTTAGCTAGTTAGGGTTTAGCAACGATCCTGGTGTTCAAGTCGGTGTTACGAGCTTTGAAAAATCGTTTTTTGAAGATTCTGCCTCCTCGCGGACACGCGGGGTGCGCGACATCGACTTAGAAAATACGTGTATGTGATACCGTATTGTAATTTGGCAGTTATCTGATGTCGGTCAGGTTATATGTGATATAACCGGATTATCGAATCAAGTGTTGATTTAATAATGTGATATACAGATAAATGATATTAGTCGATTATATGTGATATAACTGGATTATTAAATCAAGTGTTGATTTAATAATGTGATATATATTATATTTGATATAATTATATCTTAACTGATATTATTAGCTCACTAAATATTTTCTTATATATATATATCATATGATATATATATATAAATATATATCAAGCATGACATGTATCTTCTATTTTTGGAAAATAGAATAAATGGTGGAAAATGGGGAGACTTTTTGAGCATGGAGTGAAGCATGGGCTTTATCATTTTTTATTTGTCTTGACTCATTATTCAATCATGGTTGCAATTTATTATTGCAAAGAATTCCATGCTTGAATAAGTGAGCTCATGTGATAGCCATTTCTTCACTTGATCATTTTTTTTTCATTCTCGCTCTCTTGAGATGAGCTCACACTCTCTCTAGCTTCCATCTTCTTCTTCCTCATGCCTCAAAACTCCAATCCCTCACATGTGATGTGAACCATGGAGTTTTGAACAAACTAGTGAGCTAAACCAAACCCCCTACTTCACCATCCTACACTTGATTAGCAATCAAGTGTAGTGTGTTTCCTTCACTAAAGATAGTTTAGTGAAGAGGTAGCTTAAGCTAGAGGGGCTTCGGGTGGATCGTCTTCGGCGTGAAGATCACGGAGGAGGCTCGTTCAAACTCGAAGAGGAGCCCAGTGGAGTCGCGTAGACTACATCCCGGAGCTTTAGAAGAGAAGGACACAGTCATTAAAGGTTGTAGCCATCATTCCTTCTCTTTATATTTGATATCATCATAAGTAACCCTAATATTCTAGTTAAGATCTTGGTTAGTCTAGCTTAGCACCCGTAAAATTTTAAATTTGGCATGGTTGATGCTACTAGAACTTCATGGTGGTGCTAGGATAGACTTTCATTTCACAGTCCAGGTACATTGACACCATATTGAAAAGATTTAGTATGGAAGATTCCAAGCGCGGTAATCTACCGGCTTGTTACGGGATCACCCTCTCCAAAGAGATCACTCCCAAAAATGATTTGGAAAGGGATCGCATGAGTATTATACCCTACGCTTCTGCGGTAGGATCTATAATGTATGCGATGTTGTGTACCAGACCAGATGTTGCTTACGCACTAACCGTGGTAAGCAGGTATCAGTCAAAACCTGGGAAGAAGCACTAGGTAGCAGTTAAGAACATTCTCAAGTACCTGAGAAGGACTAAGGAGATGTTCTTGGTGTACGGCAGTAAAGACCTCCAGATCGAGGCATTCACTGACTCCAGCTTCCAGAGTGACAAGGATGACTCCAAATCCATATTGGGTTATGTCTTCACCCTCAATGGAGGGTCGGTCTGTTGGAAGAGCTCCAAATAGGACACCGTTGTTGACTCGATGATGGAGGCAGAGTATATCGCTGCATGTGACACCGTGAAAGAAGCAGCCTGGATGAGGAATTTCATAACAGAACTTCAGGTGGTTCTATCCATTGTTGATCCAATACTTTTGTATTGTGACAACAACGGGGCTATAGCTTTAGCGAAGGAACCAAGGTCCTATCAGAAGTCCAGACATATCTTGAGGCGGTATCACCTGATCAGGGAGATCGTGGATCATCAGGAGATCGAGGTGCGGAGAGTAGACACGGAGAACAACACTGTAGATCCACTCACAAAGGCCATCCCTCAGACGCAGTTCGAGAGGCTATTCGAGATGTTAGGTCTGCGATATGCCAATACATAGCCTTAGTGCAAGTGTGAGATTGTTAGTGATATATGCCCTAGAGGCCATTATTGTATAGTACTGAATTGTATATTATATTTTGGAAGCTTGGGATATATACAGATATAATAACAGTCTTTCTCAACATGATAGTATGCTATCTGGTTTGTGTCTATCTTAACATGTGTATATGTTTCTTTTAACATATCGCTAATACATATTGATAGAGCCCTTAGGATCTTTGCTTGAATACCAGTATTGAGATGGCAGTCACACTAGTGGGAGCTGGGTAGTCTATAAGCATATCCTTAAACTTTTCCCTAGTCGTAGGATTATCGTGACTGGGCATCGATACTCCAGAGTAGACTAGTGTATACGCTTCTTGTCTCTGTCAGGGGAGGTGACCTGTTCCACAGCAATTGGTATACGGTACCAAAGATAGCATACAGGTGCTCATTGGGTTATGAGTTACACTGGACGGACTTGTTAGGAACTGCTGGTTGGTATTATACCTATCATCGGTTAGCAGTCCCCCGTTTACATGAGTATAGGTTAGTCCATTGACTTGACATCACTATTCATCTCAAGTGTGTTCCCACTTGTCACGACCCGAAATGGCACGTGACTGGCACTTGAATCATGTGAAGTCTATAGGACCCCACCTAATTCACGTAAGCCAAAAGCCCAGAAATCTAAACCATTTAAAAAAGAGAGTGAAGGAAAAACTTATTTAAAAGTTAACATAAGAATTCACTTTGAAATTCGTAGTAAGCATTTTTAAAAGTATCAAGTCTTTCCCAAAAATTTCGGCAGAGTTTCCTTTGTAAATACTGGCCCCAAACGGGTACAAACATGCATATATAAAAGAAATGAATAAAGGCATCCCCAAGCGGGAGCTAGCTCTTCACCAATTGGTGGAAACAACTACGCAAGCAATATAATATACAACGCCGAAGGACGAGGATCAAAACTCAGGAAGAAAACCAACATCGATGAGAGAAACAGAGAAGTGTTAGTGTATATGCCCTAGAGGCCATTACTGTATCATACTAGTTTATATATTACTTAATGGAAGCTTGGGATATTCATCTTGTATATACAATCTTGCTCAAAATAGTAGTATGCTACTTGGTTTGTTTCTACTTCAATGTGTACATGTGTTTATTTTAGTATATCGCCTATACACATTAGTAGAGCCCTTAGGATCTTTGCTTGATTACCAGCGTTGTGATGGCAGTCACACTAGTGGGGCTGGATAATCTATAAGCACATCCTTATGCAGGTCCCTGGTCGCAGAACTATCGAGACAGGGCATCGATACTCCGGAGTAGACTAGCGCATGCACTTCTCATCCCAGTGTGGGAGATGGTCTGTCCCACAGCCGTCGGTACGTCGTACTTGAGATAGTATGCGGGTGCTCGTTGGGTTACGAGTACACTGGACAGGACTCGTCGGGAACTGACTAGTTGGTATTATGCCTATCGTCAGTTATCAGTTCCCAGGTGACATGAGTACAGCTTAGTCCGCTGACTTGACACTGTCACTTCGCCTCGAGTGTGTTCCCACTGTACTTTGATTACTACCCTACCACGGCTCAAAGGAGTCGTGCAAACAGGTGGTAGTGTTGCGCCACGGCAGCGCCCCGGCCTCTTTCTCGAGGCCAAAATGCGGAATAAAAATTTTCTTGTCTTTTAAACTGGCGCTACCGCGGACAATATACCCGGATCGTAACCATTAACTAAGTCCTAGCAAACTAGAGAAAGTGTTAGAGATATACCGAGCGATCCGTTCCTCCGGTCTTCTCGTCTCCACTCCGATCTCCCGCGGAATCTCCGTCACCTCCTCGCTCGTCGGAAAGGCACCACGTAGCCGGAATCTTTTACGGGCTCCCGCCTCTTGACCGAGGCAACTCGGGCGCGAAGTTGGCTAGCCGACGCGTCCAAGGCTTGCTATAGAATAGTGTAGTGAACTTGTCTCTTGGGGTTATGAGGTTGCCTTGATGTGGAGGAATGGAGAAGAGAAGGAGAGAAGGAATTGAGCTTTGAAGCTAATTTTACAACCATGGAATGAGATGGAAAAATGCCACACACCAAAATAATACCTCTCCCTCTCTCTCTAAATGTGGCCGGCCCCCCAAAGAAGGAATGAGATTGGAGAGAGAAAAGAAAAACTCTCCATTTATCATATTGTGAAAAAGAAATGATAATGCAAAGATAAAGGTCACTCTCAATACTCTTTTCAACTCACAAATCAAACCATCAAATGAAAAGCAAGGATGAGACCAAAATAGAATATCATCATGAAGCAAGTCTCATCATAAGGCAACATATGCAAGAAAGCCCTCCACTAGATGTTAATTGCAAACTTGCAATTAACACCCTCCATCAAGAAAGTCCGACCGAGAAGGAATGAAGGAAAACCGGCCGGAACGGAATGCGAACTGGCAACTTCAGAAAAACTGATCCCGTAATAAAATACGGGAAAACCCCACTTCTGCAAATACATGCCCGCATTTGTATTCCCACTGAACACAAATGCAAAGAGACAAAACTACACTATCAAATACTAGAATCCGGCTTAAGCCAAAGCCGGCTAGTAAAAAACTGTCCGATCACGATCCGTGCAATACCGCACGTATCTGATCGAACCCTGCCATATCTCCATACGGCCTCTACAGCGTTTCGCCCGAAACTTGAGTAACTGAAACTGAGTGTGGTGGACTCTAAAGACTCGTCAATACCTTGGCTGTGGATTTAACTACTAGCACGTCAGAGGTATAAGCCAATACGTGACGGGCCACCAGGTATTGACCAAATGGGACGTCGATGAGGAAGCTCACCCCGACACCCAACTGAGCCTGTCAGTGACAATATCCGTACAGTCCGGTCCGTTCGTCTATGAGTATCGCATGGCGGGCCTAGGGGGTTGGTGAAAGTCAGACCCCCAAAAGCGGTACAAGTCGTGTCGGAGCGTAGCCCAGAACGCCCTGAGATACTACTGGAATACCTACCAGTAAATCTCCTGCCTCGGCCGAGGGCTTTGCGTAATGGCTCTCCTAGACACAGCGCGACCTCACCCCCAATACCGGGAGAGACGAACCCCTGCAGATCCGCTCACTGCCTCCATGTGGCTCGGGACTGTACCCAACTAAAACCTGTTTGCACGACTCCTTTGAGCCGTGGTAGGGTAGTAATCAAAGCACAGTGGGAACTCACACGAGACAAATGACGATCTCAGGTCGATGAACTAACCTGTACACATGTCACCAGGGAACTGCTATCTGACATCTGGTATAAGACCAACCAGCAGGTTCCCGGCGAGTCCTGTCCGGTGTACTCATAACCCAATGAGCACCTGTATACATCTTAGGTGAACCAACTGACACCAGTGGCTTGTGAGACCGGCCACCGCCCCTCGTCGGGGTCTCGACTGTATACACTAGTCTACTAACGGAGTATCGATGCCCTGTCTCGAAACTCCTACGACTAGGGACCTTTTAAGGATGTGCTTATAGACTACCAGCTCCCACGTATATGATCGCCATCATACTGCTGGTAGTCAAGCAAGAATCCTAGGGGCTCTATCAACGTGTAATAGCGACATGTCAGGTCACCTAAAGCAGTACACGATGATAAAGATAAACCAGATAGCATACTATCATCTCGAGTAAGACTGTCCTACCGGGATAGGTCCTCCCTCAATCATTGCAATCACGTGCTTGTGATCCAATAATTGACTCTGAGGGCACTATCTCCAACAATCTCCCACTTGCACTCAAGGCTAATTATTGCGATGTCGCGTACTCACAGCCCGTGTGATACCGAACACCCAACTCCTCTACTAGTCAGTCTCACAAAGCTCGTTTGCGAAACTATTGCGTTCGAGGAATAGCCTCAGTGAGTGGATCCGCTGTGATGTTTCTTTCTATGTCTCTCTATATCTCAAGTTCGCAGAGAAAACCATCTCCCGAAATGAGCAATACCTGTCTCAGAACGTCTGGATGTCTGATGGGACCTAGCTCATAAATGAACTCCAAATCCAAACTTCTTAGACTGTATCATCAACCGAACTTAATCAGTATCCTGCGCCATGCCTCCCTCAGTATTGCCTTGGACTACCTGTCCAAAATACTGCCCCTCGTCAGAGGGAGAACTATAACTCTGACAACCTCCTTGTCGTCCATGTCACCTTGGAAGCCTGGAGTGATAACCGTCTCCTAAAGGAGGCAGCCGTTATCATATCCCTAGAACATTCACTTATGTTCTAAAACTGCTTCCGACTGTTTTTCCAGGATTGGATTAATATCAACTTATTGCATCTAGTGCAAGAACAACATCTGGTGTGGTACTTGACATCTCATGATTGACTCAAATGCCTAAGCAAGTGATCTGTCAATCATGCATATCCCTCTCCCCTTTAGTCTGTAAGACACCTTTAGAGAGGGTGACTCCATTACCTGCAGGTACACTACCATGCCAGGAGTCGTCCATTCTAAATACTTATAGAATGCTGTCAAGGTACCCTGATTGGGAAACCACCCAAATCTAGATCTAAAACCATAGGTCTAGTAACCAGTATGTTTGATATAATATCCAAGTCCCATGTGGAGAAAACACTGTGTGACGACCAAAGTATAACCGATCGTAGTATAGGAATATCACTTCCTACTACCTTCTCAACAGATCCATCCCCTATTCTGATGACGTCAAACCCATGACTGTCACATCAGAAACAGATGATCTAACTCCGCTATATATGCTTTAGTCTATAAATAGACATAAGCCACCTGTCCACCAATGCTTCCGCTGCTCCCACTGACTACGACAACCCTCTGCCAGAGTCATATAGACGTGCACTTCTAAAGCTAGTTTAGAACGACGCTATACTCATCCTCTCACCGGGTCTCGCAGCCTGGAACAACAGCAATGGCAAGTGTGGGTAAACAAGAACTTCCCTGTCACCGTCCTTGAGGCTACCGGAGTACCTCTCGGGTGCCTGAAGTTACCCACCGTATCTGCGGAGTGGCCAATGGAATGTCAAAACAGATTGAATCTTTAGGTTCCTTATCAAATCTTCAGTAATCGTTTGTGGTTCTGGAATCACTTCCAGTTCTACCATACTCCCACTACTTTTTCTGAAAAAATCCATTTTTAATAAAAACTGTGGCGAGTCTAGAACAATATTTCTACTGTTCATCCAGATGGTAGAAAATCAACCCTCGTCATAGCCTGGGTCAACCCACAAACAGCCATTACAGAAACGTGCCTTGAGTTATCCGGAGTCTGGTTTTAAGCATAAGCCGGACAACTCCCCGTACCTTAACATCGTTAAGATATGAACTGTTCTATATCCAATATAGAAACAGAGGCACTGATTCAATTGAACCAGATTCAAATCATGCAGCTGTGTCCAGTGCATGTCAACTAAATGGAAGGAGGCCGATCAGCGTTACTCAACTTAGGAATACTTCCAATTATGAGTAACCTGAAAAAGAAGCAATTTCTCTTTATCATTACTATCAACTGAATACCATACGCAAGTATCTACATCTTCGATCACTTTGAAGAATCCCGATACTTGGTATACCTGGTTCTCTACTTTATTCAAATACCTATAACTCCTCAAAACATAGACCCTGTGTTTCCATGAAACACATGTCTAAGAACTAGAGAAGTCATAAGTAAACCGAATATAGTATGAGAACCAACCCCTCTGTCCTAATGGACACTGGACAGCATACAATACTCTGTATAAGTCCGCTGAGTCTAACAACTCTTTCACTGTGTGTCGTAGGTTGAAAACTGTACTTATGGTTAAGAAGAATTACACCGCCTTTTTTAATGCTCCTTACCTAACCATCCACTGATATAGGTAAACGTCGTAGACATAATATCAAAAGGTATATCTCACTCTATGAAAATAGACGTACAGATATATCAATTTGAAATTGGTGCATAACCGCGGATATTCAAAACCAAATATTTGCCGACCGGCAAACAGCCCAGGTGATCTCCTCAAATATCACCGATTACAACGAATCCCGATATAACGAGGATGATCACCCAATTCCCAATAACTTACTCCCACTCAGCATCTGTAAAACCATGCAGATGTGAGAATCCAACCTGGTAAATACATACCCTGGAGCAAGTGTCTAACTGGGAAATCAGTTTTCTTTTAACAGTACACAGTGAAACTGAAACATTGTAATGTTTCAATGGGGTATCCTGGTATTCCTAGTAATGCCTCTACCATTATCCAGATTCACAACTGTAACCGTATAATTCTTTGCCACCTCACCAAATCCCTTTATTTGTCTTTAGTCATTACCTTCTGTACACCCCTTTAAGCCAAATGGTTTTCTTCCTTCCCTACCGTTCGGCACCAGCCTATGGTTTGGAAGAAGACTATCCAAAAGGCATAAAGGGTGTACTGTCCTAATCCTAGGAGCACTCGCAACGCGAGAGAAGGTGAAGATAAAAGACACCTGAATGTACTTTATTCCTATTTCTCCTGAACCAGGATCCATCCCCGAACTGGAACAAGTTCCTTTCGAGTTCGTATATAACCATACGATGGATTATCCAACAAACTGGGATCTTCGTAGTAACACGGAGTGTCCTGGAGAAATACAAAGGTGATTTAGGATTGGCGAAGAAATACTTGGTTTGGTCGTGAATAGCAGTCGCAACTTACTTTGCCCTCTTACTAATCCCTTGCTTTGTCTTAACTTAATACCTTCTGTACACCGTTTAGGCTAACTGGTTTTCTTCATTCCCTACCGGTCGGCACCAGCCTATGGTTTGGAAGAAGACTATCCAATTTGCGCAATAGGTGTACTATCTCCTAAACTAAGGAGTACTCACAACTTGAGAGAAGGTAAAAGGGAAAAGACAACTGAATAATCCTATCCGTTTTCTCCAGAACCAGAAACCATCCTCGAATTCCTTCGAGTTCGTATCTATCCATACGATGGTTTTGTCCAATGGAAGTGGACGTTCGTAGTAATACGGGGTGCCCTGGAGAAAAGGGTAAAAGTAGGAGTGGCAATGAGGTCTGCAACTCTGACAATCCAAAAGCCAGTGTTAAGAAGGTTCGGTCAACTTGGTTACTGAGTCATAGTCTTAGGGTCGGGTCAATGGTCGCTACCAGAGAGAGAGAGAGAGAAAAGAAACACTCAGCGTGCACTCTAACCTAGATCAGAATGGTTATCACTTTGTCTAATCTGGAAACCTCCCACTGTATCTCAAATTCTCCTCCAAACCTAAAAGAAGAATTAGTCGGGGTCATCCGAGGAGTAAACTAACTCATCAGTGGGAATCGGGATCCAACTCTCATCGCATGATAACGTGACGGAATCCACTCACGTCACCACACTCCAGAAGGTATGCGCATGCCTGGCAAGTTTCAGTTCTTTTGAAACTCCCGATGTGAGTTTTACCCCTAGGACTCAAGTGACCTTGACACAGTCAACAAATCAAAGAGTCCTAGTCAAGTTCAACCCGTCATTATCCTGGATTGCATTAAACCCACCCGTACGAGCCCTTGACACAGTCAACAAGGCCGCACGACTGTCCTAACCAATCCCATTTATATGCTGCAAACAAACACTACTTAGCTACCGCACACTACGCCTTGACACAGTCAACAAACGCAGCACGAATACTAAGTAATATTTGTAAGAAATGACGGAGGGCTACGTCTAGTTTTTGGCGAAAAACTTTTAACGTAATGAACTTGATATCGTTGAAGGAACTGCATAGTTTTTATAAAAATATAGTGACGAAAGCCTTTGCTAAAGAGGTCACTCCCGGTGAAGAGATCTCGGCTCTTTCCCCGTAGAATGAGGTGCAGGATATTCCAACTGAATACCACGATGCAAAGCAAAAGTAATCGGCTATAGTGAAGTTAATGCCCTGACGCAAACTTCTGTCCAAGGGGTCACTCCCGGTGAAGGGATCTCGGCCCTTGCCTCGTCGACTGAGGAGCAGGATATTCCAAATGAATACCACGATGCAAAACAAAAGTGAACGTCCTTGCAATAACAGCCTTTTGAAAAAGTGTTCCAACAACATCAGATTAGGTTTGTTTAAACTTGCATTGATCCGAATCAACGCAGTCCCATCAAATGATCACACCACAAAGAACGAAAATATACTGACGTACGTATATGCCATCCGCATTCGCCACTGGGTCCCGTCATCACCCGTTAGGTTAGCTAACTAACGGCAGAGCGGGGACTGGACTAGCGCGGATGTAAAACATATACAACATCTACTAATATATATTATATTTCGCTCAAGGCGTGAATAAAAATGCAACATCACAGAAATGTACAGCAACACAGAACAATACAGATATCTGGAAACCCCGGGTTTCACAGAGCCGCTGCTGAAACCCGACGTTCCCC
Source organism: Agapanthus africanus (assembly GCA_030015575.1). NCBI lineage: Eukaryota > Viridiplantae > Streptophyta > Magnoliopsida > Asparagales > Amaryllidaceae > Agapanthus > Agapanthus africanus. Next base: position 501,718,372 of record CM057345.1, read on the forward strand.
TGGTCGTGTGGATAGCCTGTGCAATGAAATCCTAGACCCCTACGGGCGCGGCAAGTCACCCGCCAAAACCTGAAGCGAGGCAGCCCCCTTCAGCACCGTGAATGGACCACCCAGCACTTCACGGAATCCGGCAACTTGGGCACCCCTCCTGGGTCAACCTGTACCCCCTACGAGTGCGGCGGATAGCCAGCCAATCATGGAGTGAAGCCCCTTCCGTCCCAATGCCATGAGATGCGGGCTTGTTGTCTTCTAGAACCCGGCTATCCGTGCACCCCTCCGCGGGGTAATCCTAGTACAGAAAGTAAAATATACATACACCGGGTACATCGACCGCAACCAGGTCGTGCCCCAAAATAATAATACAAACAGGCAGTGACGGCAGTCCACATGTCGGACGCTCGCCCCGCAATATCAAATGTACATAATACAACAAAACTGTACTAGCATTGCATCCAGGCTATCCCCCACGACCGATCCGCAACATCACAGCATAAACATAGAACATCAACGTGAAAGTCACGTTCGCAAATCCGTCTAACCGGGCTATAGCAGTTAGACCGGATTTACCGATCGAGTGACATTCACGGTCGCAGATATAATGTAAATACTGTGAAATAATGTGTTTCAAATATCCGATCGATCAAACAATTAACAAGCGGGCCCCAAACCAATACTGTAGCAGTCACAGAAAACCTGGGCCCTAAATTAATATTCCAAAACCCTCAAAATTAGCCCAAAAGCCCACTGTAAAATTTCCACAGTGTGAGCACAGTAGACTGCGGCGGAAGCGCGGCCCAAAGTGGGGTTTGGCCGCGCTTCCGCGGTCAACTGTACGACTGACACTGTCGACTTTTTACAGTGGTCTTAGAATTTCGTGCACATTATTTTTCTGTAACCTGAAAAAATTTTAGACACCAAAAAAATCCAACAGAAAACTGATGTGAACAAAATACGGTTTTTTTTGAGATTTTGGTCGATCGGATAAGTAAAACGCATTAGAACAAGCTAGGTAAGGTTAATGGCGTGGCTCTGATACCATGTTGCGCCACGGCAGCGCCCCGGCCTCTTTCTCGAGGCCAAAATGCGGAATAAAAATTTTCTTGTCTTTTAAACTGGCGCTACCGCGGACAATATACCCGGATCGTAACCATTAACTAAGTCCTAGCAAACTAGAGAAAGTGTTAGAGATATACCGAGCGATCCGTTCCTCCGGTCTTCTCGTCTCCACTCCGATCTCCCGCGGAATCTCCGTCACCTCCTCGCTCGTCGGAAAGGCACCACGTAGCCGGAATCTTTTACGGGCTCCCGCCTCTTGACCGAGGCAACTCGGGCGCGAAGTTGGCTAGCCGACGCGTCCAAGGCTTGCTATAGAATAGTGTAGTGAACTTGTCTCTTGGGGTTATGAGGTTGCCTTGATGTGGAGGAATGGAGAAGAGAAGGAGAGAAGGAATTGAGCTTTGAAGCTAATTTTACAACCATGGAATGAGATGGAAAAATGCCACACACCAAAATAATACCTCTCCCTCTCTCTCTAAATGTGGCCGGCCCCCCAAAGAAGGAATGAGATTGGAGAGAGAAAAGAAAAACTCTCCATTTATCATATTGTGAAAAAGAAATGATAATGCAAAGATAAAGGTCACTCTCAATACTCTTTTCAACTCACAAATCAAACCATCAAATGAAAAGCAAGGATGAGACCAAAATAGAATATCATCATGAAGCAAGTCTCATCATAAGGCAACATATGCAAGAAAGCCCTCCACTAGATGTTAATTGCAAACTTGCAATTAACACCCTCCATCAAGAAAGTCCGACCGAGAAGGAATGAAGGAAAACCGGCCGGAACGGAATGCGAACTGGCAACTTCAGAAAAACTGATCCCGTAATAAAATACGGGAAAACCCCACTTCTGCAAATACATGCCCGCATTTGTATTCCCACTGAACACAAATGCAAAGAGACAAAACTACACTATCAAATACTAGAATCCGGCTTAAGCCAAAGCCGGCTAGTAAAAAACTGTCCGATCACGATCCGTGCAATACCGCACGTATCTGATCGAACCCTGCCATATCTCCATACGGCCTCTACAGCGTTTCGCCCGAAACTTGAGTAACTGAAACTGAGTGTGGTGGACTCTAAAGACTCGTCAATACCTTGGCTGTGGATTTAACTACTAGCACGTCAGAGGTATAAGCCAATACGTGACGGGCCACCAGGTATTGACCAAATGGGACGTCGATGAGGAAGCTCACCCCGACACCCAACTGAGCCTGTCAGTGACAATATCCGTACAGTCCGGTCCGTTCGTCTATGAGTATCGCATGGCGGGCCTAGGGGGTTGGTGAAAGTCAGACCCCCAAAAGCGGTACAAGTCGTGTCGGAGCGTAGCCCAGAACGCCCTGAGATACTACTGGAATACCTACCAGTAAATCTCCTGCCTCGGCCGAGGGCTTTGCGTAATGGCTCTCCTAGACACAGCGCGACCTCACCCCCAATACCGGGAGAGACGAACCCCTGCAGATCCGCTCACTGCCTCCATGTGGCTCGGGACTGTACCCAACTAAAACCTGTTTGCACGACTCCTTTGAGCCGTGGTAGGGTAGTAATCAAAGCACAGTGGGAACTCACACGAGACAAATGACGATCTCAGGTCGATGAACTAACCTGTACACATGTCACCAGGGAACTGCTATCTGACATCTGGTATAAGACCAACCAGCAGGTTCCCGGCGAGTCCTGTCCGGTGTACTCATAACCCAATGAGCACCTGTATACATCTTAGGTGAACCAACTGACACCAGTGGCTTGTGAGACCGGCCACCGCCCCTCGTCGGGGTCTCGACTGTATACACTAGTCTACTAACGGAGTATCGATGCCCTGTCTCGAAACTCCTACGACTAGGGACCTTTTAAGGATGTGCTTATAGACTACCAGCTCCCACGTATATGATCGCCATCATACTGCTGGTAGTCAAGCAAGAATCCTAGGGGCTCTATCAACGTGTAATAGCGACATGTCAGGTCACCTAAAGCAGTACACGATGATAAAGATAAACCAGATAGCATACTATCATCTCGAGTAAGACTGTCCTACCGGGATAGGTCCTCCCTCAATCATTGCAATCACGTGCTTGTGATCCAATAATTGACTCTGAGGGCACTATCTCCAACAGGTAGTTGGGTGCAGTCCCGAAGCACTTGGAGGCAGTGGCGGTTAGACAGGATTCGTCTCTCCCGGTATTGGGGGTTGACATCGCGCTGTGTCTAGGAGAGCCATTACACGAGTAGTCCCTGGCCAGGGCAAACGAGATATACTGGTAGGCTTCCAGTGTTATCTCAGGGTGTTTTGGGCTTCACTCCGACACGACTTGTACCGCTTTTGGGGGACTGACGTTTACCGCCCCCTAGGCCCTCCATGCGATGTATCAGACGAACAGACCGGACTGTACGGAGAATGTCACATTCAGGCTCAGTAGGAGTTCAGATGGGTTTCCCCTCGTCAGTCTTCTTGTCGGCATCTACCTGGGGACCGTTACGCACAGCTAGTGCCGCTTGCGGTCTGTGGTTAAACCCACTGCCAGCGTAGTGTCGAGTCTTTAGAGTCCCACACAGAAAGCTATTCTCCTTTAGGCAAAAGAGTAGAGGTCGCATGGTTTTGCGGCAGGTCGCATGGTTTTGCGACAGGGTTTGGTCACATCCGTGCACATTATGCACGTACAGTGTCCGGACAGTTATCACTAGCGCGCTTTGGTTTAAGCCAGATCCTAGTGTACGTTTTGGGATTGGATTTATCCAGTATGTATTCGTGTTCCTCGGAACGCGGATGCGGGTGTGTATGCACAGTTGACGGAGAGACAGAGGCAGAGGATTCTCATTAGGGTTGTTGACCGTTGACTGTTGACTATTGACTTTTTGGTCAACCCTAATGAGAATATGATATATGATTAACAATAATATTAATTAAGTATTGTGGTGACATGGTTGTTGAGGGGTTGACTTTGTTGACCGGTTGACTAGGTTGGACTAGTTGACCATCATGATGACAATGGCTATCATTTCATGGCAAAGACTTTTTACTTGCTTGTTTCTTTTGTGAGAAATGAGTGCATGAAATGATTTAGCCATTTTGACTTGAACCATTTTACACAATACTTGATTATTATTTTTGTGATGATGGTTTTGGATTATGAGAGCCAAATGAGAAAAGTCTTCTCTCATTCTATCATGCTCATTCTCTCTCTTGTTCTTGAGCTCTTGTCTTCCTCCTCTTGCTCTCCCTCTCTTGATTCTCTGGTTCACTTGTCTCATGAGTTGAGAACCAAGAACCATAGATAAAATCCCATACAAACTCTTCTCTACTCACTCTAGTTCACAAGGTTTAACAAACCGAGTGAACTAGTTTCTTCAAAGTTCGAAGAAGGAGCCAAAGGTTGAAGCTTTCAGGTGGATCTATCTTTGGCGCAAGGAGACGACGGGTAGAAGCCGATTCGGACGACCATCGAAGCTTGAAGACGAAGGAGTTCGAGAAAAAGAAAGGTATAACCCCCTAACCGAGTAGTTAGCAATTCGTAGTTAGGTTATTAGTTAGATGTTTAACTAAGATCCGGGTTTTGAGTCCATGTTACCACCTATAAGAAAATTGTTTTTCACCAAATTCCGCATGCCCGAAAGTACCGGGAGAGGTAGCATAGACTTACAGTGGTATTAGAGCCTAGTTAAACTCTATCTAACATGTTAGCAAAGTAGATAGAAGATCGATCAAAGAAAAAGTCACAAAACGAACCCGATATGTCAAGTTTCTGCCGATTTTTTTTCTGTTCAAAAATTGATAAATTTTATCTTAAAAGTCGGCTCAGGGTTTTGTGTGATCACCCACCAAATTTGGTCCAACGATCGAGTCAAAGTGCCGCGGAAACGCGGCGGGAGGCTCAGGGTTTTGTGTGATCACCCACCAAATTTGGTCCAACGATCGAGTCAAAGCGCCGCGGAAACGCGGCGGGAGCACGCTCCCGTCGCGGATCCGCGGCCGAGTTGACTCGGCCGAGGTCCAAGTTTGGTGCAGTGTTTTTCTGGGGTTGTTTTGGGATTTTTGGAATATATATTTTCTGCCCAGATTTTCCAGAACGAAAATTTTATTTTTGGGGTCCTGAAAATCCGTATTTTTGATCGAACTTCTAAAAGACTTAAGCTGACGGGTTTTTCTGTAATGTGATATTTGTATTGAACGTCTGCTAATCGCTATATGTCGATTAGTGGGGGTTATACAAATCTGTGATCTGTAATGTTATTGGAATGTGTATATGAATTCATTGGATTGTCGCGGGTGAATAGCCGGGGGTTGTGAGACAAGAGTTTTCTTTTCTTTCAATTCATGTAAATTTGTAAATTGATGTAATAATTATTTGTATGGCCGCACAACCGGGTCAGGGTTGTAGCCGTCATTGTATAATTTCTTTTTACTGTTTTCGCTCCTAGGATAGACCCATGGAGGGGGTGCACAAACTACCGGGTATGCCGAAGTGCCGAGTGGCCTACTCACGGAGTTGAGGGAGGTTTCTTCGTTTTGGGTACTTGGCGGGTAGTTTGCCGCACCCGTAGGGGTCTTGGGTGGGGTATTGGCTATTCACCGCGACCGTGTAATCTGCTTTTCGTTACAGGCTCGTACGAATTGCGGATTCCTAGTATATCCAATGTGTTCATCTGTGATCTGAAATGGCTATCATTGCAATATATCTATATATGATATTATTTAGGCGTTGCTTATGTTTTACAGCCACGCTAGCCCAGCCCCCGCTCTGTCGTTAGTTAAGTAACCTAACGGGTAATGACGGGGCCCCGTGGCGAATGCGAATGGTATAAGCGTACGTCATATTTTGGTTGTTTTCTGCAATGGTAGGATTAAATGATGGGACGCATTAAAAGAACTAATGCAAGAAAATAAACCAAGTTAAAGTCGTTGGAACACTTTCGAAAAACCACTCGGTTCTTTTCAAAATCAACTTTTAAAATGCGGAGTTTGAGCCACTCCTTTTAAAAGCTATCTCGTTCCATCGATTGTATCAAGTTCACTACGTTCACGGTTTTGCCAAAACCATTCGTAGCCCTCCATCATTTTAGTTAAATATTCGGTAGTATTCAAGCTATGTATTTTGACCTCACGCCAAGGCATAGTGATTGGTAGCTGCCGGATATTTATCTGTTGCATAGATAGAATGCGTTGGTTTGGGACAGCCGTACTACCATTTTGGCCTACGTCAAGGGTAGGTACGGGTGGATTCAAATTAACCTGGATAATGATGGGAAGAACTTGACATGTGACTTATGACATTTTGACCTCACGCCAAGGTCATAAGAGCATGGGGCAAAAATCCACATCGGGAGTTTCAAAAGAACTGAAACTTGCTAGTGTTGCATACCATTTGGAGTGTGATGATTCTGGTAGGATTCCTTCAGTTTTGTCACGCGATGATATTTGGATCCCGATCCTACTGTGAGTATATGCTACTCCTCGGGAAATTTCTCACTTAACGATCAATGCTATAAACCAAGTAGGTGTCTAGAAAGGTGTTAGCGGGGCTACGCCCCCAGGAAAAAGAGGTTATTTAATTAAGGAATTTCGCGAAAGCGTTGGAAAACCTACCTCGAAGTACCGACACTGGCCTGGCTGAACGGTTAAGCAAGTATTGTACGGTGAGATTGATCCTGACTAATTCTTCCTTTTTGGTTTGAGGAGGGATTCGAGAAACATTGGGAGCCATCCTGTTTAGATAAACTAAAAACCACTCTAAACTTGCAAGAGCATCATGCTGAGTGTTTCTTCTTCTCTCTCCTAATTGCAGCGACCAATCGACATGACTGGACTTAAGTTACTCCTAGATAAAAACATACTGACAGGGCCAAACTATAAAGATTGGCTCAGGAATGTCAAGATGGCAATCACTTACGACAAGCTGGGGTATCTTCTTACCACCAAAGCTCCCCCTGTCCCTGGTACCACTTCCAGAGTCGCGGATAAGGAAATCCGTAAGACTTGGGAGATTGATAGAGCGAAGGCCAAGTGCCTCGTACTTGCCTCTATGGACAATGAACATCAGAGGAGGCACGAGAATATGGACTTGGAATCCATATTTCTTCATACAAAAGAACTGTATGGAGAGCAATCTCGTATCGCAAGATACGAAGCGTCGAAAAAGTTATTTTCGGCAAGGATGGCCGTCGGATCATCAGTAGCAGAACACGTGCTTAAGATGATCGGCTACATTGAGGAGCTCGCGGACCTAGGGACCACATTGGAGAGTGAGCTTGTTCATATCAGATTTTTGCATTTTCATACCGCCCAATTTTTATCACATTGCTTATCGGTAGGTACTCTTGAGCCGTGTTTGCTAGTCAATTACAGGATACAGGTTCTCGGCTCGAAACGGTGAAATTCATGGAAAAACACGACAAAACCCGGGTTCCTGCCAACCACAGATAAAACACAGATCTCCGCTCTTTATCCGTCTGTTGCCACACACCAGTTTAGGAGACAAAATGGCAAATCAAATGTCATTTTCATGCACAAGGCTCAATGGCAGCACAAGATCCAAGAAATCTACACGGAGCTCGAGGAAATCATGGCAAAAGATCCACTTTCAATCACCTTTTGATCAACAGAAATTCTGGAAGAAATATGGAAAGTTTATCAGAAAAATCATATGCCAAACTACAGAGAAAAGCAAACCAGGACAACCCACAAAGCCCGAGGAGCCAACTCCTCTAAATGGCCGCGGAACCGCGGCCAATAGGGGGTCTAGGCCGCGGTTCCGCGGCCATATAGTGGCGGCAGTTGACTATTTTTCAGGGGTTTTTTGGTCTTTTCATATTTGTTCTGATTGTTGCCCTAGATTTCCTTTTCCCTGCCTATAAATAGCCCAGAACCTTGTGAAGCCAAGGGTGCATAATCTTGTATTTTTCTAGGTTTAGAATACTTGTTTCTTCTTCCTCTTCTCATCTCTTCTCCATTGAAAAACTTGTAGTGAGCTTTTGTGAGTGAAGAATGATGAATAAAGAAGTTCCTTTTGTTATTATATCTTGTCTTGTTCTTTAGTTAAATTATTATTGCTTGTAATTTTCATTTGTTAAGTAGTTGTTGTTATTTCTTGTTGTTTCTTTCTTTATCTTTTTCTTTATCCTTAAAACAACCATGATGCTTACGCTTGATCCTTGCCAAGGTGAGGTCGCAAATAGCTAGTTGTTATCTTCTACTCTCTTTCTTTCTATCTTCCTCTTTGTTTTGTTTTCTTTTCATTATGATGTGTGAGTAGTTTCATACTTGTTAGGGTAGGATAAGGGAAGTTTGAGAGAAGGAAATCTCTCTCACTCTTTCCTTGCCCAACATCTTAAATCGACTCCCGTTAATTGAACCACAATCCGCTCCTTACGGCATCCTATCCTTCATGATAGCGGTGATTCCGTAGTGAGACCGGTTGTGGTTGAATTAACCGGAGGTTATGGCTAAGAGCCAAGAACGGACGGACAAGCACCAAAAGGAAGAACTTAAGCGTTGGAAAGCCTAGCTTATACTCGCAAGTTCCTTCCTAGTCGTGCTAATCCCCGTTGTTGACGATTACCGTAACACCGATATTAAGAGTGGCAATGAAAGAAGTGAGCGACTCCTAACTCAAACTAACCTAATCCTAACCCTAACAAGCTCTCTTTACATATCATTTTAACACTTAGATAATCACAAACAAATCTGGAAAACTGGACTTAACTCGTTAAAGCACATAGAAAAAGATTCCCATCTCCCTGCGGACGACCCGCAATCAAAACGGTTTCGCTTGTAGCTAGCCGGTTGAGTACACTGGACAGGACTGGACAGTATCCTCACTGTCATTGTATGAAGAGATCATTTGAAGGGTCAAAATTGTCGGTTAGCGATACACAATTATTTTTTTTTTGTTTTTAAAGAAAAGAAAAAGAAAAAGAATATCCATAAATATATACAAAATGGTATATACATACCCCCAAACTTATTTGGAACAGTGTCCACTGTTCTTGGCTGGATAACCGAAGTTTGGTGGTAGGCAGAGGAAGATTATGCAGGGTAAACCGGCTCCTGTAAGACCAGGAGCTCCTCTGTTGGTTTGGCGCTAAGGTACGGTTTTAGTCGGTGTCCGTTCACTTTGAAAAATGAACCGTCCTTTGGATTCTCCAAATCCACAGCGCCCTGCGGATACACATTCCGCACAAAATACGGCCCTTTCCAGCGAGATCTGAGCTTTCCTGGATGGAAGTGAAGTCGGGTGTCGTAAAGCAGTACCTGCTGACCAGGTACGAAAGTTTTGCGCAAAAGGTGTTTATCGTGGAACACCTTCGTTCGGTTCTTAACGACAACCGCGTTATCGTAAGCCTCATCCCTAAGCTCGCTCAATTCGTTCAACTGCAGCTTCCGATGGCTGCCCGTATCTTCGAGAGACAGATTCAGCTCCTTTATCGTCCAAAATGCGCGATGCTCTATTTCGACAGGTAGGTGGCAGGCTTTTCCGTACACAAGCCGATAGGGAGACATGCCAAGATCGGTCTTATAAGCGGTTCGAAATGCCCAAAGGGCATCAGTGAGTTTCAGCGACCAATCCTTACGGTTCTTGGAAACCGTCTTCTCCAGTATCTGCTTGATTTGCCGATTTGAAACTTCGGCCTGCCCGCAGGTTTGGGGGTGGTAGGGCGTAGAGAGCTTATGATTAATGGAATATTTTCGCATCAAGGCCTCGAAAGTCTTGTTGCAGAAATGACTTCCATTGTCGCTAATGATCGCTCGGGGGTGCCCAAAACGGGAGAAAATGTTTTCCTTAAGAAACCTAACGACAACCTTGTTGTCGTTAGTCCGGCTGGGCACAGCCTCGACCCATTTAGAGACGTAATTAACAGCGAGAAGAATGTACAAGTTCCCAAAAGAGATGGGAAACGGCCCCATGAAATCTATCCCCCAAACATCCAAAATTTCCACAACCAAGATCGGTTGGAGCGGCATCTCGTTCCTCCGGGATATCCGGCCCAAGTGTTGGCACCGGGAGCAAGTCTTGCAATAGTCATGAGCATCTTTGAAGAGTTGTGGCCAGTAGAAACCACATTGCAAGATCTTCTCAGCTGTCTTTCTGGGGCCAAAATGCCCGCCACACGCTTGATCGTGGCAAAATGACAGCACACTCTTGAATTCGTCGTCAGGGACACACCGACGAATAATCTGGTCGGGACAGTACTTGAACAAATAGGGTTCGTCCCAGTAAAAGTGTTTTACTTGGGATAAGAAGCGAAGTCTGTCCTGACTTGACCATTCAGTCGGTAGTAATCCCGTGGCCAAATAGTTTACAATATCTGCGAACCAGGGTTCGCAAGATACTGTCAAGAGCTGTTCATCCGGGAAAACGTCGTTGATCGGAATTGGAAGCGAAGGCGAAGAAGGAAGTCGTGAGAGATGATCGGCAACTACGTTTTCACATCCTCGTTTGTCCTTAATGACAAGGTCAAACTCTTGATGCAAGAGGATCCAACGGATTAACCGAGATTTTGCATCTTTCTTCGCAAAAAGATGGCGCAGAGCAGAATGGTCGGTGTAGATAATGACTGGAGAGCCGATGAGGTAGGGCCTGAACTTTTCTAAAGCAAATACAACAGCTAAGAATTCCTTCTCAGTTGTTGTATAATTGAGTTGGGCGTCGTTCAGGGTTCGGCTCGCATAATAGATTACGTGCGGCATCTTGTTGATGTGTTGTCCAAGGACAGCACCAATGGCAAAGTCGGATGCATCGCACATAATCTCAACTGGGTGCGTCCAGTCAGGGGAAGAAAGAACGGGAGCAGAAGTGAGTGAGCGTTTCAATGACTCGAATGCAGTCACACAGCTTGAGTTGAAGTCGAATGGCGTATCCTTGGCCAGCAAAAGAGTCAAGGGCCTAGCAATCTTGCTAAAGTCCTTGATGAACCGTCTATAGAAACCGGCATGGCCAAGGAAGGCTTGGATATCTCGGACGCATCGGGGAGGAGGTAGATTGGAAATGACCTCAATCTTTGCTTTGTCAACCTCTATGCCATTTTGCGAGATGATATGTCCTAAGACAATACCTTCGCGCACCATGAAGTGGCACTTCTCCCAATTCAAAGTGAGATTCTTGTCCTTACATCGGGTAAGGACAGCGTCAAGATGCAGCAAACACTCGTTGAAGGAATCGCCGAAGATGGAGAAATCATCCATGAAAATCTCCAGAAATTTTTCCACCATGTCTGAGATTATTCCCATCATACACCGCTGGAAGGTAGCGGGCGCATTGCATAACCCAAAGGGCATGCGACGATATGCAAACGTGCCGAAAGGACAAGTGAAAGTGGTCTTGTCCTGGTCTTTTTCGGCGATGGGAATTTGATTATAGCCGGAGTAGCCATCAAGAAAGCAGTAGTACTCGTGTCCGGCCAATCGTTCATGCATCTGTTCAATGAAAGGTAGCGGAAAGTGGTCTTTCCGCGTTGCGGCGTTGAGTTTTTTGTAATCAATGCATACTCACCACCCAGTTTGGGTGCGAGTGGGGATTAACTCGTTCGCCTCGTTGGTTATGACCGTGATGCCCGACTTCTTGGGGACAACATGAATGGGGCTAACCCACTGGCTATCAGAGATAGGGTAAATGATACCACTATCTAGACATTTTACGATCTCCTTCTTCACATACTCTTTCATGACTGGATTGAGACGTCTTTGTGGATCCCGGGCTGGTTTGGATCATCCATCAGATGAATGTGATGCTTAACGATCAGGGGACTAATCCCCTTGATGTCCGCCATGGACCAGCCAAAAGCTTGCCTGTTGCTGTGCAAGACCGTGAGAAGGGCTTTCTCTTGCTCTGGAGCTAGAGAAGCCGAGATGATGACAGGGAGGGTCTCGTTCTCACCTAAGTAAGCGTACTTAAGGTGAGACGGCAAAGGCTTGAGTTCGAGCGTCGGAGGTGAAACGATTGAAGGCAAGATTGGTGCAACGGTCTCGAACTCAAAAGATTCCAGCAAAGGTTCAAAACGAGTGTAAGCGACCGAGTCGGATGGTTCAGGTAACTCATCCGGAAATTCGAAGGATTCAAACTCGGGTTGCGAGCGGCTAAGATCGTTCAAAAATGTGAAACACTCGTAGTCGTTGTCGGGCGCAGAAACAACAGCAGGTTCGAGGAGGAACGCACTAGTGGCGTCAAGATTATCGTGATCAAACAGAAACTCCTCGAATTCACATTCTTCTGGGGTGATCTCCTGGATCGAGCAGACGTCCAGTATATGAGCATTAGGTTCGGCGGGCTGATTCCCCAACCTAAAAATGTTGAGTTCAATCGTCATGTTTCCAAAAGAGAGGTTCATCGAACCATTGCGACAATTGATCACAGCATTTGAGGTTGCAAGGAATGGGCGACCGAGTATCACCAGAATTTGATTCCGGGGGTTAGCTACAGGCTGTGTGTCTAATACAATGAAGTCAACGGGGAATATGAAGTCCCCTACTTTGATTAACACATCCTCTAGCTCACCCCTAGGATGGGTGATCGATCGGTCGGCCATTTGGAGAGTGCAGTGCGTGGGTTTCAGCTCTCCTACGCCTAATTGCTCGTATACTGAGTACGGAAGCAGGTTAACACTGGCACCAAGATCTAATAGTGCGCGGTTGATGTTCTTATCCCCAATGGTAATAGAAATCGTAGGACAGCCAGGGTCCTTCCGTTTTTGTGGTAAAGATTGGGTAAGGGCATCACTCACAGCACTAGCCAAGAAAACTTTCTTGGGTACCTGAGACTTCCTCTTTTTCGTGCACAAGTCCTTTAAGATTTTCGCGTAGGACGGGACTTGTTGGACAGCATCTAAAAGAGGAATGTTAATATTAACCTGCTTAAATAACTCCAGAATCTTCTCCATTTGAGGATTTTGTTTATTAGACCTCAACCGGTTTGGAAATGGGACGTTTTTAAAATTGGTTGAGTCTAATGCTTGTGGAGGAGATTGTGGAGTAGGAACGGATCCCAGAACAGGTGTTTTCGTGGAGTGAGAAGTGGGTCCATTCAAAGCAGAAGAAGAGGAAGGAGAGCCTTGTGAAGAACGGAGAATAGGCTCAGAAGACGAAGAAGCAGGAGACGAAGAAGAAGAAGAAGTAGAAGAAGAAGCGGCCGGGGTGTCATCATTGATCCGTGTGCCGATGTTGTTTTGCAGCATCCTTCCCGATCTCAATGTGGTCACGGCACTCACATTATGATTCTGTTGTTCAAGAGTAACATGTACATTCTGTGGGTGACCGGGATTTGGGAGTGGTTGGGACGGGAGCTTCCCCTTCTCTCGCTCGCTTAAGGCCGCATTCAGTTGTGCAATCTGGGCCTCAATGGTTTTGATGCTTTGCCCGTGAGCGGCAGTGTGTTGCACTAAGGACTGAATGGAAGACTGGATGTTGGCAGTGGATTGAGTCGATTGTTTAACGAACGCCTCCAGACTTCGTTCGAGCGAGGAAACCTTATCGTTGTTCGACGGAGCAAAGTTGTTTGGTGGAAAAGAATTGTTGGGTGCAAAGTTGTTCGTCTGATTTTGAAACGGTTGGGGTTGGAAGGGCTGCTGAAATTGATGTTGAGTTTGTTGTTGCGCTTGTTGTTGCGGCGGAGGGGGCCTTTGGAAATTGTTGCCTTGGAATTGATTCTGATTCTGATTCCAGGCGAAATTGGGGTGGTTCCTCCAACCGGGATTGTAGGTGGAAGAGTATGGATCACTCCTCGGTCTTTGCTGGAATGCAGCATTAACCTGATCCGGTCCCTGCGATGGTGGATTGTAAGGACACTCTTCGGTTAAGTTAGAAGGATCGGAACAACAAGAGCAAATGGTGCGAAGGGGGAGAACAGGGGTAGGAGCAGGAGAAGAAAATTTGCTCTCTATCGCTTCAAGCTTTCTCGTTATTGCAGCCATTTCAGCTTTCATCGCAATAGAGACATCAAGTTGGTGAATTCCTACCCTAGACTGACCGGTAGAAGTGGAGGTAGAAGAAGAAGAAGTCGGTCTGGTGCTCTCCCATTGTAGCGTTTGCTCCGCAAGGTCGTCAAAGAATTGCCACGCTTCCTCGTCAGATTTCGATAGGAAGTGGCCCTGACAGATGGTTTCCAACAACTGCTTCGTTGCTGGGTTCAGGCCCTCGTATAAGGTTTGGAAAAGTTGCTATTTCTCTATACCGTGGTGAGGACACTGAACAAGAAGGTCTTTGTACCGGTCAAAACACTTCCAGAAGGGTTCAGAAGGAAGCTGAGAGAATTGGTTGATTTCATTGCCAATCCTTGCGGTTTTATGATTCGGATAGAACTTTTTGAGAAACGCTTTAACAAACTCGTCCCAACTGGTTATGGAGTGGGAAGCGGTGCTATACAGCCATTTTTCAGCAAGATCGCATAAAGTGAACGGAATGACCCGTAGACGTATAGCATCGTCCGACAGCTGGGTAGTTTTCATCATGGCACAAACGTTTTGAAATTTATTGATGAAGATATAGGCATCTTCAGATTCAAGCCCATGAAATCGTGGAAGCATGTTGATGAAGTGGGGCTTAATTTCAAAATTATCCCCATTGGCCGGTGGAAGAGAAAGGCAGGTGGGAAGTGCAGAACGGGTGGGATAGAAACGATCCTGGAGCGCGATTCGCTGCGGCGCTACAACAGGCGGTGGTGGTGGGTTATTGGTCTCCGTAGGAGGTGGAGCCAATCCAGGGGTAGTCAAAGAGATGTTCGGATTAAATCCTGACATCGCGGAAGAAGAGGTTGGTGATGGTGAAGGTGAAGATGTATGAACAGAATTCCGGTCAACGTCGGAGTTGGCCGGCAAAGGTAAGGGTGAAAGAGGAGTGGACGGAGTTTCGACGTCTGAGTCGATCGCGTAGTCGGTAGCGACTAACGTAACGCGGACTAGGCGGACACTAGTGTCCCGAGTCCAAGCGGACATATACTAAACGAGTTTAGTATAGTCAAAACGGAGAAGGTGAGGGTAAGAAAACGTCAATGGAGAAAGGCGATGGGTGGTGGGTGAAAAATGGATTTTGGCGACAAAGGGCAAGTTTTTATAAAAGTTTTTGATTTTTTCCTTTTTTTTTTATTTTTAGAAAGAGCTTTACAGAAATATGTACGGACTTACGGCTTTAAGCAATCACAAACAAGATATGCACAATCACACCTAGATCTAGGGTCACCTAGGTCAGCTAGACAGCTCCTAACTGTTCCAAAGAACTAGAAACAGGACCTCAAACCGCCTCTTCTCCACCAATTGCGGCCAGATAAGTGCCAGGTAAGTGGGAGGTTGTCCAACGCTTTCGCGAAGTTCCTTAATTAAATAACCACTTGCCTTCGTCACACTTGCCTAGACACCGCAAAGTCAGGATAGGATAAACGGCCGACGCCTGTAATTAGTCCTCTGTCCTATTGAGCGCGAAGTCCTTAGGGCTGAGTCTAGTATTTTTTAATTTAACAATGGTCAATGCATATGCTTTTTGTGATTTCTGGGGTCCTGGAAAGGGTGATGAAATCCCCACCCAATCTGAATTGGTTTCAAGCCCCTTAAGTCCGTATTAATGAATGCAAAGCGGTAATAAATCAACTGCAAACAATTTTTATTTTTAGCGCGGCGCAAAGAATCCTGCACAAGAACAGTTTATTGGAAGGGGGAAGAGAGTTTGCGCAAAGAATGCTGCAGAAAACACAATTTATTGGAGTCCAGAGGAGTGAGAAGGAGGAGAGAAACACTTACAGGGAAATTGGAACCCTGAGGCCACCAAACGGCCGCGGAACTGCGGCCTAAGCTAGCTTATGCCGCGGAACCGCGGCAATATGGTGGGCTTGGATCTTCATTTTTCTGGGTTATGCTCAGTTGGGTGTCCTCTTGTTGTCTGGATGTCCTGAATCTTGAATTGTTCACTGTATCTGCTCCAGAATTTTTCAATAGACCGTCTTTTTCGTTTTGATCCGTCGCGGTGTAGCCGCGAAATATGGGTCTATCTTCCCACGTCTTTGGCACTGAACTTGAACTCCGTATTATCCTGCACACTTGCACAAAAACTAATCAAAAATAACAAGATTATTATTTTTACAAAGTATATTTTTTTTGTTTTGTTTTTCGGTTGTTTTTATATTCACAAGTTAACCCGAAATTACACAAAGAAATAAACTACCGTTTCCTCGGCAACGGCGCCATTTGATTGGTAGTTTATTGGAAGGGGGAAGAGAGTTTGCGCAAAGAATGCTGCAGAAAACACAATTTAGGATAGGATGCCGTAAGGAGCGGATTGTGGTTCAATTAACGGGAGTCGATTTAAGATGTTGGGCAAGGAAAGAGTGAGAGAGATTTCCTTCTCTCAAACTTCCCTTATCCTACCCTAACAAGTATGAAACTACTCACACATCATAATGAAAAGAAAACAAAACAAAGAGGAAGATAGAAAGAAAGAGAGTAGAAGATAACAACTAGCTATTTGCGACCTCACCTTGGTAAGGATCAAGCGTAAGCATCATGGTTGTTTTAAGGATAAAGAAAAGGAGAAAGAAAGAAACAACAAGAAATAACAACAACTACTTAACAAATGAAAATTACAAGCAATAATAATTTAACTAAAGAACAAGACAAGATATAATAAC
The DNA here is from genome assembly GCA_030015575.1 of Agapanthus africanus. Classification (NCBI taxonomy): domain Eukaryota; kingdom Viridiplantae; phylum Streptophyta; class Magnoliopsida; order Asparagales; family Amaryllidaceae; genus Agapanthus; species Agapanthus africanus. The sequence goes on from CM057345.1 coordinate 501,735,033, forward strand.
AAAAGGAACTTCTTTATTCATCATTCTTCACTCACAAAAGCTCACTACAAGTTTTTCAATGGAGAAGAGATGAGAAGAGGAAGAAGAAACAAGTATTCTAAACCTAGAAAAATACAAGATTATGCACCCTTGGCTTCACAAGGTTCTGGGCTATTTATAGGCAGGGAAAAGGAAATCTAGGGAAACAATCAGAACAAATATGAAAAGACCAAAAACCTCCTGAAAAATAGTCAACTGCCGCCACTATATGGCCGCGGAACCGCGGCCTAGACCCCCTATTGGCAGCGGTTCCGCGGCCATGTAGAGGAGTTGGCTCCTCGGGCTTTGTGGGTTGTCCTAGTTTGCTTTTCTCTGTAGTTTGGCATATGATTTTTCTGATAAACTTTCCATATTTCTTCCAGAATTTCTGTTGATCAAAAGGTGATTGAAAGTGGATCTTTTGCCATGATTTCCTCGAGCTTCGCGTAGATTTCTTGGATCTTGTGCTGCCATTGAGCCTTGTGCATGAAAATGACATTTGATTTGCCATTTTGTCTCCTAAACTGGTGTGTGGCAATAGACGGATAAAGAGCGGAGATCCGTGTTTTATCTGTGGTTGGCAGGAACCCGGGTTTTGTCGTGTTTTTCCATGAATTTCACCATTTCGAGCCGAGAACCTGTATCCTGTAATTGACTAGCAAACACGGCTCAAGAGTACCTACCGATAAGCAATGTGATAAAAATTGGGCGGTATGAAAATGCAAAAATCTGATATGAACAGAGCTCTATACGGACTTAGTTCTCCAGTCCCTTCCTTCCACTTACGCCCAGTTTATACTGAACTTCAACTTACAAGAAAAAGAAGTTGAACTTTTAGAGCTCCTCAACATGCTGAGGAGCGCATAGGGCACCCTACAGAAAGGTAGGGAAACATCCACTTTGTTTGTAGGAGGATCATCTTCTTCTAGGTCCAAGGCGAAAGCCAAGGGAAAGAAGAAGAAAGCCCCCGCCAAACCAAGAGGCGGTGTTAGTAAAGTGGATACGAAGGGAAAAGCTAAAGCAACAAAGAAAGTGGGGAAGCTTGTGGATAAGGAAGAATGCTTCTATTGTCATAAGAAAGGACACTGGAAGAATGATTGCAGGGCCTGGAAGGCCAGAACACAGGAATTGAAGCAGGTTACAGCTTCAGCTTCAGGTGTGTATGTTATTGAAAACTGTCTTTCAATAAACTCTACTTCTTGGGTATTGGATACCGGATCAGGATCTCATATCTATAATTCTTTGCAGGCGTTGAGAAACCGTAGTGTTTTGAAAGCAGGTGACATGACCCTCAGAGTTACGAACGGAGCTAGTATGGATGCTAAAGCCGTGGGGGACTATCACCTGGAAATGTCAGATGGACATGTTTTGGTTTTGCGTAATTGCTTTTTTGTACCCAACGCAACTTGTAATATCATTTCCGTATCTTTGGTTTCTAAAGAAGGTTATGAATTTGCGTTTATAAGCAATGTTGTAAACATTCACCTTAATCAAGTTCTGATTGGGTCAGGTACATTGAGCAATGGTATATACGTATTAAACCAACCACAGATTTTCAATGTCCAGAATACACACAAAAGAAAGTCTCCGGAAATAAATCAGACTTTCTTATGGCATTGTAGACTGGGTCACATCAATGAGAGAAGGTTGACGAAGTTACATACAGAAGGATATTTGAATCCGTTCGAATATCAATCGTATGCCACTTGTCAATCCTGTCTCAAAGGAAAGATGACAAAAACTCCGTTTACTAGACACGGAGTAAGGGCGAGCGAGCTCTTGGGACTCGTACACAGCGACGTGTGCGGTCCAATGTCTACACATGCGCGAAGCGGTTATTCTTACTTCATTACTTTTACGGATGACTTTTCAAGGTACGGTTATGTCTTCTTAATGAAACATAAGTCCGAAGCCTTTGGAAAATTCCAGGAATATAAGAATGAAGTAGAAAAACAAACCGGCAAAAGTATCAAGATTCTAAGATCGGATCGAGGTGGTGAATACTTGAGTGCCGAGTTCCTGGACTATTTAAAAGAGAACGGAATTCTCTCTCAGCTTACTCCTCCATACACTCCACAACATAATGGTGTATCGGAGAGACAGAACCGAACCCTATTGGATATGGTACGGTCCATGATGAGTAACGCTGAGTTACCGCGATCATTCTGGGGGTATGCGCTAGAATCAGCTGCATACCTTTTGAACTGAGTTCCCACTAAGTCTGTGCCTACCACACCTTATGAGTTATGGAGTGGGAAGAAACCCTATCTTCAATATCTGAAGATCTGGGGATGTCCAGCTTTTGTCAAAAAGCAGCATGCGGACAAACTCGAGGCACGCTCAGTACTGTGCAAGTTTGTGGGATATCCAAAGAACACCAGGGGGTATCTTTTCTACCACGCAGAGGAACAAAAAGTCATTGTTTCTCGTAATGCCCACTTTCTAGAACACCAGTTCTTAGAAAAGGAAATTAGTGGGAGCGCAGTAGGACTGGAAGAAATTCCAGAACCACGAGCTATTACTGAAAGCTTAGTGGAACCAGAGGGTTCAAAAGAACAGGACATTCCTACGCCGCTCCGCAGGAGTAGTAGGCAGTCTCATCCGCCCGAGAGATACTACAGTTTTCTCATAGACGGGGATAGAGAGGATTGCATCATAGATTATGATGAGCCTACTAGCTTCCAGCAGGCCGTTCAGAGCGTTGACTCAGTAAAATGGCTGGATGCAATGCGGACCGAAATGGAGTCCATGTACACCAACAAAGTATGGACGTTGGACATTGCTCCAAACGGGGTAAAACCCGTAGGATGCAAGTGGATCTTCAAAAGGAAGATTGGTGTAGATGGACAGGTTGAGACCTATAAAGCTAGACTTGTTGCAAAGGGTTTCCGTCAAAGACCTGGCTTGGACTATGACGAAACCTTTTCTCCAGTGGCTATGCTGAAATCCATTCGGATCCTTCTTGCCATTGCTGCCTTCCATGATTATGAGATCTGGCAAATGGACGTAAAGACCGCTTTTCTAAATGGAAATTTAGAGGAGTGTGTCTATATGGACCAACCAGAGGGTTTCATTCAGAGTGGGAGCAGCAGAAAGGTGTGCAAGTTGCTTAAGTCCATCTATGGACTAAAGCAGGCATCGCGGAGTTGGAACATCTGTTTTGATGAGACGGTCAAGGAATTTGGCTTTATCAAAAATCCAGATGAACCATGCATCTATTGTAGATTTGTAGCGAGAACTGTAGTATTCCTCGTTTTGTACGTGGATGACATTCTCTTAATAGGAAATGACATTCCTATGCTACAATCTGTCAAGGGGTTCTTGTCACATAGGTTCTCCATGAAAGACCTGGATGATGCCTCATACATCCTGGGGATCCGGATCCATCGTGATAGATCCAAGAGGATATTAGGACTTTCACAGTCCAGGTACATCGACACCATACTGAAAAGATTCAGTATGGAAGATTCCAAGCGCGGTAACCTACCGGCTTGTCACGGGATCACCCTCTCTAAAGAGATGTCTCCCAAGACTGATTTGGAGAGGGATCGCATGTCTATTATACCCTGCGCTTCTGCGGTAGGCTCTATAATGTATGCGATGTTGTGTACCAGACCGGATGTAGCTTATGCACTGAGTGTGGTAAGACGGTATCAGTCAAACCCTGGGGAGAAACACTGGATAGCAGTAAAGAACATTCTCAAGTACCTGAGAAGGACTAAGGAGATGTTCTTGGTGTATGGCGGAAAAGACCTCCAGATCGAGGCCTTTGCTGACTCCAACTTCCAGAGTGACAAGGATGATTCCAAGTCCATGTCGGGTTTTGTCTTTGTTGGAGATAGTGCCCTCAGAGTCAATTATTGGATCACAGGCACGTGATTGCAATGATTGAGGGAGGACCTATCCCGGTACGACAGTCTTACTCGAGATGATAGTATGCTATCTGGTTTACCTTTATCATCGTGTACTGCTTCAGGTGACCTGACAAGTCGCTATTACACGTTGGTAGAGCCCCTAGGATTCTTGCTTGACCACCAGCAGTATGAGGGCGATCATATAAGTGGGAGCTGGGGTCTATAAGCACATCCTTAAAAGGTCCCTAGTCGTGGGAGTTTCGAGACTGGGCATCGATTCTCCAGAGTAGACTAGTGTATACAGTCGAGACCCCGACGAGGGGCGGTGGCCGGTCTCATAAGCCACTGGTGTCAGTTGGATCACCTAAGATGTATACAGGTGCTCATTGGGTTATGAGTACACCGGACAGGACTCGCCGGGAACATGCTAGTTGGTTTTATACCTGACGTCAGATAGCAGTTCCCAGGTGACATGTGTACAGGTTAGTTCATCGACCTGGGGATCGTCATTTGTCTCGTGTGAGTTCCCACTGTACTTTGATTACTACCCTACCACGGCTCAAAGGAGTCGTGCAAACAGGTTTTAGTTGGGTACAGTTCCGAGCCACATGGAGGCAGTGAGCGGATCTTCGGGGGTTCGTCTCTCCCGGTATTGGGGGTGAGGTCGCGCTGTGTCTAGGAGAGCCATTACACGAAGTCCTTGGCCAAGGCAGGAGATTTACTGGTAGGTATTCCAGTAGTATCTCAGGGTGTTCTGGGCTACACTCCGACACGACTTGTACCGCTTTTGGGGGTCTGACTTTTACCCACCCCCTAGGCCCGACATGCGATGCTCATAGACGAACGGACCGGACTGTACGGATATTGTCACTGACAGGCTCAGTAGGGTGTCAGGATGAGTTCGCTCATCGACGTCCCTTTTGGTCAATAGCTGGTAGCCCGTTACGTATTGGCTTATACCTCTGACGAGCTAGTGGTTAAATCCACAGCCATAGTATTGACGAGTTTTTAGAGTCCACCACACTTTCAGTTACTCAGCTTTCGGGCGAAACGCTGTAGAGACCGTATGGAGATATGGCAGGGTCCGATCAGATACGTGCGGTATTGCACGGATCAGGATCGGACGGTTTGTACTAGAGGCCGTATAGATGTATGGCAGGGTTCGATCAGATACGTGCGGTATTGCACGGATCAGGATCGGACGAACAGAACTAGCCGACTTTGGTTTAAGCCGGATCCTAGTTTAGTACAGTGTAGATTTTGTCTCTTTGCATTTGTATCCGGACGGAATACAGATGCGGGTGTGTATGCACAGTATCGGGGTTTTCCTGTAATTTATTACGGGACCAGTTTTCTGGAGTTGCCAGTTTGCATTCCGTTCCGGCCGGTTTTCCTTTGTTATTTCCCGGCCGGACTTTTCCGATGGAGGGGGTTATTTGCAAGTTTGCAAATAACTCTTTGTGGAGGGTTTTATTGCAAATGTATTGATTATGATATCTTTCATCCATCACTTGCATTAATTAAGACTTGAAAGGGTATGGGTTGGATTTAAATGAAGTATGGTTGATGTTTTGTTTATGGTCACCCTTGCTTTCTACTACACTTACCTCCCTCTTGCATTTTGTACACAACTCCACCACCATTCCTCATTGATTGAGGCCGGCCACACATTTGATGAGGAGAGGAAAATGAGAGGTTTCATTTTGGTGTGGGAAATTAATCATCCATCTCATTTTCATTGCTACCATAAAACCCTAAGTTGATATCTTGTTGATTCCTCCATCAAGGCAACTACAAACCCCAAATGAGACTAGCATGATCTACACCACATTCTACAGCACTTCTTGGGCATGTCGACTTGCCAGCTTCATGCCCGAGTTGCCTCGGTATAGAGGCGGGAGCCCGTAAAAGATGCAGGCGATGTGGTGCCCTTCCGGCGAGGAGGCGACGACCGGAGTTTCCGCGGGAGATCGGGACGATGACAAGAAGACCGGAGGACTCGGATCACTCGGTATATCTCTTCCCATCTTGTAGTTAGCTAGAACTAGTTTAATGGTACGATCCGGGGGTTTAGTGCGCGGTGGTGCCGGTTTGCAAAGTTCGCAAAAATTAAAGTTTATCACCGTTTCCGCATTTGGCCGTCGGATTGACGGCCGGGGCGCCGCCGTGCACTTACAGTCTTTACCCTTAATGGAGGGGCGGTGTGTTGGAAGAATTCCAAACAGGAAACCGTTGCAGACTCGACGATGGAAGCGGAATACATCGCTGCATCTGATGCCACAAAAGAAGCTGTCTGGATGAGGAAGTTCTTGAAAGAACTTCAGGTGGTTCCGTCCATTGTTGATCCAATACCTCTGTATTGCGACAACAACGGGGCTATAGCTTTAGCGAAGGAACCCAGGTCCCATCAGAGATCCAGACACATCTTGAGGCGGTATCACCTGATTAGGGAGATCGTGGATCGCCAGGAGATCGAGGTTCGGAGAGTCGCTTCAGAAGATAACACTGTAGATCCATTCACCAAGGCCTTGCCCCAGACTCAGTTCGAGCGGCTGGTCGAGATGATAGGTCTTCGATACGCCAGTACATGGCCTTAGTACAAGTGGGAGATTGTTAGTGTATATGCCCTAGAGGCCATTACTGTATCATACTAGTTTGTATGTTACTTAATGGAAACTTGGGATATTCACCTTGTATATACAATCTTGCTCAAAATAGTAGTATGCTACTTGGTTTGTTTCTACTTCAATGTGTACATGTGTTTATTTTAGTATATCGCCTATACACATTAGTGGAGCCCTTAGGATCTTTGCTTGATTACCATCGTTGTGATGGCAGTCACACTAGTGGGGCTGGGTAATCTATAAGCACATCCTTATGCAGGTCCCTGGTCGCAGGACTATCGAGACAGGGCATCGATACTCCGGAGTAGACTAGCGCATGCACTTCTCATCCCAGTGTGGGAGACGGTCTGTCCCACAGCCGTCGGTATGTCGTACTTGAGATAGTATGCGGGTGTTCGTTGGGTTACGAGTACACTGGACAGGACTCGTCGGGAACTGACTAGTTGGTATTATGCCTATCGTCAGTTATCAGTTTCCAGGTGACATGAATACAGCTTAGTCCGCTGACTTGACACTGTCACTTCGCCTCGAGTGTGTTCCCACTGTACTTTGATTACTACCCTACCACGGCTCGAAGGAGTCGTGCAAACAGGTGGTAGTTGGGTGCAGTCCCGAGGCACTTGGAGGCAGTGACGGTTAGACAGGATTCGTCTCTCCCGGTATTGGGGGTTGACATCGCGCTGTGTCTAGGAGAGCCATTACATGAGTAGTCCCTGGCCAGGGCAAACGAGATATACTGGTAGGCTTCCAGTGTTATCTCAGGGTGTTTTGGGCTTCACTCCAACACGACTTGTACCACTATTGGGGGACTGACGTTTACCGCCCCCTAGGCCCGCCATGCGATGTATCAGACGAACAGACCGGACTGTACGGAGAATGTCACATTCAGGCTCAGTAGGAGTTCAGATGGGTTTCGCCTCGTCAGTCTTCTTGTCGGCATCTACCTGGGGACCGTTACGCACAGCTAGTGCCGCTTGCGGTCTGTGGTTAAACCCACTGCCAGCGTAGTGTCGAGTCTTTAGAGTCCCACACAGAAAGCTATTCGCCTTTAGGCAAAAGAGTAGAGGTCGCATGGTTTTGCGGCAGGTCGTATGGTTTTGCGACAGGGTTCGGTCACATCCGTGCACATTATGCACGTACAGTGTCCGGACAGTTATCACTAGCGGGCTTTGGTTTAAGCCAGATCCTAGTGTACGTTTTGGGATTGGATTTATCCAGTATGTATTCGTGTTCCTCGGAATGCGGATGCGGGTGTGTATGCACAGTTGACGGAGAGACAGAGGCAGAGGATTCTCATTAGGGTTGTTGACCGTTGACTGTTGACTATTGACTTTTTTGTCAACCCTAATGAGAATATGATATATGATTAACAATAATATTAATTAAGTATTGTGGTGACATGGTTGTTGAGGGGTTGACTTTGTTGACTTTGTTGACCGGTTGACTAGGTTGGAGTAGTTGACCATCATGATGACAATGGCTATCATTTCATGGCAAAGACTTTTTACTTGCTTGTTTCTTTTGTGAGAAATGAGTGCATGAAATGATTTAGCCATTTTGACTTGAACCATTTTACACAATACTTGATTATTATTTTTGTGATGATGGTTTTGGATTATGAGAGCCAAATGAGAAAAGTCTTCTCTCATTCTATCATGCTCATTCTCTCTCTTGTTCTTGAGCTCTCATCTTCCTCCTCTTGCTCTCCCTCTCTTGATTCTATGGTTCACTTGTCTCATGAGTTGAGAACCAAGAATCATAGATAAAATCCCATACAAACTCTTCTCTACTCACTCTAGTTCACAAGGTTTAACAAACCGAGTGAACTAGTTTCTTCAAAGTTCGAAGAAGGAGCCAAAGGTTGAAGCTTTCAGGTGGATCTATCTTCGGCGCAAGGAGACGACGGGGAGAAGCCGATTCGGACGACCATCGAAGCTTGAAGACGAAGGAGTTCGAGAAAAAGAAAGGTATAACCCCCTAACCGAGTAGTTAGCAACTCGTAGTTAGGTTGTTAGTTAGATGTTTAACTAAGATCCGGGTTTTGAGTCCATGTTACCACCTATAAGAAAATTGTTTTTCACCAAATTCCGCATGCCCGAAAGTACCGGGAGAGGTAGCATGGACTTACAAGAAGAACCATGATAATACAAGCGTGTGACTCTAAGGTCGAAAGAATATACAACTGGTCTTCTAAGTTTATCAAATAATACAAGTCTGGTTGATGGAGTTTACTAGATACAACTGAAATAAATAAAGTACAACGGTGGTCACGATGCAAGTGAACCCATTTACCAAAGCAATCACCCGGAAGGAAGCAGTGTGCCAGCAAGCCGCAACGAAACCTGTACGGTCAAACCTGTAAGAAACTGTGGCACAACAGGGATGAGTTGCCAACTCGTGAGTAGAAAACATCACCAAGAAGAAATCGCATGTATGACTCTCTCCTAGGTCATACAATAATATCCTCATAAAATATAACCTGAAACATCTAATAATGGCAAAGGTAATCATCTAAACATAAGTATAATACCAAGTGCTAGTGTCAGTGCCTCAGGTAGCAACATATCACATATATGATGTGCGAATGCATCAAGAATGAAAGCAGAATACATTTTGTACGAGAAAACATGTTTTCTTATTTCAGTGAGATTTGTGTATAAAAACCGAAGTATCATCAATGAAATCAACAGAGAATCCGTGTCAAGCATCGACACAAAATATATCCCAATATCTCAATATCTCGGGCTCCGGCAATCCGGACTGGCCCATATCATCAAATCTCAATATCTCGGGCTCCGGCAATCCAGACTGGCCCATATCATCAAATCTCAAGACTACGTCTGTATCCTCCGGATATCTGCCGCGTCACAAATAACCGGTCGGTAGTGCTCCCCTGCCGGGCTCAACGCCATCATCTGCGACCATCTTGCCCCGGGGTACCGCATCGGGTCCACCATGCACCCGCAGACGGTTCCTCCTCCTCCTCGAATCGGGTGTATGATACCGCTCAAGAGCTGAGAAAACTCATGGTGGACACCTCTCACATCATATCACGAGAAAACCACAAATTTCTATTTTTAGAAATGAAAATGAGTTTATAAAATCCTTGCGGTTTCTCCAAATCCCGAAATCTCATAGAAAATCCGAAATCCCAAACTCGAGAGTAAATAAACAGTGAATAACCGGCATAAAGCCCCATAATATTGCATGACAAATGAATATATATACATGCATGGGTATCTAAGTAAAGAATGCAATATCTAAACTAGCACAGTAATGGTATATCGGAATTATCAGCTAGCAAGTTATATCAATGAAGTGATATTCTCTAAAGTGTACGTATCATGACAATTACCGATGATGATGTTTGTGAGCCGGCAAGCAAGTGTTCGTGGACATACGCATCATCGGTAATGGTGCTGGTGTCCTAACAATCGATATCATAATAGTTAAGGAAAACACATGTAACATGAATATAATGGCGAACGAATAGTAAACACAACATTTAAGAATATACATTTCTATATACGAGTTATACGGTCTTGGCATTTGAAATAGCACGAATCGTGGTTTTTAGAATGTAGGGGCTATGGTGTTTTTAAGAAAAGGTACGTCCTTTAAAGAAAATCCGTAATATCTCTCGAGTTGTCTTTTGAAAATACTCACGATTCGTTAGTTTTTGAAAATAGGTATGACTCAAGCCTGGTCTAACATCTTCCTAATCAACTAAAAGACTAAACTAAGAAAATAGTCGAAAGGGTAAGAATCCACCTAAATTCCGAGTCAATATATCTGATAGTCGGCGATCCCGCCTCAATAGCGTCACGCATAGTAAAATACATAGTACGACATCCTCGAGTCAAGAGTGCCGATAAATCATCATATTTATACCTCGTACGGTAAAATCCATCGTATGGCATCCCAAAATCGGGGTACGGGTCAAATATCAAATATACCTCATTATTCATATGGTATCATCATCATAATATCCTGAATTAGGGGTACTGTTCTACAGTCTGGTACATACCAATATCATCAAATATATATCCTCGTTTGTATGAAAACACATCGCCCATCGATCCGCTATAATATCATGTCGTATATCATAACACGACCCAAATCACATAACCGATCTCACGGCATCATGCCCGATCATATCGACTTACCTCCAAGTATCATATATTATCCTCATCACCCGTGTATACGTACATATATATATATATATGTGTGTGTGTGTGTGTGTGTGTGTGTGTGTGTGTGTGTACCAACGCATCCAAATATATACATACATATAAACATATACACCCATAATCCCGTCACGTGTGTGCGTGTGCGTGTGTGTGTCAACCTTTACTCTAGGGTTTCGTAACTATGAAACTAAACTAAAAGCACTATCTTCTAATTACGCTAAAACTAACTTATGATCTCCTAAAGCCTTCTTGCTAATTAATCACGTCTCACAAAAACACATATTTATATATATAACCTATTCACATGCTACACTACGAAACTGCGGGGGTGCTATACGCCATCCACCCGACTTCCCCCGTAGATATATATCTACTCACCTTGATCCTTGCTTGCCGAGATCGATGTCGCCATGCTCCTCCTTGTTATCCGAAGTCCACGTGAGGGTGGCTATACATATAAACACATAGTACCGTAAACAGAAATCGCGCACGAAAACCAAAACGGCACACGTATCACACATAGGTTAAAACCTTTGGTGTACACATGCAAGAATAACCAAACAACTCCCGATACTGACGTACAAACGTCAAGTGACCGAGATAAATCACAAGTATCAAAAGTTCAAGTCTTCGAAAGTTACAAAACAAAACAACAACACAAGAAAAAGGTTCCAGATTTTTGGTCAGGTGAAATTAGGCTAAACAAGCAATACAGTGGGGTAGTATATGGGGTATGTGAACTACATAACCAATTCTAACACCATCCCCCACGATTCACCCGGCGACATACCCCCAAAATCCGGCCATCTCGGTTTTCTTGGGTTGGTTTGAGCTCGTATTCTCAGGATGGTCTCCTAGTGTTCAATCTAGGTCAATGGAGTTGCTAGTTTTTCCTGTAAAACTCTCGGGTCACTCCAGATTCCCTGTAGGCACAATTTATACACAAAACAGACATTTAAAATATCTAACTCAAATTTCAAGGTTTATGCTCTGGTTTTTAACACTAAGGGGGTTTTAGTCACCAATTACACATCATTTGCACCATCACAACTCAAGAATCCCCTAAACTTGATCTTGGAATTTTCCAAGACCACTAAACCTCACTTAATCACTTCTAAACTAAAATAGATGCTAAAGAAAATGAATTACTACACTAATGGTGAATGAATTACCTCATTTAGCAACTCAAGAAAATTCTTGAGTTGCCCCAAGTGCTCAAAATCCTAACTTGCTTAGTTCACCATGCTTGTAGTGAGCTTGTGCACATTTTTAATGAATGGACTACATGGTTTTGATGTGGATTTAGGGTTTTAGTGAGGAGGTAGAGGTGGTAGAAGGAGAGGGCAGCCATGAGAGTAGAAAGAGAAGAAGAAAATGATGAAGATGATGAAGTGAATAACAATGAGCCATGGTCCAAAGAACCCCTCACCCTCTCTCTCTCTCTTCTCTCTCTTGCCCATACCTCCTTGCCATGCTACATTCTTTATTCATTTCTTTTATTTTCTTTTTAACAAAATACAAGACCATGCACAATTAAGGATTTAAGCCAAGTTTCCAAAAATGTAACAAGTGTTAGCAATATGACATGGTGCATGTCACATGCAAAGATCAAACCTAAAGCATAATTAGTAATTATTAATTTAGTTTAGCCGTAAACTTGTATGTAATTAATTATATAATAATTTATAAAATGTTTAAATTTCATAAATTCTTTCAAAATCCATATTCATACTAGTTCCCCAAATATTTTCCAATCTATCGGTATATGATCATACCATAACATTAAAACTAATCTCCATACATTAGAATATTCATAATATTCATTATTTTAATTATTTAACTTCCCAAAAATAATATTTTATTTTTTCTGAAATGTTATAGTCTTCCCCCCTTTAATAAATTCGGTCCCCGAATTTAAATTTAAACCCCTCAAATACTAAAACATTTCAGTAAAATGATCAAGTCGTCGGGGATCCGAAATCATAAATACATAGAATATATCGTAGCGCAATGCATGCGCATGAAAAACGAGTATATAACTCAAAATCAAAACTCCGTCAAGCATCACGCAATCATCGGAGTTATGGTGAAGATACCAATGTCAAAGTCCAATACGAAAACCAACATGATATACTCAAAACTATAACATGTACATAGTACGCATCGTTGTAAACTCGTCAAAACATCTGAAAGGAAATGCATGCCAACCCTTTTTCAAGTCGTTGTGCGATGCGCGTATCACAACACAAGTAGCGGACGTTTATTGTAAGAAAGATAACTATATAAAAATTATATATCGTTTGTTTAACATACGTCCCGCCGTTTTGAAAATAATTTAGAAGGGTTTCCTTTGTAAAATATTTCGTCTCATCTCGGACACGTAGGTAAATACTGAGACTATAGTTCCTTTTTGGAAATCCCTTCGGTAACTATCGATGCATGTAAAAACATATTCAGGTACTGTCCTCTGACTAGTCCTGCTCAGTTATTATACCAAATAGTAAATATCATAAAACATACTGCTCCAAAAGAAACCAATCCCAAAATGTGTATAAGAATGTCACGTGCGTCTAGTGCGCACAGAAATCGAAATCAATGAATGTGCCATACATGTGCACAGAAACAAAATCTAAGTGCAACGGGTGTGCACGAAAACACCTGTCAAGGGCAACGAGTGTGCCTAACAACAATATCAGGTGCATCTGATATGCATGAAGAATCCCGATTTAGTGCATCTGGTGTGCACCAAAATCGCATCAAGCGCGCCAAGTATGCACAAGAATCCAACTCAAGTGCACAAGGTGCACGAAAACAATATCGAATATCACAATCGAAATCGACTGTATACAACAAAGCTCAATCCAAATCAGGTATACCGTGGTATATAATCTCACAACCACGTGCATCAGCGTGCACAAAATCGAATCAAAGTACTAAAAGTGCATGAAAACTACACCGAAGGCACAAGTCAAATCACATACATACCATAGGCATAAAATCAAAAGCAAACATCTCGAATGACATCAAATCGAAGTCGAGTGCAATTGTGGTGCACAAAATCTCCATCATGCAAATAAATTGCCAAAATACCGAAATCCAAAATGATGGAAACGTGATATTCGAATCACCAAATTGCAAATCGTAAACACTATCGTCGATATGCCTTTCCTTCAAAGTCGAGAAGGTGTCGGTACATCCAAAACTAGCAGAGCAAGATATCAATATGCCTCCTATTCATAGTCGGGCGCCTTGTGCCCTTAGGCTCTCGTCTTTCACTGCGGATTACCAGTTACATAACTCCTCGGCTCAATGGCCCAATATGGAAATGATGGCGGAAACAGTTCCGCTCAGGCACATTCTCTAAAAATCTCTAGCCAACTATCATAGTCACTCATAACATGTCTCATCGATGATGCCGAACTCTGGCCTACTGGGTGTGTGTGATACGACCGATCCTGGGTCCAAGTCTTCTCATGTAGTATTCCAGAAAGATTCTTGTCGGGGTCTCTCCAAATCTCGTTTCTGCCGAACGGCCCGGAAGTTATCACCCTTTACTAAATCTATTTCTTGTTCCGGAACAGCTGCATACTCATTACGGATTTTTCTAAAAGATATATCCATATTCAACTGTAAGGTTCCCTAGCACGACAGTAAGGTTTTGGGAGGCATCGTCCATGCCATTTTCAAAAAATTGCCATGCTAAACAACCCTAATCCTAGAATCTTTAACTAGAGATTTAGACAATACCAAATGTAAACTACTTTACATCTAGAGAACAAGAATACAACTTTTGTAGATAGTCCTTCTCTTCACTTGCTCCGTGTAGTAGTCCCGCGACTCCACTAGGCTTCTTTTAAGACTTTGAATGAGCTTCCTCCGATGACCTTCGTGTCAAAGATGATCCACGCGAAGTCCCTCCAAATCAAGCTATCTTTACACTAAACTCTTTAGCGTATAAAACACGCTACACTTGATCGCTAGTCAAGTGTAGGATGGTGAAGTGGGGGATGCTATGAGCTCACAAGTTTGTGTTCAAGCTTCATGATTCACATCACATGTGAGGGTTGAAGCTTGAGTCATGACAAGAGGAGGAAGAAAAAGCTAGAGAGCAACTCAAGAAAATTGGCCAAGTGTAGAGAATGAGCTAGAATGAATGGCAACTCTTGACCCCTCTCTCATTCAAGCATGGAATTATGCAATATAAAATTGCAACCATACTTGAATAGTGAGTCAAGATGAATAAACAAGAGTAAATCCCATGCTTGCAACCATGCTTACACTTTCCACCTCATTTCTATTTTCACAAAATAGAAATATAAATGCCATGCTTCATTATTATATATATATATATATATCTTATAAATTAATATATACATAATGAAGAATAATTAGTGAGCTAATGATATTAGTTAAGATATAATTATATCACATATAATATATATCACATTATTAAATCAACACTTGATCTAATAATCCGGTTATATCACATATGACCGACTAATATCATTTATCTGTCTATCACATTATCGAATCAACACTTGATTCGACAATCTGGTTATATCACATATAACCGAACCGATTACAGATGACTTATAGATTACAATACGGTATCACATACTCGTATTTAATCAGGCCCACACACATATCACATATGTGTCCTACTTCGTTTTGCTTGAACCAGGAAACTTCTGTGTGGGACTCTAAAGACTCGTCAATATGCCAGCAGTAGATGATGATCACATCAGTCACCTACAAGTCGTCAGCGGTATTAGCTGGATGTAACGGCTACCCAGGTATTGAGCGATATGAAGATCACCAAGAAAGCCTATCCATAGTCTCCATGAAGCCTATCAGTAACACTACCGTACAGTCCGGTCTCTTCGTCTGATATGTCGCATATCATGTCTAGGGATGGAAATCGTCAGACCCCAGTAACGTGATAAATCATGCCGATGTCTGTCCTATAACGGTTCGAGAAACTACTGATAACGCTTATTAGTAAATCTCGACAGCAGCCCTGGCCAGGGACTTCCGGTTATAGATAATCGAGCATAGCGCAACATCAACCCCCAATACCGGGAGAGACGAAACCTCTCCTATCGCTCATTGCCTCCATGTGACTCGGGACTGTACCTAAAATTCACCTGTTTGAACAACTCCTCTTGAGTGTTGTAGGGAGGAAATCAAAGCACAGTAGGAGCCACACAAGACTCTATGACGATCTCGAGTCTACAGACTAACCTGTACCAGTGTTACCAGAGGACTGCTATCCGACGATATGTATACTACCATATAGGAGTCCTCGGCGAGTCCTGTTCAGTGTACCCAGTCTCCACTGAGCACCCGTATACCATCTTTGATGTCAAACACCAATGGATGTGGGATCATCCATTGCCCATCATATGGGTCAAGAAGCGTATACGCTAGTCTACTCTGGAATATCGATGCTCTGTCTCGATATTCCCTCGACTAGGAACAATTAAAGGATGCACTTGTGAAGTACCCTAGCCCCACTAGTATGATCTCCATCATAGTTCTGGTAGTCAAGTACATATCCTAAGGGCTTTATCAACATATGAGAGCAAGACAACATCACAATACAAGTCTACATGTTAAGACAAAGAACAACTAGATAGCATACTATTATGTCGAGAAAGAAAGTCCTTTCTATATATATCTAAGCATCCACTATAATATACATCATATGTAAAATAATGGCTTCTAGGGCATACATATAACTAACAATCTCCCACTTGCTCTAAGGCCATGTGTTGTAGTATCTCATACCCAACATCCCAAAAAGTCTCTCAAATTGTGTCTGGGGGAGGTCTTTTGTGTGTGGATCCGCTACGTTGTCCTTCATGTGAACTCTCCTGACCTTGATCTCCCGGCGATCAACTATCTCCCGGATCAGGTGATACCGCCTCAAAATATGTTTAGATCTCTGATGGGACCTGGATTCCTTGGCCAAAGCCATCGCTCCATTGTTATCACAATACACAGGTATTGGATGCTCAATGGATGGAACCACACCAAGCTCAGCAATGAACTTCTTCATCTAGACAGCTTCTTTGGTAGCATCGTTGGCAGCGATGTATTCAGCCTCCATCGTCGATTCTGCAACGGTGTCTTGCTTGGAACTCTTCCAACACACCGCCCCTCCGTTGAGGGTAAAGACAAAACCCGAGACCGACTTACTGTCGTCCTTATCACTCTGGTAGCTTGAGTCGGTAAAGGACTCCACTTGGAGTTCACCGTTACCATACACCAAGAACATCTCTTTAGTCCTTCTCAAGTACTTGATAATGTTCTTCACAGCTGTCCAGTAATTCACCCCTGGATCTGCTTGATACCTACTCACTACACTTAGTGAGTACGCTACATCGGGTCTGGTACATAATATCACGTACATGATAGAGCCTACTGCCGAAGCATAGGGTATCCCTTGCATACGAGCTCTCTCCAAATCAGTCTTGGGAGACATCTCTTTGGAGAGAGTTGAGTCCTGAGATCGTGGGTATATTCCCATGCTTGGAATCTTCCATACTAAACCTCTTTAGTACGGTGTCAATGTACCTCAACTTTTCCATCTACACCAAGTTTCTTCTTAAAGATCCATTTGCTTCCAATGGGTTTTACCCCTTCGGGAGAAACTTCCAAAGTCCATACTTTGTTGGTGTACATGGATTCCATCTCAGATCGTATTGCATCCAGCCATTTCACAGAGTCCCCACTCGTGATGGCCTGCTCGAAGCTAGTTGGGTCATCATCTTCCATGATGCAATTCTCGCTCCCACCATCAATGAGAAAACTGTAGTATCTCTCAGGTGGATGAGGAACCTTACTAGATCGGCGGAGATGTTGAGGTTCGTTGGGATCTATCGAATCCTCTGGTTCTACCAAATGTTCTGTTGTAGTTTGTGTAGCTGGAGCTTCTTCCAGTTCTACCTCTTTGCCACTAATTTCTTTTTCAAGAAATTCCTTTTCTAAAAAGGTGGCATGTCGAGAAACAAACACTTTTT
The DNA here is from genome assembly GCA_030015575.1 of Agapanthus africanus. Taxonomy (NCBI): domain Eukaryota; kingdom Viridiplantae; phylum Streptophyta; class Magnoliopsida; order Asparagales; family Amaryllidaceae; genus Agapanthus; species Agapanthus africanus. The sequence goes on from CM057345.1 coordinate 501,752,741, forward strand.
GTTCCTCGGTGTGGTAGAAGATATACCCTCGCGAATGTTTGGGATATCCAATAAACTTACACAGAAAAGACCTTGCCTTGAGCTTGTCCGGATTTTGTGTTTTCACATATGCCGGACAACCCCATATCTTAACATAATTAAGACATGGTCTCTTTCCTTTCCATATCTCATACGGAGTGGTTGGCACAGATTTGGTGGGAACCATATTCAATAGGTCTGCAGCTTTCTCAAGAGCATATCCCCAAAAGGAAATAGGCAACTCAGCAGTACTCATCATAGAGCGCACCATATCTAATAGGGTGCGATTCCTCCGCTCCGATACACCGTTGTGCTGTGGTGTATACGGAGGAGTAAGCTGAGAGAGAATCCTATTCTCTTTTAGATAGTCACGGAATTCCGTGCTCAAGTATTCTCCACCCCGATCAGATCGAAGGATTTTAATACTTTTACCTGTCTGGTTCTCAACTTCATGCTTATATTCTTTGAATTTCTCAAAAGCTTCAGACTTGTGTTTCAACAGGAACACATGACCGAATCTTGAGAGATCGTCAGTGAATGTAATGAAGTACGAGAAACCATTCCTGGAATGTGTAGACATGGGACCGCATACATCACTATGTATTAGTCCCAAGAGTTCCGTAACTCTTTCTCCGTGTCCTGTAAACGGAGTTTTGGTCATCTTGCCTTTGAGACATGACTGTCAAGTTTCATAAGATGAAAGTTCGAACGGATTCAAATATCCATCTTTATATAACTTAGCTAGCCGTGTCGCATTGATATGACCTAGTCTACAATGCCACAAGAAGGATTTGTTCATTTATGAACTTTTCCTCTTGTATGTGTTCTGTACGTTAAAAACTGTGTTTTGATTCAGAACGTATAATCCGTTACATAACGCACCAAACCCAATCAACACTTGATTTAGGTAAATGTTCATAACATTATTCTCTACAACAAGTTATATCCTTCTTTATCTAATAAAGAAATTGATATTAAATTGCATATCATAGAGGGTATGTAATAACAGTCGTTCAGGATCAATGTATTCCCAGTTGGCAATACAAGGTGATATTCACCAACTGCTTTGGCTGTGACACTTGCACCATTCCCTACTTTTAGAGAATGATCACCTTTTTCCAGTTCTCTATCTTTCCTTAACCCATGCAACAAATTGCATATGTGAGATCCCGATCCGGTATCTAATACCCAGGACGTAGAGTGTACTGAGAAACAGTTTTCTGTAACTAACACACCTGAAGAAGATGCATCAACATGCTTATTCTTTGTTTGGGTGGCGTGGGAATCCAGATATGTTCCTATTTCCTGCTCGGACTTATAACACTTATACGTTGGAGCAGAACCAACTTTCCCCTGCTCAGTATAACAAGCGGGTTCGGTCAATACATCTATATTATTATCTTGATTAAGGTGTGACATTGGTTGCTGCCTGGAGAGAGAGAGAAGGAAACGCGTTAGCGTGCGCTCTTTGCAAGATTAGATTGGTTATTATCTTATCTAATCAGGACGGCTCCCACTGTTTTTATCAAATCTTCCTTCAAATCCTAAAAGGCAAAACTAGCTGGGATTAATTACACCTTACAAGTTCGCCAATCTTTCAGCCAGGCCAGTGCTGGTACTTTGAGGGAGGTTCCCCGTGCTTTCACACGGACCTAATTAAAATAAACCTCGTTTTCCCAGGGGCGTGACCCCGTTGACACCTTTCTAGACACCTACTTGATCGGCTAATTGTGATGTGTAAAATTCTCCCAGGAGCAACTCTTACTCGCAGTGGGTATCGGGATCCTACTATCTCATAGAAGGTATGCAATCTCATTGCAAATTTTAACACTTGAAATTCCCGATATAATATTTTGCCCCTAACATCCTATGACCTTGACGCAGGCCAACAAACCATAGTCCGCTGGTCAAGTTCAACCCGTACATTTCTTGATTGAATTAAACCCACCCGCACGACCCTTGACGTAGACCAACAAAGTCGCACGAATACCCTAATCCAATCGCATCATATACAGCAGATAAGTACTAAAAAGCTACCGCACACTATGCCTTGACGCAGGCCAACAAACGTAGCACGAATACTAAACAATACTTATCCGAAATGACGGAGAGCTATGTCAGGTTTTTAAGAAAACCTTTTGCGTAATGAACTTGATATCATTGCAGAATCGAGTGATTTTGAAAAGGAGTGTTTTTGAGGCTTTTACTAGTTCCGCTAAAGAGGTCACACCCGGTGAAGGGATCTCGGCTCTTTCCTCATCGAATGAGGTGATGGATACTCTACAAGGAATACCGCTATGCAAAGCAAGAACTAAAAAGGCAATCAAAAAAAAAACTGAGTGGGTTGTAGCATCTGCTAGTTCCGCTAAAGAGGTCACTCCCGGTGAAGGGATCTCGGCTCTTTTCATATCGAATAAGGTGCTGGATATTCTACAAGGAATACCGCTATACAAAGCAAAAACTAGAGCTATCCTTTTTGAAAATTTGATTCTACAACATCATTTTGGTTTCTTTTCTTTCATTAATCTCATTAATGAAGTCCCATCAATTATTCTTCCTAAGCATTACAGAAGAAACGAAAATACAACTTACGCTTATGCCATTCGCATTCGCCGCAGTGTCCTGTTGTGCACCGTTAGGTTACTTAACTAACGGCATAGCGGGGCGGGACTAGCGCGGGTGATAAACATAAGCAACGTTTATTATATATCATATATACAATAATAAAGCATTCGTCTCATGCATATAAAGTGATCACATCACAGAATATCAGCAGCAGAAGATAACATATGAAATATTGGATATACTAGGAATTCCGTGTTTTAAATTAAGCCAGTATAAAACACGGATTCCACGGTCGCGATGAATAGCCAAACCCACATCCCTAGACCCCTACGAGAGCGGCAAGCAACCCTACCAATTCTAGAGTTAGGAGACCCGGACTCGACTCCTCGAGATGGTCTCCCACAGGACTCTAGAACCTGGTTACTTATGCTCCCCGCCTTGGGTCTATCCTAATGCGGAAAAGTAAATAATATAGAACAATGGTGACATCATCCTCAACCCGGAAGTGCCCCAATAAAAGAATATTACATACAATGAATTTTACATGAATGAAAATAAAAACTCTCATCTCACATAAAACCCCCGGCTATTCAAAACACGATGATCCAATATAACATATCCAAGCAACACATAATATCACATGTCATCAAATAGCTAGACGATGTTAAACATTTCGATCGAATTAACAAACACCTAAAATTTCCCAAAAAGCTCAACACTTAAGCGCAGTTTAAAAATACTCAGAACATGCCACAGTACCTATGGACCAACCGTAGAAGGGCCAACCCTTGCCTCACCTATGGTGCCGCGGAACTGCCGCAAACCCGAGGGTTTGGCGGCGGTTCTTACGGTCATAGAATCGAGTTAGGGTTTCGTTTTTCTAGAGGGTCCATCAAATCACTTGCATGATATTTAAATGTTCTTTAATTTGGAAAAAATCCAACTCTTGAAAAATTTTCCGGCAAGGGTTAAAGTGGGTATTTGATATCCGTTCGAACTTTTTAACACCGTCTAAATAACCCGCAATATAGTTAGAATTACGACTACGAAACACTCCGAATTTCCTTTATAGAAAATCAACATCTCATGAAATTTTTAGAAAAAACAAACAACACCTGAAACACCAAAACCCAGAGACCAGAACACAGAACAAAAACGAAGCCCAGAACTGTTCATGGGGCCGGCTTGCTCGGTTTTTAGGGGCAAGTGCTCGGGTGAAAACCGGCAAAATGTGTTCGTTTTTCTTCTGTGTTCATGTTACATCTCATATAACATTTTGCAATTGTTTAAAAAAAATTTCGACGACTTTAAAAATTGACAGAAACTGTGTTTTAGTGTTTTAAGTTTCGGAGCAGTTTCGGTTTTGTAATCTAACTAACATTGTCTAAATCATTAGCTTGGCTCTGATACCACATTAAGGTTCCCTAGCACGACAGCAAGGTTTCGGGAGGCATCGTCCATGCCGTTTTCAAAAAATTGTCATGCTAAACAACCCTAATCCTAGAATCTTTAATTAGAGATTTAGACAATACCAAATGTAAACTACTTTACATCTAGAGAACAAGAATACAACCTTTGTAGACAGTCCTTCTCTTCACTTGCTCCATGTAGTAGTCCCGCGACTCCACTAGGCTTCTCTTGAGACTTTGAACGAGCTTCCTCCGATGACCTTCGTGCCGAAGATGATCCACGCGAAGTCCCTCCAAATCAAGCTATCTTTACGCTAAACTCTTTAGCGTATAAAACACGCTACACTTAATCGCTAGTCAAGTGTAGGATGGTGAAGTAGGGGATGTTATGAGCTCACAAGTTTGTGTTCAAGCTTCATGATTCACATCACATGTGAGGGTTGAAGCTTAAGCCATGACAAGAGGAGGAAGAAGAAGCTAGAGAGCAACCATGGGAGCAACTCAAGAAAATTGGCGAAGTGTTAAGAATGAGCTAGAATGAATGGCAACTCTTGACCCCTCACTCATTCAAGCATGGAATTATGCAATATAAAATTGCAACCATGCTTGAATAGCGAGTCAAGATGAATAAACAAGAGTAAATCCCATGCTTGCAACCATGCTTACACTTTCCACCTCATTTCTATTTCCACAAAATAGAAATATAAATGCCATGCTTCATTGTTATATATATATATATATCATATATATTAATATATACATAATGAAGAATAATTATTGAGCTAATGATATTAGTTAAGATATAATTATATCACATATAATATATATCACATTATTAAATCAACACTTGATCTAATAATCCAGTTATATCACATATGACCGACTAATATCATTTACCTGTATATCACATTATCGAATCAACACTTGATTCGACAATCTGGTTATATTACATATAACCGAACCGATTACAGATGACTTCCAGATTACAATACGGTATCACATACTCATATTTAATCAGGCCCACACACATATCACATATGTTTCCTACTTCATTTCGCTTGAACCAGGGAACTTCTGTGTGGGACTCTAAAGACTCATCAATACGCCTGCAGTAGGTGATGATCACATCAGTCACCTACAAGCCGTCAGCGGTACTAACTGGACGTAACAGCTACCCGAGTATTGAGCTATATGAAGATCAACAAGCAAGCCTGTCCATAGTCTCCATGAAGCCTATCAGTAACACTACCGTACAGTCCGGTCTCTTCGTCTGATATGTCGCATATCATGTCTAGGGATGGAAATCATCAGACCCCAGTAACGTGATAAGTCATGCCGATGTCTGGCCTATAACGGTTCGAGAAATTACTGATAACACTTATCAATAAATCTCGGCAGCAGCCCTGGCCAGGGACTTCCAGTTATAGCCAATAGAGCATAGCACAACATCAACCCCCAATACCGGAAGAGACGAAACCCCTCCTATCACTCATTGCCTCTATGTGACTCGGGACTATACCCAAAATCCACCTGTTTGCACAACTCCTCTTGAGTGTGGTAGGGAGGAAATTAAAGCACAGTGGGAGCCGCACAAGACTCTATGACGATCTCGAGTCTACAGACTAACCTGTACCAGTGTCACCAGAGGACTGCTATCTGACGATAGGTATACTACCATATAGGAGTCCTCGGCGAGTCCTGTTCAGTGTACCCAGTCTCCACTGAGCACCCGTATACAATCTTTGATGTCAAACACCAATGGATGTGCGATCATCCATTGCCCATCATATGGGTCAAGAAGCGTATACGCTAGTCTACTCTGGAATATCAATGCCCTGTCTCGATATTCCCTCGACTAGGAACAATTAAAGGATGTACTTGTGAACTATCCTGGCCCCACCAGTATGATCTCCATCATAGTCCTGGTAGTCAAGTACATATCCTAAGGGCTTTATCAACATGTGAGAGCAAGACAGTATCACAATACAAGTCTACATGTTAAGACAAAGAACAACCGGATAGCATACTATTATGTCGAGCAAGAAAGTCCTCTCTATATATATCCAAGCATCCACTATAATATACATCATATGTACAATAATGGCCTCTAGGGCATACATATAACTAACATCAACGCCTCTGCATGCGTATCACATCTCTGATGTCAACGGAGTGGAACGTCATCTTGTCAACATCTCGTACGAACCTCTTACTCCACTTTTCTCTAATATGGACTGATTCGGACTCGTCTCTCCGTAGCTGTATGGACTGCGCTATAAACGGCTATACTCATATCTAGAGTCTCCCTTCCGAAACTATGAACTCGACAGCTCATTATCTTGTGGTAGGTATCTGGCCAACTATGCCCTCGGAAACTCTTTCAATTCGTCGGAGGAATACTCTTCATTCGTCCGTTTTCTATCGACTCTCAACGTGCCTGTGTGAAGTCTTCTCTAGCTGAAATCAATCAATCTGATGACCTCGCATCGGGGTATGCAAACGAACCACATGTCCTAGTCATTCATCCATGGGTGACTAGCGATCTTCTATCATATCCCTAAGTATAAACTCGTGTTGCAATAGCTCCAAACATATGGGGCGATATCTTGTCAGTCGCAGCAACAACTGGCTCATTCGTCCGCACGCTAAACAATGCCTCAATCCTCAAGAATAGACGATACATTAATGGTCATAATATTCTAGCCAGCCTCTAGAAGTGGCCCAATCCTCTGGTGCTGATTTGAACGTTTGAGAAATCTTAGTAAAAACAATCCATCAAAATGCTCATGTCGCAAAAAAATCAATAAAATGATATATCTATGCAATCGTGTGCCACCGGAATTTTTCTCTGGCCAGTCCTCGTCCAAGACGTGCTCCTGCTGACCACAACTCTAGCCGCAGCTCTCTCTGTCCGTGCAACTGTGGTAATAGAAACCACCATCCGATATCGATGAGGATAGATCATAGGAATGAATAGAAATACAATGCATAAGAAATGTACATCCTAAGCCTTCTTAAGCGGAGTAGCGTATCGTAAGTATCCCGCGGAACATACACACGGTACGTCACTCTACTAAAGTCACCTACTCCATCAACCAAGGTCAACCTATGCGATGAAAGTTCGGGTCTAATACCTCCTCAACCAAGTCTAAGTTCCGTAAGGTCAAGCCTAGGTTCCGAATATATATATATATATATATATATATATATATATATATATATATATATATATGCGCCCTAGACTCCGCATAGTCAAACCTAGACTCGAACAAAGGTTAAACATAGCGCTCTGATACCAACTTTGTCACGACCCAAAATGGCACGTGACTGGCACTTGAATCATGTGAAGTCTATAGGACCCCACCTAATTCAAGTAAGCCAAAAGCCCAGAAATCTAAACTATTTAAAAAAGAGAGTGAAGGAAAAACTTATTTAAAAGTTAACATAAGAATTAACTTTGAAAGTCGTAGTAAGCATTTTTAAAAGCATCAAGTCGTTCCCAAAAATTTCGGCAGAGTTTCCTTTGTAAATACTGGCCCCAAACGGGTACAAACATGCATATATATATATAAGTAATGAAGAAAGGCATCCCCAAGCGGGAGCTAGCTCTTCGCCAATCGGTGGAAACAACCACGCATGCAATATAATATACAACGCCAAAGGGCGAGAATCAAAACTCAGGAAGAAAACCAACATCGATGAGAGAAACAGAGAAGAACCATAATAATACAAGCGCATGACTCTAAGGTCGAAAGAATATACAACTGGTCTTCTAAGTCTATCAAATAATACAAGTCTGGTTGATAGAGTTTACTAGATACAACCGAAATAAATAAAGTACAACGGTGGTCACGATGCAAGTGAACCTACCTACCAAAGTAATCACCCGGAAGGAAGCAGTGTGCCAGCAATCCGCAACGAAACCTGTACGGCCAAACCTGCAAGAAACTGTGGCACAACGGGAGTGAGTTGCCAACTCGTGAGTAGAAAACATCACCGAGAAGAAATCGCATGTATGACTCTCTCCTAGGTCATACAATAATATCCCCATAAAATATAACCTGAAACATCTAATAATGGCAAAGGTAATCATCTAAACATAAATATAATACCAAATGCTCGTGTCAGTGCCTCAGGTAGCAACATATCACATATATGATGTGCTAATGCATCAAGAATGAAAGCAGAATACATCTTGTATGAGAAAACAAGTTTTCTTATCTCAGTAATATTTGTGTATAAAAACCGAAGTATCATCAATGAAATCAACAGAGAATCTGTATCAAGCATCGACACAAAATATATATCCCAATATCTCAATATCTTGGGCTCCGGCAATCTGGACTGACCCATATCATCAAATCTCAAGACTACGTCGGTATCCTCCGGATATCCGCCGTGTCACAAATAACCGGTTGGTAGTGCTCCCCTACCGGGCTCAAAGCCATCATCTGCGACCATCATTTCCCGGGGTACCGCACCGGGTCCACCATGCACCCGCAGACGGTTCCTCCTTCTCCTCGAATCGGGTGTATGATACCGCTCAAGAGCCGAGAAAACTCATGGTGGATACCTCTCACATCATATCACGAGAAAACCGCAAAATTTTATTTTTAGAAATGAAAATGAGTTTATAAAATCCTTGTGGTTTCTCCAAATCCCGAAATCTCATGGAAAATCCGAAATCCCAAACTTGAGAGTAAATAAATAGTGAATTACCGGCATAAAGCCCCATAATATTGCATGAAAAATGAATATATATACATGCATGGGTATCTAAGTAAAGAATGCAATATCTAAACTAGCACAGTAATGATATATCGGAATTATCAGCTAGCAAGTTATATGAATGAAGTAATATTCTGTAAAGTGTACGTGTCATGACAATTACCGACGATGATGTGTATGAGCCGGCAAGCAATTGTTCGTGGACATACGCATCATCGGTAATGGTGCTGGTGTCCTAACAATCGATATCATAATAGTTAAGGAAAACACATGTAACATGAATATAACGGCGAATGAATAGTAAACGCAACTTTTAAGAATATACATTTCTATATACGAGTCATACAGTCTTGGCATTTGAAATAGCACGAATCGTGGTTTTTAGAATGTAGGGGCTACGGTGTTTTTAAGAAAAGGTATGTCCTTTGAAGAAAATCCGTAATATCCCTCGAGTTGTCTTTTGAAAATACTCATGATTCGTTAGTTTTTGAAAATAGGTATGACTCAAGCCTGGTCTAACATCTTCCTAATTAACTAAAAGACTAAACTAAGAAAATAGTCGAAAGGGTAAGAATCCACCTAAATTCCGAGTCCATATATCTAATAGTCGGCGATCCCGCCTCAATAGCGTCACGTACGGTAAAATACATAGTACGACATCCTCGAGTCAAGAGTGCGGATCAATCATCATATCTATACCTCGTACGGTAAAATCCATCGTATGGCATCCCAAAATCGGGATGCGGGTCAAATATCACGTATACCTCATTATTCATATGGTATCATCATCATAATATCCTGAATTAGGGGTACTGTTCTACAGTCAGGTACATACCAACATCATCAAACATATATTCTCTTGTGTATGAAAACACATCGTCCATCGATCCGCTATAATATCATGTCGTATATCATAACACGACCTAAATCACATAACCGATCTCACGGCATCATGCCCGATCATATCGACTCACCTCCAAGTATCATATACTATCCTCATCACCCGTGTATACGTATATGTATATATATATATATACATATATATATATACACACACACACCAACGCATCCAAATATATATATACATATAAACATATACACCCATAATCCTATCACGTGTGCGTGCGTGTGTGTGTGTGTCAACCTTTACTCTAGGGTTTCGCAACTATGAAACTAAACTAAAAGCACTATCTTCTAATTACGCTAAAACTAACTCATGATCTCCTAAAGCCTTCTTGCTAATTAATCACGTCTCACAAAAACACACACACACACACACACACACACATATATATATATAACATATTCACATGCTACACTTCGAAACTGCGGGGGTGCTATACGCCATCCACCCGACTTCCCCCATAGATATACATCTACTCACCTTGATCCTTGCTTGCCGAAGTCGATGTCGCCATGCTCCTCCTTATTATCCGAAGTCCACGTGAGGTGCCTACACATATAAACACATAGTACCGTAAACAGAAATCGCGCACGAAAACCAAAACGGCACACGTATTACACATAGGTTAAAACCTATGGTTTACACAAGCAAGAATAACCAAACAACTCCCAATACCGACGTACAAACGTCAAGTGACCGAGATAAATCACAAGTATCAAAATTTCAAGTCTTCGAAAGTTACAAAACAAAACAGCAACACAAGAAAAAGGTTCCAGATTTTTGGTCAGGTGAAATTAAGCTAAACAAGCAATACAGTGGGGTAGTATATGGGGTATGTGAGCCACAGAACCAATTCTAACACCATCCCCCACGATTCACCCGGCGACATACCCCCAAAATCCGACCAGCTCGGTTTTCTTGGGTTGGTTTGGGATCGTATTCTCTGGGTGGTCTCCCAGTGTTCAATTTAGGTCAATGGGGTTGCTAGTTTTTCCTGTAAAAGTCTAGGGCCATTCCAGATTCCCTGTAGGCACAATTTATACAAAAAACCGACATTTGAAATATCTAACTCAAATTTCAAGGTTTAGGCTCTGGTTTTTAACACTAAGGGGGTTCTAGTCACCAATTACACATCACTTGCACCATCACAACTCAAGAATCCCCTAAACTTGATCTTGGAATTTTCCAAGACCACTAAACCTCACTTAATCCCTTCTAAACTAAAATAGATGCTAAAGCAAATGAATTACTACACTAATGGTGAAAGAATTACCTTATTTGGCAACTCAAGAAAATTCTTGAGTTGTCCCAAGTGCTCAAAATCCTAACTTGCTTAGTCCACCATGCTTGTAGTGAGCTTGTGCACATTTTTAATGAAGGGAATGCATAGTTTTGATGTGGATTTGGGTTTTTAGTGAGGAGGTAGAGGAGGTGGAGGGAGAGGGCAGCCATGAGAGGAGAAAGAGAAGAAGAAAATGATGAAGATGATGAAGTGAATAACAATGAACCATGGTCCAAAGAACCCCTCACCCTCTCTCACTTCTCTCTCTTGCCCATACCTCCTTGCCATGCCACATTATTTATTCATTTATTTTCTTTTCTTTTCTTTTTAACAAAATACAAGACCATGCACAATTAAGGATTTAAGCCAAGTTTCCAAAAATGTAACAAGTGTTAGCAATATGACTTGGTGCATGCCACATGCAAAGATCAAACCTAAAGCATAATTAGTAATTATTACTTTAGTTTTGCCGTAAACTTGTATGTAATTAATTATATAATAATTCATAAAATGTCTAAATCTCATAAATTCTTTCAAAATCCATATTCATATTAGTTCCCCAAATATTTTCCAATCTATCTGTATATGATCATACCATAACATTAAAACTAATCTCCATACATTAGAATATTCATAATATTCATTATTTTAATTATTTAACTTCCTAAAAATAATATTTTATTTTTTCTGAAATGTTACACCACTACACTTAGATTACTACCCTACCATGGCATAAATGAGTCATGCAAACAGCTAGCAGTTGGGTGCAGTCACGAAGCACTTGGAGGCAGTAGGGGATAGAAGGATTCGTCTCTCCCAGTATGGAGAGTTGATATCGCGATGTGTACGGCTGGCCAATACACGAAGTCCCTGGCCAGGGCAAGTGAGATTTACTGGTAGGTACACCAGTAGTTTCTCAGGGTGTATTGGGCTCCACACCGACACGACTTATTGCACTATTAGGGATCTAACGTTTATCACCCCTAGGACCGATATGTGATACTCTTAGACGAACAGACTGGACTGTACGGAGAATGTCACCTATAGGCTCAGTAGGGTTTTCGGACGAGTTATCATGTCGATTTTCCCTTCGACAAATACCTGGGTAGCCGTTACGTACAGCTAGTGCCACTGATATGCTTGTGGTTAAACCCACTTCCAGCATATTGTCGAGTCTTTAGAATCCCACACAGAGGGTTTCCCGGTTCAGGAAAAACGGTGTAGTTTGCGTATGGTTTTACGCAGGGGTGTTCGATTGAACACGTGTATTTATACACGTGCTTTAATTGGACGGTTTAGTATTACTAGCAGGTTTGAAAGACGGCTAGTTTTTATGCTAGTATTATATTGCTCTCTTTTGGGTATTTGTATTTTAACACGAATACAGTATTTATACGAATACGTGTATTCGTATAAATACGGGTATTTATGCTCTGATATAAATACATGTATTTCTTTCTAAATATGAATACGCGTATTTTGTATTTTCGGTACGAATACGCGTATTTTGTATTTTCGGTACAAATACGGTATTCGTATTTTGGTAGAAATACGGTATATGTATGTATACGGGTATTGGTATACTTGATTATACACATACTAGTATTTGTATGTGTATGTATATCATGGTGAGGTGGTTACACTTTCTCTCCTTTTTCCTTCATGATAAATAAGGAAGTGTGTGGGCTTGTGACTCACCCTGGTGAGTCACCAAGCCCCCCCACTCCTTTGTTTTGCATTAAAAGGATGAGTGAGAGTGAGGTGAGATATTTTTGTAAGTATGGTTGATTTTAATCAAGTGAGCGTTTATCTCTGGTAGCCATTCTCTTCTTCATCTTCTTCCTCAATTCTCTCTCTTGAGTTGTGAGGATTATAAGAGAGCATTTAGTTTCACAAATTACACCACTCTAAGTATCTTGTCTTAGCAAGACTTGATCTGTAGTTGCTTCGGACGAAACTATCGCTTGAATCAGTATCCTTGGATGGACCGTCTTTGATACATAAGACCGTCTTCGAGAGCTCATTCCATCAACCTAAGAAGCTTGATGAGTCAACTTTTAAGACCCGAAGGACCGTCTACAAAGGTTGTAATCTCAACCGAGTAGTTAAAACTCTAGTTAGGGTTTGTTTAGTGCCGTGTTTGGGCTTGTATCCTGGGAATTTTAGTCTATTGTGCTTAAGTTTTAAAGTTTTTGATTCCGCATAGCCGTAGTTGACACGGCAAGGAGCACATATACACTTACAAAATATTCAGTAACCGTTTGTTGTTCTGGAATCACTTCTAGTTCTACCATACTCCCATTAATATTTTCTGAAAAGTATTCATTTTACTAAAAAAAAATTGCGAGTCAAGAACAATATAACTATTGATCCGGCAAATGGTAGAATGTTAACCCTCATCAAAGCCCGGGATAACCCACAAACCGCCATTACTGAAACATGCTTTAAGTTTATCTGGATTATGGTTTTAAGCATAAGCCTGACAACTCCATATACCTTAACATCGTTAAGATATGAATCCATTCTATATCCAATATAGAAATAAATGCACTGATTTAGTTGGAATCAGATTAAAAAATTATGGAGCTATTTTTAGTGCATACGACTAAATGGAAGGAGGCCATATAACATTACTCATCAAGGAGTGCATCCACGGATGAGTAACCTGAGTGATAAGCAAGTTCTCAAATATTTTACTTATGACGGAATACCTAGCATAAGTATCTACATCTTCGATCACCTCGAAGAATCCTGATACATCCAATGTATGGTTCTCTACTTTATTCTTATACCTATAACTTCTCAAAATTTAGACTTTGTATTTTAACAAAACGCGTGTCTAAAACCAGAGAAGTCATAAGAAAATGGAATATAGTACAAGTACCAACCCTTGTCCTAATGGACATCGGAAAACATACAATACTTTGTATAAGTCTTCTGAGTTCAATAACTCAAACCCTGTGTGTCGTAAGTTGAAAACTGTATTATGGTTAAGAAAAATTACACTGTCATTAAAAACTGTATTATGGTTCAAAAAGTTATAACTCACTTTATAAAATAAAGGTACAGATATATCAGTTTGAAATTGGTGCATAACAATGGATATTCAAAACAAAATATTTGTTGTTAGGAAAAACCCAGGTGATTTCCTTAAATATCATCAATTATAAAGAATTCTGATTTTTGAGGATCTAATTATCCAATTCCCAATATACTTCTCCCACTCAGCATCTATAACGCTATACAGATGTAAGAATTAAGTCCGGTAAATACATACCCTAGAGTCAGAATCTAATTGGGAAAGCAGTTTTCAATTAACACCGCACAGTAAAACTGAAACATGAAAATGTTTTGAAGGGGTGCCCGGGTATTCCTAGTAACGCCACTTCCAATACCAGACTCATGACATTAGTTACAATTTCTATTTCCCTTACTCCAATTCCTTTATTTGTCTTTACTTCTTACCTACTGTACACCATACTTAGGCTAATTGGTTTTCTTCTTTCCCTACCTTTCAACGCCAGCCTAAGTTTTGGAAGAAGATTATTCAATAAGCGTAATAGGTGTACTCTCCTAATACTATGAGCTCTCGCAACCTAAGAGAAGGCACATAGAAAAGAAAACCGAATAATCCTATTCAATTTCCCTAGAACCGAAATTCACCCTCGAACTGAAATAAATTTCCGCGAGTTCGTATGTAACTATACGAGATGGTTTTATCCATTCTATATAGATCTTCGTAGTGATACGGAATGTTTTGGAGAAAATAAAGGGTAAAGCAGCAGTGGCATGGATATATGTGACTTCGTCGTGAATCGTGACAAAACAAAACTAGGTTTGTAAAAAGGTTTGGTCAACTTAGTTTACGAGTTTTAGTTTAAGGCGGGTCACGGTCGCTGCCAAAGAAAGAGAGAAGAAACACTCAGCGTGCACTCTAACCTAGATTAGATTGGTTAATCACTTTATCTAATCAGGATGGTTCCCACTTTTTCCTCGAATTCTTCTTCAAACCGTAAAAGGAGAACTAGTCGGGATCATTTACACCTTACAAGTTCGTTAACCGTTTAGCTAAGTCAGTGTTGGTACTCGAGGGAGGCTCCCCATGCTTTCGCACAGACCTAATTAAATAACTCTGTTTCCACAGAACCGTAATCTCGTTAACACTTTCTAGACACCTAATAGGTTAGCTAATTGTGAAGTGAAAATCTCCTGAAGAGTAATACTTACTCACTGTGAGAATCGGGACCCAACTATCATTGTGTGATAATTTTGATGGAAGCCGACCAAAATTACCACACTTTAGAAAGTATGCATATACTGGGAAAGTTTACTTTATGTTTGAAACTCTCGATGTGATTTTTACCCCTGACGACCTATAACCTTGATGCTTGCCAACAAATCATAGACCACTAGTCAAGTTCAACCCGTTATTATCCTAAATTAACTCGAACCCACCTGCACAAACCCTTGACGTTTGCCAGTAAAGCTGTACGACTTTCCCGATCAATCGCATATCTATGAAAA
This sequence comes from Agapanthus africanus, assembly GCA_030015575.1. NCBI lineage: Eukaryota > Viridiplantae > Streptophyta > Magnoliopsida > Asparagales > Amaryllidaceae > Agapanthus > Agapanthus africanus. The sequence goes on from CM057345.1 coordinate 501,768,171, forward strand.
AGATAAATATCACTCAGCTACCGTTCACTATGTCTTGACGCTTGCAACAAACATAGCACGAATATTATGTGGTACCTATTTGAAATGACGGAGGGCTACGACTAATTTTTGGTGAAAAACCTTTAACATAATGAACTTGATATCGTTGAAGGAACTCGAGTGGCTTTAAAAAGGAATGGTTTAGGCTCCACTTTTAAAACAAGCGGTTTTGTATAAAATCGAATGGCTTTGAAGAAAACCGAGTAGTTTTAAAAATTGGTTCCAACAACATCATTTAGGCTTGTTTTTCTTGCATTGAACCTATAATGCGATTCCATCAATTAAGTTCCTATGCATCACAGAAACAACTAAAATAGAATGTACATATATGCCACCCTCCTTCGCCACGGGGTTTGGGGACTTTACCGTAAAGTAACTTAACTTACGGCAGTGCATGGGCAGGGTTAGCGCGGATGCAAAACATATACAACATTTATATATATCATCACAGGCAAGTAATAAACATCATAAGTATATGATAAATAAGATGGAATAGCAGATAAATTAGGAGCCCCGTATTTCGTTTGAGCCGCAAATGAAAACCAACGTTCCCCGGTCGTGTGGATAACTCGAACATCACCTAAAATAAAGACCCGTACAAGCGCGGCAAGCTACCCGTCAATTCTAGAAGTGAAGCAACCATCACTCAATAATATGAGTGGGCCACCCGCCACTTCATGGAAACTGATAACTTGAGCACTCCACCTTGGGCCTATCCTAAACCCCTACAAGTGCGGCGAATAGTCCGCCAATTCTAGAGTGAGGCAACTCGAACTCGCCACTGCGAGACGACCACGTAGCACACTCTAGAACCTAGCTATTCGAGCACTTCTCCATGGGTTATCCTAATACAAGAATGAATGAATATACAATAGTAATGTCGACCTTAACCCGGTCGTGTTCCAATAAAACAATATACATCAAGTGGTAACGATGACCACAATTTGGCCGCTTGTCCCGAATATGCAAATATTCCACGATAAGGGGCTATCCACAACGGCTATTTGACTACACTATCATAAGATAAACATCATCATAGCGGAAGCAAGTGTTTGAAATTCCGTCTAATCGACTTATAGTAAATAAATGACGTATACAAACACAAATACAAACACAAAGATATAAAATATGCAAAAGTTTCTATTTTAAAACTTTCCGTGCTTCCTGAATGCAAAGATAACAGTAGTGTTGGATATATGTATGCCCTAGAGGCCATTATTTGATAGTAGATGTATCGACATGTATATATATATATATATATTCAGAAGACTTTCTTGCTCGACATGATAGTATGCTATCTGGTTACTCTTTATCTTAACAAGTTCACTTGATTGTGTATACTGTTCATTTGATACATGTTGATAAAGCCCTTAGTATATTTGCTTGACTACTGTGATTATGATGCAGATCATACTAGTGGGACATATGTAGTTTATGATCATATCCTTAAATGTTCCTAGTCGTGGGTGTATCGAGATGAGGCATCGATATTCCAGAGTAGACCAGCGTATACGTTTCTTGATCCATTTGATGGGCGATGGATGATCCCATATCCATTGGTGTTTGACATCAAAGATTGTATACGGGTGCTCAGTGGAGACTCAGTACACTGAAGGGACACGCCGAGAACTCCTATATGGTATTATATCTATCGTTGGATAGCAGTTCTCAGGTGACACTTGTACAGGTTAGTCTGTAGATCCGAGATCGTCATAGAGTCTTGTGTGTTTTCCCACTGTACTTTGATTTCCACCCTACCACGGCTCTACTGAGTCGTGCAAACAGGTGGCTTTTGGGTACAGTCCTGAGACACATGGAGGCAATAAGCGATAGGAGGGGTTTCATCCTCCCGGTATTGGGGGTTGATGTTGCGCTGTGCTCAATTGGCTATAACTGGAAGTCCCTGGCCAGGGCTGATGAGATTTACTGATAAGTGTTATCAGTAATTTCTCAATCTGTTATAAGCCATACATCGACATGACTTATTGAGTTATTGAGGTCGAAGATACCATCCCTAGACTCAATATGCAACATATCTGATGAAGAGACCGGACTGTACGGTAAGTGTTGCTGGTTGGCTCTACGGCAGTTTTGACATGTTCGCTTGTTGTTCTTCTATTCGCTCAATACCTGGGAGCCATTACGTGCAGCTAGTACCGCTGACGGTTTGTGAGTATGTGATATGATCACTGCCTACTGCTAGCGTATTGACGAGTCTTAGAGTCCCACAAAGGGGTTTCCGAGCTCAGGAGAAACGATGTGGGGCGCATATGGGGATATGCGCGGGAGACTGATTAAATACGAGTATATGATACCGTATTTTAATCTGGCGTTTTCTTTTGGTCGGGTCATATGAGATATGACCGTATTATTAAATCAAGTGTTGGTTTAATATCATGTGACCATTAGCTCATTTATTAAATCCTTTCTTTATTTGTATGCATGCATGTATGTATGTTTATATTGATATGTATGCGCACATGCATGCATACATGTGTCATGGTTGATGATACATTGGAGATGGCAATGCAAGACTCACATGGAAACATTTGTGGTATTTTTATTTTTGAGTTAATGGAAATTAGGAATAAATCCATGGTTGATATTTTGTTTCTACACACTTCCTAAAATATCTCATGTAACCATGGTTTCATTTCTAATTCTCCACTAACTCAACTACTAAAATATCTAGATATTTTCTTGCCATGGGTTAAGAGTGAGTGTGACTCTCTCTCTCTCTCTCATATTATTGTTACTCTTGTGCTTATCTCTCATAAGCTTAAGCTTAGCCATTTTCCATCTCCTTTTTCCTCCAAGCTCTCTACCATTTCCTAGTGAGTAAAAGAGGAAGAAAAGAAAGGTTTTTTAGTGAGCTTATTACCCACTTCCCCAATCTATATTAGTCTAGCCCACTAGTGTAGGTTGTTTTCCTCACTTCTACTTAGGTGAAGTGAAGCAAGGAGCTTGAGCAAAGGAACTCCGTGGTGGATTATCGTGGACTTCGAAGGCCTCAAGAGGACCCGTTCAAGTTTTGAGTAGAACCAAGGAGTCAAGGAGGATAGGTCTACAAAGGTTGTATTTCTTTCCTCTTAGAGTTAGACACTTACTAGTATGTGATACTTGTAGCTTTACGCCTAATTTTCTAGTTCGACTCTCGGTTCGGGTTGGTTAGCACCCTAGATTTTTAAAGTTGCATACTTGATGCTTGTTAAAACCTAGTGAGGGTGCTAAGAAAACCCCAACAGTGGTATCAGAGCCAAGCTAGAATATTAGGCGTCTCCTAAACGACGTTAAAGTGTTCGAATGAACATCGTAACCCATGCTTGACATGCTCTCTGGAAATTTTTCAAAAGTTGAAATTTTTGGGTTTAAAAATATTCAGAAAATCGTGTAGGGTATTGTGTGAACCCCCAAGAAAAACGACCCCCTAACTCGACCTAACGACTGCGGAACCGCGGCCAAAAGGTGATTTTGGTGGCGGTTCCGCGACGCCGTTGGTGAGGCAAGGGACGTGCTTTCTTATGCTGGTCTGTATGTACTGTTGGCACGGTCTGGGTATTTTTGAATCTGTCTCAATTGTTGAGCTCTCTGAGAATTGTGGGTTTTGATAGATCGATCGAAATGTTTAACATCTCCTACTTTTTATGAATGTGATACAATATTTGAAATCTACACTAATTAGTTTTGGGAAAATTAATTAGTTGCTTGTAAATCTAACATTTCGGTCTCGGTCAGAATCGGGAATCTTGTTGAATTACCCGATTTGTTTTGAAAAGGTATTTTCATTTTTGAGACCCAAATGTAAGATCTATATTGTTAGGCATGAATGCCGGAATATGAGATATTCCGGTTTTATGATGTCTAAGGAAAGTGTGGATTCCAAATGTTGTACATTGACATTTCTTTTCTGCGACCGTAAGTGTAATATGTAGTGTATCGCCGGTTTCGTTACTATACATCAACGACAATTGGGATACGCATATTTACTTACGTTGATGACATGTGATGTTATGTGTTGTTGTGATATGATGTATAGGATCGTCGTGAATGGATAGCCGGGGGTTTTATGTGAGATGAGAGTTTTTCTCTTCATGCATGTAATATTCATTGTATGTAATATTCTTTTATTGGGGCACTTCCGAGTTGAGGATGATGTCACCATTGATGTATATTATTTACTTTTCCGCATTAGGATAGACCCAAGGTGGGGAGCACAAGTGACCGGATACTAGAGTCTAGTGGGAGGCCATCTCGAGGAGTCGAGACCGGGTCTCCTAACTCTAGAATTGGCGGGGTCTTTTGCCGCTCTCGTAGGGGTCTAGGGGTGTGGGCTTGGCTATTCATCACGGCCATGGAATCCGTATTTTCTATCGTTGGCTAAATATAAAATACGGACCTCCAAGTATATCCTATATTTTCATATATGTGCTTCTGCTGTTGTAATTCTGTGATGTGATCACTTTATATGCTGAGACGAATGGTATATTATATATATGATATATAATAAACGTTGCTTATATTTTGCATCCGCGCTAGTCCTGCCCCCGCTCTGCCGTTAGTTAAGTAACCTAATGGTGCATGATGGGACCCCGTGGCGAATGCGGATGGCATAAGCGCACGTTCTATTTTCGTTTCTTTTCTGTAATGGCTTAACGACTTAAATGATGGGACTACATTAATGAGATTAATGTAAAGAAAAAGAAACCTTAAACATGTTGCAGAATCGAATTTGAAACTCACTCGGCCTTTTTATGAAAAAGCAAGTTTCAAAAAATGCGGAGCTTAAGCCACTCCTTTTAAAACTATTTGATTCTACAACAAGATCAAGTTTAAAGCGTTAAAGATTATCTTAAAAACACTCCGCAACCCTCCGTTATTTTAGGAAGTAGAGTACTTAATATTCGTGCTACGTATGTTGATCATAGTCAAGGTATAGTGTACGGTAGCTAAGTGATGTCTTCCTACACAGCATATGATGCGATTAGTTAGGACATTCATATGATTATGTTAATCATAGTCAAGGGTCATGTGAATGGGTCTAATTAATCATGAAATGACGGGTAGAACTTGACTAATGCTTATGATTGCAGGGTTCCTAGGCACTCTAGTGAGGTCTCACAAGGCATCGAACATGCCAATTTCAAAAAAACTAGGTGCCGAGAGACCCTAATACGGATCGTTTGCTAGAAATCTAGGCGAAAAAGTAATCTAGTTAACACTTAACTACAAGATACGGAAATACAACCTTTGTAGATCCGGTGCTCCACCTCCATAGCTCCGCAACGAGGTCCTCTCCGCTATCCAAATCAAATCCGGGCTCAAGCGTCGGCTTCGTTGGAGAATGGGCAAGCTAGGTCGTCGATGTCCATGCCGAAGATGATCTACGTCGAGGCATCGATAGATCAAGCTCCACCTTCACCTAGCTTTGAAAACTTGTGAAGGAAACACACTCTACTACTTAGCAAGAGGTAGAGGATGAAGAAATAGGAAGTGGGTAGACTTTAGAATTGGATTTCTCACTCATCTTCATCAATCACCATTGATGAAGTTGAGGTTTCTTCATGGAAGAAGATGAAGAAGAAGAAGAATTGTTATGATAAGAATTAATTTAATTAGAAAAAGAAACTCTTTCTTATCATAACAGACCATGGTTAGTTGTAGAGAGTGAACTAGGGTTAGTGGAGTGGTTAGGGTTAAGCATGAGACAAAATGGTTAACTAAGTCAAAGCTTCATGAAGATTCATGAACAAAACAAAATAGCAACCATTTTCCCCTTTTTGCTTTTAATTTTCTTTTCCAAATGAATAACTAATAAATAAATGAAATGAAAAAGAAAACATAACCCTAACCATTCACAACCATGGTTTAATCTTTACACTTAACCAATTTAGCATGCATCATCAAACATGATACAATCATGTGCACAAAAACATATCGCATATATAATGCGCACACCCGAGTGAGAAAATCCATTTTAAAGTGAACCGATACTAGTTAATGAAAAGTAATATATCAAATATATAATTATACATTAAATCATTAAATCAACACTTGATTTAACGATCCGTTCATATCGCATATAACCGACTAGTATCCAATGTATCAGCTGATCGAATCAATCCTTGATTCGATAACTAGGTTATATCACATATAACCATTCGATACATTCATCGCGAGAATAGAATACGGTATCACATACACGCATTATTCTCGGTCCCGCACATATCTCATATGCGCTCCTATTTCGTTTCGCTTGAGCCAGGAAACCTCTGTGTAGGACTCTAAAGACTCGTCAATACGCCGGCAGCAGATGATGATCATATCAAACATCCACAAGCCGCATGCGGTCTGCTAAACGTAACGGCCACCCGGGTATTGAGCGATCTGAAGATCGACGAGCAAGCCCGCTCACACTCCAGTGAATCCAACCAGTAACACTACCGTACAGTCCGGTCTGATCGTCTGATATGTCGCATATCTCGCCTAGGGGTGGTAAACGTCAGACCCCAATAGCTCAATAAGTCGTGTCGATATGAGGTCTATAACTGTTCGAGAAACTACTGGTAACACTTACCAGTAAATCTCAGCAACCCTGGCCAGGGATTTCCTGTTATAGCCAATCGAACACAGCGCAACATCAACCCCCTATACCGGGAGAGACGAATCCCCTCCTATCGCTCATTGCCTCCATGTGACTCGGGACTGTACCCAAAAACCACCGTTTTGCACGCCCTCTTGGACGTGGTAAGATGGAAATCAAAGCACAGTGGGAACCACACAAGACTCTATGACGATCTCGGGTCAACAGACTACTCTGTACCAGTGTCACCAGAGAACTGCCATCTGACGTGAGGTATAATACCATCTGGGAGTTCTCGGCGAGTCCGTCCAGTATACCCAGTCTCTACTGAGCACCCGTATACCATCTCTGATGTCAAACACCGATGGATATGGGATCATCCATCGCCCATCTGTATGGGTCGAGAAGGTATACGCTAGTCTACTCTGGTATATCGATGCCCCGTCTCGATACACCCACGACTAGGGACTTTGAAGGATGTACTTATGGACTACTATGTCCCCACTAGTATGATCCGCATCATAGTCCAGGTAGTCAAACACACATCCTAAGGGCTTTACCAACATGTAACAGAGAGACAATCAGTATACACGTTAAGGTAAAGTTCAACCAGATAGCATACTATCATGTCGAGCAAGAAAGTCCTCCCTATATATGTCCCAGCATCCACTACAATATACATCCAATGTACAGTAATGGCCTCTAGGGCATACATATAACTAACAATCTCCCACTTGCACTAGGGCCATCTGTAGCAGTGGTTGTAGTATCTCATACTCAACCATCCCATAAAAGTCTCTCTCTGGGAACAGGCCTTTGTGAGTGGATCCGCTGTGTTGTCCTCTTAGTCTACTCTCCAAACCTCGATCACCCTGGAGATCAACTATCTCCATGATCAAGTGATACTGCCTTAGAATATGTCTGGATCACTGATGGGACGGGCGTTCCTTGGCATAAGCCACAACTCCATTGTCACACAATGGCAGGAACGTAGTTCATTTTATGAACAAATATACACCCAAACAGCCTCTTTGGTAGCATCTTAAGTAGCGATGTATCGTGCCTTTATCGTCTAGTATGTCACGGTATCTAGCTTGGAACTCTTCCAACATACCGTCCCTTTACTGAGGGTAAAGACAATGCCTGCGACTGACATTCAGTCGTCTTTATCACCATGGAACCCTTCCAGTGATTCTCCCCAGGATCGATTGATACTATCTCACTACAACTAGTGAGAATCCTAACATCCAATTAGATCTATCTCATAGATCCAAACCCAGGATTTAGGAGGTATCACTTTGATCCTTTATGGAGAATCATTGTGATAAGCGGAGATTGATCGAGCGCAGCATAGGAAACTCCTTCCCTATCAAGAGTATGTCATCCACGTACTCTACGAGGATCGTCACCATACTCCCTACTACCTTCTTGTTTATACAAGGTTCATCTACCATTTTGATGATGTCAAACTCTTTGACTATTTCATCAAAACAGACGTTCCAACTCCGCGATGCCTGCTTTATCCTATAAAGCATCTTGCACACGTTTCCGCTGCTCCCACTGTCTACGAGGCCCTCTGGCTGTGTACTTATAGACTCCCTCTTCTAAAACATCATTTAGAAAAGCTGTCATGACACCCAACCACCAGATATCGTAGTCATGGTATGTAGCCGTGGCAAGTAGGATCTGGATGGACTTAAGCATAGCTACTTGAAAAGGTTTCAACATTATCCATGCTTGGTCGATGACGAAAACCTTTATCAAGTCTAGCTTTGAAAGTCTCAACTTTTCCATCTACACCAAGTAATCTTCTCAAGATATACTTGCTCCTGATGGGGATTTAACCCTTCAGATATAGCAACCAAAGTCCATACTTTGTTGGTGTACATGGATTCCATCTCAGATCGCTAAGCATCCAGCCATTCTTACAGAGTCTTACTCCTGATGGCCAGCTCGAAACTAGTTGGGTCATCATCTCATGATGCATTCCTCGCTCCCACTGTCATAGAGAAACCGAAGTATCTCTCAGGTGGGTGAGAAACCCTAGTAGATCGGCGGAGAGGCTGAGGTTCGTTGGTATCTACTGAATCCTTTGGTTGTACCAAATCATCTGCTGTATTTTGTATAGCTGGAACCTTTCCAGTTCTACATAACAGACTTTGCCTCGAGCTTGTCCAGATTTTGCTTTTAGACATAGGCCGGACAACCCCAAATCTTAACTGTCTTAAGAAATGGGCTCTTTCTTTTCCATATCACATATGAAATGGTAGGCAACTGATTTGATTGGAACCCTATTCAATAGGTATGCAACTTCGTAAGTGCATAACCCCGAATTGGAAACAGGTGACTCAGAAGTACTCATCATAGAGCACACCTTATCATATAGGGTGTGATTGCTCCGCCCTGATATACCATCGTGCTATGGTGTATACAGAGGAGTAATGCTGAGAGAGAATCTCATTCTCCTTTAGAATAGTCCAGGAATTCCGTGCTCAAGTATTCTCCTCCTTGATCTCATCAAAGGACATAATACTTATACCCGTATTTTGGTTCTCTACTTCTCACTTATATTCTGTGAATATCTCAAAAGGTTCGGACTTGTGTTTCAACAGGAACATAGGTCTGAATCTCGAAAGATCATCAGAGAATGTAATGAAGTACAAAGAACCGGTCCTGGCATGTGTAGACAGGGGACCTAACATACATCAACATGTATCATCCCAAGAGTTCACTAACTCTTTCTCTGTTACCAATAAACAGAGCTGTGGTCATCTTATCTTTGTGACATGACTGGCGAGTTTCACAAGATGCAAATTCAAACTAATTTAAATATGCATCTTTATGTAACTCCAGCCAGTCGGGTCGCATTGATATGACCTAGTCTACAATGCCTCAAGAAGGATTCGTTCATTTCTGAACTCTTCCTCTTGTGTGTGTTCCATATACTAAGAACTGTGGTTTGATTTAGAACATCAATGCTTTTAGATAACGTGCCTGATACGATCAACTTTTGATATAGGAAATGTTCAAAACATTATCCAACAATACAGAATTTTATCATTTCTTTACTAATAAAGAGACTGATATGATTTTGTATATCAGGTTCGGTATCTAATAACATTCGTTCAGAATCAATGTATTTGTAATACAGGGTGACAGTGACCAACAGACTTGGCTGCAACATTTGCCCCGTTTTCTGCCTCATGAAACTTATCACCCGTTCTCAGTTCTCTACCTTTCTGTAGCCCTTTGTAACAGATTACATATCTGGGATCCTGATCTGGTATCACATACCCAGGACGTAAAGGATACTGAGAAACAGTTCTGTATAATGAACACACCCGAAGATGATGCATCAGCATGCACTCTCTTCGTTTGGGCGGCACGGGAAATCTGGTATTCCCCAATTTCCTGCTCTGTCTTATAACAATTATAAGGTGGAGCGGGACCAACGTTCCCCAGCTCAGTATAACAAGCGGGTTCGGTCAATAATCCGTATTATTATCTTGATTAAGGCGTGATATGGTCGCTACCAGGAGAGAGAGAGAAGAAAACACTCAGCGTGCGCTCTTGCAAGAATAGATTGGTTATTATTTTATCTAATCAGGATGGCTCCCACTGCTTTTTATCAAATCTTCCTTCAAACCCTAAAAGGAAAGACTAGCCGGGATTAATTACACACTACAAGTTCGCCAATCTTTCAGCCAGGCCAGTGTCGGTACTTTGAGGGAGGTCCCCCGTGCTTTCGCACGAACCTAATTAATGTAAACCTCGTTTTCCCAGAGGCGTAACCTCGTTAACACCTTTCTAGACACCTACTTGATCGGCTAATTGTAATGCGTAAAACTCTCCCAGGAGTAACTCTTACTCGCAGCGGGTATCGGGATCCAACTATCTCATAGAAGGTATGCAATCTCATTGCAAATTTCAACACTTGAAATTCCCGATAATATTTTGCCCCTAGCTCGCTATGACCTTGACGGAGGCCAAACAACCCATAGTCCGCTAGTCAAGTTCAACCCGTCATTTCCTGATTGAATTAAACCCACCCGCACGACCCTTGACGGAGGCCAAACAACGCCGTACGAATACCCTAATCCAATCGCATCATATGCTAGCAGATAAGCACTAGTTAGCTACCGTACACTACGCCTTGACGGAGGCCAAACAACCGCAGCACGAATACTAACTAGTACGTATCTGAAATGACGGAGGGCTACGACAGGTTTTTCTGAAAACCTATTGCGTAATGAACTTGATATTGTTGTAGAATCAAATGATTTTTAAAATGGAGTGCTTTTGAGGCTTTTCTAGTTTTGCTAAAGGAGTCACTCCCGGTGAAGGGATCGTCGGTCCTTTCCTCGTCGAATGAGGTGCGGGATATATCATATATATCACTGTGCAAAGCAAAAACTCTTAAAAGCAATCAAAAGACAAACCGAGTGTGTAGCATCTGCCAGTTATTGCTAAAGGAGTCACTCCCGGTGAAGGGATCTCGGTCCTTTCCTCATCGAATAAGGTGCAGGATATATCACATATACCGCTGTGCAAAGCAAGAACTGTAGCTACCTGTTTTATTTTGAAATTCGATTCTACAACATCTTAGGTTTCTTTTATTTCATTAATCACATTAATGAAGTCCCATCATTTATGTACCTAAACATCACAGATAAATACGACGTACACTTATGCCATCCGCATTCATCTCGATGTCCCCTCGTGCACCGTTAGGTTAGGTAACTAACGGCAGAGCGGGGCAGGGCTAGCGCGGGTGTAAAACATAAGTAACGCCTATATAATATATCATATATACTATATACTGTATCTATCACAGAACATCACATGATCACATCACAGATATCGCAGCAGAAGAATCATATGAAATATTGGATATACTAGGACGTCCGTGTTTTCAATACGAGCCAGTATAAAACACGGATTCCACGGTCGCGATGAATAGCCAAACCCACACCCCTAGACCCCTACGAGAGCGGCAAGCAACCCTGCCAATTCTCGAGTTAGGAGACGCGGACTCGACTCCTCGAGTTGGTCTCCCACTGGACTCCAGAACCCGGTTACTTGTGCCCTCCTCCTTGGGTCTATCCTAGTGCGGAAAAGTAAATAATATACAAACGGTGACAACTTCCGCAACCTGGAAGCGCCCCAATAAAAGAATATTACATACAGATTTTTACATGAATGAAAATGAAAAACACTCATCTCACTTAAAAAAACCCCGGCTATTCAAACACGACGATCCAATATAACATATCCAGCAACACATAACATCACATGTCATCAACGTAAGTAAACATGCGCATCCCAATTGTCGTTGACATATAGCAACGAAACCGGTGATATCACATATTACACTTACGGTCACAGAAAAGAAAGTGTAAAACTACAACAGTTGGAATCCGCAACCATCTCAGACATCGCATGCCTGACCAAATGAATTTCTTAGACATCGCATGCCTAACAATTATAAACCCCGCATTTTAGTCTCATTATCGAAAACACTTTTCAATATCAAGTCGGGCAATTCAACAGGATTCCCGATATCCTGATCGAATGCTCGTCGCAAACTTAAATAGGCGGCCGCACCCCTGATACCGTCGACGAAGTGCACCAAGGCGGAACACCGCTGCCGCGAGCACCCGAACGGATGCTTTCGGCGACGGGGTTCTCCTACAGTCACTTGGTCGGGGCTATGGAGTGAGGCTGTCTATTAAGTTTACCCGGCGAGTATCCGCGTACGCTACGTGATTGCGACGGACTTTTGATCATATCAAAATTCCGTGGCAACCGATCAAGTGAGACTAAATTGCTACGTTTATAACATTCATTCAGTTATCACATAACTTTTGTGAATTCCAATTATTGTATCCCATTCCAGATAAACAGAAAATGTTAAACTTTCCGATCGAACAATCGAACACCTAAGTTTTCCCGATACAGATCAACACATGAAATAAGTCTAACAACATTCAGTTCGTGCCTCAGTACCGACGGTCCAGCCGTAGAAGGGTCAAGCCAACGCCTCACATGTGGCACGCCGTACTCCCCCAAACCCGAAGGTTCAAAGGGCAGTTCAAGACGGTCACATAATCGAGTTAAGGTTTGTTGTCTTCTAGAGGGTCCATCGCGTTACTTGCACTACTTAGAACGTCGTCAAACTACGGAAAAATCCAACACTTGGAAATTTCCCGACAGGGGAAAAGTTGGGTATTTATATCCGGTCGAACTTTTTAACATATTCTAAAATTTATCCGGAAAGCCACACAGACAAAATTTGATACTCCGATCGAAACACCGAATCCCCAAATCAACTGCAGAAAATTCAACTCTTGAAAAATTATTAAAAATTCCCAGAAAACCCATCAAATTAAAATAGGAATTACTGTGCAGCAATTGGGAGGTGACGTCATCACCTAGCCGCGGAACCGCCGCAGAAGCTGGGCTTCTGCCGCGGTTCCGCGCCCTGTTTGATGAATTATTCACCTGAGTTTGCACAGTAATTCTTATAATTATTTATTGAATTTTTTAGGCATTTTTAATACACAAAAATCCGCATTTTCGGAAAAAGTACAGAGAGCATATTTGTTTTGGGGTTCCGGGTTCGTTCGGACTTCAAATTCCGTCTGGACTTCGCCTAAGGCTCTAGCTAGGCTCTGATACCACTGCAGGGTTCCTAGGCACTCTAGTGAGGTCTCACAAGGCATCGAACATGCCAATTTCAAAAAAACTAGGTGCCGAGGGACCCTAATACGGATCGTTTGCTAGAAATCTAGGCGAAAAAGTAATCTAGTTAACACTTAACTACAAGATACGGAAATACAACCTTTCAAGATCCGGTGCTCCACCTCCATAGCTCCACAACGAGGTCCTCTCCGCTATCCAAATCAAATCCGGGCTCAAGCGTCGGCTTCGTCGGAGAATGGGCAAGCTAGGTCGTCGATGTCCATGCCGAAGATGATCTACGTCGAGGCATCGATAGATCAAGCTCCACCTTCACCTAGCTTTGAAAACTTGTGAAGGAAACACACTCTATTACTTGGCAAGAGGTAGAGGATGAAGAAATAGGAAGTGGGTAGACTTTAGAATTGGATTTCTCACTCATCTTCATCAATCACCATTGATGAAGTTGAGGTTTCTTCATGGAAGAAGATGAAGAAGAAGAAGAATTGTTATGATAAGAATTAATTTAATTAGAAAAAGAAACTCTTTCTTATCATAACATGACCATGGTTAGTTGTAGAGAGTGAACTAGGGTTAGTGGAGTGGTTAGGGTTAAGCATGAGACAAAATGGTTAACTAAGTCAAAGCTTCATGAAGATTCATGAACAAAACAAAATAGCAACCATTTTTCCCTTTTTCTTTTAATTTTCTTTTCCAAATGAATAACTAATAAATAAATGAAATGAAAAAGAAAACATAACCCTAACCATTCACAACCATGGTTTAATCTTTACACTTAACCAATTTAGCATGCATCATCAAACATGATACAATCATGTGCACAAAAACATATCGCATATATAATGCGCACACCCGAGTGAGAAAATCCATTTTAAAGTGAACCGATACTAGTTAATGAAAAGTAATATATCAAATATATAATTATACATTAAATCATTAAATCAACACTTGATTTAACGATACGGTCATATCGCATATAGCCGACTAGTATCCAATGTATCAGCTGATCGAATCAATCCTTGATTCGATAACTAGGTTATATCACATATAACCATTCGATACATTCATCGCGAGAATAGAATACGGTATCACATACACGCATTATTCTCGGTCCCGCACATATCTCATATGCGCTCCTATTTCGTTTCGCTTGAGCCAGGAAACCTCTGTGTAGGACTCTAAAGACTCGTCAATACGCCGGCAGCAGATGATGATCATATCAAACATCCACAAGCTGCAAGCGGTCTGCTAAACGTAACGGCCACCCGGGTATTGAGCGATCTGAAGATCGACGAGCAAGCCCGCTCACACTCCAGTGAATCCAACCAGTAACACTACCGTACAGTCCGGTCTGATCGTCTGATATGTCGCATATCTCGCCTAGGGGTGGTAAACGTCAGACCCCAATAGCTCAATAAGTCGTGTCGATATGAGGTCTATAACTGTTCGAGAAACTACTGGTAACACTTACCAGTAAATCTCAGCAACCCTGGCCAGGGATTTCCTGTTATAGCCAATCGAACACAGCACAACATCAACCCCCTATACCGGGAGAGACGAATCCCCTCCTATCGCTCATTGCCTCCATGTGACTCGGGACTGTACCCAAAAACCACCGTTTTGCACGCCCTCTTGGACGTGGTAAGATGGAAATCAAAGCACAGTGGGAACCACACAAGACTCTATGACGATCTCGGGTCAACAGACTACTCTGTACCAGTGTCACCAGAGAACTGCCATCTGACGTGAGGTATAATACCATCTGGGAGTTCTCGGCGAGTCCGTCCAGTGTACCCAGTCTCTACTGAGCACCCGTATACCATCTCTGATGTCAAACACCGATGGATATGGGATCATCCATCGCCCATCTGTATGGGTCGAGAAGGTATACGCTAGTCTACTCTGGTATATCGATGCCCCGTCTCGATACACCCACGACTAGGGACTTTGAAGGATGTACTTATGGACTACCATGTCCCCACTAGTATGATCCGCATCATAGTCCAGGTAGTCAAGCACACATCCTAAGGGCTTTACCAACATGTAACAGAGAGACAATCAGTATACACGTTAAGGTAAAGTTCAACCAGATAGCATACTATCATGTCGAGCAAGAAAGTCCTCCCTATATATGTCCCAGCATCCACTACAATATACATCCAATGTACAGTAATGGCCTCTAGGGCATACATATAACTAACAATGATATGTTGACCATAGCCAAGATCATAAGCTGCTAGGGGTAAAAACTATATCGGGAGTTTCAAGAGTTGAAATTTTCAATGAGATTGCATACCTTCTATGTGATAGTTGGATCCCAATCCCACTGTGAGTAAGTGTCACGACCTGAAATATTAGCTCATGACTGGCACTTAAATCACGCCACGTTTAAAGGCGTAACGTAATTCAAGTAAGCCGAAACCCAAAAATCTAAACCATTTTAAGAAAATAAAAGAGGTGATGTTTTGAAATAAAGGTATGATGAAATCAAATGTTTTCTTAAATGTATTGAAAAGGGAACATGAAAAATGCAAGTTTATTTTACTAGTTGAAAAACATGTTTCGTCTTTTAAAAATTTGGGCAGCACCTCCTTTGTATATTTTGATCCAAAACCACAGATACATAATGATAATAAAGGCATCCCCAAGCGGGAGCTAGCTCTTCGCCAATCGGCGGATCCATGACCACGCAATAATAAATATAAGTATGCGACGTCCAACAGCGAAGATCAACACAAAGATAATTAATAAAGTAAGACATCAACCCAATAAGCGAACATAAAACCCATCGCTCAAATCTCGCAACTACAAGTCTTGCTAAGTCTTACTAATTATACAAATACTAGTTTCTGATTTGATGGAGTTAACTAGATACAACAGGAATAATAAATACAAGAGGGGTACGATCCAACATGTACCACCTACCAAAGCAAAACACCCGAATACAGGTATGTGCCAGCGGTGCTGCTACTGATCCATGCGGTCAACCTGCAAGAACTGTGGCACAACGGGGGTGAGTTGCCAACTCGTGAGTAGAAAACATCAACAGGTAGAAATCGAATAAAATAACGATTTCCTAGGTCAACTATATCATCAAGGTAATACTATGATATCTAGGGTGACCGTATCTGCATATGTGCCAACAATATACTCAAAGCCTATCTGTATGTGGATATCATCCAACTATATAATCAATGCCTGTAGGCGTGTGGATCTCGTCCACGTGTCAACCGATGACACAACAACATCATGCATGTAAATATCATAAAAGCATATGCATGAAAGTATGAGGATATAAATCAACGTATGTCCCTCGCGACACATCAAATCATGGAACCTGAGTGTCTAGCATTGACACTCAAAACATCATGAAACCTGTGTCCAACATCGACACGTAAATCCTCATATCTTGACTCCGTCTACGGGATCGGCCCGCGGGCTCCGGCAGAACGGGTCGGCCCATATCCATCTCATAACTCCGGTCGGTATCCTCCGGATAACCGCCAAGTTCAAAATACTATCACCGGTAGGTACTACTCCCTATGCCAGGCTCAAGACAGCGAAAACTCCCGCTTTGCTTACTGGGCCATCTTCCTCTTCTCTCCCAAAAGCCAAGGCCAAGGGAAAGGTGAAGAAGAAACCCACCAAACCAAGAGGTGGAGTGAAAAAGGCAAAAGGGAAAGACAAATCCAGGGCTGAGGAGTCAGGAAAATGAGAATGTTTCTACTGCAAAAGGTCAGGACACTGGAAGCGAAATTGTATTGAGTACATCGCTGATCTCAAGAAAAAGAAGCATGGTGATGCTTCCGCTTCAGGTGTGTTTGTGACTGAAAACTGTTTTTCTATAAACTCTGCTTCCTGGGTATTGGATACCGGTTCGGGTTCTCACATCTGCAATTGTATGCAAGGATTGAGAAATAACAGTGTTTTGAAGACTGGTGATCACTCTCTGGGTTGGAAATGGTTCCAATATACATGAGGTATCAGTGGGAGAGTATTACCTGAGGTTGTCATCGGGATGTATATTGGTTTTGAACCCGTGTTATTTTGTACCAAGCATTCTATGTAATATAATATCCGTTTCTTTGTTAGACAATGAAGTATATAATTTTGTGTTGCAAAATAATGTTATGAACATTAATCTGAATCAAGAGTTGATTAGGTATGGTGCACTAAATAACAGGATATACGTTCTAAATCAACACAGTTTTGAACATACAACACACATATAAAAGAAAATTTTCAGATATAAATGAAGATTTTCTTTGGTATTGTAGACTTGGTCATATTAACGAAACAAGATTAAACAAGCTACATAAAGATAGATATTTAAATCCTTTTGAATATAAATCTTATGTGACTTGTCAGTCTTGTATCAAAGGTAAAATGACCAAAACTCCGTTTATTGGACACGGAGAAAGAGCTACAGAACTCTTAGGCTTCATACATAGTGATGTATGCGGACCAATGTCTACACATGCTAGAGGCGGTTTTTCTTACTTCCTAACTTTTACTGATGATTTCTCAAGATTCGGACATGTGTTTTTATTAAAGTATAAGTCTGAAGCTTTCAAGAAATTCAAAGAGTACAAACATGAAGTAGAAAAACAAACAGGTTTGAGCATCAAGAAACTTCGATCAGATCGAGGTGGAGAGTATCTGAGTACAGAGTTTTCGGACTTCCTAAAAGAGAATGGGATTCTCTTTCAGCTCACCACCCCTTACACACCACAGTACAACGGTGTCTTAGAATGGCGGAATCGTACCCTATTAGATATGGTGCGATCCATGATGAGTGATGCTGAGTTACCTCTCTCCTTTTGGGGGCATGCATTGGAGACTGCAGCATATCTGTTGAATAGGGTTCCAACCAAGACCATGTCTACCACTCGATATGAGATATGGTATGGGAAGGGACCATCTCTTAAACGAGTTAGGATTTGGGGTTGTCCGGCTTTTGTCAAAAAGCAGAATCCAGACAAACTCGAGACACGATCGGTTCAGTGTATATTTGTAGGATATCCAAAACATTCATATGGATATCTTTTCTACCATAAGGAGGAACAAAGAGTGTTTGTTTCTCAACATGCTACATTTTTAGAAAATAAAAGTTTTTCAAATAACACTGATGGCAATGCGGTAGAACTAGAAGAAGTTCTAGAGACAAAAGTTACAAATGACGACTTGGTTGAACCTGATATTGCAACAGAAACTTATGAATCTCAGCCACTCCGTAGATCTAGTAGGACTTCTCGCCCACCGGAGAGATACTACGGTTTCCTCATTGATGGTGATAGAGAAGATTGCATCATGGATGATGATGACCCTACTAGTTTTCAGCAAGCTATCACGAGTGGTGACTCTGTGAAATGGCTGGATGCCATGAGATCCGAAATAGAGTCTATGTACACCAACAAAGTATGGACTTTGGAAGTTGTACCCTCTGGGGTAAAACCCGTAGGGTTCAAATGGATCTTTAAGAGAAAGATCGGTGTATATGGGCAGGTAGAGACCTATAAGGCAAGGCTTGTGGCGAAAGGATTTCGTCAAAGACCAGGACTGGACTATGATGAAACATTCTCTCATGTAGCCATGCTTAAATCCATTCGGATCCTACTTTCTATTGCTGCTCACTATGACTATGAAATCTGGTAGATGGACGTTAAAACTGCATTTCTAAATGGTGATTTAGAAGAGTGCGTTTATATGGATCAGCCAGAGGGCTTCGCTGATAGTGGGAGCAGCGGGAAAGCATGTAGATTGCTTAAATCCATTTATGGATTAAATCAGGCATCACGGAGTTGGAACATCTGTTTTGATGATGCGATCAAAGAGTTTGATTTCGTAAAAAATCCAGATGAGCCTTGTATTTATAAGAAGATTGTAAGGAGTACTGTCACGTTCCTCGTATTGTACGTGGATGATATTCTCCTGATAGGAAACGATGTTCCTATGCTACAATCGGTCAAACTTTTCTCATCACAAAGGTTCTCCATGAAGGACCTGGGTGATGCCTCGTACATTTTGGGCATTAAGATCTATAGAGATAGATCTAAAAGGTTGTTGGGATTGTCCTAATCAAGATACATTAACACCATCCTAAAGAGGTTTAGTATGGAAGATTCCAAGCGGGGTGCCTTACCCGCTTGTTACGGAATCACTCTCTCCAAGGACTTTTGCCCAAAGTCTGATGAAGAGAGAGCTCGCATGAGCATTATACCCTACGATTCAGCCGTAGGATCTATAATGTATGCAATGTTATGTACTCGCCTTGATGTAGATTATGCACTAGGTGTAGTAAGCAGGTATCAATCCAACTCAGGGGAGAAACACTGGACAGCTGTGAAGAATATTCTTAAGTACTTACGAAGGACTGAAGAAATGTTCTTGGTGTATGGTAACGGGGATCTCCAAATAGAGGCCTTTACCGATTCGAGCTTTCAGAGTGATAAGGATGACAACAAATCTATCTCAGGGTTTGTATTTACCCTCAATGGCGGGGCGGTATTTTGGAAGAGTTCCAAGCAGGATACCGTTGCAGACTCCACGATGGAAGCTGAGTATATTGCTGCAAATGATGCTGCCAAGGAAGCCGTCTGGATGAGGAAGTTCATCTCAGAGCTAGGAGTAGTTCCAACCATTATTGATCCAATACCATTGTATTGTGATAATAATGGGGCTATGGCATTGGCCAAAGAGCTCAGGTCCCATCAACGATCCAGACACATCCTGAGGCGATATCATTTGATCCGGGAGATAGTTCATCGCCGCGAGATCGTGATTCGGAGAGTAGATACAAAGAATAACACCGCGGATCCACTCACCAAGGCCCTCTCACAGCCGCAGCATGAGCGACTTTTTAAGATGTTGGGTATGAGATACGCCAATAATTGGCCTTAGTGGAAGTGGGAGATTGTTGGATATATGTATACCCTAGAGGCCATTATTTGATAGTGGATATATATATCTATATATATATATATATTCAGGGGACTTTCTTGCTCGACATGATAGTATGCTATCTGGTTACTATTTATCTTAACATGTTCACTTGATTGTGTATACTGTTCATTTGATACATGTTGATAAAGCCCTTAGGATATTTGCTTGACTACTGTGATTATGATGCAGATCATACTAGTGGGACATGTGTAGTTTATGAGCATATCCTTAAATGTTCCTAGTCATGGGTGTATCGAGACGGGGCATCGATATTCCAGAGTAGACTGGCGTATACGTTTCTTGACCCATTTGATGGGAGATGGATGATCCCATATCCATTGGTGTTTGACATCAAAGATTGTATTTGGGTGCTCAGTAGAGACTGGGTACACTGAACGGACTCGCCGAGAACTCCTATATGGTATTATATCTATCGTCGGATAGCAGTTCTCAGGTAACACTTGTACAGGTAAGTCTGTAGACCCGAGATCGTCATAGAGTCTTGTGTGATCTCCCACTGTACTTTGATTTCCACCCTACCACGGCTCTACTGAGTCGTGCAAACAGGTGGCTTTTGGGTACAGTCCCGAGACACATGGAGGAAATGAGCAATAGGAGGGGTTTCGTCTCTCCCGGTATTGGGGGTTGATGTTGCGCTGTGCTCGATTGGCTATAACTGGAAGTCCCTGGCCAGGGCTGATGAGATTTACTGATAAGTGTTATCAGTAGTTTCTCGATCTGTTATAAGCCATACATCGGCATGACTTATTGAGTTATTGGGGTCGACGATACCATCCCTAGACTCAATATGCAGCATATATGACGAAGAGACCAGACTGTATGGTAAGTATTGCTGGTTGGCTCTACGAGAGTTTTGATAAGTTCGCTTGTTGTTCTTCTGTTCGCTCAATATCTGGGAGCCATTACGTGCAGCTAGTACCGCTGACGGTTTGTGAGTATGTGATATGATCACTGCCTACTGCTAGCGTATTGACGAGTCTTAGAGTCCCACAAAGGGGTTTCCGAGCTCAGGAGAAACGATGTGGGGCGCATATGGGGATATGCGCGGGAGACTGATTAAATACGAGTATATGATACCGTATTTTAATCTGGCGTTTTCTTTTGGTCGGGTCATATGAGATATGACCGTATTATTAAATCAAGTGTTGGTTTAATATCATGTGACCATTAGCTCATTTATTAAATCCTTTCTTTATTTGTATGCATGCATGTATGTATGTTTATATTGATATGTATGCGCACATGCATGCATACATGTGTCATGGTTGATGATACATTGGAGATGGCAATGCAAGACTCACATAGAAACATTTGTGGTATTTTTATTTTTGAGTTAATGGAAATTAGGAATAAATCCATGGTTGATATTTTGTTTCTACACACTTCCTAAAATATCTCATGTAACCATGGTTTCATTTCTAATCCTCTACTAATTCAACTACTAAAATATCTAGATATTTTCTTGCCATGGGTTAAGAGTGAGTGTGACTCTCTCTCTCTCTCTCATATTATTGTTACTCTTGTGCTTATCTCTCATAAGCTCAAGCATAGCCATTTTCCATCTCCTTCTTCCTCCAAGCTCTCTACCATTTCTTAGTGAGTAAAAGAGAAAGAAAAGAAAGGTTTTTTAGTGAGCTTATTACCCACTTCACCAATCTGTTAGTGATATATGCCCTAGAGGCCATTATTGTATCATACTGGATTGTATATTACTTAATGGGAGCTTAGGATATACACGGATATAGTAACAGTCCTGCTCGAAATGGTTGTATGCTGCCTGGTTTGTTCTACCTCAATATGTGCATGTGTTATCTTAGCATATTGCTTATACATATTGGTAGAGCCATTAGGATCTTTGCTTGATTACCAGCGTTGTGATGGCAGCCACAGGGCTATGTGGTCTATAAGCACATCCTATACAGGTCCCTAGTCGTAAGATTATCGAGACGGGGTATCGATACTCCATAGTAGACTAGTGTATACGCTTCTCATCCCAGCAGGGGAGATGGTCTGTCCCACAGCCATCAGTACGTCGTACTAGAGATAGTATGCAGGTGGTCATTAGGTTATGAGTACACTGGACATGACTCGTCGGGAACTGTTGGTGGGTATTATACCTGTCGTCGAGTAGCAGTTCCCAGGTGACATGAGTGCAGCTTAGTCCGTCGACTTGACACTGCTATTTCGCGTCGAGTGTGTTCCCACTGTACATTTATTACTACCCTACCATAGCTCAAAGGAGTCATAGAAAAAGGTAGTAGTTGGGTGCAGTCCCGAAGCACTTGGAGGCAGTGCCGGTTAGATAGGATTCGTCTCTCCCGGTATTGCGGGTTGATATCGCGCTGTGTTCGGAAGGCCATTACACAAAGTCCTTGACCAAGGTAAGAGAGATTTACTGGTAGGTATTCCAGTAGTTTCTCAGTGTGTATTGGGCTACTCTCCGACACGACTTATTACGCTATTAGGGGTATGACGATTACCGCCCCCTAGGCCCGATATGCGATACTCTTAGATGAACAGACCGGACTGTACAGAGATTGTCACATTCAGGCTCAGTAGGAGTTCGGATGAGTTAGCTCATCGACCTTCTTATCAACATCTACCTAGGGACCGTTACGTGTAGCTAGTACTGTTTGCGTCCTGTAGTTAAACCCATTGCCTGCGTAGTGTCTAGTCTTTAGAGTCCCACATAGAGAGTTTTCCTGCACCGGGCAAAAGGTGTAGAAGCCGTATGGTTTTACGGCAGGGCTTCGATCACGTACGTGCACTTATGCACGTATGATGTTCAGGCGGATAATACTAGTGGGCTTTGGTTTAAGCCGGATCTTAGTATTATATTGATGGATCAGTTTCGTCTCTTTTTATTCGTGTTTGTCGGAACACAGGTGCGGATATGTATATACGGATGAGAGGGGCATAGAAGGAGACACCTCATTAGGGTTTTGACCATTGACTTGATTAAAACAATTATGAGGTGGAGGAAAGTATTTGTTATTTTTGTAAATGATAATTGAGGCATGGCTACTTGTTTTGACTACTTGACTTGGTTTGACCATTTGATTTGGTTTGACCACTTGACTTGGTTTGACTAGATATTTCTTATGAGATATTTTGTGGCACTAGATATTTTAGGTGAGATATTTTCTTGCCATGCTTGTAGTCAAGTCAAGAGAGCCATCTCATTTTTTTGATGATCATTATCAAAAATCATTTCTCTTTCCTCATGTTAGCTCTCTTCTTCTTCCTCATATCAAAAACCCTTAAGGTCTCATGAGTTGAGTAAACTAAGGTTTCAAGAGAAAAATAAATCCATCTTTATTCTCTACATCACCTAGGCCATCAAGTTTAGCAAGCTTGTTGCCCTAGTTACCTCGGTTTTGAGGTTGGAGATCGGACTATAGATTCTCAGGTGGATCGTCTTTGACTCGAAAAGGCCGTCGAGTTTGCTACGATCCGGATTAATCCTTGGAGCCTAAGAAGACGAGGAGTACAACGGAGAAGACCCGAAGGACTTGTATCATGAGGTATAACATTCTTTCCGAGTAGTTAAATCTCATGTTGTTTGCTAGCTAGGGTTTATGGACGATCCTTGGTTCTAGTCGGTGTTGCGAAGTTCGTAAAAATCATTTTTTGCAAATTCCGCCTCCCCGCGACCACGTGGGGTGCGCGACATTGACTTACAGTGGTATCAGAGCCTCTCATAAACCCTAGATAGCTTGTAGCGATGTTTGAATTCCGCCGTTTTTGTCGCGCAAAAACTGTCGACAAAAACAGTTTTCAAAAGTGAAGTTTTTAGTTGTTTGCACACCCCGCGGGCTCAGGGTTTGAACCGAGAAGCTGCGGGGTGAAGCGTGCGCACCCCGAAGACACCTCGGGGGGACCAACGGCCGGGACCACCCCGCAAGACCACCACTTGGTGGCCTTGGGGGCTGGTGACCCGAGAGCACCAGGAATTGGTGCACTAGGGTCTACCTCCCTTTTGGGGCCACCTCGTGGTGTCCCCCAGGGGTGGGTACCCCCCGAGTCTTCCCATTCGATAGTAATTCATGTGTCTTCGTATACGCGAAGATTCGGGCGGGTTTCGAGTTCGTTTCGACTCCCGGATTGGCTCAAAACTATCAGTTTTGGAACTTTAGCTCACTGGATTTTCAAGTCTTGGAAAATTGTTTGAGTTTGCTAATTACGTGCGGAATTCTAATGTCGTAGTTACTTTACAAGATTTGTGTTGTATATATGTGTTTGGAAATATCGACTAATTGCTATACGTCGATTAGTCGGGGTTGCACATATCTGTGATGATGTTATGTTGGTTTGTGTATATGAACTTGTTGGATCGTCGTGGATGGATAGCCGGGGATGTGAGATGAGGGTTTTCATTCTTTCATTCGATGTAAAATTTGTAAAGTGATGTAATATTATTTTTGCGGGACACATCCGGGTTGAGGTTATAGCCACCGTTGTATTATTTCTTTTACTGTTTTTGCTCCTAGGATAGACCCAAGGTGGGGTGCACAAACTACCGGGTACTTTGAAGTGCCGAGTGGCCTACTCACTTTGTTGAGGGAGCTTGCTTCACTTCGGGTATTTGGCGGGTAGTTCGCCGCACCCTTAGGGGTCTAGGGTGGGGTTTGGCTATTCATCACGACCGTGGAATCTGTCTTTCGTTACAGGCTCAAACGAAACGCGGAATTCCTAATATATCCAATGTGTTCATCTGTGATCAGGAATGCCTATCATTGCGTCTGACGAATGGATATTATTATATATGTATTATATAATAGATGTTGCTTATGTTTTGCATCCGCGCTAGTCCAGCCTCCGCTCTGTCGTTAGTTAAGTAACCTAACGGGTGATGACGGGGCCCCATGGCGAATGCGGATGGCATAAGCATACGTTGTATTTTCGTTGTTTTCTGCAATGGT
The DNA here is from genome assembly GCA_030015575.1 of Agapanthus africanus. Taxonomy (NCBI): domain Eukaryota; kingdom Viridiplantae; phylum Streptophyta; class Magnoliopsida; order Asparagales; family Amaryllidaceae; genus Agapanthus; species Agapanthus africanus. The sequence continues at coordinate 501,793,374 of CM057345.1, forward strand.
AGGTTAATTGATGGGACTGCATTACATTAATGCAAAGCAAACAAACCAAAGCTGAATCGTTGGAACAAATTTTAAAACCACTCGGTTATTTTAAAACAGCAGACTTTTAAATGTGGAGCTTAAACCACTCCTTTTAAAAGCTATCAGGTTCTTTCAATGATATCAAGTTCACTACGTTCACGTTTTCGCCAAAACCATTCGTAGCCCTCCATCATTTCAGTTGAATATTCAGTAGTATTCAAGCTATGTATTTGGCCTTCGCCAAGGCATAGTGTTTGGTAGCTGCTCGATATTCATCTGTAGTATAGATAGATGCGTTGGTTTGGAACAGTCGTACTACTATTTTGGCCTTCGTCAAGGGTATGTGCGGGTAGGTTCAAATTAACCTGGACAATGACGGGTAGAACTTGACATGTGACTTTTGTTATGTTGGCCTTCGTCAAGGTCATAAGAGCATAGGGCAAAAATCCATATCGGGAGTTTCTAAGGAAACTGAAACTTGCTAGTGCTGCATACCATTTGGAGTGTGATAATGTTGGTAGGATTCCTTCAGGATTATCACACAATGATATTTGGATCCCGATCCTACTGTGAGTATCCGCTACTCCTCGGGAGATTCTTTACTTAACGATCAATGTTATAAACCAAGTAGGTGTCTAGAACAGTGTTAGCGGGGCTACGCCTCCAAGGAAAAGAGGTTTTGTAATTAAGGAACTTCGCGAAAGCGTTGGAAAACCTCCCTCGAAGTACCGACACTAGCCTGACCGAACGGTTAAGCAAGTATTGTACGGTGAGATCAATCCTGACTAATTCTTCTTTTATGGTTTGAGGAAGGATTCGAAAAACAGTGGGAGCCATCCTGTTTAGATAAATTAAAAACCAATCTAAACTTGCAAGAGTATCATGCTGAGTGTTTTCTTCTCTCTCTCCTAATTGCAGCGACAAGGTAACCGGATTAGGTTACAGATAGATAAGAAAATGACTGAGTTATACTATAGTGACTGGCAAAGGTTCGTTCAGATGTCCATTACCTATGACAAGCTGAACCACCTCATTACTACTCATAGCCCCCGCCGTCCCAGGTCCAGTTTCCACCGTCGCGGATATGGATATCCGTAAGACAAGGGAATAAGACTGTGCGAATGCCAAGTGCCTCGTGTTGGCCTCAGTTGATGGTATATACCAGAGGCAGCACGAGAAGATGGACTTAGTTTCTATCTTCCTCTATAACAAAGTTTTATATGGAGAGCAATCTTATATCGCAAGATATGAGATCTCGAAGGAATTGCTTCAAGAGAGGTTGGCTATCGGGTCATCTGTAGGGGACCACGTCCCTACAATGATTAGCTATATTAAAAGGCTCACAGATCTGGAGACCACGTTGGAGAACGATCATATGCTGACTTGATTCTACAGTCCCTACCTCCTACTTACGCCCAAGGGAAGAAAGTTATACTTCCAGTTGAGGGCGCCCTGAAGGAAACCAGGAAGACACCCGCTCTGCTTATTGGGGAATCTTCCTCTTCAGGATCTAAGGCGGATGCCAAGGGTGAGAAGAAGAAGACCTCCACAAAGCCGATAGGTGGTGTCAGTAAGGTAGAAGAAAAGGGAAGGGCAAAAGTTTCAGGGTTAACAGTTGGGAAGGATGGATGTTCCTATTGTTACGGGAAAGGACATTGGCAGAAGAGATGCAGGGCTTGGAAAGACAGAATCCAGGATCCAAAGCATGTTGTGGTTTCGACTTCGGGTGTGTTTGTGATTGAAAACAGTTTTTCAATTAATTCGACTTCCTGGGTACAAGATACCGGATCAGGATCTTATATCTGTAATTCATTACAGGCTTTGAGAAACCGTAGAGTTATCAGGGCAGGTGATATGACTCTCAGGTTTACTAACGGAATGAGCGTGGATGCTGTATCCATAGGGTATATCACCTAGAATTGACAAGTGGGCAGATATTGATTCTACGCAATTTTTTATATGTACCAAGTCCAGTATGTAAGCGACGTGGTTCACATCCACCTAAATCAAAGTTTGATTGGGTCAGGTATATTAGAGGACAATATATATTGAATCAAGCTCATGTTTTCAAACATCCAGAACACACTTAAAAGAAAGTCTCCAGAATTAAATAAAACTTTCTTATGGCATTGTAGACAGGGTCACATCAATAAAACACGGTTGTCGAAGTTACATAGAGAGGGATATTTGGATCTGTTCGAATATCAGTCTTATGCAACTTGTTAATCTTGTATCATAGAAAAGATGACAAAGACTCCGTTCACTGGACACGGAGTAAGAGCGAGCGAGCTCTTGGGACTCATACACAGTGACGTGTGTAGTCCAATATCTACAGATGCACGAAGTGGTTATTCCTATTTCATTACTTTTACGGATGATTTCTCTAGGTTAGGACATGTCTTCTTAATGAAGCATAAATCCGAGACCCTTTGAAAAATTCCGAGAATATAAGAATGATATGGAAAAACAAACAGGCAAAAGTATCAAGACACTGAGATCTGATCGATGTGATGAATACTTAAATTGCCGAGTTCCTGGATTACCTAAAAGAGAATAGAATTCTTTCTCAGCTTACTCCTCCATACACACCACAACACAACGGTGTATAGGAAAAGCGGAACAGAACCCTATTGGATATTGTTCGTTCCATGATGAGTAACGCTGAGTTTCCGCGATCCTTCTGAAGTTATGCACTAGAATAAGATGCATATCTTTTGAATAAGGTTCCTACTAAGACTGTGCCTACCATACCATACCAGATGTGGAGTGGGAAGAAACCCTATCTTCAGTATCTGAAGATATAAGGATGTCCAGCTTTCGTTGAAAAGCAGTATGCGGACAAGCTCGAGGCACGCTCAGTACTGTATAGGTTTGTGGGATACCCAAAGAACTCCAGGGGGTATCTTTCCTATTATGCAGAGGAACAAAAGGTTTTTGTTCCTCGTCATGCCCACTTTTTAGAAAATCAATTTTTTGTAAAAGGAAATAGTGGGAGCGCAATAGAACTGGAAGAAATTCCATAACCACAAACTATAACTGAAAGTATGGTAGAACCAAATGTTTCAAAAGAACCGGACATCCCTACGCCAATCCACAGGACTAGTAGGCAGTCTCATCCGCACTAGAGATACTACGGTTTTCTCATAGACGGGGATCGAGAGGATTGCATCATTGACAATGATGAACCAAGTAGCTTCCAGTAAGCCATTCAGAGCGGCGACTCGGTAAAATGGCTGGATGCAATACGGACTGAAATAGAGTCCATCTACACCAACAAAGTAAGCACTTTGAACGTTGCTCCAGAATGGGTGAAACTCGTAGGCTGCAAATGGATCTTCAGAAAGAAGATTGGTGTAGATGGATAGGTTGAAACCTATAAGGCTAGACTTGATGCAAAAGGTTTTCGTCAGAGACCTGGTTTTGACCATGATGAAACCTTTTCTCCGATGTTTATGCTTAAATCCATTCGGATCCTTCTTGCCATTGCCGCCTTCCATGATTTTGAGATCCGGCAGATGGACGTAGAGACAACTTTTCTAAATGGTAATTTGGAAAAGTGCGTCTATATGGATCATCCAGAGGGTTTCAATCAGAGTGGGAGCAGCGGGACAATATGCAAGTTGCTTAAGTCCATTTATGGACTAAAGCAGGCATCACGGAGTTGGAACATCTGTTTTTATTGAGACAGTCAAAGAATTCGACTTTATCAAAAATCCAGATGAACCATGCATTTATAGTAAGATTGTAGCAAGAACTGTGGAATTCCTCGTTGAGTACTTGGATGACATTCTCTTGATAGGAAATGACATACCTATGCTACAATCAGTCAAAGGATTCTTGTTGCAGAGGTTCTCCATGAAAAACCTGGGTGATACCAACTACATTCTGGGGATCCAGATCTATCATGATAGATCAAAGAGGATGGTAGGACTTTTACAGTCAAGGAACAATGACACCATACTGAAAATATTTAGTATGGACGATTCTAAGCACGGTAGTCTACCAGCTTGTCACGGAATTACCCTCTCCAAAGAGATGTCTTCCAAGACTGATTTAGAAAAGGCTCGCACGTCGATTGTATCCTACGCTTCTGCGGTAGGCTCTATAATGTATGCGATGTTGTGTACCAGACCATATGTAGCTTATGCACTGAGCGTGGTAAGCCGGTATCAGTCAAACCCAGGGGAGAAGCACTGGGAAGCAGTAAAGAACATTCTCAAGTACCTGAGAAGGACTAGGGAGATATTCTTGGTGTATGGCAGAAAAGGACCTCCAGATCGAGGCCTTTTCTAACTCCAGCTTCCAGAATGATAAGAATGACTCCAATTCCATATTGGGTTATGGCTTTACCCTCAGTGGAGGGGCGGTCTATTGGAAGAGCTCCAAGCAGGATGCTGTTGCAAACTCGACGATGGAAACGGAGTAGTTCGCTGCATGAGACGCCGCAAAAGAGGCAGTCTGGATATGGAAGTTCTTAACTGAACCGCAGGCGGTTCCTTCCATTTGTTGCACCAATACTTTAGTATTGTGACAATATACGTCGCTATAGCTTTAGGGAAGGAACCCAGGTCCCATCAGAGATCCAGACATATCTTGAGGCGGTACCACCTGATCAGGGAGATCATTGATCCCCAGGAGATCGAGGTGAGGAGAGTAGATACGGAGAACAACACTGCAGATCCACTCACAGAGGCCATCCCTCAGACAGTATTCGAGAGGCTATTCGAGATCTTCGGTCTACGATATGCCAGTATATGGACTTAGTGCAAGTGGGAGATTGTTAGTGATATATGCCCTAGAGGCCATTATTGCATTATACTGGATTGTATATTACTTAATAGGAGCTTGGGATATACACGGATATAGTGACAGTCTTGCTCGAAATGGTAGTATGCTACCTGGTTTGTTTCTACCTCAATATGTGCTTGTGTTTTCTTAGCATATGGCTTATACATATTGGTAGAGCCCTTAGGATCTTTGCTTGATTACCAGCGTTGTGATGGCAGTCACACTAGTGAGGGCTGGGTGGTCTATAAGCACATCCTATACAGGTCCCTAGTCATAAGATTATCGAGACGGGGCATCGATACTCCACAGTAAACTAGTGTATACGCTTCTCATCCGAGCAGGGGAGATGGTCTGTCCCACAGCCATCAGTACGTCATACTAGAGATAGTATGCAGGTGCTCATTAGGTTATGAGTACACTGGATATGACTCATCGGGAACTGTTGGTGGGTATTATACCTGTCGTCGGGTAGCAGTTCCTACGTGACATGAGTGCAGCTTAGTCCGTCGACTTAACACTACTACTTCGCCTTGAGTGTGTTCCCACTGTACTTTGATTACTACCCTACCATGGCTCAAAAGAGTCGTGCAAACATGTAGTAGTTGGGTGCAGTCCCGAAGCACTTAGAGGCAGTGGTGGTTAGATAGGATTCATCTCTCCCGGTATTGGAGGTTGATATCGCGCTGTGTTCGGAAGGCCATTACACAAAGTCCTTGGCCAAGGAAAGAGAGATTTACAGGTAGGTATTCCAGTAGTTTCTCAGGGTGTATTGGGCTACTCTCCGACATGACTTATTATGCTATTAAGGGTCTAACGATTACTGCCCCCTAGGCTCGATATGCGATGCTCTTAGACGAACAGACCGGATTGTACAGAGATTGTCACATTCAGGCTCAGTAGGAGTTCGGATGAGTTAGCTCATCGTCCTTCTTATCGACATCTACTTGGGGACCATTACGTGCAGCTAGTACTGCTTGCGGTCTGTGGTTAAATCCACTGCCAGCGTAGTATCGAGTCTTTAGAGTCCCACATAGAGAGTTTCCCTGCACCGGGCAAAAGGTGTAGATGTCGTATGGTTTTATTGCAGGGCTTTGATCACGTACGTGCACTTGTGCACGTATGATGTTCGGGCAGATAATACCAGTGGGCTTTGGTTTTGTAGGGTTCCTAGGCACCCTAATGAGGTCTCACAAGGCATCAACCATGCCAATTTCAAAAATACGGTGCCGAGAAACTCTAAACTACGGATCGTTAGCTAGATGTCTAGGCGAAAAAGGAAACTAGTAAACTATTTTACTAAAGGAACGGAAATACAACCTTTGTAGATCCAGTCCTCCACCTCCACGGCTCCGAGATGAGGTCCTCTCCGCTGTCCAAATCAAATCCGGGCTCTAGCGTCGGCTTCATCGGAGAACGAGCGGGCAAGGTCGCCGGCTTCGTGCCGAAGATGATCTACGTCGAGGCATCGCTAGATCAAGCTCCACCTTCACCAAGCCATGATAACTTGTGAAGGAAACACACTCTACTACTTGGCAAGAGGTAGAGGATGAAGAAATAGGAAGTGGGTAGACTTTAGAATTGGATTTCTCACTTGTTTTCATCAATCGCCATTGATGAAGCAAGCTTCTTCAAGTGAAGATCAAGAAGAAGAAGAAGATAAAGTTATGATAAGTTATTTAAAAATAAAAGGAAAAAGAATACTTATCATAATATTAACCTTAGTTTAGTGTAGAGAATGGACCATGGTTAGATATGATGGTTAGGGTTAAGCAAGAGACAAGAATGGTGGACTAGGTCAAAGTTTCATGAAGTTTCAACTAAACAACAAAACTAGCAACCATTCTTTTCTCATCTTTTCAAAATAAATAAATGAATAAATAAACAAATGAATAAGATAATCAAAACCCTAATCATTAAGTAAATCATGGTTTAATCTTTACACTTAACCAAGTTAATATGCATCATCAAACATGATACAAACATTTGCATAAAAGTATATCACATATACAACTTGCACAATCCAAGTGAGAAAATCCATTTAAAGTGAACCATTACTAGTTAATGCAAAGTAATATATCAAATATATAATTATACATTAAATCATTAAATCAACACTTGATTCAATGATCCGGTCATGTCGCACACAACCGACTAGTATACAATGTATCGGCTTATCGAATCAACGCTTGAATCGATAACTAGGTTATATCGCATACAACCATTCGATACATTCATCGCGAGAATGGAATACGGTATCACATACACGAATCATTCTCGATCCCGCACATATCTCATATGCGCTCCTATTTTGTTTTGCTTGAGCCAGGAAACCTCTGTGTAGGACTCTAAAGACTCGTCAATACGCCGGCAGCAGATGATGATCATATCAAGCACCCACAAGCCGTAAGCGGTCTGCTAAACGTAACGGCCACCCGGGTATTGAGCGATCAGAAGATCGACGAGCAAGCCCGCTCACACTCCTGTGAATCCAACCAGTAACACTACCGTACAGTCCGGTCTGATCGTCTGATATGTCGCATATCTCGCCTAGGGGTGGTAAACGTCAGACCCCAATAGCTCGATAAGTCGTGTCGATATGAGGTCTATAACAATTCGAGAAACTACTGGTAACACTTACCAGTAAATCTCAGCAACCCTGGCCAGGGATTTCCTGTTATAGCCAATCGAACACAGCGCAACATCAACCCCCTATACCGGGAGAGACGAATCCCCTCCTATCGCTCATTGCCTCCATGTGACTCGGGACTGTACCCAAAAACCACCGTTTTGCACGCCCTCTTGGACGTGGTAAGATGGAAATCAAAGCACAGTGGGAACCACACAAGACTCTATGACGATCTCGGGTCAACAGACTACTCTGTACCAGTGTCACCAGAGAACTGCCATCTGACGTGAGGTATAATACCATCTGGGAGTTCTCGGCGAGTCCGTCCAGTGTACCCAGTCTCTACTGAGCACCCGTATATCATCTCTGATGTCAAACACCAATGGATATGGGATCATCCATCGCCCATCTGTATGGGTCGAGAAGGTATACGCTAGTCTACTCTGGTATATCGATGCCCCGTCTCGATACACCCTCGACTAGGGACTTTGAAGGATGTACTTATGGACTACCATGTCCCCACTAGTATGATCCGCATCATAGTCCAGGTAGTTAAGTACACATCCTAAGGGCTTTACCAACATGTAATAGAGAGACAATCAGTGTACACGTTAAGGTAAAGTTCAACCAGATAGCATACTATCATGTCGAGCAAGAAAGTCCTCCCTATATATGTCCCAGCATCCACTACAATATACATCCAATGTACAGTAATGGCCTCTAGGGCATACATATAACTAACAATCTCCCACTTGCACTAGGGCCATCTGTAGCAGTGGTTGTAGTATCTCATACTCAACCATCCCATAAAAGTCTCTCTCTGGGAACAGGCCTTTGTGAGTGGATCCGCTGTGTTGTCCTCTGAGTTACTCTCCTGACATCGATCCCTTGGAGATCAAGCATCTCCATGATCAGGTGACACTGCCTTAGAATATGTCTGGATCACTGATAGGACCGGCATTCCTTGGCATAAGCCACAACTCTATTGTCTCACAATGGTTGGAACGTAGTTCATCTCATGAACCAATATACACCCAAACAGCCTCTTTGGTAGCATCATAAGTAGCGATGTATCCTGCCTTTATCGTCTAGTATATCACGGTATCTATCTTTGAACTCTTCCAACATACCGTCCCTTTACTGAGGGTAAAGACAATGCCTGTGACTGACATTCAGTCGTCCTTATCACCCTGGAACCCTTCCAGTGATTCTCCCCAGGATCGGTTGATACCATCTCACTACAACTAGTGAGAATCCTAACATCCAATTAAATCTATCTCATAGATCCAAAACTCAGGATTTAGGAGGTATCATTTTGATCCTACACGGAGAATCATTGTGATAAACGGAGATTGATCGAGCGTAGCATAAGAAACTCCTTTCTTATCAAGAGCATGACATCCACGTACTCTACGAGGTTCATCACCATACTCCCTACTATCTTTTTGTATATACAAGGTTCATCTAGCATTTTGATGATGTCAAACTCTTTGACTACTTCATCAAAACAGATGTTCCAACTCCGCGATGCCTGCTTTATCCTATAAAACATCTTGCACACGTTTCCGCTGCTCCCACTGTCTACGAAGCCCTCTGGCTGTGTACTTATAGACGCACTCTTCTAAAACATCATTTAGAAAAGTGTAAGTGCACGGCGGCGCCCCGGCCGTCAATCCGACGCCGGAATGCGGAAGCGGTGAAAAACTTAAATTTTGCGGACTTTGCAAACCGGCACCACCGCGCACTACTACCCGGGATCGTTACCATTAACTAGTCTAAGCTAACTAGAAGATGGGAAAGAGATATACCGACGATCCAAGTCCTCCGGTCTTCATCTCCACTCCGATCTCCTCGCGGGATCTCCGTCCGTCTCCTCCTCGTCGCCGGAAGTGCACCACATCGCCTTCTTCGTTTACGGGCTCCCACCTCAATGCCGAGGCAACTCGGGCACGAAGCCGGCTACTCGACGTGCCCAAGGTTCGTTGTAGAATATGTAGTGAGCTTGTGTCTCTTTTTAGGATTGTAGAGTTGCCTTTTGTGGAGGGATGAAACAAGAACAAAGTGTGGAGGAGCTTGGGGTATTTTGGAGCATGATATGAACAAAAATACCTCCCCAAATAATTTGGACAGCCCACCCCAAAATGAGTGGCCGGCCATCACCTAAAGAGAGGAGAGAATGAGAGTGACCAAAAGAATGATCCAATAGAGAGAGAGAGAGAGGAGGGTTATCATATCAAAAGAAAAATGATCACAAAGAAAAAGTCCTCACTCAACAACCATACCCCTCATCATCATCAAATCAAAACCCACACTCAACCACCTTCCACCAACCTCATGATCAACAACCATGATGAGCCAAAGTCAAGCCATCATGTAAAACAAAGTCAAGAAGTCAAGGTAAGGTGCTCCATCATGATACAAGGAAAAAAGCAAAGACCCCCTTCCACAATTGCCTATTTGCAACAATGCAAATAAGCCCTCCTCCACCAAACATCGGCCAATGAACGAAACAATGGAAATTGACCGAAACGGAAAGCAAACTGGCAACTCCAGAAAACTGGTCCCGTAATAAATTACAGGAAAACCCTGATACTGTGCATACACACCCGCATCTGTATTTCGACCGAAATACAAATGCAATGAGACAAAGTCTACACTGTACTATACTAAGATCCGGCTTAAACCAAAGCCGGCTAGTAATATCTGTTCGATCCTGATCCGTGCAATACCGCACGTATCTGATCGAACCCTGCCATATATGCATACGGCCTATAGTACAGACTGTCCGATCCTGATCCGTGCAATACCGCACGTATCTGATCGGACCTTGCCATATCTCCATACGGCCTCTACAACCTTTCGCCCGAAAGCTGAGTAACTGTAAATGTGGTGGACTCTAAAGACTCGTCAACACCTTGGTTGTGGATTTAACCACTAGCACGTCAGAGGTATAAGCCAATACGTGACGGGCTACCAGGTACTGACCAAATGGGACGTCGATGAGGAAGCTCACCCCGACACCCAACTGAGCCTGTCAGTGACAATATCCGTGCAGTCCGGTCCGTTCGTCTATGAGTATCGCATGGCGGGCCTAGAGGGTTGGTAAAAGTCAGACCCCCAAAAGCGGTACAAGTCGTGTCGGAGTGTAGCCCAGAACACCCTGAGATACTACTGGAATACCTACCAGTAAATCTCCTTGCCTTGGCCAAGGACTTTGTGTAATGGCTCTCCTAGACACAGCACGACCTCACCCCCAATACCGGGAGAGACGAACCCCTGAAGATACGCTCACTGCCTCCATGTGGCTCTGGACTGTACCCAACTAAAACCTGTTTGCACGACTCCTTTGAGCCGTGGTAGGGTAGTAATCAAAGTACAGTGGGAACTCACACGAGACAAATGACGATCCCCAGGTCGATGAACTAACCTGCACACATGTCACCAGGGAACTGTCATCTGACGTCTGGTATATGACCAACTAGCATGTTCCCGGCGAGTCCTGTCCGGTGTACTCATAACCCAATGAGCACCTGTATACATCTTAGGTGATCCAACTGACACCAGTGGCTTGTGAGACCGGCCACCGCCCCTCGTCGGGGTCTCGACTGTATACACTAGTCTACTAATGGAGTATCGATGCCCAGTCTCGAAACTCCCACGACTAGGGACCTTTTAAGGATAAGCTTATAGACCTCCAGCTCCCACTTATATGATCGCCCTCATACTGCTGGTGGTCAAGCAAGAATCCTAGGGGCTCTATCAACGTGTAATAGCGACGTGTCATGTCACTTAAAACAGTACACGATGATAAAGGTAAACCAGATAGCATACTATCATCTCGAGTAAGACTGTCCTACCGGGATAGGTCCTCCCTCAATCATTACAATCATGTACCTGTGACCTAATAATTGACTCTGAGGGCACTATCTGCAACAATCTCCCACTTGCACTCAAGGCTAATTATTGCGATGTCGCATACTCACAGCCCGTGTGATACCGAACATCCAACTCCTCTACTAGTCAGTCTCACAAAGCTCGTTTGCGGAACTTATGCGTTCGAGGAATAGCCTCAGTGAGTGGATCCGCTTAGTTGTTTCTTTCTATGTCTCTCTATATCTCAAGTTCGCGGAGAAAGCCATCTCCCGAAATGAGCAATACATGTCTTAGAACGTGTCTGGATGTCTGATGGGACCTAGCTCATAAATGAACTCCAAATCCAAACTTCTTAGACTGTATCGACAACTGAACTTAATCAGTATCCTGCGCGCCATGCCTCCCTCAGTATTGGCTTGGACCACCTGTCCAAAATACTGCCCCTCATCAGAAGGAAAAACTATAACTCTGACAACCTCCTTGTCGTCCATGTCACCTTGGAAGCCTGGAATGATAACTGTCTCCTGAATGAGGCTGTCGTTATCATATCCCTAGAACATTTGCTTATGTTCTAAAACTGCTTCCGACTGTTTCTCCAGGATTGGATCAATGTCAGCTTATTGCATCTGGTGCAAGAACAACATCTGGTGTGGTACTTGACATCTCATGATTGACTCAATTGCCTGAGCAAGTGATCTGCCAATCATGCACATCCCTCTCCACTTTAGTCTGTAAGACACCTTTGGAGAGGGTGACTCCATTACCTGCAGGTACACTACCGTGCCAGGAGTCGTCCATCCTAAATACTCTTAGAACGCTGTCAAGTACCCTGATTGGGAAACCACCCAAATCTAGATCTAAGACCATAGATCTAGTAACCAGTATGTCTGATATAAAATCCATTTCCTTTGTGGAGAAACAACTGTGTGACGACCAAACTATAACCGATCGTAGTGTAGGAGTTTCCTTTCCTACTCTGTGTATGTCATCCAAATACCAGGATATCACACCCTACTACCTTCTCAACAGATCCATCCCCTATTCTGATGAAGTCAAACCCATGACTGTCACGTCAGAAATAGATGATCTATCTCCGCTACTGGTGCTTCAGTCTGTAAATAGACATAAGCTACCTGTCCACCAATGCTTCCGCTGCTCCCACTGACTACGACAACCCTCTGGCAGAGTCATATAGACGTGCACTTCTAAAACTAGTTTAGAATGACGCTATACTCATCCTCCCGCCGGGTCTCGCAGCCTGGAACAACAGCAATGGTAATTGTGGGTAAACAAGAACTTCCCTGTCACCGTCCTTGAGGCTACCGGAGTACCTCTCGGGTGCCTGAAGTTACCCACCTTATCTGCGGAGTGGCCAATGGAATGTCAATCCAGATTGAATCTTTAGGTTCCTTATCAAATCTTCAGTAATCGTTTGTGGTTCTGGAATTACTTCCAGTTCTACCATACTCCCACTGCTGTTTTCTGAAAAAATCCATTTTTATTAAAACTGTGGCGAGTCTAGAACAATATCGCTATTGTTCATCCAGATGGTAGAAAGTCAACCCTCGTCATAGCCTGGGTCAACCCACAAACAGCCATTACAGAAACGTGCCTTGAGTTGTCCAGTGTCTGGTTTTAATCATAAACCGGACAACTCCCCGTATCTTAACATCGTTAAGATATGAACTGTTCTATATCCCATATAGGACCAGAGGCACTGATTTAATTGAACCAGATCCAAATCATGCAAATGTCTCCAGTGCATGTCAACTAAATGGAAGGAGGCCAGATCAGCGTTACTCAACTTAGGAATACTTCCAATTATGAGTAACCTGAAAGAGAAGCAATTTCTCTTAATCATTACTATCAACTGAATACCATACACAAGTATCTACATCTTCGATCTCTTTGAAGAATCCCGATACTTGCTATACCTGGTTCTCTACTCTATTCAAATACCAATAACTCCTCAAAACTTAGACCCTGTGTTTCAACGAAACACATGTCTAAGAACTAGAGAAGTTAAAAGTAAACAGAATATAGTATGAGGACCAACCCCTCTGTCCTGATGGACCCTGGACATCATACAATACTCTGTACAAGTCCCTTGAGTCTGATAACTCATTCACTGTGTGTCGTAGGTTGAAAACTGTACTTATGGTTAAGAAGAATTACACCGCTGTTTAATGCTCCTTACCTAACCATCCACTGATATAGGTAGATGTCACAGACATAATTTCAAAAAGGTATATCTCACTCTATGAAGATAGACGTACAGATATATCAATTTGAAATTGGTGCATAACTGCGGATATTCAAAACCAAATATTTGCCGACTGGCAAACAGCCCAGGCGATTTCCTCAAATATCACCGATTACAACGAATCCCGATATAATGAGGATGATCACCCAATTCCCAATAACTTACTCCAACTCATCATCTGTAAAACCATACAGATGTGAGAATCGTACCTGGTAAATACATACCCTGGAGTAAGTATCTAATCGGGAAATCAGTTTTCCTTTAACTGTGCACAGTGAAACTGAAACATTGAAATGTTTCGTGGGGTATCCCGGTATTCATAGTAATGCCTCTTCCATTATTCAGATTCACAACTACAACCGTATAATTCATTGCCATCTCTCCACATCCCTTCATATGTCTTTAGTCTTTACCTTCTGTACACCCCTTTAGGCCAAATGGTTTTCTTCCTTCCCCACCGTTCGGCACCAGCCTATGGTTTGGAAGAAGACTATCCAATAAGCATAATGGGTGTACTGTCCTAATCCTAGGAACACTCGCAATGCGAGAGAAGGTGAGGATAAAAGACAACCGAATGAACTTAATTCTTATTTCTCCTGAACCAGAATCCATCCCCGAACTGGAACAAGTTCCTTTCGAGTTCGTATATCACCATACGATGGATTATCCAATAAACTGTGGATCTTCGTAGTGATACGGAGTGTCCTGGAGAAATACAAAGGTGATGAGGGAGTGGTAACGAAGTATTTGGTTTGGTCGTGAATATCTGTTGCAATTTACTTTGCCCTCTTACTAATCCCTTGCTTTGTCTGAACTTAATACCTTCTGCACACCATCGTTATGCTAATTGGTTTTCTTCATTCCCTACCGGTCGGCACCAGCCTAAGGTTTGGAAGAAGACAATCCAATTTGCGTAATAGGTGTACTACCCCTAAACCAAGGAGTACTCGTAACCTGAGAGAGGGTAAAAGGAAAAGACAACTGAATAATCCTATCCGTTTTCTCCAGAACCGGAAACCATCCTCGAATAAATTCTTTCGAGTTCGTATCTAACCATACGATGGTTTTGTCCAATGGAAGTGGACGTTCGTAGTAAAACGGGGTGTCCTGGAGAAAAGGGTAAAAGTAGGAGTGGCAATGAGGTTCGCAACTCTGACAATCCAAAAGCCAGTGTTAAGAAGGTTCGGTCAACTTGGTCACTAAGTCATAGTCTTAGGGTCGGGTCAATGGTCGCTGCCAAAGAGAGAGAGAAAAGAAACACTCAGCGTGCACTCTAACCTAGATCAGAATGGTTACCAATTTATCTAATCTGGAATCCTCCCACTGTACCTCAAATTCTCCTCCAAACCTGAAAGAAGAATTAGTCGGGGTTACCCGAGGAGTAAACTAACCCATCAGTGGGAATCGGGATCCAACTCTCATCGCATGATAACGTGACGGAATCCGCTCACGGTATCACACTCCAGAAGGTATGCGCATATCTGGCAAGTCTCAGTTCTTTTGAAACTCCCGATGTGATTTCTGCCCCATGCTCTTATGACCTTGGCGTGAGGTCAAAATATCATAAGTCACATGTCAAGTTCTACCCGTCATTATCCAGGTTAATTTGAATCCACCCGTACATACCCTTGACGTAGGCCAAAATAGTAGTACGACTGTCCCAAACCAACGCATCTATCTATGCAACAGATAAATACCCGGCAGCTACCAATCACTATGCCTTGGCGTGAGGTCAAAATACATAGCTTGAATACTACCGAATATTTAACTGAAATGACGGAGGGCTACGAATGGTTTCTGGCGAAAACCTTTAACGTAATGAACTTGATATCGTCGAAGGAACAGATAGCTTTTTAAAATATAGTGACGAAAACCGTTGCTAAAGAGGTCACTCCCGGTGAAGGGATCTCGGCTCTTTCCCCGTAGAATGGGGTGCAGGATATTCCAAATGAATACCACGGTGCAAAGCAAAAGTAATCGGCTATAGTGAAGTTAATGCCCTGACGCAAACTTCTGTCCAAGGGGTCACTCCCGGTGAAGGGATCTCGGCCCTTGCCTCGTCGACTGAGGAGCAGGATATTCCAATGAATACCACGATGCAAAACAAAAGTAAACGTCCTTGCAATAACAGCTTTTTGAAAAGTGTTCCAACAACATCAGATTAGGTTTGTTTTTAACTTGCATTGATCCGAATCAATGCAGTCCCATCAATTGATCACACCAAAAAGAACAAAAATAACTGATGTACGTATATGCCATCCGCATTCGCCACTGGGTCCCGTCATTACCCGTTAGGTTAGCTTACTAACGACAGAGCGGGGACTGGACTAGCGCGGATGCAAAACATATACAACATCTACTAATATATATACCAATATATTATATTTCGCTCAAGGCGTGAATAAAATGCAACATCACAGAAAATGAACAGCATCACAGAAACAATACAGATATCTGGGATCCCCGGGTTTCACAGAGCCGCTGAAACCCGACGTTCCCCTGGTCGTGTGGATAGCCTGTGCAATGAAATCCTAGACCCCTACGGGCGCGGCAAGTCACCCGCCAAAACCTGAAGCGAGGCAGCCCCCTTCAGCGCCATGAATGGACCACCCAGTACTTCACGGAATCCGGCAACTTGGGCACCCCTCCTGGGTCAAACCTGTACCCCCTACGAGTGCGGCGAATAGCCCGCCAATCCTAGAGTGAAGCCCCCTCCGTCCCAATGCCATGAGATGCGGGCTTGTTGCCCTCTAGAACCCGGCTATCCGTGCACCCCTCCGCGGGGCAATCCTAGTACAGAAAGTAAAATATACATACACCGGGTACATCGACCGCAACCAGGTCGTGCCCCAAAAGAATAATACAAACAGGCAGTGACGGCAGTCCACATGTCGGACGCTCGCCCCGCAATATCAAATGTACATAATACAACAGAACTGTACTAGCATTGCATCCAGGCTATCCCCCACGACCGATCCGCAACAACACAGCAAATACATAGAACATCAACGTGAAAGTCACGTTCGCAAATCCGTCTAACCGGGCTATAGCAGTTAGACAGGATTTACCGATCGAGTGACATTCACGGTCGCAGATATAATGTAAATACTGTGAAAAATGTGTTTAAGATTTTCCGATTGACCAAAAATTAACAAGTGGGCCCCAAACTAATACTGTAGCACTCACAGAAATAATTGGCCCAATTTTAATATTCCAAAACCCCTAATACTAGCCCAGAAGCCCACTGGGAAATTTTGGCCCATTGATCTCTCTAAGTTGCGGCGGATCCGCGGCCCAATAGAAGGGTGAGGCCGCGGTTCCGCGCTCTGGAAGAGGGATCAGTGCGTCGAATTTTTCCAGAGTTCTTAGAACTTTCTGAACATCATTCTGAGACCACCTGAAAAAATTTTAGACACCAAAAAATCTTAACAGAAAACTGATGTGAACATAAATTGGGTTTTCGGAATTTTGGTCGATCGGAACTGAAAAACACATCAAACGAAGCTAGACGAAGTTAATGGCGAGGCTCTGATACCACTGTAAGTGCACGGCGGTGCCCCGGCCTTCAATCCGACGCCGGAATGCGGAAGCGGTGAAAAACTTAAATTTTGCGGACTTTGCAAACCGGCACCACCGCGCACTACTACCCGGGATCGTTACCATTAACTAGTCTAAGATAACTAGAAGATGGGAAAGAGATATACCGACGATCCAAGTCCTCCGGTCTTCATCTCCACTCCGATCTTCTCGCGGGATCTCCGTCCGTCTCCTCCTCGTCGCCGGAAGTGCACCACATCGCCTTCTTCGTTTACGGGCTCCCACCTCAATGCCGAGGCAACTCGGGCACGAAGCCGGCTACTCGACGTGCCCAAGGTTCGTTGTAGAATATGTAGTGAGCTTGTGTCTCTTTTTGGGATTGTAGAGTTGCCTTTTGTGGAGGGATGAAACAAGAACAAAGTGTGGAGGAGCTTGGGGTATTTTGGAGCATGATATGAACAAAAATACCTCCCCAAATAATTTGGACAGCCCACCCCAAAATGAGTGGCCGGCCATCACCTAAAGAGAGGAGAGAATGAGAGTGACCAAAAGAATGATCCAATAGAGAGAGAGAGAGAGGAGGGTTATCATATCAAAAGAAAAATGATCACAAAGAAAAAGTCCTCACTCAACAACCATACCCCTCATCATCATCAAATCAAAACCCACACTCAACCACCTTCCACCAACCTCATGATCAACAACCATGATGAGCCAAAGGCAAGCCATCATGTAAAACAAAGTCAAGAAGTCAAGGTAAGGTGCTCCATCATGATACAAGGAAAAAAGCAAAGACCCCCTTCCATAATTGCCTATTTGCAACAATGCAAATAAGCCCTCCTCCACCAAACATCGGCCAATGAACGAAACAATGGAAATTGACCGAAACGGAAAGCAAACTGGCAACTCCAGAAAACTGGTCCCGTAATAAATTACAGGAAAACCCCGATACTGTGCATACACACCCGCATCTGTATTTCGACCGAAATACAAATGCAATGAGACAAAGTCTACACTGTACTATACTAAGATCCGGCTTAAACCAAAGCCGGCTAGTAATATCTGTTCGATCCTGATCCGTGCAATACCGCACGTATCTGATCGAACCCTGCCATATATGCATACGGCCTATAGTACAGACTGTCCGATCCTGATCCGTGCAATACCGCACGTATCTGATCGGACCTTGCCATATCTCCATACGGCCTCTACAACCTTTCGCCCGAAAGCTGAGTAACCGTAAATGTGGTGGACTCTAAAGACTCGTCAACACCTTGGTTGTGGATTTAACCACTAGCACGTCAGAGGTATAAGCCAATACGTGACGGGCTACCAGGTACTGACCAAATGGGACGTCGATGAGGAAGCTCACCCCGACACCCAACTGAGCCTGTCAGTGACAATATCCGTGCAGTCCGGTCCGTTCGTCTATGAGTATCGCATGGCGGGCCTAGAGGGTTGGTAAAAGTCAGACCCCCAAAAGCGGTACAAGTCGTGTCGGAGTGTAGCCCAGAACACCCTGAGATACTACTGGAATACCTACCAGTAAATCTCCTTGCCTTGGCCAAGGACTTTGTGTAATGGCTCTCCTAGACACAGCACGACCTCACCCCCAATACCGGGAGAGACGAACCCCTGAAGATACGCTCACTGCCTCCATGTGGCTCGGGACTGTACCCAACTAAAACCTGTTTGCACGACTCCTTTGAGCCGTGGTAGGGTAGTAATCAAAGTACAGTGGGAACTCACACGAGACAAATGACGATCCCCAGGTCGATGAACTAACCTGCACACATGTCACCAGGGAACTGCCATCTGACGTCTGGTATATGACCAACTAGCATGTTCCCGGCGAGTCCTGTCCGGTGTACTCATAACCCAATGAGCACCTGTATACATCTTAGGTGATCCAACTGACACCAGTGGCTTGTGAGACCGGCCACCGCCCCTCGTCGGGGTCTCGACTGTATACACTAGTCTACTAATGGAGTATCGATGCCTAGTCTCGAAACTCCCACGACTAGGGACCTTTTAAGGATAAGCTTATAGACCTCCAGCTCCCACTTATATGATCGCCCTCATACTGCTGGTGGTCAAGCAAGAATCCTAGGGGCTCTATCAACGTGTAATAGCGACGTGTCATGTCACTTAAAACAGTACACGATGATAAAGGTAAACCAGATAGCATACTATCATCTCGAGTAAGACTGTCCTACCGGGATAGGTCCTCCCTCAATCATTACAATCACGTACCTGTGACCTAATAATTGACTCTGAGGGCACTATCTCCAACAAAAAGCAGTCATGACACCCAACCACCAGATATCGCAGTCATGGTATGTAGCCGTGACAAGTAGGATCTGGATGGACTTAAGCATAGCTACTTGAAAAAGGTTTCATCATTATCCATACCTGGTCAATGATGCACACTTTTAACAAGTCTAGCTTTGAAAGTCTCAACTTTTCAATGTACACCAAGTAATCTTCTCAAGATATACTTGCTCCTGATGGGGATTTAACCCTTCAGATATAGCAACCAAAGTCCATACTTTGTTGGTGTATAAGGATTCCATCTCAGATCGATAAACATCCAGCCATTCTTACAGAGTCTCACTCTTGATGGCCAGCTCGAAACTAGTTGGGTTATCATCTCATGATGCAATCCTCGCTCCCACTATCATAGAGAAACCGAAGTATCTCCCAGATAGGTGAGGAACCCTACTACATCGGCGGAGAGGCTGAGGTTCGTTGGAATCTACTGAATCCTTTGGTTCTACCAAATCATCTGCTGTTGTTTGTATAGCTGGAACCTTTCCAGTTCTACATTATAGACTTTGCCTCGAGCTTGTCCAGATTTTGCTTTCAGACATAGGCCGGTCAACCCCAAATCTTAACTAGCTTAAGACATGGGCTCTTCCCTTTCCATATCACATATGAAATGGTAGGCAACTGATTTGATTGGAACCCTATTCAATAGGTATGCAACTTCATAAGTGCATAACTCCCAAAAGGAAAAAGGTAACTCAGCAGTACTCATCATAGAGCACACCATATCAAATAGGGTGTATCTGCTCCGCCCCGATATACCATCATGCTATGGTGTATACGGAGGAGTAATGCTGAGAGAGAATCTCATTTTCCTTTAGAATAGTCCAGGAATTCCGTGCTCAAGTATTCTCCTCCCTGATCTCATCAAAGGACATAATACTTATACCCGTATTAGTTCTCTACTTCTAACTTATATTCTGTGAATATCTCAAAAGGTTCGGACTCATGTTTCAACAGGAACATAGGTCTGAATCTCGAAAGATCATCAGAGAATGTAATGAAGTACAAAGAACCAGTCTTGGCATGTGTAGACAGGGGACCTACATACATCAACATGTATCATCCCAAGAGTTTACTAACTCTTTCTCTGTTTTCAGTAAACGGAGCTATGGTCATCTTATCTTTGTGACATGACTGGCAAGTTTCACAAGATGTAAGTTCAAACTGATTTAAATATGCATCTATATGTAACTTCAGCTAGTCGGGTCGTATTGATATGACCTAGTCTACAATGCCTCAAGAAGGATTCGTTCATTTCTGAACTCTTCCTCTTTTGTGTGTTCCGTATACTAAGAACTGTAGTTTGATTTAGAACATTAATGCTTTTAGATAACGTTCCTGAACCGATCAACTTTTGATATAGGAAATGTTCAAAACATTATCCAACAATACAAAATTTTATCATTTCTTTACTAATAAAGAGACTGATATGATTTTGTATATCAGGTTCGGTATCTAATAGCATTCGTTCAGAATCAATGTATTGGT
Organism: Agapanthus africanus; assembly: GCA_030015575.1. Lineage (NCBI taxonomy): Eukaryota > Viridiplantae > Streptophyta > Magnoliopsida > Asparagales > Amaryllidaceae > Agapanthus > Agapanthus africanus. Next base: position 501,814,298 of record CM057345.1, read on the forward strand.
AATAAAGGGTGACAGTGACCAACAGACTTGGCTGCAACACTTGCCCCGTTTTCTGCCTCATGAAACTTATCACCCGTTCTCAGTTCTCTACCTTTCTGTAGCCCTATGTAACTGATTACATATCTGGGATCCTGATCCGGTATCACATACCCAGGACGTAAAGGATACTGAGAAACAGTTCTCTGTAATGAACACACCCGAAGATGATGCATCAGCATGCACTCTCCTCGTTTGGGCGGCACGGGAATTCTGGTAATCCCCAATTTCCTGCTCTGTCTTATAACAATTATAAGTTGGAGCGGGACCAACGTTCCCCAGCTCAGTATAACAAGCGGGTTCGGTCAATATTCCGTATTATTATCTTGATTAAGGCGTGATATGGTCTCTACCTGAAGAGAGAGAGAAGAAAACACTCAGCGTGCGCTCTTGCAAGAATAGATTGGTTATTATTTTATCTAATCAGGATGGCTCCCACTGCTTTTTATCAAATCTTCCTTCAAACCTTAAAAGGAAAGACTAGCCGGGATTAATTACACACTACAAGTTCGCCAATCTTTCAGCCAGGCCAGTGTCGGTACTTTGAGGGAGGTCCCCCGTGCTTTCGCACGAACCTAATTAATGTAAACCTCGTTTTCCCAGAGGCGTAACCTCGTTAACACCTTTCTAGACACCTACTTGATCGGCTAATTGTAATGTGTAAAACTCTCCCAGGAGTAACTCTTACTCGCAGCGGGTATCGGGATCCAACTATCATATAGAAGGTATGCAATCTCATTGCAAATTTCAACACTTGAAATTCCCGATAATATTTTTCCCCTAGCTCGCTATGACCTTGACGGAGGCCAAACAACCCATAGTCCGCTAGTCAAGTTCAACCCGTCATTTCCTGATTGAATTAAACCCACCCGCACGACCCTTGACGGAGGCCAAACAACGCCGTACGAATACCCTAATCCAATCGCATCATATGCTAGCAGATAAGCACTAGTTAGCTACCGTACACTACGCCTTGACGGAGGCCAAACAACCGCAGCACGAATACTAACTAGTACGTATCTGAAATGACGGAGGGCTACGACAGGTTTTTCTGAAAACCTATTGCGTAATGAACTTGATATCGCTGTAGAATCAAATGATTTTAAAATGGAGTGCTTTTGAGGCTTTTCTAGTTTTGCTAAAGGAGTCACTCCCGGTGAAGGGATCGTCGGTCCTTTCCTCGTCGAATGAGGTGCGGGATATATCATATATATCACTGTGCAAAGCAAAAACTCTTAAAAGCAATCAAAAGACAAACCGAGTGTGTAGCATCTGCCAGTTATTGCTAAAGGAGTCACTCCCGGTGAAGGGATCTCGGTCCTTTCCTCATCGAATAAGGTGCAGGATATATCATATATACCGCTATGCAAAGCAAGAACTGTAGCTACCTGTTTTATTTTGAAATTCGATTCTACAACATCTTAGGTTTCTTTTATTTCATTAATCACATTAATGAAGTCCCATCATTCAAATACCTAAACATCACAGATAAATACGACGTACACTTATGCCATCCGCATTCGCCTCGATGTCCCCTCGTGCACCGTTAGGTTAGGTAACTAACGGCAGAGCGGGGCAGGGCTAGCGCGGGTGTAAAACATAAGTAACGCCTATATAATATATCATATATACTATATACTTTATCTATCACAGAACATCACAGATATTGCAGCAGAAGAATCATATGAAATATTGGATATACTAGGACGTCCGTGTTTTTAATACGAGCCAGTATAAAACACGGATTCCACGGTCGTGATGAATAGCCAAACCCACACCCCTAGACCCCTACGAGAGCGGCAAGCAACCCTACCAATTCTAGAGTTAGGAGACCCGGACTCGACTCCTTGAGTTGGTCTCCCACTGGACTCCAGAACCCGGTTACTTGTGCCCTCCTCCTTGGGTCTATCCTAGTGCGGAAAAGTAAATAATATACAAACGGTGACATCTTCCGCAACCTGGAAGTGCCCCAATAAAAGAATATTACATACAGGTTTTTACATGAATGAAAATGAAAAACACTCATCTCACATAAAAACCCCCGGCTATTCAAACACGACAATCCAATATAACATATCCAGCAACACATAACATCACATGTCATCAACGTAAGTAAATATGCACATCCCAATTGTCGTTGACATATAGCAACGAAACCGGCGATATCACATATTACACTTACGGTCACAGAAAAGAAAGTGTAAAACTACAACAGTTGGAATCCGCAACCACCTCAGACATCGCATGCCTGACCAAATGAATTCCTTAGACATCGCATGCCTAACAATTATAAACCCCGCATTTTAGTCTCAAAATCGAAAACACTTTTCAATATCAAGTCGGGAATTCAACGAGGTTCCCGATGTTCTGATCGAATGCTCGTCGCAAACTTTAGTAGGCGGCAGCACCCCTGATACCGTCGACGAAGTGCACCAAGGCGGAACACCGATACCGCGAGCACCCGAAAGGATGCTTTCGGCGACGGGATTCTCCTACAGTCACTTGGTCGGGGCTATGGAGTGAGGCGTCTATTAAGTTTACCCGGCGAGTATCCGCGTACGCTACGTGATTGCGACGGACTTTTGATCACATCAAAATTCCGTGGCAACCGATCAAGTGAGACTAAACTGCTATGTTTATAACATTCATTCAGTTATCTCATAACTCTTTGCGAATTCCAAGTATTGTATCACATTCCAGATAAATAGAAAATGTTAAACTTTCCGATCGAACAATCGAACACCCAAGTTTTCCCGGTACAGCTCAACACATGAAATAAGTCTAACAACATTCAGTTCGTGCCTCAGTACCAACGGTCCAGCCGTAGAAGGGTCAAGCCAACGCCTCACATGTGGCACGCCGTACTTCCCCAAACCCGAAGGTTCAAAGGGCAGTTCAAGACGGTCACATAATCGAGTTAAGGTTTGTTGTCTTCTAGAGGGTCCATCGCGTTACTTGCACTACTTAGAACGTCGTCAAACTACGGAAAAATCCAACACTTGGAAATTTCCTGACAGGGGAAAAATTGGGTATTTATATCCGGTCGAACTTTTTAACATATTCTAATATTTATCCGGAAAGCCACATAGACAAAATTTGATACTCCGATCGAAACACCGAATCCCCAAAACAATCCCAGAAAATTCAACTCTTGAATAAATTTTAAAAATTCCCAGAAAACTCAGCATAATTTATAAGGAATTACTGTGCAAACAATGAGTCCTGACGTCACCAGATAGCCGCGGAACCGCCGCAGAAGCTAGGCTTCTGCCGCGGTTCCGCCGCAATAAATACTGTTCATCCAAAAATTTTTGCATCGTAATTCTTATTTTTCCCTGCTGAATTTTTTAGCAATTTTTAATTTGGAAAAATCCCAGTTTTTGAAAAAAAGACAGAGGGCAATTTTTGAGTTGGGTTTCGGGTTCGTTCGGGTTTCAAATTCCGTCTAGACTTCGCCTAAGGCTCTAGCTAGGCTCTGATACCACTGTAGGGTTCCTAGGCACCCTAATGAGGTCTCACAAGGCATCAACCATGCCAATTTCAAAAATACGGTGCCGAGAAACTCTAAACTACGGATCGTTAGCTAGATGTCTAGGCGAAAAAGGAAACTAGTAAACTATTTTACTAAAGGAACGGAAATACAACCTTTGTAGATCCGGTCCTCCACCTCCACGGCTCCGAGATGAGGTCCTCTCCGCTGTCCAAATCAAATCCGGGCTCTAGCGTCGGCTTTATCGGAGAACGAGCGGGCAAGGTCGTCGGCTTCGTGCCGAAGATGATCTACGTCGAGGCATCGCTAGATCAAGCTCCACCTTCACCAAGCCATGATAACTTGTGAAGGAAACACACTCTACTACTTGGCAAGAGGTAGAGGATGAAGAAATAGGAAGTGGGTAGACTTTAGAATTGGATTTCTCACTTGTTTTCATCAATCACCATTGATGAAGCAAGCTTCTTCAAGTGAAGATCAAGAAGAAGAAGAAGATAAAGTTATGATAAGTTATTTAAAAATAAAAGGAAAAAGAATACTTATCATAATATTAACCTTAGTTTAGTGTAGAGAATGGACCATGGTTAGATATGATGGTTAGGGTTAAGCAAGAGACAAGAATGGTAGACTAGGTCAAAGTTTCATGAAGTTTCAACTAAACAACAAAACTAGCAACCATTCTTTTCTCATCTTTTCAAAATAAATAAATGAATAAATAAACAAATGAATAAGATAATCAAAACCCTAATCATTAAGTAAATCATGGTTTAATCTTTACACTTAACCAAGTTAATATGCATCATCAAACATGATACAAACATGTGCATAAAAGTATATCACATATACAACTTGCACAATCCAAGTGAGAAAATCCATTTAAAGTGAACCATTACTAGTTAATGCAAAGTAATATATCAAATATATAATTATACATTAAATCATTAAATCAACACTTGATTCAATGATCCGGTCATGTCGCACACAACCGACTAGTATACAATGTATCGGCTTATCGAATCAACGCTTGAATCGATAACTAGGTTATATCGCATACAACCATTCGATACATTCATCGCGAGAATGGAATACGGTATCACATACACGAATCATTCTCGGTCCCGCACATATCTCATATGCGCTCCTATTTCGTTTTGCTTGAGCCAGGAAACCTCTGTGTAGGACTCTAAAGACTCGTCAATACGCCGGCAGCAGATGATGATCATATCAAGCACCCACAAGCCGCAAGCGGTCTGCTAAACGTAACGGCCACCCGGGTATTGAGCGATCAGAAGATCGACGAGCAAGCCCGTTCACACTCCTGTGAATCCAACCAGTAACACTACCGTACAGTCCGGTCTGATCGTCTGATATGTCGCATATCTCGCCTAGGGGTGGTAAACGTCAGACCCCAATAGCTCGATAAGTCGTGTCGATATGAGGTCTATAACAATTCGAGAAACTACTGGTAACACTTACCAGTAAATCTCAGCAACCCTGGCCAGGGATTTCCTGCTATAGCCAATCGAACACAGCGCAACATCAACCCCCTATACTGAGAGAGACGAATCCCCTCCTATCGCTCATTGCCTCCATGTGACTCGGGACTGTACCCAAAAACCACCGTTTTGCACGCCCTCTTGGACGTGGTAAGATGGAAATCAAAGCACAGTGGGAACCACACAAGACTCTATGACGATCTCGGGTCAACAGACTACTCTGTACCAGTGTCACCAGAGAACTGCCATCTGACGTGAGGTATAATACCATCTGGGAGTTCTCGGTGAGTCCGTCCAGTGTACCCAGTCTCTACTGAGCACCCGTATATCATCTCTGATGTCAAACACCAATGGATATGGGATCATCCATCGCCCATCTGTATGGGTCGAGAAGGTACACGCTAGTCTACTCTGGTATATCGATGCCCCGTCTCGATACACCCTCGACTAGGGACTTTGAAGGATGTACTTATGGACTACCATGTCCCCACTAGTATGATCCGCATCATAGTCCAGGTAGTTAAGTACACATCCTAAGGGCTTTACCAACATGTAATAGAGAGACAATCAGTGTACACGTTAAGGTAAAGTTCAACCAGATAGCATACTATCATGTCGAGCAAGAAAGTCCTCCCTATATATGTCCCAGCATCCACTACAATATACATCCAATGTACAGTAATGGCCTCTAGGGCATACATATAACTAACAGGTTTAAGCCGAATCCTAGTATTATATTGATAGATCAGTTTCGTCTCTTTGTATTCGCGTTTCTCGGAACACGGATGCGGGTATGTATATGCGGATGAGAGGGGCATAAAAGGAGACACCTCATTAGGGTTTTGACCATTGACTTGATTAAAACAATTATGAGGTGGTGGAAAGCATTTTTTATTTTTGTAAATGATAATTGAGGCATGGCTACTTGTTTTGACTACTTGACTTGGTTTGACCACTTGACTTGGTTTGACTCTTTGACTAGATATTTCTTGTGAGATATTTTGTGGCACTAGATATTTTAGGTGAGATATTTTCTTGCCATGCTTGTACTCTAGTCAAGAGAGCCATCTCATTTTTTTGATGATCATTATCAAAAATCATTTCTCTTTCCTCATGTTAGCTCTCTTTTTCTTCCTCACATCAAAAACCCTTAAGGTCTCATGAGTTGAGTAAACTAGGGTTTCAAGAGACAAATAAATCCATCTTCATTCTCTACATCACCTAGGCCATCAAGTTTAGCATGCTTGTTGCCCTAATTACCTCGGTTTTGAGGTTGGGGCTTGGACTATAGACTCTCGGGTGGATCGTCTTTGACTCGAGGAGGCCGTTGAGGTTGCTACGATCCGGATCGATCCTTGGAGCCTACGATGACGAGGAGGACAGCGGAGAAGACCCGAAGGACTTGTATCATGAGGTATAACATTCTTTCCGAGTAGTTAAATCTCTTGTTGTTTGCTAGCTAGGGTTTATGGACGATCCTTGGTTCTAGTCGGTGTTGCGAAGCTCGTAAAAATCATTTTTTGCAAATTCCGCCTCCCCGCGACCACGTGGGGTGCGCGACATCAATTTACACAATCTATATTAGTCTAGCCCACTAGTGTAGGTTGTTTGCCTCACTTCTACTTAGGTCAAGTGAAGCAAGGAGCTTGAGCAAAGGAACTTCGTGGTGGATCATCGTAGACTTCGAAGGCCTCAAGAGGACCTGTTCAAGTTTTGAGTAGAACCAAGGAGTCAAGGAGGAGAGGTCTACAAAGGTTGTATTTCTTTCCTCTTAGAGTTAGACACTTGCTAGTATGTAATACTTGTAGCTTTAAGCCTAATTTTCTAGTTCGATTCTCGGTTCGGGTTGGTTAACACCCTAGATTTTTAAAGTTGCATACTTGATACTTTTTAAAACCTAGTGAGGGTGCTAAGCAAACCCCAACAAGTAGATTAAATCCTTGCCAAAACAAACTATCACGACTCGAAGGTACGGAACGCGACTGGCACTTAAATTACGAAACATCTAGAGGCGTAACGTAATCTAAGTAAGCCAAAGCCTAGAAATCTAAACCATTTTTAAAGAAAAGTGTGAAGGAAAACTTGTTTTAAAGCAAGTGGTTTTAACAAAATAAGTGCATAAAACATTTAAAAGCAACATCATATTTTCCCGAAAATTTCGGCAGAGTCTCCTTTGTTAATACTGGCCCCAAACGGGTACAAATATGCATATACATAAATAATGAATAAAGGCATCCCCAAGCGGCAGCTAGCACTTTGCCAATTGGCAGAAACAACCATGCAAGAAATATAATATACAACGCCGAAGGGCGAGGATCAAAACACAGAAAGGAAACCAACATCCTCAAGAAAACCAGAAAAGAACCCTAATGATACAAGCGCGCGACTCTAAGGTCGAAATAATACACAACTGGTTTTCTAAGTCTATCAAAATATACAAGTCTAGTTGATAGAGTTTACTAGATACAACTGAATATAAATAAAATTACAACGGTGGTCACGATGCAAGTGAACCCACCTACCAAAGCAATCACCCGGGAGAAAGCAGTGTGCCAGCAAGCCGCTACGAAACCTGTATGGCCAAACCTGCAAGAAACTGTGGCACAACAGGGGTGAGTTGCCAACTCGTGAGTAGAAAACATCACCGAGAAGAAATCGCATGTATGACTCTCTCCTAGGTCATACAATGAAACTATACAATACTACTACAAGGGTAACAACATATCATAAGTGGGATATCAAAGTACTCGTGTCCGTGTCATGAGTAATAATATATCGATACGTGACATGTAATAATGCACCATCCAACGTGTATCCAGCAACGACACACAAATCATGATAAAACCCGAGTGCCCAACATCGGCACTCAAAACATCTCGAAATCCGTGTCCGACAGCGACACATAATACTCAAATCTCGGGCTCCGTCAGTCCGGATCGGCCCATAGATCCATCTCTCTCATAACTCTAAACGGTATCCTCCGGATATCCGTCGAGTTTCCAACAATACAATCATCGGTAGGTAGTGCTCCCATGCCAGGCTCATCATCCACCATGAAATCACTCTCGCCCCAGGTACCTCACCGGGTCTCGAAAACTAACTCAGAACCGAGAAAACATTATGGTGGACGCTACTCATGATATCAAGGAAAACCGCATCTTTCTCTTTTAAAATTATCATAAGTTTATAAACATTCACATACGGTTTCCCAAAAACAGAAATCTTATGAAAGATCCGAAATCTCAAAATCACTAGTCAGTGAACAGTGAATATCGGCATAAAGCCCCACGATATTGCATATCAAAATGAATGTATAAATGCATGGATTAACTAAGTAAGAAATGCAATATCTGAACTAGCATATGAAAGCAAGCGTACTAGTACTCTGTTGGAAATACCAGCTAGCAACTTATACCAATGAAGTAATGTTTACTAATGTGTACGTGACATGAAAATTACCGATGATAATGTGTGTGAGCCGGTAAGCGAGTGTACGTGGAGCATACGCATCATCGGTAATGGTGCTGGTGTCCTGACAACATGGGTTCATAATACTAAAGAAAGCACATTTATAAGCATGCAATGCGATGAGAACAACATGAGTATACGGAAAAATGGTGTAGTAACCGCGACATTGAAGAATATACTTATCCATATACGAGTCATACAGTTTTTTGGTGTTTGAAATAGCACGAATCATGGTATTAGAAAAAATAGAGGCTACGGGGTCTTTAAGAAAAGATACGTCTTTTGAAAAATTCGTAGAATCCTTCAGCCTGTCTTTAAAATAATCACGATTCGTTAGTTTTGAAAATAGGTATGACTCGAGCCCTGTCGAAAGGGTAAGGAAAACCACCTAAAGTCCGAGTCGATATATCTAATAGTCGGCGATCCCGCCTTAATAGCGTCACGTACGGTAAAATATATAGTACGACATCCTCGAGTCACGAGTGCGGATCAACCATCATATCTATATCTCGTACGGTAAAACCCATCGTACGGCATCCCAAAATCGGGGTACGGGTCAAATACCACATATACTTCATTATTCATATAGTATCATTATCGTAAAATCATGAATTAGGGGTACCGTTCTAAAATCTAGTACATTCCTATATCATCGAACATATATCCTCGTGTGTATGAAAACACATCGCCCAACGATCCGCTGTAATATCATGTCGTATCATATCATGATCCAATCACATATCACAACTCACGGCATCATGCCCGATCATATCGGCTCATCTCCAAGTATCATATATTGGGCTCATCACCCGTGTATACGTACATGTGCGTGTGCGCGCGCGCGCGCGCGCGTACAAACTTATCCACACATATATATACATATAAACATATACACCCAATACCATATCACGTGTGTGCAAGTGTGTGTGTGTCAACATTACTCTAGGGTTCGCGACTAAGAAACTAACTAAATCACTTTCTTCAAATTTCGCTAACACTAACCAATGATCTCCTAAAGCTTTCCTTGCTAATTATGCGTGTCTCACAATACACATATTTACACACACACACACACACACACACACACACACATGCTATACTACGAAACTGCGGGGGTGCTATACGCCATCCACCCGACTTCACCCGTAGATATACATCTACTCACCTTGAGGCCTCGACTAATCTGATCCGATTTCAGCTCTGTCATTTCCGCGCCACATCCGACGCCTCTACACCCGATCCTAGAAATGTACACAAAGAAAATAAGAGAATAAATATAAATAGCCACGGACACAACAATACAAGTCAACCACGCGCATTAACTCGACGCGCACACACTTGGTGCACGAAATGCGTCTTGACAACGCCACAAACTACAACTAGGGTCATTATACGTGAAAACCCCAAAGCCTAAAACCCACTCGCATCAAACGCGCATTCATAACACACTAATTACATTAGGAATTAGGTTGTATATCACCAAAGCCTCAACTTCATTTAAATCGATTTATTTCAAAAAAAAACCCAGTAAGCATCAATTTCCATTTTTATTCAAAACTTGATGTTTTAACAAATCTAGTGGCCAAAATGCTCACTAAATATCTTAATTAAGTCACACAAACCATAACTAAATTTTAATTTCATCTCATTACATTAATCCTAAAAACCTAGTTTGCTAAATATCTTAATTTGAACAATTTTAAAATTACAATTAGCAAACTAGCAACTAGCTTTGCTTTTACATGTCTTAAGATGTTAAATGCATCACACAACCATAATCCAAATACTCAAAACCCTAACTTGAATTCAAACCGTATTCTTGAATTTCCAAGTTTGCAATTAAAACCTAATTAAGCATCTAATTAGCTTATATTGAAGTATTATAGCAGCAATTAAACAATTTGGTTAAGATTTATACCTTACAAACAAGGGATCTAGCTTGCAACTTAGCCTCCTAAACTTGCTTCTATGCTCCAAGATCCATACTAGAGTAGCTAAGGGAAAATATGTAAAGATTGGATTTGGAGTTTGTGGGATTTTTGAAGCAATTTTGAAGAATTTTTAAAGAGGAATTGAGATGAAGAAATGGAGGGCTGCCATGGTGGAAGGCTCGGCCAGATTTTTAGAGGGGGAGGAGAGAGAGTGAGGTGAGGAAAATACCAAGTAAAGATAGCATATGCCTCAATTATTTACACCCCTTACTTCAATTCTTTACTGTTTTCTTTTCTTCTCTTTGACTTTTTTTTAAAGTGGGGGATTTAGGGAAATGGGGCAGCCAAGTGCTCGGCCAAGGTGGGAATGGGGTGAGTGTGGGTTTGGGTAGGAATTCCCAAGTCAAGAAAAACCTCTCTTATCTCAATAATGCAACATACAATCATAATTCTATTTTTTTTTGTTTTATTTCATTTCCAATTTCCTTTTATCTTTTCTATTCAAATAAACTAGAACCATACAAACATTTTTCTTTGAACGAACATGTTACCATATGTGTTTAGATGTGTCATGGTGCACTTAAACTTGTATTAACCCATTCTAATTGGTAATTGTCACTAATTAAATGTATTAGTGAAAGCTTATAATAATATTTAAAATAATTAATTACGGAAAATATTTTTGTAAACTAGAATTTTATAAGTGACTCATTAAATATCAAATACTAGCAATTATATAGCTAGGATATGTATATTTAAGTCTATGATGAAAATTAATTATATCTTGGTTTTTACGGAAGCACCAGTTATTTTACCGATTATCCGAAATTTCACCTAAATGATTTTCAAAACGTTACAATATTCCCCCTTAAAGCAATTCGGTCCCCGAATTTAAATTAAAACTCTCCCAAATACTAAAACATTTCAGCAAAGCACTCAAGTCGTCGGGGCTCCAAAATCATCAATACTTAAAACACATCTCAGCGCAATGCATGCGCATGAAAACGCGTATATAACTCAAATTCAAAACTCCGTCAAGTATCACGCAATCATCGGAGTCATGGCGAAAATACCAATGTCAAGGTCCAATACGAAAACCAACATGAAATACATCAAAACTATAACATGTACATAGTACGCATCGTCGTAAACTCGTCAAAACATCTGAAGAGAAATACATGCCAAATCTTTTTCAAGTCGCTGTGTGATGCGCGTATCACAGCACAATTAGCGGACGTTTATTGTAGAAAAATAACTATATATATACATATATATATCCTTTGTTTATCACACACGTCCCGCCGTTTTAAAATAATTTAGAAGGGTTTCCTTTTTAACATGTTTCGTGTCATCTCGGACACAGGAAAATACTGAGACTATAGCTCCTTTTTAGAAATTCCTTCGGTAAATATCGATGCATGCAAAAACATATTCAGGTACTGTCCTCGGACTAATCCTGCTCATCTACCATACCAAATAGTAAATATCATAAAAACGTACTGCTCAAAAGAAATCATACTCAATAGTATATATGTAATAATGCCACGTGCGTCTGGTGCGCACAGAAATCGAAATCAATGAATGTGCCATACATGTGCACAGAAACAAAATCTAAGTACAACGGGTGTGCATGAAAACACCTGTCAAAGGCAACGGGTGTGCCTGACAACAATATCAGGTGCATCTGATATGCACGAAAAATCTCGATTTAGTGCATCTGGTGTGCACCAAAATCGCATCAAGCGCGCCAAGTATGCGCAAGAATCCAAATCAAGTGCACAAGGTGCACGAAAACAAATATAGAATATCACAATCGAAATCGACGGTATACAACATACCTCAATCCAAATTAGGTAAACCGTAATATAAAATCTCACAACCACGTGCATCATTGTGCACAAAATCGAATCAAAGTACTAAAAGGACCTAAAGACTACACCGAAGGCACAAGTCAAATCACATACATACCATAGGCATGAAATCAAAATTAAAAATCTCGAACGACATCAAATCGAAATCGAGTGCAACTGTGGTGCATGAAAACACAATCATGCAAAAACATCGCCTACAATACCGAAATCCAAAATGACGGATACGCGAAATTCGAATCCCTAAGTCACAAATCGTAAACACATTCGTCGATATATCCCTCCTTCAAAGTTGAGAAGGTGTCGGTGCATCCAAGCTAGCAGAGCAAGATATCTACTTGCCTCCTGTTCATGGTCTGACGCCTTGTGCCCTTAGGCTCTCGTATCTCACTGCGGAATTGCCAGTTACATAACTCCTCGGCTCAACGGCCCAACATGGAAATGGTGACGGAAACGGTTTCGCTCTGGCACATCCACTAAAGATCTCTGGCCAACTATCATGGTCACTCATAACATGTCTCGTCGACGATGCCGAATTCTGGCCTACTGGGTGTGTGTGATACGATCGATCCTGGGTCCATGTTTTGTCGGGTAGTATTCCAAAAAGATTCTGTCGGGGTCTCTCCTAATTCTCGTTTCTGCCGAACTGCCTGGAAGTTATCACCCTTTACGAAATCCATTTCTTGTTCCGGAACAGCTGTATACTCATCACGACTCCTTCTGAAAGATATATCTATATTCAATGTCTATGCATGCGTATCACATCTTTGATGTCAACGGAGTGGAACGTCATCTCATCAAAATCCTGTGGTAACCGATCAACAGAGACTAAGTTGCTGGATTTATAAAATTCAAATTAGCTTTCTTGTGGATTCCAAGTATTGTATCCTATCACATGATATCCGGATGACGTTAAAATTTTTGATCGATTCATCAAAGTCCCATAATTCCCCGAGAGCTCCACACTTGAGCACAGTTTAATAATATCCAGTACATGCCACAGTACCTATGAACCAACCGTAGAAGGGCAGACCCAAGCTTTATTAATGGCACCGCGGAACTGCCGCAAACACTAAGTTTCAAAAGCGGTTCCATGGTCATTATGTCGAGTTAGGGTTTCATTTCTTCTAGAGAGTTCACATAATTACTTGCATGTTTTTCCGAATACCTTAAACTTGTTAAAATGGGTTTCTGACATTCTTTCAAACTTTTTAACTTCTTCTAGACAACATGTGAATACCCTTCTTCCGCACGCTAAACAATGCCTCAATCCTCAAGGATAGACGATATATTAACGGTCATCACATTCTGGCTGGCCTCTAGCGGTAGCCCAATCATCTGGCGTAGATATCAACGTTAGCATCCACAAGAAAACATAGTAAAACGACATATCGAAACGCTTATGTCACCGAAAAACACAATAAAATGACACATCTATGCAATCGTGTGTCACCGAAATTACGCCCTGGTCAATCCTTGTCCATGACGAGCTCGTGCTGCCCGCAACTCTAGCCGCAGCTCTCTCTGCCCGTGCAATCGTGGTAACAAAAACCACCAACCGATATCGATGAAGATAGATCAAAGGAACGAATAGAATACGGTGCAAAGAAATGTACATCCTAAGGCTTCTTAAGCGGAGTGACGTATCGTAAGTATGCCGCGGAATATACACACGGTACGCCAGTCTACTTAAGTTACCCACTCCATCAACTAAGGTCAACCTACGCGACGAAAGTTCGGGTCTAATACCCCCTTCGACCAAGTCTAAGTTCCATAAGGTCAAGCCTAGGTTCTGAATATAAATATACGCCCTAGACTCCGCATAGTCAAACCTAGACTCGAACCAAGGTTAAACCTAACGCTCTGATACCAACTTTGTCACGATTCGAAGGTACGGAACGCGGCAGTCACTTAAATTACGAAATATCTAGAGGCGTAACGTAATCTAAGTAAGCCAAAACCCAGAAATCTAAACCATTTTTAAAGAAAAGAGTGAAGGAAAACTAATTTTAAAGCAAGTGGTTTTAACAAAATAAGTGCATAAAACATTTAAAAGCAACATCATATTTTCCTGAAAATTTCGGCAGAGTCACCTTTGTAAATACTGGCCCCAAATGGGTACAAACATGCATATACATAAATAATGAATAAAGGCATCCCCAAGCGGGAGCTAGCTCTTCGCCAATTGGCAGAAACAACCACGCAAGCAATATAATATACAACACCGAAGGGCGAGGATCAAAACTCAGAAAGGAAACCAACATCCTCAAGAAAACCAGAGAAGAACCCCAATGATACAAGCGCGCGACTCTAAGGTCAAAATAATACACAATTGGTTTTCTAAGTCTATCAAAATATACAAGTCTGGTTGATGGAGTTTACTAGATACAACTGAATATAAATAAAAGTACAACGGTGGTCACGATGCAAGTGAACCCACCTACCAAAGCAATCACCCGGGAGGAAGCAGTGTGCTAGCAAGCCGCTATGAAACCTGTACGGCCAAACCTGCAAGAAACTGTGGCACAACGGGGGTGAGTTGCCAACTCGTGAGTAGAAAATATCACCGAGAAGAAATCGCATGTATGACTCTCTCCTAGGTCATACAATGAAACTATACAATACTACTACAAGGGTAACAACATATCATAAGTGGGATATCAAAGTACTCATGTCCATGTCATGAGTAATAATATATCGATGCGTGACATGTGATAATGCACCATCCAACGTGTATCCAGTAATGACACACAAATCATGATAAAACTCGAGTGCCCAGCATCGGTACTCAAAACATCTCGAAATCCGTGTCCGACAGCGACACATAATACTCAAATCTCGGGCTCCGTCAGTCCGGATCGGCCCATGGGCTCCGTTAGTCCGGATCGGCCTATAGATCTATCTCTCTCATAACTCCGAATGGTATCCTCCGGATATCCGTCGAGTTTCCAATACAATCACCGGTAGGTAGTGCTTCCCTGCCAGGCTCATCATCCACTATGAAATCACTCTCGTCCCGGGTACCTCACCGGGTCCACCATGTACCCGCAGACGGTTCATACTCCTCCTCGAATCAGGTCTTGAAAACCAAATTAGAACCGAGAAAACTTCATGGTGGACGCTACTCATCTTATCAAGGAAAACCACATCTATCTCTTTTAAAATTATCATAAGTTTATAAACATTCACATACGGTTTCCCAAAACCAGAAATCTCATGAAAGATCTGAAATCTCAAAATCACTAGTAAGTGAACAGTGAATATCGTCATAAAGCCCCACGATATTGCATATCAGAATGAATGTATACATGCATGGATTAACTAAGTAAGAAATGCAATATCTGAACTAGCATATGAAAGCAAGCGTACTAGTACTCTGTTGAAAATACCAGCTAGCAACTTATACCAATGAAGTAATGTTTTCTAATGTGGACGTGACATGAAAATTACCGATGATGATGTGTGTGAGCCGGCAAGCGAGTGTACGTGGAGCATACACATCATCGGTAATGGTGCTGGTGTCCTGACAACATGGGTTCATAATACTAAAGAAAGCACATTTATAAGCATGCAATGCGATAAGAACAACATGAATATACGGAAAAATGGTGTAGTAACCGCGACATTGAAGAATATACTTATCCACATACGAGTCATACAGTTTTTTGGTGTTTGAAATAGCACGAATCGTGGTTTTAGAAAAAATAGGGGATACGGGGTTTTTGAGAAAAGATACGTCTTTTGAAAAATCCGTAGCATCCCTCGGCCTGTCTTTAAAATAATCACGATTCGTTAGTTTTGAAAATAGGTATGACTCGAGCCCAGTCGAAAGGGTAAGGAAAACCACCTAAAGTCCGAGTCAATATATCTAGTAGTCGGCGATCCCGCCTCACTAGCGTCACGTACGGTAAAATATATAGTACGACATCCTCGAGTCACGAGTGCGGATCAATCATCATATCTATATCTCGTACGGTAAAACCCATCGTACGGCATCCCAAAATCGGGATACGGGTCAAATACCACATATACTTCATTATTCACATAGTATCATTATCGTAAAATCATGAATTAGGGGTACCGTTCTAAAATCTAGTACATTCCCATATCATCAAACATATATCCTTGTGTGTATGAAAACACATCGCCCAACGATCCGCTATAATATCATGTCGTATCATATTACGACCCAATCACATATCATAATTCACGGCATCATGCCCGATCATATCGGCTCATCTCCATGTATCATATACTGGGCTCATCACCCGTGTATATATATATATGCACCAACGCATCCACACATATATATACATATAAAAATATGTAGGGTTCCTAGGCACACAAGAGAGGTCTCACAAGGCATCGAACATGCCATATTAAAATTTTACGGTGCCTACAAACCCTAAACTACGGATCGTCGGCTAGATGTCTAGGCGAAAAACTAACTAGTTAACACTTAACTAAAAGTTTAACGGAAATACAACCTTTGTAGATCCGGTGCTCCACCTCCATAGCTCCGCAACGAAGTCCTCTCCGCTGTCCAAATCAAATCCGGGCTCTAGCGTCGGCTTCGTCGGAGAATAAGCGAGCTAGGTAGTCGATGTCCATGCCGAAGATGATCTACGTCGAAGCATCGCAAGATCAAGCTCTCACTTCACCGAGTCATGAAACTTGTGAAAATAACACACTCTACTACTTGGCAAGAGGTAGAGGATGAAGAAATAGGAAGTGGGTAGACTTTAGTTTTGGATTTCTCACTAGTTTCCATCAATCACCATTGATGGAGCTTGGATTTCTTCACTTGAAGAATGAAGAAGAAGGAAAATAGTTATGATAAGTTAATTAGAAAAAGAAAAGAATAATCAAAACTTATCATGGCTAAACCATGGTAAAGTGTAGAGATTTAACTAGGGTTAAATCAAATGGTTAGGTTAAGCATGAGATAAGAATGGTGGACAAAGTCAAAGGTTCATGAATCTTCAACTACAAACAAAGAAAGCCACCATTCTTCTCATTTCTTTTTCCAAAAAGAAAATAAATAAATAAATGAATAAATAGATATGAAAAACAAAACCCTAACCATTTAAATAACCATGGTTTAATCTTTACACAAACCAAAAAGCATGTATCATCAAACATGATACAAGTAAATGCACAAAATCATATCACATATATAATGCGCACATCCGAGTGAGAAAATCCATCTAAAGTGAACCAATATTAGTTAATGCAAAGTAATATATCAAATATATAATTATACATTAAATCATTAAATCAACACTTGATTTAACGATCCGGTCATATCGCATATAACCGGCTAATATCCAATGTATCGATTTATCGAATCAATCCTTGATTCGATAACTAGGTTATATCGCATACAACCATTCGACACATTCATCGCGAGAATGGAATACGGTATCACATACACGCATTATTCTCGGTCCCGCACATATCTCATATGCGCTCCTATTTCATTTCGCTTGAGCCAGGAAACCTCTGTGTAGGACTCTAAAGACTCGTCAATACGCCGGCAGCAGATGATGATCATATCAAACACCCACAAGCCGCAAGCGGTCTGCTAAACGTAACGGCCACCCGGGTATTGAGCGATCTGAAGATCGACGAGCAAGCCCGCTCACACTCCAGTGAATCCGACCAGTAACACTACCGTACAGTCCGGTCTGATCGTCTGATATGTCGCATATCTCTCCTAGGGGTGGTAAACGTCAGACCCCAATAGCTCAATAAGTCGTGTCGATATGAGGTCTATAACTGTTCGAGAAACTGCTGGTAACACTTACCAGTAAATCTCAGCAACCCTGGCCAGGGATTTCCTGTTATAGCCAATCGAACACAGCACAACATCAACTCCCTATACCGGGAGAGACGAATCCCCTCCTATCGCTCATTGCCTCCATGTGACTTGGGACTGTACCCGAAAACCACCGTTTTGCACGCCCTCTTGGACGTGGTAAGATGGAAATCAAAGCACAGTGGGAACCACACAAGACTCTATGACGATCTCGGGTCAACAGACTACTCTGTACCAGTGTCACCAGAGAACTGCCATCTGACGTGAGGTATAATACCATCTGGGAGTTCTCGGCGAGTCCGTCCAATGTACCCAGTCTCTACTGAGCACTCGTATATCATCTCTGATGTCAAACACCAATGGATATGGGATCATCCATCGCCCATCTGTATGGGTCGAGAAGGTATACGCTAGTCTACTCTGGTATATCGATGCCCCGTCTCGATACACCCACGACTAGGGACTTTGAAGGATGTACTTATGGACTACCATGTCCCCACTAGTATGATCCGCATCATAGTCCAGGTAGTCAAGCACATATCCTAAGGGCTTTACCAACATGTAACAGAGAGACAATCAGTATACATGTTAAGGTAAAGTTCAACCAGATAGCATACTATCATGTCGAGCAAGAAAGTCCTCCCTATATACGTCCCAGCATCCACTACAATATACATCCTATGTACAGTAATGGCCTCTAGGGCATACATATAACTAACAATCTCCCACTTGCACTAGGGCCATCTGATAGCAGTGGTTGCAGTATCTCATACTGAACCATCCCTTAAAAGTCTCTCTTTGGGAACAGGCCTTTGTGAGTGGATCCGCTGTGGTGTCCTCTGAGTCTACTCTCCTAACCTCGATCTCCCTGGAGATCAACCATCTCTATGATCAAGTGATACTGCCTTAGAATCTGTCTGGATCACTGATGGGACGGACGTTCCTTGGCATAAGCCACAACTCCATTGTCACACAATGGTAGGAACATAGTTCATCTCATGAACCTATATACACCCAAACAGCCTCTTTGGTAGCATCTTAAGTAGCGATGTATCCTGCCTTTATCGTCTAGTATGTCACGGTATCCAGATTGGAACTCTTCCAACATGCCGTCCCTTTACTGAGGGTAAAGACAATGCCTGTGACTGACATTCAGTCGCCTTTATCACCCTGGAACCCTTCCAGTGATTCTCCTCAGGATCGATTGACACCACCTCACTACATCTAGTGAGTTTCCTAACATCCATTTAGATCTATCTCATAGATCCAAAATCCAGGATTTAGTAGGTATCACTTTAATCCTATATGGAGAATCTTTGTGATAAGCGGAGATTGATCGAGCGTAGCATAAGAAACTCCTTTCTTATCAAGAGTATGTCATCCACGTACTCTACGAGGATCGTCACCATACTCCCTACTACCTTTTTGTTTATACAAGGTTCATCTACCATTTTGATGATGTCAAACTCTTTGACCGCTTCATCAAAACAGATGTTCCAACTCCGCGATGTCTGCTTTATCCTATAAAGCATCTTGCACACGTTTCTGCTGCTCCCACTGTCTACGAAGCCCTCTGGCTGTATACTTACAGACGCTCTCTTCTAAATCATCATTTAGAAAAGCAGTCAAGACACCCAACCACCAGATATCCCAGTCATGGTATGTAGCCGTGGCAAGTAGGATCTGGATGGACTTAAGCATAGTCACTTGAAAAGGTTTCATCATGATCCACGCCTGGTCGATGATGAAAAGCTTTAACAAGTCTAGCTTTGAAAGTCTCAACTTTTCTATGTACACCAAGTAATCTTCTCAAGATATACTTGCTCCTGATGGGGATTTAACCCTTCAGATATAGCAACCAAAGTCCATACTTTGTTGGTGCATAAGGATTCCATTTCAGATCGCTAAACATCCAGCCATTCTTACAGAGTCTCACTCCTGATGGCCAGCTTGAAGCTAGTTGGGTCATCATCTCATGATGCATTCCTCGCTCCCACTGTCATAGAGAAACCGAAATATCTCTCAGGTGGGTGAGGAACCCTACTAGATCGGCGGAGAGGCCGGGGTTCGTTGGTATCTACTGAATCCTTTGGTTCTTTCAAATCATCTGTTGTATTTTGTATAGCTGGAACCTTTCCAGTTCTACATTACAGACTTTGCCTCGAGCTTGTCCGGATTTTGCTTTTAGACATAGGCCGGGCAACCCCAAATCTTAACTAACTTAAGATATTGGCTCTTCCCTTTCCATATCACATATGAAGTGGTAGGCAACTGATTTGATTCCAACCCTATTCAATAGGTATGCAGCTTCTCAAGCGCATATCTCTCAAAAAGGAAACAGGTAACTCAGTAGTACTCATCATAGAGCACACCTTATCACATAGGGTGTAATTGCTCCACCCTAATATACCATCGTGCTATGGTGTATACAGAGGAGTAATGCTGAGAGAGAATCTCATTCTCCTTTAGAATAATCCAGGATTTCCGTGCTCAAGTATTCTCCTCCCTGATCTCATCATAGGACATAATACTTATACCCATATTTTGGTTCTCTACTTCTAACTTATATTCCGTGAATATCTCAAAAGGTTCGGACTTATGTTTCAACAGGAACATAGGTCTGAAACTCGAAAGATCATCAGAGAACGTAATGAAGTATAAAGAACCATTCCTGGCATGTGTAGACAGGGGACCTACATACATCAACATGTATCATCCCAAGAGTTTACTAACTCTTTCTCTGTTTCCAGTAAACGGAGCTATGGTCATCTTATCTTTGTGACATGACTGGCGAGTTTCACAAGATGTAAATTCAAACTGATTTAAATATGCATCTAAATGTAACTCTAGCTAGTCGGGTCACATTGATCTGACCTAGTCTACAATGCCTCAAGAAGGATCCGTTCATTTCTGAACTCTTCCTCTTGTGTGTGTTCCGTATACTAAGAACTGTAGTTTGATTTAGAACATTAATGCTTTTAGATAACGTGCCTGAACCGATCAACTTTTGATATAGGAAATGTTCAAAACATTATCAAACAATACAAAATTATATCATTTCTTTACTAATAAAGAGACTGATATGATTTTGTATATCAGGTTCGGTATCTAATAACATTCGTTCAGAATCAATGTATTGGTAATACAGGGTGACAGTGACCGACAGACTTGGCTGCAACACTTGCCCCGTTTTCTGCCTCATGAAACTTATCACCCGTTCTCAGTTTTTCTACCCTTTTGTAGCCCTATGTAACAGATTACATATCTGGGATCCTGATCTGGTATCACATACCCAGGACGTAAAGGATACTGAGAAACAGTTCTCTGTAATGAACACACCCGAAGATGATGCATCAGCATGCACTCTCTTCGTTTGGGCGGCACGGGAAATCTGGTATTCCCCAATTTCCTGCTCTGTCTTATAACATTTATAAGTTGGAGCGGGACCAACGTTCCCCAGCTGAGTATAACAAGCGGGTTCGGTCAATATTCCGTATTATTATCTTGATTAAGGCGTGATAAGGTCGCTACCTGGAGAGAGAGAGAAGAAAACACTCAGCGTGCGCTCTGTCAAGAATAGATTGGTTTTTATTTTATCTAATCAGGATGGCTCCCACTGCTTTTTATCAAATCTTCCTTCAAACCCTAAAAGGAAAGACTAGCCGGGATTAATTACACACTACAAGTTCGCCAATCTTTCAGCCAGGCCAGTGTCGGTACTTTGAGGGAGGTCCCCCGTGCTTTCGCACGAACCTAATTAATGTAAACCTCGTTTTCCCAGAGGCGTAACCCCGTTGACACCTTTCTAGACACCTACTTGATCGGCTAATTGTAATGTATAAAACTCTCCCAGGAGTAACTCTTACTCGCAGTGGGTATCGGGATCCAACTATCTCATAGAAGGTATGCAATCTCATTGCAAATTTCAACACTTGAAATTCCCGATAAAATTTTGCCCCTAGCTCGCTATGACCTTGACGAATGCCAAACAACCCATAGTCCACTAGTCAAGTTCAACCCGTACATTACTTGATCGAATTAAACCCACCCGCACGACCCTTGACGAATGCCAAACAACGCCGTACGAATACCCTAATCCAATCTGCATCATATGCATAAGCAGATAAATACTAGTTAGCTACCGCACACTACGCCTTGACGAATGCCAAACTACCGCAGCACGAATACTAACTAGTACTTATCTGTAATGACGGAGGGCTACGACAGGTTTTTCTGAAAACCTATTGCGTAATGAACTTGATATCGTTATAGAATCAAATGATTTAAAAATGGAGTGCTTTTGAGGCTTTTCTAGTTTTGCTAAAGGAGTCACTCCTGGTGAAGGGATCGTCGGTCCTTTCCTCGTCGAATGAGGTGCGGGATATATCATATATATCACTGTGCAAAGAAGAACTCTCAAAAGCAATCAAAAGACAAACCGAGGGCGTAGCATCGACCAGTTATTGCTAAAGGAGTCACTCCCGGTGAAGGGATCTCGGTCCTTTCCTCATCGAATAAGGTGCAGGATATATCACATATACCGCTGTGCATAGCAAGAACTGTAGCTACCTGTTTTATTTTGAAATTCGATTCTATAACATCTTAGGTTTCTTTTATTTCATTAATCATATTAATGAAGTCCCATCATTTAAGTACCTAAACATCACAGATAAATACGACGTACACTTATGCCATCCGCATTCACCTCGATGTCCCCTCGTGCACCGTTAGGTTAGGTAACTAACGGCAGAGCGGGGCAGGGCTAGCGCGGGTGTAAAACATAAGTAACGTCTATATAATATATCATTTATACTATATACTGTATCTATCACAGAACATCACATGATCACATCACAGATATCGCAGCAGAAGAATCATATGAAATATTGGATATACTAGGACGTCCGTGTTTTCGATACGAGCCAGTATAAAACACGGATTCCACGGTCGTGATGAATAGCCAAACCCACACCCCTAGACCCCTACGAGAGCGGCAAGCAGCCCTACCAATTCTGGAATTAGGAGACCCGGACTCGACTCCTCGAGTTGGTCTCCCACTGGACTCCAGAACCCGGTTACTTGTGCTCCCCTCCTTGGGTCTATCCTAGTGCGGAAAAGTAAATAATATACAAACGGTGACTACTTCCGCAACCTGGAAGCGCCCCTATAAAAGAATATTACATACAAGTTTTTACATGAATGAAAATGAAAAACACTCATCTCACATAAAAACCCCCGGCTATTCAAACACGACGATCCAATATAACATATCCAGCAACACATAACATCACATGTCATCAACGTAAGTAAACACGCATATCCCAATTGTCGTTGACATATAGCAACGAAACCGACGATATCACATATTACACTTACAGTCACAGAAAATAAAGTGTAAAACTACAACAGTTGGAATCCGCAACCACCTCAGACATCGCATGCCTGACCAAATGAATTCCTTAGACATCACATGCCTAACAATTATAAACCCCGCATTTTAGTCTCAAAATCGAAAACTCTTTTCAATATCAAGTCGGGCAATTCAACAAGATTCCCGACATCCTGATCGAATGCTCGTCGCAAACTTTAGTAGGCGGCCGCACCCCCGACGCCGTCAACAAAGTGCACCAAGGCGGAACACCGCTTCCGCGAGCACCCGAACGGATGCTTTCGGCGACGGGGTTCTCCTACAGTCACTTGGTCGGGGCTATGGGGTGTAGCTGTCTATTAAGTTTACCCGGCGAGTATCCGCGTACGCTACGTGATTGCGACGGACTTTTGATCACATCAAAAATTCCGTGGCAACCGATCAAGTGAGACTAAACTGCTATGTTTATAACATTCATTTAGTTATCTCATAACTTCTTGTAAATTCCAATTATTGTATCCCATTCCAGATAAATAGAAAATGTTAAACTTTCCGATCGAACAATCGAACACCCAAGTTTTCCCAAAACATCAACACATGAAATAAGTCTAACAACATTCAGTTCGTGCCTCAGTACCAATGGTCCAGCCGTAGAAGGGTCAAGCCAACGCCTCACATGTGGCACGCCGTACTGCCCCAAACCCGAAGGTTCAAAGGGCAGTTCAAGACGGTCACATAATCGAGTTAAGGTTTGTTGTCTTCTAGAGGGTCCATCGCGTTACTTGCACTACTTAGAACGTCGTTAAACTACGGAAAAATCCAACACTTGGAAATTTCCCGACAGGGGAAAAATTGGGTATTTATATCCGGTCGAACTTTTTAACATATTCTAAAATTTATCCGGAAAGCCACATAGACAAAATTTGATACCCCGATCGAAACACCGAATCCCCAAAACAATTGCAGAAAATTCAACTCTTGAATCAATATTAAAAATTCCCAGAAAACTCGGCAGAATTTATCAGGAGTTACTGTACAAACAAAGTGGGCTGACGTCACCAAGTGGCCGCTGATCAGCCGCAGAAGCCATGCTTCTGCCGCTGATCCGCCGCGAAAAATACTGTTCACCAGAAACTTTTTGCACCGTAATTCTTATTTTTCCCTGTTGAATTTTTTAGCAATTTTTAATTTGGAAAAATCCACTGTTTTCAAAAAAGTACAGAGAGCATATTTTGGGTTTCGGTTTTGGGTCATTCGGACTTCAAATTCCGTCTACGCTTCGCCTAAGGCTCTAGCCAGGCTCTGATACCACTGTAGGGTTCCTAGGCACACAAGAGAGGTCTCACAAGGCATCGAACATGCCATATTAAAATTTTACGGTGCCTACAAACCCTAAACTACGGATCGTCGGCTAGATGTCTAGGCGAAAAACTAACTAGTTAACACTTAACTAAAAGTTTAACGGAAATACAACCTTTGTAGATCCGGTGCTCCACCTCCATAGCTCCGCAACGAAGTCCTCTCCGCTGTCCAAATCAAATCCGGGCTCTAGCGTCGGCTTCGTCGGAGAATAAGCGAGCTAGGTAGTCGATGTCCATGCCGAAGATGATCTACGTCGAAGCATCGCAAGATCAAGCTCTCACTTCACCGAGTCATGAAACTTGTGAAGATAACACACTCTACTACTTGGCAAGAGGTAGAGGATGAAGAAATAGGAAGTGGGTAGACTTTAGTTTTGGATTTCTCACTAGTTTCCATCAATCACCATTGATGGAGCTTGGATTTCTTCACTTGAAGAATGAAGAAGAAGAAGGAAAATAGTTATGATAAGTTAATTAGAAAAAGAAAAGAATAATCAAAACTTATCATGACTAAACCATGGTAAAGTGTATAGATTGAACTAGGGTTAAATCAAATGGTTAGGTTAAGCATGAGATAAGAATGGTGGACAAAGTCAAAGGTTCATGAATCTTCAACTACAAACAAAGAAAGCCACCATTCTTCTCATTTCTTTTTCCAAAAAGAAAATAAATAAATAAATGAATAAATAGATATGAAAAACAAAACCCTAACCATTTAAATAACCATGGTTTAATCTTTACACAAACCAAAAAGCATGTATCATCAAACATGATACAAGTAAATGCACAAAATCATATCACATATATAATGCGCACATCCGAGTGAGAAAATCCATCTAAAGTGAACCAATATTAGTTTATGCAAAGTAATATATCAAATATATAATTATACATTAAATCATTAAATCAACACTTGATTTAACGATCCGGTCATATCGCATATAACCGGCTAATATCCAATGTATCGATTTATCGAATCAATCCTTGATTCGATAACTAGGTTATATCGCATACAACCATTCGACACATTCATCGCGAGAATGGAATACGGTATCACATACACGCATTATTCTCGGTCCCGCACATATCTCATATGCGCTCCTATTTCGTTTCGCTTGAGCCAGGAAATCTCTGTGTAGGACTCTAAAGACTCGTCAATACGCCGGCAGCAGATGATGATCATATCAAACACCCACAAGCCGCAAGCGGTCTGCTAAACGTAACGGCCACTCGGGTATTGAGCGATCTGATGATCGACGAGCAAGCCCGCTCACACTCCAGTGAATCCGACCAGTAACACTACCGTACAGTCCGGTCTGATCGTCTGATATGTCGCATATCTCGCCTAGGGGTGGTAAACGTCAGACCCCAATAGCTCAATAAGTCGTGTCGATATGAGGTCTATAACTGTTCGAGAAACTGCTGGTAACACTTACCAGTAAATCTCAGCAACCCTCGCCAGGGATTTCCTGTTATAGCCAATCGAACACAGCACAACATCAACTCCCTATACCGGGAGAGACGAATCCCCTCCTATCGCTCATTGCCTCCATGTGACTCGGGACTGTACCCAAAAACCACCGTTTTGCACGCCCTCTTGGACGTGGTAAGATGGAAATCAAAGCACAGTGGGAACCACACAAGACTCTATGACGATCTCGGGTCAATAGACTACTCTGTACCAGTGTCACCAGAGAACTGCCATCTGACGTGAGGTATAATACCATCTGGGAGTTCTCGGCGAGTCCGTCCAGTGTACCCAGTCTCTACTGAGCACCCGTATATCATCTCTGATGTCAAACACCAATGGATATGGGATCATCCATCGCCCATCTGTATGGGTCGAGAAGGTATACGCTAGTCTACTCTGGTATATCGATGCCCCGTCTCGATACACCCACGACTAGGGACTTTGAAGGATGTACTTATGGACTACCATGTCCCCACTAGTATGATCCGCATCATAGTCCAGGTAGTCAAGCACACATCCTAAGGGCTTTACCAACATGTAACAGAGAGACAATCAGTATACATGTTAAGGTAAAGTTCAACCAGATAGCATACTATCATGTCGAGCAAGAAAGTCCTCCCTATATACGTCCCAGCATCCACTACAATATACATCCTATGTACAGTAATGGCCTCTAGGGCATACATATAACTAACAAAATATACACCCAATACCATATCACGTGTGTGCAAGTGTGTGTGTGTCAACATTACTTTAGGGTTCGCGACTAAGAAACTAACTAAATCATTTTCTTCAAGTTTCGCTAACACTAACCAATGATCTCCTAAAGCTTTCTTTTCTAATTCTGCACGTCTCACAATACACACACACACATACACACACACATGCTATACTACGAAAGTGCGGGGGTGCTATACGCCATCCACTCGACTTCCCCCCGTAGATATATATCTACTCACCTGGACGCCTCGGCTTATCTGATCCGATTTCAGCTCTGTAATTTCCGCGCCACATCCGACGCCTCTACATCCGATCCTAGAAATATACACAAGGAAAATAAGAGAATAAAAATAAATAGTCGCGGACACAACAATACAAGTCAACCATGCGCATTAACTCGACGCGCACACACTTGGTGCACGAAACGCGCCGTGACAACTCCACAAACTACAACTAAGGTCACTATACGTGAAAATCCCCAAGCCTAAAATCCACTCGCATCAAACGTGCATTCATAACACACTAATTATATTAGGAATTAGGTTGTATATCACCAAAGCCTCAACTTCATTTAAATCGATTTATTTCAAAAAAAACCTAGTAAGCATCAATTTCCATTTTTATTCAAAACTTGATATTTTAACAAATCTAGTAGCCAAAATGCTCACTAAATATCTTAATTAAGTCACACAAAGCATAACTAAATTTTAATTTCATCTCATTACATTAATCCTAAAAACCTAGTTTGCTAAATATCTTAATTAGAACAATTTTTAAATTACAATTAGCAAACTAGCAACTAGCTTTGCTTTTATATGTCTTAAGATGTTAAATACATCACACAACCATAATCCAAATACTCAAAACCCTAACTTGAATTCAAACCCTATTCTTGAATTTCCAAGTTTGCAATTAAAACATAATTAAGCATCTAATTAGCTTATATTGAAGTATTATAGCAACAATTAAACAATTTGGTTAAGATTTATACCTCACAAATAAGGGATCTAGCTTGCAACTTAGCCTCCCAATCTTGCTTCTATGCTCCAAGATCCATACTAGAGCAGCCAAGGGAAAATGAGTAAAGATTGGATTTGGAGTTTGTGGGATATTTGAAGCAATTTTGAAGAATTTTTGAAGAGGAATTGAGGTGAAGAAATGGAGGGCTGCCATGGGGGAAGGCTCGGCCAGATTTTTAGAGGGGGAGGAGAGATAGAGTGAGGTGAGGAAAATACCAAGTAAAGATAGCACATGCCTCAATTATTTACACCCCTTACTTCAATTCTTTATTGTTTTCTTTTTATTTTCTTTTCTTTGACTTTTTTTTTGAAGCGGGGGATTTGGGGAAATGAAGCAGCCAAGTGCTCGGCCAAGGTTGGAATGGGGTGAGTGTGGGTTTGGGTAGGAGTTCCCAAGTCAAGAAAAACCTCTCTTTGCTCAATAATGCAACATACAATCATAATTCTATTTTTTTTATTTTATTTTATTTCCAATTTCCCTTTATCTTTTCTATACAAATAAACTAGAACCATCCAAATATTTTTCTTTGAACGAACATGTTACCATATGTGTTTAGATGTGTCATGGTGCACTTAAACTTGTATTAACCCATTCTAATTTGTAATTATCACTAATTAAATGTATTAGTGAAAGCTTATAATAATATTTAAAATAATTAATTACGGAAAATATTTTTGTAAACTAGAATTTTATAAGTGACCCATTAAATATCAAATACTAGCAATTACATAGCTAGGATAGGTATATTTAAGTCTATGATGAAAATTAATTATATCTTGGTTTTTACGGAAGCACCAGTTATTTTACCGATTATCCGAAATTTCACCTAAACGATTTTCAAAACGTTACACAAACATAACCAAAAACGATGTTTTATTAAGAATAAGCCCCTGGAAAAATTCACGGACCAGAAGAAAATTTTGGGCTGACCAGGTCGGGGAAACCGAATTTGGTCGGTTTATTTTAAAGAGCTAGGTCCTCGAATTTTTTTCCATGTTTTTATATCTCATAACAATACCTCTGCACTTGTTTTAAATTTTATCAGAGACCATTAAAAAATCGACAGAAACTTGAGTTTCGAGTTTTGAAAAAATGGAAATTTTTAGTTTCGAAACGTAAATATTGTCTAATACTAGTTCTGGTGTTTGGATGGCTCTGATACCATGTAGGTAGACTCTTGTGCTCATGCTGCAAACTTGCGGCCAAGACGGAATACAAAACGAAAATTTTCTAAACAAGATGACGAACTCTACGATCTAGAATCGAATCCAAACACTAATCTAGAAAATACTAGAATGAGTTTAGCTACTCGGTTAGTATTTACAACATTTGTAGTCATGTCCTTTTCTTCTATACCATTTCCTTAGCTCCTAGGTCGTCGGGAGCGAGCTTGGGAGTCGGTCTTCCTCGTCGAAGATGATCTACCTGAAAGAACCCAAACCTAGGCTCTAGCTTCACACTAAATAACAAAGTGAAGCAAGTAGTGATCAAAACTTACTAAGAATTGATCACTTGGATTTAGTAGTGGCTAATCTCTAAGTGTTCTCTCATTTTCTTTTTCCTTTTTCTACTTTTAAAATATCAAGAGAGGAGGAAAAGAAGCAAAGGGTGAAGATGAGCAAGTGAGGAAGCATGGCATGAAAAATCCATCATCATCTTTTTTTCCTCTTCATCTCTTTTTCAATAAAAGGCGTGAGTGGAATTGTGACTCACTAGGTGAGTCGCAAGCCCACATCCTTCTTGAAAAAGCATGAAAAGATAAGAAAGAAAAGAAGGCCACCTCATTTGTGTGTGTGTGTGTGTAAACACACATACATACACTAAAACAATTATATGCTATAAATACATACATTCGTATTCGTATCCAAATACATACACCCGTATTCGTATAAATATATACACCCGTATTCGTATAAAATATGAGTACCTGTATTTATATCAAGATATAAATACCCATATTTATATCAAGACATAAATACACGTATTTATACAAATACCCGTATTCGTATAAATATTGTATTCTGTCAAAATACAAATACCGACAAGAGAAATGCTAAAAGAGATATATAATACTATCTCACATTTCATCCAATTATGATAATCTGGATATCTTTCAATCCGGCTAGTATTAACAAAATGTCCGATTAAAAGTACGTGTACAAAACATATGTTTTAACCGAATCTAAGTACGTATCAAACTACGTACACTACATCGTTTCGCCTGAGTTGGGAAACTCTCTGTGTGAGACTCTAAAGACTCGACAATACGCTAGTAGTGGGTTTAACCACAAGCACGTCAGTGGCACTAGCTGTACGTAACGGCTACCTGGGTATTGAATGAAAGAAAGGTCGACAATCAAACCCGTCCGTATCCCTACTGAGCCTGAAAGTGACAGTCTCCGTACAGTCCGCATATCGAGTCTAGTGGGTGGATAAAGTTAGACCCTTAATAACACGATAAATCGTGTTGGTGTGAAGCTTATCACCGACTGAGAAACTACTGATCCAAATCAGTAAATCTCGTCCACCTTGGCCAAGGATTTCTAGTGATGGCTACCCGTGCACTGTGCGACATCTACCCCCAATACCGGGAGAGATGAATCCCTGACGATTTGCTCACTGCCTCCATATGGCTTGAGACTGTACTAAACTAAAACCTGCTTACACGACTCAGTAGAGATATGGTAGGATAGTAATAAAAGCACAGTGGGAACTCACACAAGACAAATGACGATCTCAGGTCGACAGACTAACCTGTACTCATATCACCATAGAACTGCTATCTGACTATATGTATAATACCATCTAGCATGTTCCCGGTGAGTCCGTCCACTGTAACTCATAACCCAATGAGCACCTGTATACAATCTTTGGTGACTAACTAACACCAATGGTTGTGAGACCGGCCATCGCCTCTCGTCGGGGTCAAGAAATGTATACACTAGTCTACTCTGGAATATCGATGCTCAGTCTCGATATTCCCATGACTAGGGATATTTAAAGATATGCTTATAGACTACCCAGTTCTCATAAGTGTGGTCGCCACAATAACCCTAGTAGTCAAGCATGAATCGTATGGGCTCTATCAACATGTAATAGTGATCCGTAATACTACATAATACATGTACATGATGATAGAGATGGACCAGATAGCATACTATTATCTCGAGTAACACTGCTCTACCTGTATAGGTCCTCCCTCAATTATCATAATCACCTGCCCGCGATTACAATAACTGCATTGAGGGAACTATAGCCAACAGAAAAGTGGAAACTTTACCAATTTGAGTGGGTAAAAAGATGAATTCCAAGCTCTAGGGATGTCCACTTGAAGCTCTTTAAGGTTATGATGGCTCAACTTGAAGTCTTGGTGGGTTTAGTTGCAAAACTTGGCACAAATCATGGATTTTGGTGGAGGAGAGCTAGGGTTTTAGTGGAAGAATTTGGGTTTGGGAGTTGGGATAGTTTTGGAGAGGAGGAAGGAGATATTTGTGAGTAGAGAGAAGGAGAATGAAATAATAAGGATGAGGAGAGAGGGTGTAGGTATGGGTATGGGCTCTCTCTAATAACTTAATATATCACAAAAATCTCATATCATTTCCTATAAACAAAAAAACTTGCCATACCAAAATATCTCACATTTTCCAAATTCCAAAAATAATATACATACGGATATCAATCCGAAAAATCCAAATCCATACTCGGTATTATTTTCGTAAAACTCATAATATCCTTATTTAAATTATAAAATAATATTTATAATTTTCAAAATGTTATATGCAGAGACGTTGGAAAGTTTCAGATTTTTTCAGTAGTTTCAGGTCTCTCAGTCGGAGTCATTTTCTAACTCTACATTTGCAAAAACAGGTAACTTTACTGCTTGTCTATCTTCAATAGTTCCTATGTCATGGGTGATTAACTCAGGAGCGTCAGATCACATGATTGGAAATTCAG
Source organism: Agapanthus africanus (assembly GCA_030015575.1). NCBI lineage: Eukaryota > Viridiplantae > Streptophyta > Magnoliopsida > Asparagales > Amaryllidaceae > Agapanthus > Agapanthus africanus. The sequence continues at coordinate 501,846,299 of CM057345.1, forward strand.
GTATATTATCCAATTTCCCACATATTTCTCACACACCTGTCAAACTAGCTGATGGTTCTTTTTCACTTGTTAGTGGTATAGATTCAGTGATTTTAAATCCGTCTATGCCTTTACACTCCGTTTTATATATGTCTCGCTTTCTTTTCAATTTTCTTTCTATTAGTCAACTCACAAAATCCATAAACTGTTGTTCTATCTTTTATCCTAACCACTATGTATTTCAGAAACTGCGAATGAGGAAGACGATTGGCACCATACATTTGTCTGATGGTCTGTATCGGATAAGTAGTTTTTTAGAGTCGGTTGCATGCTTGAGTGATTCTACAGCCTTAGATTTGCACTGGCAGTTGGGACATCCATCATTACAGAACCTGAAGAAGTTACATCTAGAAATTTCTGCGACTAATGAGTTATTGTGTGAGTATTGTCAGTTGGGTAAGCACCACCATGTATCTTACCCTCTTCGAGTCAATAAGAGAGTTAGTACAACATTTAGTTTAGTTCATTTCGATATATGGGGACCATGTCCCGTTGAGTCGTTATTTGGTGATCGGTACTTTGTCACATTTGTTGATGATTTTCCTCATACAACTTGGTTATATTTAATAAAATCTGGCTCTGAAGTTTTTTCCGTATTTCACAAATTCTGTGCTGAAATTAAAACACAATTTGATATTTCTGTGAAAATACTCCGAAGTGATAATGCGAAAGAATATCTTTCTTTTGAGTTTCAAAACTTTATATCTGTATCTGGTATTCTTCATGAGTCCTCTTGTTTCTATACCTCCCAACAGAACGGTATTGCTGAGCGCAAAATTCGTCATCTACTAGAAGTCGCCCGAACACTACTCATTCATCGACAGGTTCCTCATCATTGCTGGGGGATGCGGTTCTTACAGCCGCTTATCTTATTAATCTTATGCCCTCCTCTGTGTTAGATTGTCAAACTACTTTTTCTAGCCTATTCCCTAATGACCCTCTGTTTTCTGTTCCTCCTCGAATTTTCGGTTGTGTGTGCTTTGTCTATGAACATAGACCCGGTGGAACTAAGTTAGATCCTTGATCCCTTCGGTGTGTCTTTTTAGGATACTCTCGCTCCCATAAAGGGTATCAATGTTATCATACTACCCTTCGTCATTGCTTTATCTCGGCTGATGTCACCTTTCTTAAGTTGCAGTCTTTCTTTCCCGTGAGTCTATTCCTAAATGACACCAGTGATATGGTATTTTTTGAATACCCCGACATTCCAAAGGACAAGACTGTTTTCACTCATCTTTGGACACTACTTCTGCTCCAACACCTGAGATGCCTCCACCAGACCAAGATATTCCTCTAAACCTAGCTCCTGTTATACTTGATGAAGTTCCTAGTGCCCTTGCCGCTAAAAATGCGGCCGATGTGGAATCCAAAACAAAAATTTTCAAGATGGCACTAGCAACTTAAACTTTAAAATCTTAACCAAATACTAAACTAGCAAACTAGGAAATCTAAACTAAGAATTCGAGGGGCTAGCTACCTTCGTAACGTATCCGGCTAATTGCGGAAGATCCCCTCCTATGCTTTTTGGCAGCCGAGAACAAGCTTGTGCGTCGGAGGTCGTTGTAGCGTCCATATGAACTCGTAGGATGCTTGTGATGAGCTTGTGAACTCTAGCTAGGCCTTCGGTCCTCCGAATCGAGCTTGTAAGCCGGCCTTTCTTTATCGAAGATGATCCACCCTAGGGAACCCTATCCAAGCTCACCCTAAGTGAAGCAACTCACACAACACACTTGATAGGAGTGGAGTGTAAGTGATTTAGGAATGCTCATAATCTTTTCTATCTCTTTTGCTACTCTTTTATAAAAATCAAGAGAGCTATTTGATCTTTTCTCAGCTCATGAGAAGATCAAGCATAAAGGAGGAGATGAGGATGAAGAGAGGAGAGAGAATGTCAAGAGAGAATGAGCTAGCTCTCATACCATATGAGTATGACATAATTCATTTTGTAAATGAATTATCAAATAAACAATTCCAACCATACTCATGCCCATGCCTCTCTTTTCACCTCACCCCTCCACCTCATAATTCAATTTCCTTAAATGGAAAATAGAATCATGAGGTGTCCTCCTTCTAGAATGTATTTTTTTTATAAATACAAAATCCATTCCCTATATATACAGACCCGCATTCGTATCAAAATACGAATACGAAAGAGAAAGTATTAGAAAATGAATATAATACTAGAATATATATATCAAAATATATATGTAAATTATTAAATCAATATTTGATTTAATAATCCGACTTAATCCTAAGCTGGCTAGTATTACTAACCGTCCGATTAAAATCTGTATAGCCAGTACACGTATTTAATCGGAACCCTGCACGTATTAATATACAGCCTCTACATCATTTTGCCTGAACAGGGAAAACCCTCTGTGTAGGACTCTAAAGACTCGACAATACGCTGGCAATGGGTTTAACTATAAGCACGTTAGCGGCACTAGATGTACGTAACGGCTACCCAGTTATTGATCGAAAGGAAGGCCGACATTCAAGTCCGTTTGTATCCTACTGAGCCTGTCTGTGACAATCTCCGAACAGTCCGGTCACTTCGTCTAAGAGTATCACATATCGGGTCTAAAGGATGGATAAAGTCAGATCCCTAATAACTCGATAATTCGTGCCGGTGTCAAGCTCATCACCCACTGAGAAACTACTGATCTTCCATCAGTAAATCTCATCCACCTTGGCCAATGATTTATGGTGATAGTTGACCGATACCAGGAGAGATGAATCCCTGAAGGTCGCTGACTGCCTCCATGTGGCTCAGGACTGTACCTAAATAAAACCTATTTGCACGACTCCTTTAAGCCGGGGTTGGGTAGTAATCTAAGTACAATGGGAACACATATGAGAAAAACGAAGATCTCAAGTCAAAAGACTAACATATACTCATGTCACTAGAGAACTGATATCCGACGATAGGTATAAAACTATCTAGAAGTTCTTAGTGAGTTCGTCCGGTGTACTCACCTCTAGTGAGCATATGTAAACCATCTTAGGTGACACTAATGTCATGCCACGCTTCCCAAAATATGGACTACGAGGGCGATTAGGCCAACCATGCTCCTACGGTCAAGGAATAATCCTGTCGTAGTCACACTTTGGCTTCTAGCATTATATGGTAATCAGTAAACACATCACAGAAGTAAAGAAACCACATCACTTAGTTTATTACATCAACTCTCATTGTTCACAATTTATAATAGTTCAACAGAAAAGAAAACTACTAACCAAGTGCGAATACAAGGTTACTTTTAGGGAAAGCAGTAAAAGTACTGAAAGTAAAACCGTCTAGATCTCTGCAAACTCGAATAGTAGATCTGACTCCTGAGTGGCGTCCTCTCCAAGCTCTAAGCATGCATACTCAGGTCATCAGGACGATGCAATAACAATAATATAATAGCAATATAATAAAGCATGAAACGAAAGGTAATAACAGTGGAGACAGTGTATGCAGGTAATCAGTGTATCAATAATCAATGCAGTGCAGTATATGATCCATGTCCCTTTTGGTCTCTAGGTCAATTTGAAATCGAACTGTGGAAAAGAGTGATCATGTTTAATGAGGGTCTCGTGCGTACCCAAGACTATGGCCTGCTATTGCCTGGGATATAACCCTGTCAGTCGGATCGCTAAGTCCAAAACCTATAAAGTATATATAAGAGTCGTTATTCAAATGATCATCCTCTAAATCGCTAACCTCGCTAAATACAAGTTCCATTCCACTTCGATTTCCCCTTTTCCCCCAGATTTCAATAACTATATGTATAGGGCTAGTTGTGTACAATTACGCACCAATAACACGGTTTTATTCACTTTTCACTGCACTGTTCAATTTCACGAATCAATCACTTATCACTGACGTACTTAACATAAATAATACAATACCACTCACGTTAGATAATACAATATCCTCTAAGAATCAATATGAACGTTCGCTATCACTAAAGGTATCACGGTCGGGTAAATATGAAAATTATGCCACATATCAAGTCATGTACGATATGAATCACAACGTGCATTACGAGTTCAGAAAAACATATTAAATCGTACGATTGTAATTAGGAAAAATAATACAATAAGGGTAGAAAGTAAACTTAAACAAAAATCCAATAAAATTGGTTTTGGGTCAAACGGGTTTCCGGTTTGTGAGTTCCAGTCATTCCATTTTAAGTGTTCGCAGCTGGAAATCCAGTTCCTGAACTGAAAGTCCATTTCGCAACAAATTTTACTCTCGGTTGGTTTCATAATTAGGCGACGCTACAGCTATATAATATTTATATTTATCGGTTATGTTTCCAACGTACCATACGGATTGATAATATCCACTGTATGCAGGGAAATATGCACTGTTTAAGATTAAGGTATACATTCTGTCTCTGCATGAAATTGTAGTATGTATTGACGGTTTAAAATACAGTTAAAATATTAAACGACTGTAAAATTGAACAAAACCACTACCTATTGTTAGATAACAGGATTATATTCTCAACGATATAGGATTCTGCATATTTTCATTTTCATACAGAGTTATACAAACAATTAGATTCAGATGTCAATATGAAATACTGCTCTGGACTGCAGTCCAGAGCAGTATTTCCATTTAGTTTTCATCATTGTATTTTAGTAGTATCGAAATATAAAATATACAGGGTTCTAGTTTGTTGAGTCAGATTCGATACGAGCCCTCGAACACACCATTCTAGTATGTATCTAATTTACTATGATTTTCACAAGCTACGTGTGTGAGAAATTTTAGATTTGACGGATCTAAATGGGGGTGTCATTTCATGGTGTTAAAGTCCGTGTTTTTAACCCAACTTTCTACGTGTTATTCATTATAAATAAAGGAATCTAGTACTCATAAATTCCGCCATATTCGATTAAGTTTTCGCTTAAGGTTCGCATCGAACACCTAAGATAACATTTGGGTATCGATCGAATTTACCATTTCCTCTAACTAATTGAGTTAGATGTCAACTATTTAATCTATACGGATTGCCAACACAGTAATAAGCCTTAATCGGGTTCTACTCAGAATACAATGACACAATGGTTCGCTACACCAAATTCAAGTATATATATATCGATGTAGTGGTATTTATTTTTGTATCTAGTTCTAATGTAATTTCTCTATAATGTAGCATGAAAAACAAGTGAAGATTTTCACTTTCCTGAAGATGACAGTGGCACGGCAGCGACGGCGAGTACGGCACGGGCACGAATACGGTAGCAGCCACAAGCTTGGACTCGGCTATGGTTTCTGACTATTGCCGCAGGCTAGGGGAGCTCCGACAATGAGAGCTAGGACTGTTAGGCGATGTCGCACACTCTACTGGGTCTATAGAGAGGCGGAATTTTCAAAAAACGATTTTTAAAGCTTGCAACACCGACTAATCCTAAGATCTACCGTAAACCTTAAATAACAAAAACTTGCAAAGGTATTAATCTACTATGAAGTGATTATATATATATGAACCAAGTCCTTCGGGTCTTCTTTTCCTCTTCTTGAGCTCCTTGTCCGTCGAGATCGAGCTTGGTCGTCGGCCTCCTCGTATCGAAGACGATCCACCCGAGAGTCTATAGTTCAAGCTCCAACCTTAAACTTGAGGTAACTAAAGTACCTAGTTTGCTAATCTAGGTAGCTTAGAAAATATATAGTGTTAATTGGATTGTATTATCTCACAAAACCATAGATTCTCAACTCATGAGAGGGTTATGGTTTTGGGAAGAAGAAGATAGCAAAGGAGGAAAGAGAAAGGCAAGTGTAGAATGAAACTAGCATTGTGAAAAATGGCTAGAAAATATAGAGTGTTAATTGGATTGTATTATCTCACAAAACCATAGATTCTCAACTCATGAGAGCATTATGGTTTTGGGAAGAAGAAGATAGCAAAGGAGGAAAGAGAAAGGCAAGTGTAGAATGAAACTAGCATTGTGAAAAATGGCTAAGTCTTGGAAAATATCAAGCATGCAATATTTCTCATAGAATATTGCAACCATGCTTGAATAGTTAGAACAAATGAATAAAAGAAATCAAGTAGCCATGCTTCAACCATGCTTGAATACATCTCATCCCTCCACCTCATTATCTATTTAGAAAAATAGATTTAAACCGAAATGAGGTGTCTTCTTCTAGAAGCATTCTAGTGAAATTACTAGAATACCCCCACAATATATACATACCCGTATTCGTACTACAAAAAATATGAATACCAAGAGATAAAATAATCTAATAGTATAATACTAGAATGTGGCTTAATCCTAAGCCCGCTAGTATTATCCGTCCGAACAAAATACGTGTAGCCTGTACATGTATATGATCGAAACCCTACACGTAAAACCATACGGCCTCTACATCAATTTGCCTGAACTAGGGAAACACTCTGTGTGGGACTCTAAAAACTCGACAGTACGCTGGCAGTGGGTTTAACCACAAGAAAGTCAGCGGCACTAGCTGTACGTAACGACTACCCAGGTACCTGTCGAAAAGAAGGCCGACGAGCAAACTCATCCGAACTCCTACTGAGCCTATCCGTGACAATCTCCGTACAGTCCATTTTGTTTTTCTGAGAGTATCACTTGCCGGGTCTAGGGTGTGGAAAACGTCAGACCCCTAATAACCTGACAAGTCATGCCGATGTGGTTCGAGACCATCCGAGAATCTACTGATCCACCTATCAATAATTCTCACTCCACCCTGGCCAGGGACTTAACGGCGTAACATCGACTCCCTTTACGGGGAGAGACGAATCTCCGACAATCTCTTACTGCCTCCATGTGGCTTAGGACTGTACCCAACTAAAACTTGTTTGCACGACTCAGGAGAGCCGTGGTAGGGTAGTAATCAAAGCACAGTGGGAACTCATACGAGACAAATGACGACCTCAGGTCGACAGGCTATCTGCACTCATGTCACCAGAGAACTGCTATCTGACGATTGGTATAATACGTATAATACCATCTAGCAAGTTCTCGGCGAGTCCGTCCAGTATACTCACCCCTAGTGAGCACTTGTATACGATCTTATGTGCCAAAGACCAATGGCTGCGGGACCAACCATCGCCCCTCGTCGGGATCTCGAAACGTATACACCAGTCTACTTTAGAATATCGATACCCTGTCTCGATACTTCCACGACTAGGGACATTTAAGGATGTGCTTATCGACTACCAAGCTCCCACAAGTATGATTGCCATCACAATGCTGGTATTCAAGCAATGATCCTATGGGCTTTATCAACATGTTTAAATGATACGTAATAACAAGTAAAATATATGCACATGTTAAGATAAAGACAAACCAAATAGCATACTATCATATTGAGCAAGATTGTCCTATACATACGTATGTCCAAGCATCCGCATGTATACATATACAATAATGGCCTCTAGGGCATACATATCCAACAATCTCCCACTTGCACTAAGGCCATATATTGGTGTATCGAGTATCCAACGTCTGCACTAGGGCCAGTTGTTGGCGTATCGCATACCCAATATCTCAAATAGTCTCTCAAATTGTGCTTGAGGAAGGGCCTTGGTGAATGGATCCACCGTGTTTTCTTCTGTGTCCACTCTTTATACCTTGATCTCCCGGCTATCAACGATCTCCCTGATTAGGTGATACCGCCTCAAGATATGTCTGGATTTCTGATGGGACCGTGGTTCCTTCGCTAAAGCCATAGCCCCATTGTTGTCGTAATACAAAGGTATTGGATCAATAATGGACAGAACCACCTCAAGTTCAGTAATGAAATTCTTAATCCAGACAGTTTCTTTTGTGGCATCGTTTGCAGCAATGTATTCAGCCTTCATCATCGAGTCTGCGACGGTGTCCTGTTTGGAGCTCTTCCAACAGACCGCCCCTCCGTTGAGGGTAAACACAAAACCCGAGACAGACTTGCTGTCATCCTTGTCATTCTGGAAGCTCGAATCGGTAAAAGACTCCACCTGGAGGTCCCCATTATCGTATACCAAGAAAAGTTCCTTAGTCCTTCTTAGGTACTTAAGAATGTTCTTCACTGCTATCCAGTGGTTCTCTCCTGGGTTCGATTGATACTGGCTCAACACGGTAAGCGCGTAAGCTACATATGGTCTGGTACATAGCATCGCATACATTATAGATCCTACCGCCGAAGCGTAGGGTATAATTGTAATGATTCTAATTTTATTGTACAAATTTTTTTTAAAGTTAATGTACAGAATGGAGTTTGCTAATCTGAGTACAAGTTATAAATTAAATTTGTTTAAGAACAGCAAGAAACAATTTGTAGCTCATTGGTAAAGCCTTGCACTGCTGTGACATAGCCCCTGTGTTCGAATCCCATCAGCCACATATATTTTTACTGATTTTTTAAAAAAAAATTTGGAAGCCCAACTTTTACACGTGCAATACACGTAAGAAATGAAAAGACAGAAAAATAAACATGTGCACAATGTTGTATGTACAAAGGAGAACACGTGGCAAGCATCCAGAGCCCAACCCTTATAGAATGGCCGGCGAGATCAGGGTTTAGGCCGGCACCACCGGGCCCCACCGTAGGGAATGGCCTCGTTCTCTGCACACTAAAACCCTTGGCCTACCCCACTATCCCTGTTCTGTTTGATTTCCCTAAAAACTAACAGAGAACTAAAATGAAGCTTTAAATCCAATTTTAAATGCTTTTTAATTCTTTCTTCAATTCCAAAAACCTAATTTTACACTATAAATACAACTCCATACCCTAGCCTTCTTCATTATGAAATTTATTGTCAAAATTCTCAAAAAATTTCTAAGTCTAAGAAGAGTACAAGTGGAGTTAGCCCTGGGTCAATTTCCGGCGAGAATTCGAGACGATTCCGGCGACTCCGCGACTACACGAAGGCTACCATTCTCCTCCTCTACCTTCCCATTATTCTTTTAGCAAGTAAGTCTCATCTTCCCTCTTCTCCTTCTACCATAAAAATTCTTCTTTTCAAAACTTGTCGGTAAGTGGAGTTATACTGACATTCAATTCTATAATTTTTAAAATTACAATTTCTTTTAGGAATCTATCATCCATATCACTATACCTTACTTATTAATCATGGAACAAATAATTAGAACAATTTTCCTCTTAAAATATCATGTTATGTAACTTTAAATTACTGTTCGGCACAATTTATTACATTTTAATACCGCCCATTTTTTATCATTTTGTCAATAAACAGTGCTATTTAATCCATGTCTGCTCATTTATACAGAGTACAGGTACGCAAACGGATACATGGGTTTTTGTACGCGACATGCACAAAATGATGGATTTTTAGCTGAACTGCAAACAAGACGGAATACAGATCAAGAATTGAAATGAGTTTGCAACATAAACATGTGTGTGTACAAAGTTTTAGTGTGAAATGGTCCAACACATACTTGTGTGAACCTTTGTGAAGATGCATGAACCTTGGGAGCTGGTTTGGTACAATGATGATGAGTGGTGCAAGTGGTAAAAAAGTGATTGACATATGATTTGAAGTGTGAACACACACTCACCCACTTCACCCCTTCTCTGTGATTTAGCTCCAGATTCCACACATGTGCTACATATAAAAAATTGATGATACCATGAGATACCCATTTGACCAGAAGACTACTGAAGCTTGGTGGGCCCCAGACTCAACTTCTCGGCCGCAAATATATTCAGATTTGCCGCAAATTGCGGCCAAGTGGGCTCCATTTTGGCTCATTCAAATTGTGTGGGTCCCTAGTGGTCACTTTAGTCTATTGTCACCTGCAACTTTTGCTTTTGATTTCTCTATAAATAGCAGATCCAGACATGAGGCCGGAGGACAACTTTTTGCATACTTGTAAACTCTTGTTAAAATTCTTGTAGCTCTTGGAATTAAGTTGAGTTCTTTGCCTTTCTCTGGTCTTGCAACCTCTCTTTTTGAGCTTGCAAGATTAGATTTTGGTAGTTGAACTCATTTACACGTATTTTGAACCATTGCAATAAATCTCCATTTTATTCAAGTTTGATTCTTGTATCTCTTTTTCTTATTTTGTCATTCTTTTCATTATTCAGTTGTGTATTGCTATGATGATGTGTGAGTAGTTATTCTTGGGCTATGGTGAGGTAGGATGTGGAATGACTTTACTTCCAACCCCTCCCTTTTGATTCTTGCATTTTTTCACTTCTTTCTTAACATCGCAAGTTTATTATGCTTTGCTTGATAGGATATATCGTTTTGAATGGTTGCAAATCAACCTTTAACATATATCCTATCCTTTCTTTACATTTTATCGTTGCTGTGTTACGATTTGAAGTAGGCGTGAATACGGAATTACGTTATGTGTCGCAACTAGCTAGATAGGATATATAGCATTCTTGCATATATTCTATGCTTGCTACTTCACTTAACTAAGTCCATATCCACTCCATTCTCAATCTCATTCTTGTTAGTTTCTGTTTTTCTAACATTGATATCGTATTTCATCCCGATACATTTTCCAGATAAATACGACATGCTTTCGCTATTCTAATGGAAACTAAAAAGAAATGAGTCTTGAATCAAAATGGAGAGTTGGGGGTAAATATCATATTTCACTCTTGCTGAACCTTAGCCTAAGTTTTCGTATCCCAAAACCTTGTTTCTTTAGATATTACACTAAAACGTGACAAAACACCATTTTCCAACTTATTGATCCATAACTCAATTTGATGTCGTGATATCCACTCCTTTTAGTTCGACCCGTGCTTGCCGGCTTTGCTTCAACGCACCGTGCACTTGCGGTATTTTTAAACTCGATACTCACGTCATGCACTATTTTTCCGACAAAAACCGACATATCCGATATTGATCTTATTTTCCAAAAAGCACGACACCGTGGGTTTCAAACAAGTTTTTGGTGCCGTTTCCGGAGAGTGGCAACACCACGAATATTATTTTGAGTTATCTCTGTACATACTTTGTATAAAACAAACAAAACACCAAAAACACCTTAAATATCCGACTTGTTGCTCTCTGTGTTTTCTGTTCTGCTGTTGATATTGTTGTGCTAAAATTATTTTGCATATAGAATGGGGATACTAATAGAAATTTAAGAAGACATAGAGAAATTGGAGCAATATTACCAGGACCAGGCCGCAAATATATCCATATTGGCCGCAATTTGCGGCCTAACCCTGGTCTTTTGCCCCAAATTTTCTGTCACTTCTTTACTTCTCTGTTATTAGTCCATTTTTATATGCAAAATTGTATAATTTTATATCTACAGAACTTTGGCCATAAATATCGTATTATGCACTAAATATCGTATTTTTTTTTCAAATTCCAGATTGCAACTGAAATACGAACTACGATCGTGCAGAGCTGAGAACAGAACTCTGGAGAAAGGCGTTACGAAGTTAACAGTGCCAAAGATCCGGGTAGATCGACCCGTACAAGCGAACACTCAAGTGATCACGGATCAAGCCAACGGGAGTTTCTAAACTCAAAAATTCAAGGTATGTATTTTTTCTAACCCCTTCTCCTCAAACCCGATGCTCCAATACTTCAATTTTTGTGCAGGATTTCTTTCGCAAACTCCGCTGCACAAGTGCCAAAAAGAAACTAATCGTATTTTTTGCAGCGCGCCGCTTATAAAATAAAAAATGATTGATTGATGATTTGAACAACTTTTATTGTTTGCGCATTGCATAAATTTAATACGGACTTAAGGGCAAAGAACGCCAACAATATACGGTAAGGGATTTCTTCACCCTTCTCCGTGGCCCACAAACCATAAAGAACGAGCATTTTCACACCCTCGTTAACTTTAAAAGAAATTAGACTTTCAGCCTCTAAGGACTTCGCGCTCACTAGGGTAAGTTAAGTGTATTTCGAACACCGCCCATTGGTACATTGTTCCTGAAGTGTCTAGGAAAGTGTGAAAGGCGCAACCGCCGAAAGAGAGAAGGTTACTCTAATTAAGGAACCTCGCGAAAGCGAGGGAAAACCTCCCTTCCTCTCTGCACTTACCTGGCTTCTCGATCAGTCTATCTTGGGCCCGTTTCGCAGTACATTTTTACTTCAAAAGGCAAGATTTTTTTAGCAGGTCTAGTTGACCTAGGCAACCCTAGACTGATTAGGTGTGTGCGGTGTGTCTTGTTTGTGATCTTGTTGTACCTTTTGTGTGATATTTGTGGTTGTGAATATTTTGGTTGAAAAAACGTTTTTTCCATTTTCTCAGTCTTTCCAACCACTTCCGGATAGTGCATGTCAGCTTGGACTAGAGATTCATAATCTCGATTAGTCCGGTTTGTGCCTGTATCTTCCGACTCTTCTTCACCTTCTGATTCCTCGGACCCTTCCGAGACCTTCTTACCTTCTTCCTCATCAGAGCCGTCCGATTCTACACCTTCGTTTTCTTCTCCTACACCACCAACAATGACGGAGCAAACAATCGTTGAACAACAGGAGGTGACATTACAGGACAGATGTTACCCACACCGTTCATCCCTTCCTTCATGCATAGTATTGCCCACCATTGCGGCAAACAACTATGAGATCAAACCGCAATTCATACCACTACTCCCCAAATTCCACGGACTCGAGTCTGAAGATGCTTACCTATTAATCAGTGAATTTGAAGGAGTATGTGCGATGATGAAGATTCACGGAGTGGGAGAGGATGTCGTTAAGCTCAAATTCATTCACTTTGCGCTTAAGGATAATGCGAAAAGCTGGTTAAACAGTTTACCAGCTAGATCGATCACGACATGGGATGACTTTGTAAAGGTTTTTCTTAAAAAAAATTACCCTATTCATAAAACCGTGCGAATTCGAAACGAACTCCACAATTTTAAACAAAAAGAGGGTGAAATTTTTTGGAAATGCTTAGAAAGATTTAAAGACATCTTAATCAAATGTCCCCATCACGGGTTAGAACAGTGGAGGTTATGTCAGATTGTCTATGAGAGGTTAGATTCCAGTTCACGCATGATGTTAGAATCCATGTGTTAGTGTAAATTCCTGAGCTATGGTGCTAAGGACGCATAGAATTTTTTGGAAGAACTGGCTGACAAAACCATCCGGTGGGAGAGTATGAGTGAGAAACCATCAGTGACGAGGAGTGGTGTACACATTGTTGACACCTCTATTGCTGCCGAAGCAAAAATTGCCGCTCTTGTACGGCGAATGGAAGCTTTAGAGGGCAAAAATTCACCGCTACCAGTCAATCAAATTTCTCCGACTTTGTGCGCTAACTGTCAGCATCCTAGCCACATAACGGAAGAATGCCCGTTTCTCGTTGAGTCCCAGGGACCTGAAAACGTTAATGCGCTGTATCAGAACCAGCGCCCCAGGAACGACCCTTTCGCACCGACGTACAACCCTGGTTGGAAGAATCATCCCAATTTTGCTTGGAATCAGGCCCCTTTTCAAAACAACAATTTAAACCCGCCTTTCCAATAATTTCAAAATTCAAATTTTCAAAACCAAAAATTGGGATATTCAACTAACCAGCCCCAGCAACCCCAACAGCCGAATCAGCACAACCCAACCTTTACACCCCCTGGGTTCGCCCAAGATGACAAGAGGGTGACATCCATCGAAAAAAGGTTGGAAGCTTTGATTAAAACTTCTGCGCAGACTTCATCTAGTATGGCTACTTTTATGCAAACATCCGGTCAGTTGCATAGCGCTAACACTCAAGCGATCGCCAAATTAGAAATCCAAATCAGTCAACGGCTGCAGCAGTTAATGAACGTGAGAAGGGAACATTTCCCTCTCAATCCGTGATGAACCCAAGAGAGCAGAGAAATAACAACGCTCATGTTGTTCAGACTAACAATATTAAGAATGCGAACGCCGTCACCGTCCTCAGATCAGAACGAACGTTTGACAACAAGGTTGTCAACCCCAGCGACTCATCCAAGCGTGTGGTTGTCAGTTTACCAGCACGTAGTTCATTTTCTGCTCCGCATTGTGATCCATCGTCATCTTCGTCACCTTCTTCTTCTTCTCCTGCTTCTTCTTCGTCGTCTGCTGCACATCCTTCAAAGCAACTTGAGAATTCGCCACACGACCACACTGATGATCCAGCAAAAACATTCTCGTCTTCTGCACCTATTCCATCTGCAGCTTCTCCAAACTCAGCGTTTGGACCTAAGGCTCCCTACCCTAATAGGTTGAAATCAAAGAAGCCTTCTGCAAACATGGAAAAGGTGTTAGAGGTTTTTAATCGCTGTGAGGTCAACATTCCTTTGTTGGACGTCGTCCAACAAGTTCCGGCATACGCAAAATTTCTGAAGGACTTGTGCACCCAGAAACGACGCACAAACGTCCCCAAAACCGTCTTCTTGGCCGCCACTCTGAGCGATATTTTGTCCAAGTCCATTCCTGTGAAATATAAGGACCCAGGCTGTCCTACTATTTCTTGCACCATTAGGGACAAAAATTAACCGGGCCTTGTTAGACTTAGGGGCAAGTGTGAACCTCCTTCCCTACTCAGTTTACAAACAACTGGGATTGGGAGAACTCAAGCCGACTAGAGTGACTCTGCAACTGGCAGATCGTTCAACAAAAGTACCGAGGGGAGAAATTGATGATGTTCTAATCAAGGTCGGGGAATTCATATTCCCCGTAGACTTCATTGTGTTGGAGACTGAGCCCGTCACCATTCCCAGCGGTCAAATTCCATTCATACTGGGACGACCTTTCCTAGCCACATCCAACGCGTTGATAAACTGTCGTAATGGGTCTATGAAACTTTCTTTTGGGAACATGACAGTGGACCTCAACATTTTCACGCTAGGAAACCAGGCGAGTGAGAAACACGATGATACTTTTGAATTCAACGCTGTATACGATATGTCTGAGGAGGGGACATTTGACTTCAAAAATGAGTGTCTGGACGAGACTTTTGAAGAACTGTTTTCTGAGGAGCTTATTTTCCTTGAGAAGCTAAATCCTAAACAGGCATCCTACGCACATTGGGGGCCCCAATTTGAACCTCTTCGCAACGAACCAGCCCCTGAAGTGCGACCATCTGTAGAGGAGCCACCGAAACTTGACCTCAAAGTTCTTCCTGACCACCTCAAGTATGCGTACTTGGGAAATGATGAAACACTTCCAGTAATAATTGCAACCGACCTTGTGCCTGAGCAAGAGTCGGCCCTCATGGATGTTCTGAGAAAGAACATGGAAGCGATTGGGTGGTCAATGGCTGATATCAAAGGAATCAGCCCTGCTATCTGCCAGCACAGAATTCATATGACTGATGATTCCAAACCCTTCAAGGATCCTCAACGCCGGCTTAACCCGGTAATGAAAGAAGCGGTGAGGAATGAAATGCTGAAGTGTCTGGACAATGGGATCATTTATCCCATATCTGATAGCAAATTGGTAAGCCCCATTCACGTGGTACCAAAGAAATCGGGACTCACCGTTGTCACGAATGAAGCAAATGAGCTAATCCCAACCCCCACACAAACGGGATGGAGAGTCTGTATTGATTACAGAAAGCTCAACGCAGCAACTCGCAAGGATCATTTCCTGCTGCCCTTCATTGATCAAATGCTTGAACGCCTAGCCGGACACGCCTACTATTGTTTCTTAGATGGGTATTCCAGCTATAATCAGATCCCGATTGATCCAGAGGATCAGGACAAAACAACCTTCACTTTTCCTTTTGGTACCTTCGCCTATCGCCGCATGCCCTTTGGGCTGTGCAATGCACCCGCAACATTTCAGCAGTGCATGATAAGCATCCTTTCTGATATGGTAGAGCGATTTTTAGAGGTTTTCATGGATGATTTCTCCTTCTTTGGAGATTCATTTTCTGAGTGTTTGAGACATCTAGAGCTAGTAATGCTACGATGTAGAGAAAAGCACCTCACACTCAACTGGGAGAAGTGTCATTTCATGGTCAAACACGGTATCGTGTTAGGCCATATCATTTCTGAAAAAGGAATTGAAGTCGATAGGGCAAAAATCGACGTTATCTCAAGCCTCCCACCTCCACGGACTGTCCGTGACATTAGGGCATTCTTAGGCCATACCGGGTTTTACAGGCGTTTTATCAAGGATTATAGCAAACTGGCTAGACCCTTAACTTCATTGCTGGCCAAAGAAACACCCTTTGATTTCAACTCTGAGTGCCTTCACGCGTTCAAGCTTCTAAAGTCGGAACTCACTTCTGCCCCGATTTTAAGCGCACCAGACTTGAGCGAACCTTTGAACTAATGTGCGACGCTTCTGACTTTGCAATAGGAGCTGTCTTAAGACAGCAATTTGAAAAGAAGCCGCATGTTATCCATTATGCGAGCAGGAAGTTGAATGACGCACAGCTAAATTACACCACGACTGAAAAAGAACTCTAGCTGTTGTGTTCGCACTTGAGAAATTCCGTCCCTATTTGATCGGAACCCACGTCACTATTTACACTGATCATTCTGCGCTTAAGCACCTCTTTGCAAAAAAGGATGCCAAGGCCAGATTGATACGTTGGATCCTCCTTCTTCAAGAATTTGACTTAACCATCAAAGATAAAAAAGGGGACTGACAATGTTGTAGCTGATCATCTGTCTCGCATACCAAATGCACCAAATGAGGAAATTCCAATCAATGAGCATTTTCCGGACGAGCAACTTCTCTCCGTATCAAGCGAACCATGGTTCGCTGATATCGTGAACTTTCTAGTCACCGGAGAAACACCATCTTTTTGGTCAAATCAGGACAAGTATAAATTTCTCTCCCAGGTCAAATTCTTTTACTGGGATGAACCATACCTGTTCAAATACTGTCCTGATCAGATCATTAGATGGTGCATCTCTAACTCTGAGACAAGAAGTGTTTTGTCCTTCTGCCATGACCAAGCCTGCGGGGGCCATTTCGGACCCAGAAAAATAGCTGAAAAGGTTTTGCAGAGCGGCTTCTACTGGCCGACACTTTTCAAGGATGCTTTCGAATACTGCAAAACCTGCAACTGATGCCAACACATGGGCAAGATTGGAAAACAGAATCAAATGCCCCTACAGTCCATTCTGATTGTAGAAATTTTTGATGTCTGGGGCATTGATTTCATGGGGCCATTCCCAAACTCTTTTGGGAATTTGTACATTTTGCTGGCTGTGGACTATGTGTCCAAATGGGTGGAGGCCATCCCTTGTCGAACCAATGACAACAACGTTGTCGTAAAATTCTTAAAAGAAAACATTTTTTCTCGGTTCGGTACGCCTCGCACCATCATTAGTGATAATGGAACGCATTTCTGCAACCGATCTTTTGAATCGCTAATGAAAAAGTATTCCATCAGCCACAAATTGTCAACACCCTATCATCCTCAAACTTGCGGTCAGGTTGAAGTCTCCAACAGACAAATTAAACAAATTTTGGAAAAGACTGTCAACAATAACCGCAAGGATTGGTCGTTGAAGTTAAGTGATGCGCTCTGGGCATTCCGCACAGTCTTCAAAATGAACCTAGGTATGTCCCCATACCGAATCATCTTTGGAAAGGCATGTCACTTGCCTGTTGAATTAGAGCACCGCGCTTTTTAGGCAATCAAACAGCTCAATATCGACTTAGAAAAAGCCAGTGAAGCGCGAAAACTTCAATTAAATGAACTTGACGAGTTACGCAATGATGCGTACGAGAATGCCAAACTGTACAAGGAAAAGACGAAAGTCTTTCATGACAAGGCAATTCTCAGGAAAACGTTCACCGTAGGGCAAAAGGTTCTGCTCTATGACTCCCGACTACATTTATTTCCTAGGAAGTTGAAATCACGATGGACAGGCCCATTTCTTGTGCGCACCGTTTTTCCGCACGGTGCTGTCAAAATTGAAGATCAGCATTCAGGCAATATGTTCAAAGTTAATGGCCAAAGGCTAAAACCAATTTTAGAATTGCCCGCGGAAACGGGGGAGCTCATGTTTTTACATGAGCTACGTTACATCGATTAAAACACCCCCCCCATGTTGTTTTCCTGTACATACTATTTTTGGAGCCTTTTTGTAAATTTTTAGTTTTCTTTTACCAATTCTTTTTATAAAGGGGTGTCTTTGTAAATAACCCTTTATAACCTGTCCCAACCCCAACCCGAGACTCCACTTTTGATTTTGCCAAAACCCTGAAGCTCTCTCCTCATAAGAAACCCTAACTCAAAGAATCAGCCCAAGATCCCCATCTCAGGCCGCCGGAAAATCCCAGGAAGCCGCAAATTGCGGCCTGATCTACTCCGACAGTCCCGATCTCCTCTGTAATATTTCCTCTCTTCTTGTTCAATTTCCACGCAGAATTTCAGATCTACAATGGTAGCTTTTGATTGTGAGAAAAAATTCTTTGAGATTTTCTCCGACGCAACCTATGGACAGTATTTCTACAATGAAATCTGTCAAAGAGGGTGGGATTATTTAATCTACAGAGGCAATGATTTGTTTGCTGTGAAGGAATTGGTAGAGGATTTTTACGAAGCATTAAGACATGGCAAATCGGAATCGAGCTTCGTAGAATTTTTCTTCCAGGGCCGACGTAGGATTTTTCAGGCCAAAACCATTTCTAGGGTTACAGGTATCCCCATGAGAGCCGGAAATCAACAACCGTGAGAATTGGCAGTTTATAGATCAGTGTTGGGGGACTTTATGGAATTGAAAGATAAGGGGCTGAATCCAGCCCAGATGCACAGAAACATGCTTGCGGTTTGCCGATGGGCAAACCGCAACATCAGGGGAAAGAGTCGTGTTTCTTCCTTTCCGGCTGGGGTGGGTCATATTATGCATTGCTTGATGGAGAAGGACCAGTATTTCTGTGTTGTAACACAACTGTTCAACACAATCATGGAGGGGGTGGCCCAGAACAAACCCCTGCTGCCAGTACTAGTAACCCATCTTGCAAAGTACTACATGGATGTGATTAAGTTTGAGGGATATGCGACTGTTTATGCACATTGGACGGTCGAAATAGAGAGAATATCACAAGGATACACCGGCGGCCACTATGAGCAGAAAAATTGGACAAGGGAAGACCCAAGCGAACATCCGGGTCCCGAAAGCTCGACAGAGGCACTTTTGAATGAGCCAGAACCGGATAACGAGAAGGACCTGCAACGCCTGATATTTAGGAGTATTCGCCACATACTCAAGAAACAACAGAAAATGCAGGAGCAGCTAGAAAGGATTGAAACAGCTCAATAGGCATCGCAGGACGACACTAGTGGAAGCAAGAAGGGCAAGGGAAAATCAAGCAGACATTGAGGACAATGCAAGTTTCGAGTTGGGGGTGGTAGCATATAATTTGCATTTGCATATTTCCTGCATTTCAGCATTTACTTATTGTATTTTTCTTTTCTTTTGCATGTAGTTGCATTTCATATCTGCTTTTGTACTGCATTGTATAAAAATTGAAAAAATTGAAAAATCTATAAAAATTGAAAAAATTCCTGAAAATTAGAAAAACTTGTTCAGGTTGGCTAGCAGGGGATTGTTGATTCAAAATCTGACGGTTAATTTGATAAGGTAGAAATATCTAAATTCAAGAATTGAGATTGACAACCTGAAAAATAACCCACCTGTGCGTTTAACCTTAGCTGATACACGTCTTTTATATCACTTGCACGTGTCGTATGTTTTTGAGAATTTAATGAATGTCTGACATATCTGTAAAAACTTTTAAATTGTTAAATATCCTTAGGATCAAACAGGTTTGGCTGAGTTGAGTAATATCAAAGATAATTCATACAGTGAAGTAGATACGAAGGATTTTATAGAGGCTTTTACAGAAGCTATAAGTCCGTAATATTACCCTTCTGGAACCGTGTGGAGTAATTACACACCTTATCACATATAACGTATTCTAGTTTTAAAAGAAAGAGCTGGCTATATCTCCGTTTTACTAAAAAATGCTAAAAATTTAAAATAAAATGAGTCTTTTGTTTTGTGGTCTTGGTAACTTGGGTAATTAAGTCCTTGGGGTGTCTCCACACCTAATGCCCTAAAACCATCTGGTTTGGGAGTCATTGACCCAAAACTCGCTAAGTTTCCAATCGCCAGATAAAACAAGCTAAGCAAGTGTCCTCTCCGAGTTAAAAGTCCTTATGGTTCTTTGTGGGAGAATAATCTTGGCGGTGACAAATTTTTTAGTAAAACAGTTTTTTCGCGGAGATATGAAGGTTTGTATTTATTAAGGCGTTTTGCACGATATTGAAAGGTGTGTATGAACAAAAACAGGTGAAAGATAGGAGTGAGCATTATGACTATGGTTATCTGTTAAAATCGATATATATTCTGACTTGAAGCCTAACTGGAGAATAAAACTTGAGAAAATCTTAACTCTTTTCGAACTTGTGTGATCCTTTTGATGTTTACCTTGGTCTATAACTTTTGACATGATGGCCTTAATTAAGTTCTTAAAAACATGACGACACTACCGCACTATCACGAGAAGACGCATATTAGCTTGTTAAATAAATTGCGAGGAGTGAAGAATAGGGTTTAATGTTTCTAACATGGGTGATAGATGTTCTAACTTTGATACTTAACCTCATGATTTGAATAAACTGTTTTCTAGCAAAACTAATTTGACTAGATTTTGTGGGTGCAATCCGCTGAAAACCCTCAGGAGACAACACTCCTCCTACTAGGGACACCTAGAGGTTTAACGGCTTGTTGCACGTGCTCAGTGCAATCGCGTTCCCAGCGAAAAAGAGGCTAGGAATTTTTGTTTTGCTCGGGACGAGCAAAAGATAAGTTTGGGGGTATTTGTTCGGCACAATTTATTACATTTTAATACCGCCAATTTTTTTTTTCATTTTGTCAATAAACAGTGCTATTTAATCCATGTCTGCTCATTTATACAGAGTACAGGTACGCAAACGGATACATGGGTTTTTGTACGCGACATGCACAAAATGATGGATTTTTAGCTGAACTGCAAACAAGACGGAATACAGATCCAGAATTGAAATGAGTTTGCAACATAAACATGTGTGTGTACAAAGTTTTAGTGTGAAATGGTCCAACACATACTTGTGTGAACCTTTGTGAAGATGCATGAACCTTGGGAGCTGGTTTGGTACAATGATGATGAGTGGTGCAAGTGGTAAAAAAGTGATTGACATATGATTTGAAGTGTGAACACACACTCACCCACTTCACCCCTTCTCTGTGATTTAGCTCCAGATTTCACACATGTGCTACATATAAAAAATTGATGATACCATGAGATACCCATTTGACCAGAAGACTACTGAAGCTTGGTGGGCCCCAGACTCAACTTCTCGGCCGCAAATATATTCAGATTTGCCGCAAATTGCGGCCAAGTGGGCTCCATTTTGGCTCGTTCAAATTGTGTGGGTCCCTGATGGTCACTTTAGTCTATTGTCACCTGCAACTTTTGCTTTTGTTTTCTCTATAAATAGCAGATCCAGACATGAGGCCAGGGGACAACTTTTTGCATACTTGTAAACTCTTGTTAAAATTCTTGTAGCTCTTGGAATTAAGTTGAGTTCTTTGCCTTTCTCTGGTCTTGCAACCTCTCTTTTTGAGCTTGCCAGATTAGATTTTGGTAGTTGAACTCATTTACACGTATTTTGAACCATTGCAATAAATCTCCATTTTATTCAAGTTTGATTCTTGTATCTCTTTTTCTTATTTTGTCATTCTTTTCATTATTCAGTTGTGTATTGCTATGATGATGTGTGAGTAGTTATTCTTGGGCTATGGTGAGGTAGGATGTGGAATGACTTTACTTCCAACCCCTCCCTTATGATTCTTGCATTTTTTCACTTCTTTTCTTAACATCGCAAGTTTATTATGTTTTGCTTGATAGGATATATCGTTTTGAATGGTTGCAAATCAACCTTTAACATATATCCTATCCTTTCTTTACATTTTATCGTTGCTGTGTTACGATTTGAAGTAGGCGTGAATACGGAATTACGTTATGTGTCGCAACTAGCTAGATATGATATATAGCATTCTTGCATATATTCTATGCTTGCTACTTCACTTAACTAAGTCCATATCCACTCCATTCTCAATCTAATTCTTGTTAGTTTCTGTTTTTCTAACATTGATATCGTATTTCATCCTGATACATTTTCCGGATAAATACGGCATGCTTTCGCTATTCTAATGGAAACTAAAAAGAAATGAGTCTTGAATCAAAATGGAGAGTTGGGGGTAAATGTCATATTTCACTCCTGCTGAACCTTAGCCTAAGTTTTCGCATCCCAAAACCTTGTTTCTTTAGATATTACACTAAAACGTGACAAAACACCATTTTCCAACTTATTGATCCATAACTCAATTTGATGTCGTGATATCCACTCCTTGTGGTTCGACCCGTGCTTGCCGGCTTGCTTCAACGCACCGTGCACTTGCGGTATTTTTAAACTCGATACTCACGTCGTGCACTATTTTTCCGACAAAAACCGACATATCCGATATTGATCTTATTTTCCAAAAAGCACGTCACCGTGGGTTTCGAACAAGTTTTTGGCGCCGTTGTCGGGGAGTGGCAACACCACGAATATTATTACACGTGCAATACACGTAAGAAATGAAAAGACAGAAAAATAAACATGTGCACAATATTGTATGTACAGAGGAGAACACGTGGCAAGCATCCAGAGCCCAACCCCCATAGAATGGCCGGCGAAATCAGGGTTTAGGCTGGCACTGCCGGGCCCCACCATAGGGAATGGCCCCGTTCTCTGCTCTCCACAACCCTTGGCCTTCCCCACTATCCCTGTTCTGTTTGTTTTCAATGAAAATTAACAGAGAATTAAAATGAAGCTTTAAATCCAATTTTAAATGCTTTTTAATTCTTTCTTCAATTCCAAAACCCTAATTTTACACTAAAAATACAACCCCATACCCTTGCCCTCTTCATTCTGAAATCTATTGTCAAAATTCTCAAAAAATTTCTAAGTCTATGAAGAGTACAAGTAGAGTTAGCCCTAGGTCAATTTCCGGTGAGGATTCGAGACGATTCTGGCGACCCCGCGACTACACGAAGGCTACCATTCTCTTCCTCTAGCTTCCCTCTATTCTTTTAGCAAGTAAGTCCCATCTTCTCTCTTCTCCTTCTACCATAAAAATTCTTCTTTTCAAAACTTATCGGTAAGTGGAGTTATACCGACATTCAATTCTATAATCTTTAAAATTACAATTTCTCTTAGGAATCTCTCATCTATATCACTATACCTTGCTTATTAATCATGGAAAAAATAATTAGAATAATTTTCATCTTAAAATATCATGTTATGTAACTTTAAATTACGTTTTTCGTTTAAATACGACAAACTTCACATATGACATCTTTTAATTATTTTTCCTTAGCATACCTTTAGAAAACCTCACGAGATAATGACCTACCTCTCACATACACACATCTTGACATAGCACGATTCTCTTGAACAATATTTTTGTAGCAAAATACGACTTTTCATCAAAATACCTTAAACTATTAAAAACCCGGATTTCTTTAAATTGTGTTACTTAATTCCTTGCAATTATGCCTCTACAACCTATTTTGGGGAACCCGGTTTGGATGGTACGGATTATCGCACATTCTCAAGACTAGTAGAGCGAGATGCATACCTCCTCACGGAGCATACGATCTCGATGGAATTTTAATACAATTTTTTAGAAAAACGAGGATTTCTATTTAATAATAAAATTTATTTTTTTTAATAATTATATAAATATTATCATACCAAATATTTTAAATATATTATTAAATTCCATGTTTTCTAAACAAAATAAAAAGAATTACAAGTTTCATGAAAATACCATCAAGAATCAATACAAGGCAAACTTTACACTAAAATACCTTGAACTATTTAAGTTTCACTAAATAAATACTTGAGGTTTAATTTAAAAATTTACATCCATGAAAACCCTAAATAACATAAATAAATACTTGAGGTTTAATTTGAAAGTATACTAAAAATATTTTTATAAAACCCCCTCAAGTTATATTAAATTACAATAAGGACCCTAGTAAATATAGGTTTAAGAGGGACCAATTCTCTTGAGCCTCAGGGAGCCGGAGAAAGTGGATGCTTGCCTATTTAAGGTAGAAAACTAAAACGGGGTTATCAATGGTAATTGTCTTGAAAAAAGACACAAATCCTGTTGTCCATATGCAGCAGATACCGATAACACCAAAATCTAATTCAGGATCCAAATCTGTTTAAGTATCTGACTCAATCTGTGTCTCAGTCTAATCTAAATCCAATCGAAACACGAATCCAAGTCAACATGAATCTAAACATGAATACTTGAACATGAATACCAAAACAATATCAAACATGCAACATAAATTGACTTGACCGAACCATGGCTATATCTTGAACTTGACTACATGACTACCGTTTACATCCTGAATCAGTTTACATGAACAACTTATACCATGGTCTCGGCAAGTCTGATAATTAAAAATCAATACAATCAATACAATATACACTACGGGGTTTTAACGGGGTTGATTGATACGGAATGTGTTAAAAGTGGCACGATGATGGTCACTAAAAGACACCTACATGAACATCTTGTGCCGTTGTCCCATGGGTTTTGACGGGGCCTTGTACTTACATGTTACCTTAGTCTACGGAGCAAGTTAGACTCCTCTCGTATATACTGACACATTTTGTACCAGGCTACAAACAACTACGTTAGCATAACAAACACATACTTTACCTATTCTATTCTCTTTACCTTTCTATTACATTCTATCTTTTTGGACTTACCGAGCGCTAGTTCGCTGACGACATTCCCGTCTCTTCTGTCTTTGGAATGTTGTCAGGAGGACCCGACTCTCAGGAGATCGAGTGTAGCCAGGACGTTTTGGAGCAGTTACAGAGGAGGCAGACTTTTAGGTCTTACTTGTACTATTTTCTTTTCAGTTCATATGCCATTGTTTAGGCATTGCTTTCTATCATTGTACTTTACTTTTCCGTTGTATGTAAAGAATGGTTATCCATTAAAAGTTGTTGTTTTATTACATCTCTTGTTATTTTTGTGCTTTACATTTATATTGATTATTTACGCTTAACGTGTTTACTTCTGAGTAAATACGTCACGGCCCGCCACAACTCCTTCCTCGTACACTAGGAAGTGGGGCGTGACAATAATGCTCATGTGAACCCTCTCCTCGTCAGTCTTAGGAGACATCTCTTTGGAGAGGGTGATTCCGTGCAATGCGGGTATATTACCGTGCTTGGAATCTTCCATACTAAATCTCTTTAGTACAGACTTTTTGTATCTGGACTGTGAAAGTCCCAATAATCTCTTGGATATATCTCTATAGATCTTAATCCTCAGAATGTAGGAGGCATCACCCAGGTCTTTCATGGAGAACCTTTGTGACAAGAACAACTTGACCGATTGTAGTATAGGAATGTCATTTCCTATCAAAATAATGCCGTCCACGTACAAGACTTGGAATTCGACAGTTTGTCGTACAATCTTCTTATATATACAAGGTTCATCCTCGTTTTTGATGAAGTCAAATTACTTGACTGTTTCATCAAAACAGATGTTCCAGCTCTACGATGCCTGCTTTAATCCATAAATGGATTTAAGCAACTTGCACTTTCCTCTGTCTACGAATCCCTCCGGCCGATCCATATAAACACACTCTTCCAAACTTCCGTTTAGAAAAGTCGTTTTTACATCCATCTGCCAGATTTCATGGTCATGGAAGGCAGCAATGGCAAGTAGGATCCGAATGGATTTGAGCATAGCCACTGGAGAAAATGTTTCGTCATAGTTCACACCTAGTCTTTGACGAAAAACTTTTGCAACAAGTCTAGCCTTATATGTTTCCACCTGTCCATCTACACCAATCTTCTTTTTGAAGATCCATTTGCATCCAACGGGTTTTACCCCAAGAGGAGCAATATCCAAGGTCCAAACTTCATTGGTGTATATGGACTCCATTTCGGATCGCATGGCATCCATCCATTTAACAGTGTCCTTACTGGTAATAGCCTACTTGAAACTAGTAGGATCATCTTCTTCCAAGATGCAATCCTCCCGATCCCCGTCTATGAGAAAACCGTAGTATCTGTCGGACGAATGAGAAATCCTACTAGATCTGCGGAGTGGCTGAGGTTCGTCGAGTACTACTGAATCTAGCCGTTCTATCAAATTTTCAATTATTGTTTGTGTTTCTGGAACTTCATCCAGTTCCACCACGCTCTCACTAATAATTTTTGCAAGAAATTCTTTTTCCAAAATCGTGGCATTCTGAGAAACAATAATCCTTTGTTCCTCTGCATGGTAGAATAGATATCCATTAGAACTTTAGATATCCCACAAACTTACACAAAACTGATTGTGCCTCGAGTTTATCTGGGTTCTACTTTTTAACATAAGCAGGGCAACCTTATAACTTAAACCGTTTAAGATACAAACTCTTACCACTCCATATTTCATATGGAGACTTAGGCACGGATTTAAATGGAACTTGATTCAAAAGATATGCTGCTGTCTGAAGTGCATGTCCCCAAAATGAAAAAGGTAGATCAGCATTACTCATCATGGAGCGGACCATATCCAATAGGGTACGGTTCATCTGTTTCGATATACCATTGTGCTGTGGTGTATATGGAGAAGTAAGCTGAGAGAGAATACCGTTCTCTTTTAGGTATTCTAAGAATTTCGTGCTTAAGTACTCCCCTCCTCTATCAGATCGGAAGATCTTGATGCTTTTGCTAGTCTGGTTTTCTACTTCATTTCTATATTCTTTGAATTTCTCAAAATTTTCAGATTTGTGTTTTAAAAGATATACATATTCAAACCTAGAGAGATCGTCAGTGAATGTGATGAAGTATGAGAACCCACCCCCTGCATATATAGACATCGGACCACATACATCACCGTGTATGAGTCCCAAGAGCTCTGTTGCTCTTTCTCCATATTCGGTGAACGGAGATTTGGTCATCTTTCCTTTAAGACAAGACTGACAAGTTTCATAGGATGAAAATTCAAACGGATTCAGATATTCATTCTTATGTAACTTAGATAGTCTTTCTCATTGATATGACCAAGTCTACAACGCCACAAGTAGGATTCATTCACTTTTGAATTCTTCCTCTTTCGTGTGTTTTGTATATTGAAAACTGTGTTTTGATTTAGAACGTAGATACCATTACACAGTGTACCTTCTATAACCAATACCTGATTAAGGTAAATGTTCATGATATTTCTATCTAGAACAAAGTTATATCCATCTTTATCGAGTAAAGAAACTGATATGATGTTGCAAAGCATGGAAGGTACATAGTAGCAGTTATTCAAAATCATAGTACTGCCGCTTGGCAATACTAGGTGATATTCACCGACGGCAGTAGCATCAACTTATGCTCCGTTCGCTACTCTGAGGGACATATCAGCAGGTCCAACCATCCTAGTTTTATCAGTCCCTGCAATAAATTACAGATATGAGATCCTGATTCGGTATCTAGTACCCAAGAGGTAGAACTGATCGAAAAACAGTTCTCAATAACAAGAACACCTGAAGGAGACACAATTGTATGCATCTTCTTCGTTAAGGTCATCAAGGAATTCATGCAATTCTCTTTCCCTTGCTCAAGCTCATGACATTCATCATAAGTTAGAGCCGAACCGACATTCCCCAGCCTTGAATAAGAATCCGAGTCGGTCAAGTCATACATTTTATTATCTTGATTAAAGCGTGACATGGTTGCTGTTGGCTATAGTGTCCTCAAGGCAATTATTGTAATCGCAGGTAGGTGATTATGATGATTGAGGGAGGAAATGTGTACAGGTGATATGTGTACAGTTAAGTCTGTCGACCTGAGATCGTCATTTGTCTCGTGCGAGTTCTCACCGTGCTTTGATTACTACCCTACCACGGCTCAAAGGAGTCGTGCAAACAGGTTTTAGTTGGGTACAGTCCCGAGCCACATAGAGGCGATGAGCGGATCGTCGGGGATTTGTCTCTCCCGGTATTGGGGGTTGATGTCGTGTAGTGCACGGGTGGCCATCACCAGAAATCCTTGGCCAAGATAGTCGAGAATTACTGATTTGGATCAGTGTTTTCTCAGTTGGTGATGGGCTTCATACCGACACGAAATGTCGCGTTATTAGGGGTCTGACTTTATCCACCTCTAGACTCGATATGCGATACTCTTAGACGAACAGACCGGACTGTGTGGAGATTGTCACGGACAGGCTCAGTAGGGGTTCGGATGAGTTTGCTCGTTGGCCTTCCTTTCGCTCAATACCTGGGTAGCCGTTACGTACAGCTAGTGCCGCTGATGTGCTTGTGGTTAAACCCACTGCCAGCGTATTGACGAGTCTTTAGAGTTCCACACAGAGGGTTTCCCAGCTTCGAGCGAAACGATGTAGAAGCCGTATGGTTTTGCGGCAGGGTTCGATAATATACGTGCACCTTTGCACGTATCATGATTCAGACTGATAATACTAGTGGGCTTTGGTTTAAGCTGAATTCTAGTATTATATTATTGGATTGTTTTCGTCTATTTGTATTCGTATTTTTCGGAATACGGATACGGGTATGTATATACGGATGAGGAGTATTCTTGTAATTCATTACAAGATACTTATAGAAGATGCCACCTCATTTTTGTTTTAACCATTTTGTTAAATGGTTAAATGAGGTGGAGGATGAGGTGTGCTT
This sequence comes from Agapanthus africanus, assembly GCA_030015575.1. Taxonomy (NCBI): domain Eukaryota; kingdom Viridiplantae; phylum Streptophyta; class Magnoliopsida; order Asparagales; family Amaryllidaceae; genus Agapanthus; species Agapanthus africanus. The sequence goes on from CM057345.1 coordinate 501,874,957, forward strand.
GGCATTTATGGAAGCATGGCTCATGGGGTGACTCATGGTTCACTATTTGGGCTTGCTTAATATTTTTTGTTGTGAGATATTTTTTGCGTGGCTTGAGCTTTTCTTTAGTTCACAACACTTAGCCATTTTTTCTTGAGTTGCTTCATGCTTCACACTCTCATCTCCTCATGCTTCTTCTTCTTCTTCTTCTTCTTCTACCTCCACCCTAAATGTCTCATGTGTTGAAAAACCTAGTGTGTTTAGAGACTAATCAATCCATCATTAGACTCAATATCTTCTAGGCTATCTAGTTTAGCGAACTAGGTACCCTAGTTATCTTGGCTATGAGGTTGGAGCTCGAACTACAAATTCTCAAGTGGATCATCTTCGATGTAGGGAGACTGGCGATCAAGCTTGATCATGGTGGCCTCTAGGAGCTTGGGAAGATGGTTAAAGACCGAAGGACACAGATCATTCGGTGTAACCTTTCTTAACTCCATTTTATGTTTGCTAGATTAGGGTTAATGGTCAATCCATATTATGGGGTTATTCTAGCGCCGGTTTTATAAAATTTTTGTTCCGCATTCGATCATGGTAGATGGCCAGGGCGGTGGCATAACCCAATATGTTATCAGAGATACTAGGCAGGGATGCCGATCCATGGGGTGTTCTCACTGTGGTTACAGTAGTGGTGAAGCACAGGCTCTTACCCCCAGGGAGCCCCATGCGGTTATACGGTCCGGTGGGTTGTAGTCCGTCGCGAGGGGATTACGTAAAAAGTAGTTGCTGAGGGACCTATGGGCACCACGGCCAGTTTCCGCTGTGCTGACTGACCCAACATGGTATCAAAGACAACCCATAAACCTTTAGCTAGCAGTTTAAACGATGTTTAAAGTAACGAAACCAAAACAACTCCGAAACAATCAGCAAAGTATTCAAGTTTATGTCGAAATTTTATATTCTTCAAATTTTTTTTTAAACAATTGTAGAAGACTACTATTGTGACAACTAGAACACATAAAAAATGAGCCCCAAATTCAAAAGTACAGCCGATGAGATTGGTATATTTCCCGGCGTCACCGGTTTTTATAAGGAGTTGGGTCTTGGTGTTTTTGCTGTGTTCTGGGCTCTTGAATATTGGTTTTTATCTATTGTTTGTTTTTGCCCAGATTGCATATTCTGTTATCTCATGGTTTTGGGCAATATGGAGTATTTCGAAGTCGCTATTTTTAACACTGTTTAAAAGTTTTCAGTACATACATTACTATCTACGGCTGTGAATGTCATTAGAGTGGTATAACCCGACTAATTGCTATATGTTCTTTTAGACGTGTTTGCGAACATGACATTCACGTTGATGTTCTGTGTTGTGCTGAGATTGTAGTTGGATTGTCGTGGTGGATAGCCAGTGGTACAATGATAGTTGTACAGTTCAGATTCATTTGTACATTTGATATTGCGGGGCGAGCGTCCGACATGTAGACTGCCATCTCTGCCAGTTTGTATATTATTTGTTCGTGGCACGACCGGGTTGAGGTCGATGTCACCCTTCTACATATTTTCTTTTTCTGTGCTAGGATTACCCCACGGTGGAGTGCTCGAATAGCCGGGTTCTAGAGGGCAACGGGTCCGCATCTCATGGCGTTGAGACGGAGGGGGCCTCACTCTAGAATTGGCGGGCTATTCGTCGCACTCGTAGGCGGTACAGGATGACCCATGGAGGGGTGCTCAAGTTACTAGATTCTGTGAAGTGCTGGGTGGTCCATTCACATTTTTGATTAGGGTTGCCTCACTTCTGGGATTGGCGGGTAACTTGCCACGCTCGTAGGGGTCCAGGTTTTCATTGCACAGTCTATCCACACGACAGGGAACGTCGGGTCTCATTTGCGGCTCAAATGAAACCCGAGGCTCCAAGATTATCCACCATTCTGTGTTGCTTGCTGAGATTCTGTGATGTTGCTTATATCATGCCTGGGACGAATGTTATATATATATATATACTAGTAGATGTTGTATATGTTTTGCATCCGTGCTGGTCCGGCCCCCGCTCTGCCGTTAGTTAAGTAACCTAACGGTACATGACGGGACCCTATGGAGAATGCGGATGGCATATACGTATATTGTATTTTCGTTCTTTTCTGGTGTGATATGGATTAATTGATGGGACTGCATTAATTCCGATTAATCCAAGGAAAACAAACCTATATATGATGTTGTTGGAACCAAGTTTTTTTAAAAACAGACATTACAGATGTTTCTTTTTGCATTGTACATTGGTATTCGGTTATGAATATCGAGCACCTCATTGGATGAGGCAAGAGCCAAGACCCCTTTATCGTGAGTGATCTCTTGAGCAAAAGTTTGCGTCATCGTAATAACTTTACTATAGTCGATTCTTTTTCTTTGCATCGTGATATTCAGTTTGGAATATCCTGCACCTCATTCGATGAGGAAAAAGCCAAGATCCCTTCACAGGGAGTGACCTCTTTAGCAAAAGTTTGCACCACTATATATTTGTAAAACCACTCGGTTCCTTCAACGATATCAAGTTCGTTACGTTAAAGGTTTTTTGCCAAAAACCAGCCGTAGCCCTCCGTCGTTTCGAATAAGTAGCATATAGTATTCATGCGGTGTTTGTTGGCCAAAGTCAAGGCATCGCGAATGGTAGCCGTGTGTTTCTTATCCGTAGCATTGGTAAATGAATTGGTTTAGGACAGTCGTACCACTTTGTTGGCCAAAGTCAAGGGTGAGTGCGGGTGGGTCTAAATCAATCAAGATAATGACGGGTATAACTTGACTTGCGTGTTATGATTTATTGGCCAAAGTCAAGGTCATAAGCGCTTTGGGTAAAAATCACATCGGGAGTTTCAAACATACAGGAAACTTGCCAGGCATGCGCATACCTTATGGAGTGTGGTGACTTGAATGGATTCCATTAAGTTATCATGCGATGATAGTTGGATCCCGATTCCCACTGATGAGTAGGTGTTACTCATCGGGTGATTTTAGATGATCCCGACTAATTCTCCTTTTAGGGTTTGAAGGAGAATTCGAGGAAATAGTAGGAGCCATCCTGATTAGATAAAGTGATTAACCAATATGATCTAGGTTAGAGTACACGCTGAATGTTTCTTTTCTCTCTCTCTTTGGCAGCGACCATGGCCTGACCTTAAAAACTCATGAACCAAGTTGACCGAACCTTCATAAAAACACTTTGGGTTTTAGATTGTCATTTAGTCGCATATATCATTGCCGCTCCTACATCACCTTTACATTTTCTCCGGAACAATCCATATCACTACGAAGATCCATATTGTTTGGATATTCCATCGTATAGTTATATACGAACTCGAAGGAACTTATTCCAGTTCGAGGACGGTTTCCGGTTCTGGAGAAATAGAATAGGATTATTCAGTTGTCTTTTCTCTTTACCTTCTCTCAGCTTGCGAGAGCTCCAGGTATTAGGAGAGTACACCTATTGCGCTTATTGTATAGTCTTCTTCCAAACCATAGGCAGGTGCCGAAAGGTATGGAAGGAAGAAAGCCAATTAGCCTAAGTGTGGTGTACAGAAGGTAATAAATAAAGACATATAGGATTGATAAAGGGCAAAGGAAATTACGACTGCTATCATTCACGACGAAACGACGTATACCCCTGCCACTCCTATATCACCTTTGCATTTCTCCAGAACAATCCGTATCACTACGAAGATCCATATTGCTTGGGTATGCCATCGTATAGTTACATATGAACTCGAAAGAACTTGTTCTAGTTCGAGAATGGTTTCTAGTTTTGAAGAAACAGAATATGATTATTCGGTTGACTTTTCCCTTTACCTTCTCACAAGTTGCGAGAGCTCCTAGTATTAGGAGAGTACACTGTTAGGAATATGTATGCCCTAAAGGCCATTATTGATGATATAGTGGATGCTTGGACATATATATAGAGGACCTTCTTGCTTGACATGATAGTATGCTATCAGGTTACCTTTATCTTAACATGTAGACTGGTATTTATATTGTCTGTCTCTTACATGTTGATAAATCCCTTAGGATATGTACTTGACTACCAGGATTATGATGAGATCATATTAGTGGGGCCAGGGTGGTCCAAAAGTACATCCTTTAATCAGTTCCTAGTCGACGGAATATCGAGACTAGGGCATCAATATTCTAGAGTAGACTAGTGTGGACGTTTCTTGTCCCTTAGAGGGCGATGGTTGATCCCACAACCATTGGTGTGTGACATCAAAGATTGTACACAGGTGCTCATTGGAGAATGGTTACACCGAACAGACTCGCCGAGGACTCCTGGTTGGTAGTATACCTATCGTCAGATAGCAGTCCTCTGGTGACACTGGTACAGGTTAGTCTCTAGACCTAAGATCGTCATAGAGTCTTGTGCGGCTCCCACTGTGCTTTGATTTCCTCCCTACCACGCTCAAGAGGAGTTGTGCAAACAGGTGGATTTTGGGTATAGTCCCGAGTCACATGGAGGCAATGAGCGATAGGAGGGGTTTCGTCTCTCCCGGTATTGGGGGTTGATGTTGCGCTATGCTCAATTGGCTATAACTGGAAGTCCCTGGCCAGGGCTGCTGCCGAGATTTACTGATAAGAGTTATCAGTAGTTTCTCGAACCGTTATAGGCCAGACATCGGCATGACTTATCACGATACTGGGGTCTGATATTTACCACCCCTAGACATGATATGCAACATATAAGATGAAGAGACCGGACTGTACGGTAGTGTTACTGATAGGCTTCATGGAGAGTATGGACAAGCTTGCTTGTTTATCTTCATATCGCTCAATACCCGGTAGCCATTACATTCAGCTAGTACCGCTGACGGCTTGTAGGTGATTGATGTGATCATCACCTACTGCTGGCGTATTGACGAGTCTTTAGAGTCCCATACAGAAGTTCCCTGGTTCAAGCGAAACGAAGTAGGACACATATGTGATATGTGTGTGGGCCTGATTAAATACGTGTATGTGATACAGTATTGTAATCTGGCAGTTATCTGTTATCGAGTTAGGTTATATGTGATATAACCATTTATCGAATCAAGTGTTTATTTGATAATGTGATACACAGATAAATGATATTAGTCAGCCATATGTGATATAATAGGATTATTAAATCAAGTGTTGATTTAATAATGTGATATATATTATATGTGATATAATTATATCTTAACTAATATCATTAGCTCACTAAATATTTTCTTATATGTATTAATATATATATGATATATATATATATATATATATATGTAGCATGGCATGATTTCTATTTTTGAGAAAAATAGAAAATAAGGTGGAAAATGGAAGACTTTGGGAGCATGGTTGCAAGCATGAGCTTTATTCATTGTTTAATCATCTTGACTCGCTATTCAAGCATGGTTGCAATTTAATATTGCAAGAATTCCATGCTTGAATTAGCGAGGGGTCAAGAGTTGCCCTTCTCACTTGCTCATTCAACACTTAGCCATTTTTTTGAGTTGCTCCCATTTTTCTTTCATGCTCTCTAGCTTCTTCTTCTTCCTTAATGTCATGGTTCAAACTTCAACCCTCACATGTGATATGAACCATGAAGCTTGAACACAAACATGTGAGCTTTAACATCCCGTACTTCACCATCCTACACTTGACCAGCGATCGAGTGTAGCGTGTTTCCTACACCAAAGAGTTTAGTGTAGAGGTAGATTGAGTTGGAGAGACTTCGCGTGGATCATCTTCGGCACGAAGGTCATCGGAGGAAGCTCGTCCAAACCCTCAAGTGGAGCCTAGTGGAGTCGCGGGACTACTACACGGAGCATGTGAAGTGAAGGACTCGATCTACGAGGGTATAGCCATCTTCACTTCTTCTATTTTAGTTGATATCAAACATAAAACCCTAATCATCTAGTTAATGATCTTGTTTAGTCTAGCTTAGCACCTATAAAAATTTGAATTTGGCATGCTTGATGTCACTTGGACCTCATGGTGGTGCTAGGGTAGACTTTCATACACCTATTGCGCTTATTGGATAGTCTTCTTCCAAACCTTAGGCTGGTGCCGCAGGGTAGGGAAGGAAGAAAATCAATTAGCCTAAGTGTGGTATACAGAAGGTAATAAGTAAAGACATATAAAGGGATTGGAGTGATGGCAAGGAAATATACGGTTACGGTCATGAATCTGGATAGTGGAAGATGTATTACTACGAATACCCTCTTACCCCTTCGAAACATTTTCATGTTTCAGTTTCACTGTGCGGTGTTAATTAAAACTGTTTTCCTAATTGGATTCTAACTCCAGGGTATGTATTTACCAGATTTGATTCTCATATCTGTATGGAATTACAGATGACGAGTGGGAGTAAGATATTGGGAATTGGGTGATTAGATCCTTTATATATCGGAATTCTTTGTAATTGGTGATATTTGAGGAAATCGCCTGGGTTTTGCCTGACGACAAATATTTAGTTTTGAATATCCGTTGTTATACACCAATTTCAAACTGATATATCTGTACGTTTATTTTATAAAGTGAGATATAACTTTTTGAAATTATATCAATAACATTTACCTATATCAGTTGATGGTTACGTAAGGTGCATTCAACAACGGTATAATTCTTTTTAACCATAGTACAGCTTTCGACCTACGACGCACAAGATTTGAGTTATTAAACTCAGTGGACTTATACAAATTTTTTTATGTTGTCCGATGTCTGTTAGGAAAAAAAGGTTGGTACTCGTACTATATTCTGTTTACTCATGAGTTCTCCAGTTCTAGACAAGTATTTCGTTGAAGTACAAAGTCCAGATATTGAGAAGATATAGGTATAAGAATAAAGTAAAGAACCATATGTTGCAAGTATCAGGATTCTTCAAGGTGATCGAAGATGTAGATACTTGTGTAAGGTATTCCGTTGTAAATAATGGTTTTGAGAAATTTCTTCTCTTTCAGGTTACTCATAGGTGGATGCATTCCTTGATGAGTAATGCTGCTTGGTCTCCTTCCATTTGGTTGATATGCACTGGAAACAGCTGCATGATTTTTGAATCTGGTTCCAATTAAATTAGCGCCCTTGTTTCTATATTGGATATATAGAATGGATTCATATCTTAACGATGTTAAGGTATATGGAGTTGTTTGGCTGATGCTTAAAACCAGAATCTGGACAAACTCAAGGCACGTTTCAGTAATGGTGGTTTGTGGGTTTTTCCGGGCTTTGACGAGGGTTAACTTTCTACCATCTGGAAGATCAATAGTTATATTGTTCTTAACTCGCCACCAGTTTTAGTAAAATGGATTCTTTTCAGAAAATACTAGTGGGAGTATGGTAGAACTGGAAGTGATTCCAGAACCATAAACAATTACTAAAAATTTAGTAGAACCTGAGGATTCAATTGGTTTCGACGATCCATTAGCCACTCCGCAGATTTGGTGGGTAACCTCAGGCACCCAAGAGGTACTTCGGTCTCCTCAGAGACGGTGACAGAGAGATTTATGATTACCCAAACTTGCCACTGCTGCTATTCTAGACTATGAGATCTGGCAGGAGGATGAGTATAACGTCGTTCTAAACTAGCTTTAGAAGTGCACGTGTATATGACTCTGCCAGAAGATTGTTGTAGTCAGTGGGAGCAGCGAAAGCATAGTGGGCAAGTAGCTTATGTCTATTTATAGACTAAAGCAGGTATAGGGGAGATAGATCATCTATTTTTGATGTGACAGTCATAGAGTTTGACTTAATCAAACTAAGAGATGGATCTGGTAAGAAGGTGGTAGGGAGTGATGTCCTGGTATTTGGATGATATGCACTTAATAGGAAGAGATTTTCCTATACTACGATCGGTTATACTGTGGTTGTCATTAGGTGGTTTCTCCAAATAGGATATGGATATAATATCAATTTCTTCGTCAAGGTAGAGAAGAAAAACGGCGCACGGACCGTACTCGAGCTTCGGATCAATGTCCCCAGAAGCAAGGAGTATGCCCGCGTGTTCTGAACACCGAAAAAAACAAATTCGGGTACTTTGACATTATTCTAAAGTGTGTTAGAATGGATGAATCCTAGCGTGGTGTTGACCCACAGGTGATGGAGGCACCCATAAGTTTATGTAGCTCACCCCACGTGTTCGCGGGGAGGCGGAATACATCAAAAACGATTTTTCTCACATCAACAGATCATGTTTGGCTTTGCAACATAGACTTTATCCACTCTAGGACTTGATTAAACTTAACTAGCAAAAACTAATCTATAAGAGGGTGCTAACTACTCGGTTAAAGTATTATACCCTCCTGTCAAGTCCTTCGGGTCTTCAAGTGGTTCTTTGTGATCTCCTTTCTTTAGCTCCTCCAAAGCTTCAAATGAACTCGGTTGCCGGTCTCCTTTGTGTCGAAGAAAGATCCACCCGAGGGCCTATGGTCAAGCTCCAACCTCAAAAGAGGTAACTTAGTGATCCAACTTGCTAAGGAAGACTACTAAGTAGAATTAGAGAAGATATATTGGATTAATTTGTCTCAATGCTCATTGATTCACAACTCATGTGATGGGTTGAGCTTGAGGGAGGAGGAGAGGAAACCTAGGAGAGAGAATGATAATGTGAGAGCGATCTTAAGAAATGGGTGTGAGAATGACTAAGTCAATTTCTAATAATTCAAGCATGGAATAAAATACTCACAAAAAATGCAACCATGCTTGAATAGGAAACCCAAATGAATAAACAATATACAAAGCCATGCTTCCAACCCATTCCTCAAATATCTCCAAATTACCACCTCATTAATCCTTTATCAAAAAAGGATGAGGTGTCTCCTTCTAGATGCTCATTCTTGTAAAATTACAAGAATGCCCTCACCGTATATATATACCCGTATCCGTATTCCGAAAAATACGGATACACAGAGACAAGTATAATCCAATAGTATAATACTATGATTCGGCTTAAACCAAAGCCCATTAGTATTATCTGTCCGAACATCATTCGTGTAGCCAGCACACGTATGCAATCGAAACCCTGCCGTAAGACCATACGGCCTCTACATCGTCTCGCCTGATCCAGGGAAACCCTCTGTATGTGACACTAAAGAATCGACAGTATGCTGACAGTGGGTTTAACCACAAGTCCGTTAGTGGTACTAGCTGTACGTAACGGCAACCCAGGTACATGTCGAAAAGGAGGCCGACGAGCGAACTCGTCCCAAACCCCTACCGAGCTTGTCCATGACAATATCCGTGCAGTCCGGTCTGTTCGTCTGAGAGTATCGCATGTAAGGCCTAGGGGGTGGAAAAAACGTCAGACCCCTAATAACCGTACAAGTCGTGTCAGTATGGCTCAAGACCATCCGAGAATCTGCAGGTTCGGTCACCAGTAATTCTCAAGCAGCCCTGGCCAGAAACTTATGGCAATGACCAACCAATCACTGTGCGATATCGACTCCCTATACTGGGAGAGACGAATCCTCAACAATCGCTCACTGCCTCCATGTGGCTCGGGACTGTACCCAACTAAAACCTGTTTGCACGACTCCTTTGAGCCGTGGTAAGGTAGTAATCAAAGCACAGTGGGAACTCACACGAGAGAAATGACGACCTCAGGTCGACAGACTATCTGCACACATGTCACCAGAGAACTTCTATCTGACGCTAGGTATAATACCATCTAGTCAGTCCTCGGCGAGTCCTGTCCAATGAACTCACACCCAGTGAGCATCTGTATACAATCTTAGGTGCACATCACCAATGGCTGCGGGACCGATCCATCGCCCCTCATCAGGATCTGGATATGTATACACTAGTCTACTCTGGAGTATCGATGCCCAGTCTCAATACTCCTACGACCAGGGACATTTAAGGATGCACCTATTGACCACCCAGCTCCTACAAGTATGACTTCCATCACAACGCTGGTAGTCAGGCAAATATCCTACGGGCTTTATCAACATGTATATAATATATGAAATACAAAGTAAACTTTATCACATGTTAAGATAAAGACAAGCGTACTATCATATCTAGCAAGATTGTCCTGTACATACATATTCCTAGCATCCTATACAATGAAGGCCTCTAGGGCATATATATCCAACAATCTCCCACTTGCACTAAGGCCTGTAATTGGTGCAATGAGCACCCACTATCTGTACTAGATCCATTTGCTGGCGTACCGCATGCCCAACATATCAAACAGCCTCTCGAACTGGACTTGAGAGATGGCCTTGGTGAATGGATCTTCCGTGTTGCCTTTTGTCTCCACTCTCCGCACCTCGATCTCCCTGATCAGGTGATACCGCCTTAAGATATGCCTGGATTTCTGATGGGACCTTGGTTCCTTTGCTAATGCTACAGCCCCATCACAATATAAAGGTATTGGATTGGCAATGGACGAAACCACCTGAAGTTCAGAGATGAACTTCTTCATCCAGATAGCCTCTTTCACGGCATCGTTAGCAGCTATATACTTAGCTTCCATCGTTGAGTCTGCGACGGTATCCTGTTTGGAACTCTTCCAACATACCGCCCCTCCATTAAGGGTAAACACAAAACCCGAGATGGATTTAGAGTCATCTTTGTCACTTTGGAAGCTGGAGTCGGTAAAAGCCTCGACCTGGAGGTCCCCATTACCGTAAACCAAGAACATCTCCTTAGTCCTTCTCAGGTACTTGAGAATGTTCTTTACCGCTATCCAATGCTTCTCACCCGGGCCAGACTGATACCTGCTTACCACACTAAGTGTGTAAGCTACATCTGGTCTGGTACATAACATCGCATACATTATAGATCCTACAGCCGAAGCGTAGGGTATAATGCCCATGCGAGCCCTCTCTTCATCAGTCTTTGGAGACATCTCTTTGGAGAGGGTGATCCCATGACAAGCGGGTAAATTACCGCGCTTGGAATCTTTCATACTAAATCTCTTTAGTAGAGTGTCAATGTACCTGGACTGTGAAAGTCCCAACATTCTTTTGGATCTATCACGATAGATCTCAATCCTCATAATGTAGGAGGCATCTCCCAAGTCTTTCATAGAGAATTTCTATGATAAGAAGAGCTTTACTGATTGTAGCATAGGGATATCATTCCGTATCAGGAGTATGTCATCAACGTACAGTACGAGGAAGATTACTGCTCCTTCTACAATTTTCCTATAAATGCATGGTTCATCTATATTTTTGATAAAGTCAAATTCTTTGACCGTCTCATCAAAGCAGATGTTCCAACTCCGCGATACTTGTTTTAATCCATAAATGGATTTAAGCAACTTGCATACCTTTCCGCTGCTCCCACTGTCTAAGAAACCTTCTGGTTGATCCATGTAAACACTTTCTTCTAAATATCCATTTAGAAAAGCTGTTTTTACGTCTATCTGCCAGATTTCATAGTCATGGAAGGCAGCAATGGCAAGCAGGATTCGAATGGATTTAAGCATAGCTACTGGAGAAAACGTTTCATCATAGTCCAATCCTGGTCTTTGACGAAAACCTTTTGAAACGAGTCTAGCTTTGTAGGTTTCCACTTGTCCAAATGTACCAATCTTCTTTTTGAAGATCCATTTGCATCCAACTGGTTTCACCCCAGGAGGAGCAATATTCAAAGTCCATACTTTATTGGTGTACATGGATTCCATTTCGGATCTCATAGCATCCAGCCACTTCACCGAGTCTTTACTCATGATAGCTTGCTGAAAATTATTAGGCTTATTATCATCGATAATGCAATCCTCTCGATCCCCATCTATAAGAAACCCATAGTATCTCTCAGGCGGACGAGAAAGCCTACTAGATTTGCGGAGTGGCGTTGGTTCATCGAGCTTTATTGAAACCTGAGGTTCTACTAAGTCCTCGGCAGTAGTTTGGGGTTCTGGGATTTCTTCCAGTTCTACCGCGCTCCCACTAATTTCTTTTGTAAGAAATTCGCTCTCTAAGAAGACAATGTGGCGAGCGACAAACACCTTTTGTTCTTCAGTGTGGTAGACAAGATATTCCTTTGAATGCTTGGGGTATCCCACAAACTTGCATAAAACCGATCATGCCTCGAGTTTGTCCGGATTCTGCTTTTTAACAAATGCTGGACACCCCCATATCTTGAGATACTTGAGATATGGTCTCTTCCCACTCCATATTTCATATGAAGTGGTAGGCACAGACTTAGTCGGAACTCTATTCAATAGGTATGCAGCTGATTCCAGTGCAAAACCCCAGAAGGAAAGTGGCAACTCAGCATTACTCATCATTGAACGAACCATATCAAGTAGCGTGCGATTCTTCCTTTCTGATACACCATTATGCTGAGGTGTATATGGAGGAGTAAGCCGAGAGAGAATTCCATTCTCTTTTAAGCATTCAAGGAAACTGGTACTTAAGTATTCTCCACCTCGATCAGATCGAAGCGTCTTGATGCTTTTACTAGTTTGTTTCTCCACTTCATTTTTACACTCCTTAAATTTCTCAAAGGCCATGGATTTATGCTTCATTAAGAACACATGTCCATACCTTGAAAAATCATCAGTAAAAGTGATGAAGTAGGAGTGACCGCTTCGTGCATGTGTAGACGTCGGACCACATACATCGCTGTGTACAAGTCTCAAGAGCTCCGTGGCTCTTTCTCCGTGTCCTGTGAACGGAGATTTGGTCATCTTCCCTTTGATATATGATTGACAAGTTGCATTGATGTATATTCAAACGGATCTAAATATCCATCTTTATACAACTTAGTCAACCTTGTTTCATTTATATGACCAAGTCTATAATGCCATAGGAAGGCTTGGTTTGAATCTGGAGCCTTTCTTTTAAGTGTGTTTTGGATATTGAAAACTTGAGGTTGATTAAGTATGTATATGCCGTTTTCCAGTGTGCCAAACCCAATCATTTTTTGATTTAGGAGAATGTTCATGACATTTCTTTCAAGTGCAAAATTATATCCTTCATTAGACAATAAAGATACTGATATAATATTACATAGCATACTGGGAATACAAAAACAGCTGTACAACACCAAAATGTGCCCACTAGTCAACCCCACGTGATAATCCCCCACTGCAGCAGCATCTATGCTTATTCTGTTGCCAACCCGGAGGGTCATATCACCTGCCTTCAGTGCTCTATGGTTTCTCAGAGCCTGCAAAGAAATACAGATGTGAGAGCCAAAACCGGTATCAAATACCCATGATGTAGAGTTTACTGAAAAACAGTTTTCGATTACAAACACACCTGAAGTAGAAGCAGCAGCTTGGTTCGTGTCCTTGGCTTTAAAAGCCATGCAATCCTTTTTCCAGTGCCCCTTCTTGTGACAATAATAACACTCACTCTTGTCCGCTTTTACTCTCCCCGCCTTGTTCGTTCCCTGCACCTTCTTGACCCCACCTTTCGGTTTGGTGGCGTTCATCTTCTTCTTCCCCTTAGCTTTCGCTTTGGATTTAGAAGAGGATGATTGGCCAACATACAGAACGGGTGTCTTCTCCTTTTTCAAGGAGCTCTCTGCTACCCTTAACATGTTGAGGAGCTTTGGAAGATCATCTTCCATATCGTGCATGTTGAAGTTCAGCACGAACTGAGAGAAGGTGTGGGGAAGGGACTGTAAAATCAAGTCAATGTATAACTCATTCTCTAGTACGCATCCCAGGTTTGCGAGTTCCTCAATTAGGCTGATCATCTTTAGGACATGTTCTCCTACAGGTGATCCTGGAGCTAACCTCATCTGGAATAGTTTTCTTGAGGTCTCGTACCTAGCGATACGAGAGTGCTCTCCATACAAATCCTTGCAATGGAGAAAAATGGATTTAATATCCATACCTTCATTCTGTTTCTGGATTTCATTATTCATGGACGTCAGCACTATGCACTTAGCTTTCTCGAAGTCCAGATCCCAAGTTTTGCGGACCTCTTTGTCCGCAATTGAGGAATCTGGTCCTGGGACGGGGGAGCAGTAGCGGTGGTGACATACACAACTTTATCATAAGTCAGTGCAATGTTGACGTTTCTCAACCAATCCTTATAGTTTGGCCCAATCAGTGTATTTTTTTCAAGTAATAGTTTTAGTCCCGTCATGGTAGCTGCCAGAGAGAGAGAAAAGAAACACTCAGCATATGCTCTTGCAAGTTTAGATTGGTTATTAGTTTATCTAAACAGGATGGCTCCCACTGTTTCCTCAAATTCTTCTTCAAAGTCCTAAAAGAAGAATTAGTCAGGATTAATCGCACGTCACAATACTTGCTTAACCTTTCAGCCAGGCTAATGTCAATACTTCGAGGGAGGTTTTCCATAGCTTTCACGAAGTTCCTTAATTATATAACCTCTTTTCCCTGGAGGTGTAGCCCTACTAACACCGTTCTAGGCACCTACTTAGTTTATAGCATTGATTGTTAAGTGAGAAATTTTCCTGAGAGTAATCCTACTCATCAGTGGGATCGGGATCCAACTATCATTGTATGATGACCTAGATGGAAGCCACTCTAGTCACCACACTCTAGAAGATATGCTAAATCTGCAAGTTTCCTGTATGTTTGAAACTCCCGATGTAATTTTTACCCCAAGCTCTTATGACCTTGACGAAGGCCAACAAATCATAAGATGCAAGTCAAGTTCTACCCGTCGTTGTCATGATTAATTTAGACCCATCCGTACTCGCCCTTAACGAAGGCCAACAAGGCTTTACGACAATCCTAAACTAATGCATCTATCTATGCAACAAATAAGCAACACATTGCTACCATTCACTACGCCTTGACGTAGGCCAAAAAACATAGCATGAATACGATGTGTTGTTTATTTGAAACGACGGAGGGCTACGGCTGGTTTTTGGCGAAACCATTAACGTAATGAACTTGATATAACCGAAGGAACCATGATAGCCTTTTTAAAAAAGGAGTGGTTTAGGCTACGCATTTAAAATTCGCTTTTTAAAGAAAACCGAGTGGTTTTGAAATTGTTCCAACGATTTAGCTTAGGTTTGTTTTCTTTGCATTAATGAATTAATGTTGTCCCATCAATTAATCCTACCACTGCAGAAAGAAACGAAAATAGAACGTACGCTTATGCCATCCGCATTCGCCACGGGGCCCCATCATCACCCGTTAGGTTACTTAACTAACGACAGAGCGGGGGCTGGACTAGCGCGGGTGCAAAACATAAGTAACGCCTACTAAATATCATATATATAGATATATACATTCGTCTCACGCAATGATAGGCATTCCAGATGACAGATGAACATATTGGATGTACTAGGAATTCTGCGCTTCGTTTAAGCCTATAACGAAAGACGGATTCTATAACGAAAGACGGATTCCACGGTCGTGATGAATAGCCAAAACCCCACCCTAGACCCCTACGGGTGCAGCAAACTACCCGCCAAATTCCCGAAGTGAAGCAACCTCCTTCAACAAAGTGAGTAGGCCACTCGGCACTTCAAAGAACCCGGTAGTTTGTGCACCCCTCCTTGGGTCTATCCTAAGAGCAAAAACAGTAAAAGAAAATAGTACAACGGTGGCTACAACCTCAACCCGGATATGCCCCGCAAAATATTATTACATCACTTTTACAAATTACATTGAATGAAAGTAAAGAAAAACTCTCATCTCACATCCTCGGGCTATTCATTATCGACGAGTCAATAAAGTTCATATACACAAACCAATATTACAGATATGTGCAACCCCCAACTAACCGACATATAGCAATTAGCGGAAGTTTACGAACACATACATCAATACAGATAATAACTGAAACTTAAACAACACTAAAACTACGACTTCGAAGCACTCCGAGATTTCCCCAGTAAAAAGTTAACAGTGCAGTCAAAATTGGCAAAATCAAACAACACCTGAAACACTAAATCCAAGAGACAAGAACACAGAACAAAATTCGACGCAATCCCACACTTTCGAACTGGTGAGCTCGGAAAAAATGGGGTTGTGGCCGGCCATTTTAAAGTGAAATTGCCTCATTTTTGTTGTGTGTTCATTTCACAAGTAACAGAGCACTCTGCAATTGCTTAAAAAAAATTTGAGGCTCTGCAAAAATCGACAGAAACTTGGATTCATGTTTCGTAGTTTCGGAGTTATTTCGGTTTCGTAGTTTCATACTTCGTTTAATCTGTTATCTAGGGTTTAATTAGGCTTTGATACCAGTGTAAGTCTATGTAGCACACCCCACGTGTTAGCCGGGAGGCGGAATACATCAAAAACAATTTTTCTCACATCAAAAGATCATGTTTGGCTTTGCAACATAGACTTTATCCACTCTAGGATCTTGATTAAACCTTAACTAGCAAAAACTAAACTACAAGAGGGTGTTAACTACTCAGTTAAAGTATTATACCCTCGTGTCAAGTCTTTCGGGTCTTCAAGTGGTTCTTTTTGATATCCTTTCTTTGGCTCCTCCAAAGCTTCAAATGAACTCGGTTGCCGGTCTCCTTTGTATCGAAGAAAGATCCACCCGAGGGCCAATGGTCAAGCTCCGACCTCAAAAGAGATAACTTAGTGATCCAACTTGCTAAGGAAGACTACTAAGTAGAAGTAGAGAAGATATATTGGATTAATTTGTCTCAATGCTCATTGATTCACAGCTCATGTGATGGGATGAGCTTGAGGGAGGAGGAAAGGAAACCTAGGAGAGAGAATGATAATGTAAGAGTGATCTTGAGAAATGGGTGTGAGAATGACTAAGTCAATTTCCAATAATTCAAGCATGGAATAAAATACTCACAAAAAATGCAACCATGCTTGATTAGGAAACCCAAATGAATAAACAATATACAAAGCCATGCTTGCAACCCATTCCTCAAATAACTCAAAATTTCCACCTCATTAATCCTTTATCAAAAAAGGATGAGGTGTCTCCTTCTAGAAGCTCATTCTTGTAAAATTACAAGAATGCCTTCACCGTATATACATACCCGTATCCGTATTCCGAAAATACGGATACACAGAGACAAGTATAATCCAATAGTATAATACTAGGATCTGGCTTAAACCAAAGCCCACTAGTATTATCTGTCCGAACATCATTCGTGTAGCCAGTACACGTATGCGATCGAAACCCTGCCGTAAGACCATACGGCCTCTACATTGTCTCGCCTGATCCAGGGAAACCTTCTGTGTGGGACTCTAAAGACTCAATAGTACGCTGGCAGTGGGTTTAACCATAAGTCCGTCAGTGGCATTAGCTGTACGTAACGGCAACCCAGGTACATGTCGAAAAGGAGGCCGACGAGCGAACTCGTCCGAAACCCCTACCGAGCCTGTCCGTGACAATATCCGTGCAGTTCGGTCTGTTCTTCTGAGAGTATCGCATGTAAGGCCTAGAGGGTGGAAAAAATGTCAGACCCCTAATAACCGTACAAGTCGTGTTAGTATGGCTTGAGACCTTCCGAGAATCTGCTGGTTCGGTCACCAGTAATTCTCAATCAGCCTTGGCCAGGGACTTATGGCAATGACCAACCGATCACAGTGCGATATCGCCTCCCTATACCGGGAAAGACGAATCCCCAACAGTCACTCACTGCCTCCATGTGGCTCGGGACTGTACCCAACTAAAACCTGTTTGCACGACTCCTTTGAGCCATGTTAGGGTAGTAATCAAAGCACAGTGGGAACTCACACGAGACAAATGACGATCTCAGGTCGACAGACTATCTGCACACATGTCACCAGAGAACTTCTATCTGACGCTAGGTATATTATCATCTAGTCAGTCCTCGGCGAGTCCTGTCCAGTGAACTCACACCCAGTGAGCATCTGTATACAATCTTAGGTGCATATCACCAATGGCTGCTGGGCCAATCAATCGCCCCTTGTCAGGGTCTAGATATGTATAAACTAGTCTACTCTAGAGTATCGATGCCCAATCTTAATACTCCTACGACTAGGGACATTTAAGGATGTACCTATTGACCACCCAGCTCCAAGTATGACTGCCATCACAACGCTGGTAGTCAAGCAAATATCCTACGGGCTTTATCAACATGTATATAATATATGAAATACAAAGTAAACTATATCACATGTTAAGATAAAGACAAGCGTACTATCATATGGAGCAAGATTATCCTGTACATACATATTCCTAGCATCCTATACAATGAAGGCCTCTAGGGCATATATATCCAACAGCACCCTTTCTAAAGAGATGTCTTCGAGACTGATGAGAAGAGGAATTTGCATGATTGACATATCACTTGCTTAGGCAATTGAGTCAATTATGAGATGTCAAGTACAACACCATATAATGATTTTGCACTAGCTGCAATAAATATATATTAATTCAATCCTGAAGAAACATTGGGAAGCAGTTATGAACATAAGAGGATGTTCTTGGTAAATGGTAATGACAGCCTCCTTCGGGAGACGGTTATCATTTCAGGCTTCTATGGTGACATGGATGACAAAGTGACTGTCAGAGTTATTGTTTTCCCTCTTTTGAGGGACAGTATGTTGGACAGGTGGTCCAAGCGGATACTGTGAAAGGCATGGCGCAGGATACTGATTAAATTCAGTGCATGATACAGTCTAAAAAGTTTGTTGGATTTGGAGTTCATTTGTAAACTGGGTCCCATCAGACATCCAGACAAATTCTAAGACCGGTATTGCTCATTTCAGGAGATAATCTTTCTCCACGAAGTTGAGATATAGAGAGAGATAAAGATAGAAACACTGGAGCAGATCCACTCACTGGGGCTATTTCTCGAACGCAATAGTTTCACAAATGAGCTTTGTGCAACTGATTAGTAGAGAAGTTGGGTGTTCGGTAACACATGGGCTGTGAGTATGCGACACCGCAATAATTAGCCTTAAGCGCAAGTGGGAGATTGTTGGCTATAGTGCCCTCAAGGCAATTATTTTAATCACAGGCAGGTGATTATGATGATTGAGGGAGGACCTATACGGATAGAACAGTCTTACTCAAAATTATAATATGCTATCTGGTTTGTCTTTATCATCATGTACATGTATTATGTGGTATTATATATCACTATTACATGTTGATAGAGCCCATAGGATTCTTTCTTGACTACTGGCATTATGATGGCGATCATATAAGTGGGAGTTGGGTAGTCTATAAGCATATCCTTAAATGTCCCTAGTCGTGGGAGTATCGAGACTGAGCATTGATACTCCAGAGTAGACTAGTGTGTACTTATCGAGACCCCGACGAAGGGCGGTGGCCAATCTCATAAGCCATTGGTGTCTGTTGCTCACCTAAGATAGTATACAGGTGCTCATTGGGTTATGAGTACACTAGACAGACTCGCCGGAAACATGCTAGTTGGTATTATACCTATTGTCAGATAGCAGTTCCCAGGTGACATGTGTACAGGTTATTCTGTCGACCTGAGATCATCATTTATCTCGTGTGAGTTCCCACCGTGCTTTGATTACTACCCTACCACGGCTCAAAAGAGTCGGGCAAACGAGTTTTAGTTGGGTACAGTCCCGAGCCACATGGAGGCGGTGAGCGGATTGTCGGGGATTCGTCTCTCCCGGTATTGGGGGTTGATGTCAAGCAGTGCACGGGTGGCCATCACCAGAAATCCTTGGCCAAGGTATTCGAGAATTGCTGATTTGGATCAGTAGTTTCTCAGTTGGTGATGGACTTCATACCGACACGAAATGTCGTGTTATTAAGGGTCTGACTTTATCCACCCCCTAGACTCGATATGTGATACTCTTAGACAAACAGACCGGACTGTACGGAGATTGTCACGGACAGGCTCAGTAGGGTTCGGATGAGTTTGCTCGTCGGCCTTCCTTTCGCTCTATACCTGGGTAGCCATTACGTACAGCTAGTGCCGCTGACGTGCTTGTGGTTAAACCCACTGCCAGCGTATTGACGAGTTTTTAGAGTCCCACACAAAGGGTTTCCCTGCTTCGGGCGAAATGATGTAGATGCCGTATGGTTTTGCGGCAGGGTTCGATCATATACGTGCACCTGTGCACGTATCATGATTCGGACGGATAATACTAGTGGGCTTTGGTTTAAGCCGGATTCTACTATTATATTATTAGATTATTTTCGTCTCTTTGTATTCGTATTTTTCGGAATACGGATACGGGTATGTATATATGGATGAGGGGTATTCTTGTAATTCATTACAAGATACTTATAGAAGATGCCACCTCATTTTTGTTTTAACCATTTTTCTAAATGGTTAAATGAGGTGGAGGATAAGATGTGCTTGGCATTTATAGAAGCATGGCTCATGAGGTG
This sequence comes from Agapanthus africanus, assembly GCA_030015575.1. NCBI lineage: Eukaryota > Viridiplantae > Streptophyta > Magnoliopsida > Asparagales > Amaryllidaceae > Agapanthus > Agapanthus africanus. The sequence goes on from CM057345.1 coordinate 501,895,131, forward strand.
ACTCATGGTTCACTATTTGGGCATGCTTGATATTTGTTGTTGTGAGATATTTTTTGAGTGGCTTGAGCTTTTCTTTATTTCACAACACTTAGCCATTTTTTCTTGAGTTGCTTCATGCTTCACACTCTCATCTTCTCATGCTTCTTCTTCTTCTACCTCCACCCTAAATGTCTCATGTGTTGAGAAACCTAGGGTGTTTAGAGACAAATCAATCCATCATTAGACTCTACATCTTCTAGGCTATCTACTTTAGCGAACTAGGTACCCTAGTTACCTCGTCTATGAAATTAGTGCTCGAACTACAAATCCTCAGGTGGATCATCTTCGATAGAGGGAGACCGGCGATCATGCTTGATCATGGTGACCTCTAGGAGCTTAAGAAGATGGTTAAAGATCGAAGGACACAGATCATTCGGTATAACCTTTCTTAACTACTCTTTATGTTTGCTAGATTAGGGTTAATAGTCGATCCGTATTATGGGATTATTCTAGTGCCAGTTTTATAAAAATTTTGTTCCACATTCGGTCACGGTAGATGGCCAGGGCATTGGCATAACCCAACAGTTGCTACCTGGAGAGGGAGAAAAGAAAATACTCAGCGTACGCTCTTGCACGTTTAGATTGGTTATTATTTTATCTAAACAGGATGGCTTCCACTGTTTCCTTGAATTCTCCTTCAAACCTAAAAAGGAGAAATAGCTGGGATCATTAACACTTTACAAGTTCGCTAACTGTTTAGCCAAGTGGGTGTTGGTACTTCGAGGGAGGTTCCACGTGCTCTCGCACGGACCTAATTAGAATAAACCTTGTTTCCGCAGAGGCGTAGCCCCATTAACATTTTTCTAGACACCTAATAGGTTAGCTAATTGTGAAGTGAAAAATATTTCCCAAGAGTAATCCTACTCATCAGTGGGATCGGGATCCAACCATCATCGTGTGATAACCAAGATGGAAGCCACTCTAGTCACCATACTCCAGAAGGTATGCAACACTAGAAAGTTTCATGTATATTTAAAACTCCCGATGTAGTTTTTACCCCTAGGACCCCAGTGAACTTGACACAGTCAACAAATCAGAAGGTCCTAGTCAAGTTCAACCCGTCATTATCTTGATTGCGTTAAACCCACCCGTATAACCTTTGACACAGTCAACAAGGTTACACGACTGTCCTAACCAATCGCATCGTATGCTACAAATAAGCAGTACTTAGCTACCGTACACTACGCCTTGATACAGTTAACAAACGCAGCATAAATACTAAGTATTATTTATAGGAAATGACGTACGGCTACGGCTGGGTTTTGGCGAAAACCTTTAACATAATGAACTTGATATCGTTGAAGGAACCGAGTAGTTTTGAAAAGGAGTGGTTTAGGTTCCGCTTTTGAAAACCAGTGGTTTTAAAGAAAACCAAGTAGTCTATAGCAACATAAACTTTTTCTCAAGTGGTCACTCCCCGTAAAGGGATCTAGGCTCTTGTCTTCTCGAATGAGGTGCTGGATATTCCTAAATGAATACCACTATGCAAAGCAAAAGAATACGACTATAGTTTTTCAAAATTTGTTCTGACATCTTTTAGGTTTATTTTCCTTGCATTAATCAAAATTAATGCGGTCCCATCAATTAAAACCTATCACACCAGAAAGTACGAAAATACAACGTACGTATATGCCATCCGCATTCGCCACAGGGCCCCGTCTTGCACCGTTAGGTTACTTAACTAACGGAAGAGTGGGGGCTGGACTAGCGTGGATGCAAAACATATACAATATCTACTAATATATATAAATATATATATATATATATATAACATTCGTACCAGGCATGATATTAGCAACATCACAGATAAGCGATAAGCAATATGGAAAAGTGGATAATCTTGGAGCCCCGGGTTTCGTTCGAACCTCAAATGAAACCCGACGTTCCTCGGTCGTGTGGATAGCCTATGCAATGTATAACCAAGACGCCTACAAGCATGTCAATTTACTCGCCAATTCCTGAAGAGAGGCAACCCCAGTCAACAAGGTGAATGGGCCACCCAACACTTCACAGAATCCGGTAACTTGAGCGCTCCTCAGTGGGTCATCCTATACCCCCTGTGAGTGCGGAGAATAGCCTTCCAATTCTAGAGTAAGGCACTCCGGTCTCAACACCATGAGATGGAGGCCCGTTGCCCTCTAGAACCCGGCTACTCGTGCACTCCACCGCGGGGTAATCCTAGTACAAAAAAGAAAAATATATACAATGGTGACATCAACCTCAAACCGACCGTGCCCCAATAAAAGAATATACAACCAGGCAAAAACGACATTCCACATGTCGGACGCTCGCCCCGTAATAATGAATATACAAATGAATCAAAACTGTAGTACAAACATTGCACTATAGGATATCCATCACGACAATCCGACAAATCCATCTCAAAGATATCACAACAAACACCACAGCTAAACAATATGCGTGCAACCCCTTCTAATCGATGCATAGCGATTAGAAGATGTTAAACAACACATGTACGCATCACAGAAGCAAGTAAAGAAAACCACGACGTTAGAATTCTGCGCACAATTAGCGAACGAAACCAATTTTCCAAAACCATGAAAATTCAATGAGCTAAAGCTCTAAAAGCGAGTGATTTAAGCCAATCCGGAAGTCAAAACGAACTCGAAACCCGTTCGAATCTTCGCAGAGGTGAAGGTGGAAAAATTAACTTTCGACTCAGAGGCTTAAGGTGGTACCTACCACCGGGGGAGACCATGAGGTGTCCCCATGGAGTGAGCAGACACGAAAGCACCCAGTTGGGGTGTTCTCGGGTCACTACCCCCCAAAGCCGCCTTGTGGTGGTCTTGGAGGGTAGGCCCAGCCTTTGTTCCTTCCAAGGTTTCCCCGAGGTGCCCATGCTCTACCCCGCGGCATCTCGGTTCAAACCGTGAGCCCGCGGGGTGTGCAAACATCCTTAAAAAACTCAATTTTTGGAACCTGTTAGTTATATGTATGCCCTAGAGGCCATTACTGTACATGCGATGTATATTGTAGTGGATACTTGGACATATATAGGGAGGACTTTCTTGCTCGACATGATAGTATGCTATCTGGTTGCACTTTATCTTAACATGTATACTTATTGTCTCTCTATTACATGTTGATAAAGCCCTTAGGATGAGTACTTGACTACCAGGATTATGATGCGAATCATACTAGTGGGGCATTGGTAGTCGGCAAGTACATCCTTCAAATTTTCCTAGTCGTGGGAGTATCGAGACAGGGCATCGATGCTCCAGAGTAGACTAGCGTATACGCTTCTCGACCCATATGATGGGCGATGGATGATCCCATATCCATTGGTGTTTGTGTCATGCCCCGAAAGTACGGAACATGATCGGCACTTAAACTACGAAACGTCTCGAGGCGTACGTAATCTAAGTAAGCCGAAAATCCAGAAATCCAAACCAAGAAAAGTAGTAGAGTGAAGGAAAACCAATTTAAAATCAAGTAGTTTTAATAGCATAAGCCGAGTTATGCGGTTTTAAAAAAAACATCAAGTATTTCCTAAAATTTTCGGCAGAGTCTCCTTTGTAAATACCGGCTCCCAACCGGGATACAACATGAATAGTATACGAAATCAATAAAAAGGCATCCCCAAGCGGTAGCTAGCTCTTCGTCAATCGACGGTCACAACCACACAAGCAATATAATATACAACGCCAACGGCGGGGATAAAAACTCAAAAGGAAACTCAAAACCACAAGAAAACCACAGAAATATAACGCGCGACTCTAAGGTCGAAGGAATAACATCACTGGTCTCTATCTCAAAATAAATACATGTTTGGTTGATGGAACTTCTAGATACAAAAGAATAATGATATACAAGATATATAATGGGGGTACGATACAAGTAAACCCACATACTAGCAAATCACCCGAAGGAAACTATGCCCGTAAAGCCGTAATGAAACCTGTACGGCAAACCTGCAAGAACTGGGGCACAACGGGGGTGAGTTGCCAACTCGTGAATAGAAAAACATCTACGAAAAGAAATCGCATAAATAACGCAATCCTAGGTCAATGATCATAATATATCCTCAAATAAATAACCAGCAACCCATAACAATGGTCAGGGCAAATATCTAACCCAAGTATAAATCCATGTGCCGTGTCAGTGCCTCAGGTAGCAATGTATGAATGCATGAAACAGAATGCATGTACTGAAGAAAACTGCTTTCATAAATCAGTGAGATTTCTGTATTTTAAAAGTGAGGTACCATAAATGAAATCAGCATAAAACAGTGCCCAGCATCGACACAAAACAAGTGTCCAAATATCTCGATATCTCTGTATCACAATCTCTGTACCTCAATATCTCAATCTCTCAATCACAATATCTAGGGCGCCGTCAATCTAGACCGGCCCCTACCATCTGTCTCAAGACCACGACGGTATCCTCCGGATATCCGACGCGTCGGGTAATATCACCGGTCGGTAGTGCTCCTCTGCCAGGCTCAACGTCAAAACACGATCCTCTTGCCCCGGGGTACCGCACCGGGCCCACCATGTATCCGAAACGGTTCCTCCACTCCTCGAATCGGGTCTCAAAATCCATCAGCAAACTCATGGTGGACAACTCATACATCATGGGAAAACCGCACTTTTTATTTTAAAAGAGAGAAAAGGTTTATTTATGTTTTTGCGGTTTTCCTCCAAATCCAGAAAATCTCATGGAAATACGAATCCAAAACCTCAATAACACGTAAAATAGTGAATATATGCATGAGAATCCATGAATGCGGCATAACAATGAATAACAGTATGCATGAAGTAGCAGGTAATAAGTACACTGTCTAAACTAACATATAAGGCAAGTACGCTAATATCATGTCTAAACTATTAGCTAACAGGCTATGTCAAGCAATAATATTTTCTAAGGTGTACGTGACATGGCAATTACCGATGAAGATGTGTGTGAGCCGGCAAGTAAGTGTACGTGGTACATACGCATCATCGGTAATGGTGCTGGTGTCCTAACATCATGATATCAATAATGGAGTATGAAACATAATATAAGCATGCGATGCGAAGCGAACCACAATAATGAGCGGGAACTGAATACTAGACGCAACTATAACTAATCTGCATTAATCTAATATAAGTCCCACAAATGGTGCCTTTTGAAATAACACGAATCATGGGGTTTTGAAAATAGGGGCTACGGTGTTTTTATGAAAAGATACGTCTTTTGAAATATCCGTAGGATCCCTTGGGCTGTCTTTTAAAATACCCACGATTCGTTAGTTTTTGAAATAGGTAAGAATCGAATCTAATCTAACAACTAAACTAAACTAAAGGGCTAAGCTAACAAGCTGGACTACAGGTAAGGAAACCGCCTAACATCTGAGTCGATCCATATACATACCTGTATATATATTAGTCGGTGATCCCACCTCAATAATATCATATCCGATACCATATTTATAAGCAGGCATCCCAAGTCAAGAGTGCGGATCAATCATCAAAATATAGCTCGTACGTAAATCCGTCGTACGGCATCCCCAAATCTGGGTACGGGTCAAAATCACATTCATCATACTATTCACCTGGTATCCTCTTTATCAAATATCATGATCGGGGTACTGATCTACGTCTAGTACAATACTGATACCGCCTAAGTATGCATGCACGTGTGTGAAACACTATGTCAAAACCCGTTACAACGTCATGTCGTATCTCAAATACGAACCCTGCTATATCACCGATCTCACGGCCTCAAATCAAATCTCATCGACTCATCTTAAATCCCAAGTACTATCCTCATTATCCATGCATGTGTATATGAATGTACATATGCATAGTCCTATACCCACGCATATATACATATATACACATCCCAATCGGCGCACAAGAGAGTAATGTATGCAAGTCTGTATGTGTGCGTATGTGGGTATAACAACTACTCTAGGGTTTCGCAACTAACCCAAAGGTACTCCATGAACACATAAACATAACATGAATGAACATTCTCGTATCATAGAACACCTATATAAACATATATATGAGCTACACTACGGACTGCGGGGGTGCTATACGCCATCCACCCGACTTCTCCCCGTAGATATAAATCTACTCACCTGGTCCTCGCTCACCGGTACCGACGTCGCCACGCGCTTGCTTGTCGTCTCGAAGTCCACATGGGGGTACCTACATATCACAACGCATTATATCGCATTAAAATCCGACTCATGACCAAAACGACACACGAATCCCACATAAGTCAAAACCTACGGTTGCTTTCACAAATCAACCCAAAAACCCTCGACGTCGGTGTACAAACGCCAGACCATCGAGAAAAACCCAAATACACTCATTTGCACATTCACGAACACTAATTTTTATATAAAATAGGTTAAAACTCATAAAAACCCCAATTTCACTTAAAAAGTCATTTTTCCGAAAATCTAGCAAGCACAATTCGCCGTTTTTGTACAAAACATGATGTTTTAACAAAACTAATGGCCATAAGGCTCACTAACCATCTTAATTAAGTCATCCCAATGTTAATTAGATTTTAGACTTTATTCTTAATATCAATCTCAAAAAATCTAGTTTGCAAACATAACCAATTTTTTTATAATTTTATAGCAAAAATGCACATACAACAATCTAGCTTGGATTTGCATAATCTAAAGCATTAAACTACATTTTATAATATTAATGAAGTCATGAAAAACCTAATTACATTTTTCTCTTAAACAAAATCATGGTTTACAAAAACCTAGTTAGCAAAATAGCTTAATTATTACAAATTTAATTTAACAAAAATGCAAACTAGCAACTAGATTAATTTTAGCAAGCAATTACATGTTAATCTACCCATCACAACCATAATCCAATAATCAAACCCTAATCAACTTCAAACCATATTCTTCAATTTCAAGATTGAAGTTAGAACCCAATTTAAACATCAAATTAAATAAATTGAAGTAATTAGCAACTCATTAAACAATTTAGTTAGGATTTATACCTCACAAACCACAGATCTAGCTCGCAACTTAGCCATCCCAAAATGCTCTCTTTTCATCACAATCCATGCTTTATAGGCTAAGGAAAAATGAGTAGGAGTGGGATTTGGAGTTTGTGGGATTTTTGATGGATTTTTGATGCATTTCCTTAAGATTTTGTGTATGAAATGGGGTGGGGAAAATTGGGACAGCACCATGGGGAGGCTCGGCCACAATTTTTGAAGTGATAAGAGTGGTTGAGATGAGTGTTGTGAGGTCAAGGAAACAAAGAAAAAACAAAGCCCATACCTCACTAATTAAATCCCATGCCATCCTTTTATTCTTTTCATTTCATTTCTTCTTTTGACTTTTGAAGTGGGGCAAATGGGGGGATTGGGCTGCTGGTTATTTCTGCCAAGGAGGGAAATGGGGTTGTGTTGGTGTGTGTAAAATTTTCCCAAGTCAACAAAACCCCTTCACAACTCATTATTGCACCTCACATAAATTTTTATTTATTTATTTTTTTAACCTAGCATTCTAAAAATATCTATAACCATGAGAAAAATTTTAGAAGAACGATTATGTTACAAACTAGATTCTAGGTTGTTATGGTTCACAGAATTTGTATTAACCCATTTCAATTTGTAATTTTTCTTAATTAAATGTATTAGTGACGGCTTAAAATAATATTAAAATAATAAATTTCGGAAATTTTTTCAATAAATTAGAAATTTTACAAGTGGCTCAATAAACACCAAATACTAGCTAGAATATATATATTTAATTTTATATTAAAAGATATTTATATTTTGACTTTTTACGGAAAACCCCCTTATTTTACCGATTTTTCCAAAATTTCACCGAAACGATTTTCAAAACGTTACAATCTTCCCCCCTTAAAGAAATTCGGTCCCCGAATTTAAATTAAAACTCCCCTCAAATACTAAAACATCTAAGCAAAACCATCAAGTCGTCGGGTCTCCGAAATCGTAAATACATAAAACAAATCGTAGCGCAGCGCATGCGCATGAAAAATGAGCATATAACTCAAAATCAAAACTCCGTCAAGCATCCCGCAATCATTGGAGTCATGGTAAAGACACAAATGTCAAATCCAATACAAAACCAATATGATATAACTCGAAACTATACACGTAAATATCAAATCTATATATGTAAATATCTGAAGGGAATGCATGCCAAATCTCTTAAAGTCGCTGTGCAATGCGCATAAAACTGCACAGTGGCGGACGTCTATCATAAGAAAATAATCATATACATATATACCTTTTGTTTGAACTGTACATTCCGCCATTTTGGGAAATAATTTGGAAGGGTTTTCTTGTTTTAAACGTTTCGTGTCATATCAGACACGTAGGTAAATACTGAGACTATAGCTCGCTTTTGGAATTTCCTTCGATAGCTATCAATGCATGCAAAATACATTCAGGTACTGTCCTCTGACTAGTCCTGCTCAGTACGAAAACATATAGCAAATATCATAAAAATGTACTGTTCCAACATAAATCAGTCTCAAATATAAATATGAATGCCATGTGCATCTGGTGCGCACGGAAATCAAAATCCATGAGTGTGCCATATATGCGCACAGAAACAATATCTAAGTGCATCGGGTGTGCACGAAACATCTGTCAAGGGCAACAGGTGTGCCTGACAGCAAAAACGGGTGCATCTGACATGCACGAAGAATCTCGATTTAGTGCATTTGGTGTGCACCAAAATCGTATCTCAATACACGCGCTCAACGTGCACGAAAACCCAAAACCAGGGGCATCCATCATGCACGAAATCATGAAATCCAATATCAAGCGCCGAACATGCGCAAAATCAAATCAGGTGCACAAGGTGCACAAAACAAATATCGAGTATCACAATCGAAATCGAAGTCCAGTGCATCTAAGTGCACAAAATGCGTATCACTGCACTGCAAGCATATGTGAATCATACCGAATGCAAAAACCAAATCGTGTGCGTATATACGCACAAAATCAACTCAACTGTATGAAACCCATAAAATCATAAACGTGAGAAACCAAGGCACGAAAACGATATCAAGTGCAACAACTGTGCAAAAATCGCAAATACTCAGCAGGTGCAACCATGGTTCATGAAAACAAATATCATGAAACTCAATCATCAAAATCAATCATGCAAATAAATCGCCCAAAATACCGAAATCAAGTATGGCGGAATAGTCCCGCTCAAGCACATCTTCCAAGAATCTCTGGCCACTGTCCTGGTCACTCATAGCATATCTCGTCGACGATCCTGAAATCTGGCCTGCTGGTGTGCGTAACATGACCACTCCTGGGTCCAAGTCTCCTCGTAATTTATTCCATAAGGGTCCTGTCGAGGTCTCTCCTAAATCTCATCTCTGCCGAACTGTCCGGAAGTCATCGTCCCTTACTAGATCTGTTCTCGTTCCAGAACGGCTACATACTCATCGCGACTCCTTCTAGAAGGTAAATCCAAGTACAATGCCTCGGCATGCGTATCGCATCTCTGATGTCGGCGGAGTGGAACGCCGTCTCATCAAGATCTCGTACGAACCTCTTACTCCACTTTCTCTAATGTCGACTGTTTCGGACTCGTCTCGTCATGGCTGCATGGACTGAGCTCCAATGGCTATCCTCGTATCTGGAGTCTCCCAAGAAATGCATCTCACCACCTAGCATCCGAATGAAGTCGAACCATCCGATCGATTCGTCAAAACCTCATAATCCCCTAAGAGCTCAACATCTTGGGTACAGTTTAACAGTATCGAGTACATACCACAGCATCGATGGTCCAGCCATAGAAGGGCAAACCCAAGCCTCACTAATGGCGCCGCGGAACTGCCGCAAACCCTAAGGTTCAAAGGCTTTCACACGGTCATTATGTCGAGTTAGGATTTCATTCTTCTAGAGGGTCCATAGGATTGCCTGCATGTCTTTCCGAATACTTTAAACTTGGAATAATAGGTTGCTGACATTCGATCGTCTCTGTCGACTCTCAATGTCTCCGCGTGAAGTCGTCTCTAACTGGAATCAATCTATCTGATGACTCGCATCGGGATAGCGAACGAACCACATGTCCTAGTCATTCATCCTTGGTGACTAGCGACCTTCTATCATCTCTTTAGTACAACTCGTACTACAATAGCTCCAACATCTGGGGCGATATCTCGTCGTTCGCAGCAATAACTGGCTCACTCGTCTTCACGCTGAACAGTGCCTCAATTATCATGAATAAGCAATACGCCAACGGTCATCAAAATCTGGCTGGCCTCTATCATTGGCTCAAACCTCTGGTACTGATCGGCACGTCCGAGAAATCTCGTAAAGGCGATCCGCCAAACGCTCATGGCGCGAAAACACAACGAAAAGACACATCTCTGCAATCGTGTGTCGCCGGAATCATGCCCTGGTCAGTCCTCGTTCTTGACGAGCTCATGCTGATCGCAATTCTAGCCGTAGCTCTCCCTGCCCGTAATCGTGGCAGCAAAACCATAACTGGTACTGATGAGGCTAGATCGGAATGAATATAATACTGAGCAAAGAAATATACATCCTAAGGCTTCTTAAGTGGAGTAGCGTATCGTAAGTATGCCGCGGAACATACCCACGGTACGTCACTCTACTTTAGTCACCTATTCCATCAACCAAGGGTCATCCTACGCTCCGAAGGTAAAACCTAATGCTCTGATACCAACTTTGTCACGCCCCGAAAGTACGGAACATGACCGGCACTTAAACTACGAAACGTCTCGAGGCGTACGTAATCTAAGTAAGCCGAAAACCCAGAAATCCAAACCAAAAAAAGTAGTAGAGTGAAGGAAAACCAATTTAAAATCAAGTAGTTTTAATAGCATAAGCCGAGTTATGCGGTTTTAAAAAAAACATCAAGTATTTCCTAAAAATTTCGGCAGAGTCTCCTTTGTAAATACCGGCTCCCAACCGGGATACAACATGAATAGTATACGAAATCAATAAAAAGGCATCCCCAAGCGGGAGCTAGCTCTTCGTCAATCGACGGTCACAACCACACAAGCAATATAATATACAACGCCAACGGCGAGGATCAAAACTCAAAAGGAAACTCAAAACCACAAGAAAACCACAGAAATATAACGCGCGACTCTAAGGTCGAAGGAATAACATCACTGGTCTCTATCTCAAAATAAATACATGTTTGGTTGATGGAACTTCTAGATACAAAAGAATAATGATATACAAGATATATAATGGGGGTACGATACAAGTAAACCCATCTACTAGCAAATCACCCGAAGGAAACTATGCCCGTAAAGCCGTAATGAAACCTGTACGGCAAACCTGCAAGAACTGGGGCACAACGGGGGTGAGTTGCCAACTCGTGAATAGAAAAACATCTACGAAAAGAAATCGCATAAATAACGCAATCCAAGGTCAATGATCATAATATATCCTCAAATAAATAACCAGCAACCCATAACAATGGTCAGGGCAAATATCTAACCCAAGTGTAAATCCATGTGCCGTGTCAGTGCCTCAGGTAGCAATGTATGAATGCATGAAACAGAATGCATGTACTGAAGAAAACTGCTTTCATAAATCAGTGAGATTTCTGTATTTTAAAAGTGAGGTACCATAAATGAAATCAGCATAAAACAGTGCCCAGCATCGACACAAAACAAGTGTCCAAATATCTCGATATCTCTGTATCACAATCTCTGTACCTCAATATCTCAAAATCTCAATATCTCAATCACAATATCTAGGGCGCCGTCAATCCAGACCGGCCCCTACCATCTGTCTCAAGACCACGACGGTATCCTCCGAATATCCGACGCGTCGGGTAATATCACCGGTCGATAGTGCTCCCCTGCCAGGCTCAACATCAACAACACGATCCTCTTGCCTCGGGGTACCGCACCGGGCCCACCATGTACCCGAAACGGTTCCTCCACTCCTCGAATCGGGTCTCGAAATCCATCACCAAACTCATGGTGGACGACTCATACATCATGGGAAAACCGCACTTTTTATTTTAAAAGAGAGAAATGGTTTATTTATGTTTTTGCGGTTTTCCTCCAAATCCAGAAAATCTCATGGAAATCCGAATCCAAAACCTCAATAACACGTAAAATAGTGAATATATGCATGAGAATCTATGAATGCGGCATAACAATGAATAACAGTATGCATGAAGTAGCAGGTAATAAGTACAATGTCTAAACTAACATATAAGGCAAGTACGCTAATATCATGTCTAAACTATTAGCTAACAGGTTATGTCAAGCAATAATATTTTCTAAGGTGTACGTGACATGGCAATTACCGATGAAGATGTGTGTGAGCCGGCAAGTAAGTGTACGTGGTACATACGCATCATCGGTAATGGTGCTGGTGTCCTAACAGCATGATATCAATAATGGAGTATGAAACATAATATAAGCATGCGATGCGAAGCGAACCACAATAATGAGCGGGAATTGAATACTAGACGCAACTATAACTAATCTGCATTAATCTAATATAAGTCCTACAAATGGTGCCTTTTGAAATAACACGAATCATGGGGTTTTGAAAATAGGGGCTACGGTGTTTTTATGAAAAGATACGTCTTTTGAAATATCCGTAGGATCCCTTGGGCTGTCTTTTAAAATACCCACGATTTGTTAGTTTTTGAAATAGGTAAGAATCGAATCTAATCTAACAACTAAACTAAACTAAAGGGCTAAGCTAACAAGCTGGACTACAGGTAAGGAAACCGCCTAACATCTGAGTCGATCCATATACATACCTGTATATATATTAGTCGGTGATCCCGCCTCAATAATATCATATCCGATACCATATTTATAAGCAGGCATCCCAAGTCAAGAGTGCGGATCAATCATCAAAATATAGCTCGTACGTAAATCCGTCGTACGGCATCCCCAAATCTGGGTACGGGTCAAAATCACATTCATCATACTATTCACCTGGTATCCTCTTTATCAAATATCATGATCGGGGTACTGATCTACGTCTAGTACAATACTGATACCGCCTAAGTATGCATGCACGTGTGTGAAACACTACGTCAAGACCCGTTGCAACGTCATGTCGTATCTCAAATACGAACTCTGCTATATCACCGATCTCATGGCCTCAAATCAAATCTCATCAACTCATCTTAAATCCCAAGTACTATCCTCATTATCCATGCATGTGTATATGAATGTACATATGTATAGTCCCATACCCACGCATATATATATATACATATCCCAATCGGCGCACAAGAAAGTAATGTATGCAAGTCTGTGTGTGTGCGTATGTGGGTATAACAACTACTCTAGGGTTTCGCAACTAACCCAAAGGTACTCCATGAACACATAAACATAATATGAATGAACATTATCGTATCATAGAATACCTATATAAACATATATATGAGCTACACTACGGACTGCGGGGGTGCTATACGCCATCCACCCGACTTCTCCCCGTAGATATAAATCTACTCACCTGGTCCTCGCTCGCCGGTGCCGACGTCGCCACGCGCTTGCTTGTCGTCTCGAAGTCCACATGGGGGTACCTACATATCACAACGTATCGTATCGCATTAAAATCCGACTCATGACCAAAACGACACACGAATCCCACATAAGTCAAAACCTACGGTTGCTTTCACAAATCAACCCAAAAACCCTCGACGTCGGTGTACAAATGCCAGACCATCGAGAAAAACCCAAATACACTCATTTGCACATTCACGAACACTAATTTTTATATAAAATAGGTTAAAACTCATAAAAACCCAAATTTCACTTAAAAAGTCATTTTTCCGAAAATCTAGCAAGCACAATTCGCCGTTTTTGTACAAAACATGATGTTTTAACAAAACTAATGGCCATAAGGCTCACTAACCATCTTAATTAAGTCATCCCAATGTTAATTAGATTTTAAACTTAATTCTTAATATCAATCTCAAAAAATCTAGTTTGCAAACATAACCAATTTTTTTACAATTTTATAGCAAAAATGCACATACAACAATCTAGCTTGGATTTGCATGATCTAAAGCATTAAACTACATTTTATAATATTAATGAAGTCATGAAAAACCTAATTACATTTTTCTCTTAAACAAAATCATGGTTTACAAAAACCTAGTTAGCAAAATAGCTTAATTATTACAAATTTAATTTAACAAAAATGCAAACTAGCAATTAGATTAATTTTAGCAAGCAATTACATATTAATCTACCCATCACAACCATAATCCAATAATCAAACCCTAATCAACTTCAAACCATATTCTTCAATTTCAAGATTGAAGTTAGAACCCAATTTAAACATCAAATTAAATAAATTGAAGTAATTAGCAACTCATTAAACAATTTAGTTAGGATTTATACCTCACAAACCACAGATCTAGCTCGCAACTTAGCCATCCCAAAATGCTCTCTTTTCATCACAATCCATGCTTTATAGGCAAAGGAAAAATGGGTAGGAGTGGGATTTGGAGTTTGATGGATTTTTGATGCATTTCCTTAAGATTTTGTGTATGAAATGGGGTGGGGAAAATTGGGACAACACCATGGGGAGGCTCGGCCACTATTTTTGAGGTGATGGGAGAGGGTGAGATGAGTGTTGTGAAGTCAAGGAAACAAAGAAAAAACAAAGCCCATACCTCACTAATTAAATCCCATGCCATCCTTTTATTCTTTTCATTTCATTTCTTCTTTTGACTTTTGAAGTGGGGCAAATGGGGGGATTGGGCTGCTGGTTATTTCAGCCAAGGAGGGAAATGGGGTTGTGTTGGTGTGTGTAAAATTTTCCCAAGTCAACAAAACCCCTTCACAACTCATTATTGCACCTCACATAAATTTCTATTTTATTTTTTTTTTTAACCTAGCATTCTAAAAATATCTATAACCATGAGAAAAATTTTAGAAGAACGAATATGATACAAACTAGATTCTAGGTTGTTATGGTTCACAGAATTTGTATTAACCCATTTCAATTTGTAATTTTTTCTAATTAAATGTATTATTGACGGCTTAAAATAATATTAAAATAATAAATTTCAGAAATTTTTTCAGTAAATTAGAAATTTTACAAGTGGCTCAATAAACACCAAATACTAGCAATTACATAGCTAGAATATGTATATTTAATTTTATATTAAAAGATATTTATATTTTGACTTTTTACGGAAAACCCCCTTATTTTACCGATTTTTCCAAAATTTCACCGAAACGATTTTCAAAACGTTACAGTTTGACATCAGAGAAGGTATACAGGTGCTCAGTAGAGACTGGGTACACTGAACGGACTTGCCGAGAACTCCTAGATGGTATTATACCTATCGTCAGATAGCAGTTCTCTGGCGACACTGGTACAGGTTAGTCTGTCGACCCGAAATCGTCATAGAGTCTTGTGTGATTCCTACTATGCTTTGATTTCCACCTTACCACGGTCAAGAGTTCATGCAAAACGGTGGTTTTTGGGTACAGTCCCGAGTCACAAGGAGGCAATGAGCGATAGGAGGGGATTCGTTTCTCCCGGTATTAGGAGTTGATGTTGCGCTTTGCTCGATTGGCCATAACATGAAATCCCTGGTCAGGGTTGCTGAGATTTACTGGTAAGTGTTATCAGTAGTTTCTCGAACCGTTATGGACCTTACATCGTCATGACTTATCAGGCTATTGGGGTCTGACGTTATACCACCCCCAGGCTATGATATGCGACATATCTGACGAAGAGACAGGACTGTACGGTAGTGTTACTGATTAGATTCGCAGGAGTTTGAGCAGGCTTGCTTGTTGATCTTCTGATCGCTCAATACTCGGGTGGCCGTTACGTTTAGAAGACTGCTTGCGGCTTATGGGTGTTTGATATGATCATCGCCTACTGCCGGCGTATTGACGAGTCTTTAAAGTCCTACACTGAGGTTTCCTGGTTCATGCGAAACGGAGTAGGAGCACATATGTGATATGTGTGGGACCGAGATTAATGCGCGTATGTGATATCGCATTCTATTCTCGCGATATGTGATATCGGTCGGTTATATGTGATATAGCCGGGTTATCGGATCAAGTGTTGATTCGATAAGTTGATTCATATGATATTAGTCGGTTGTATGTGATATAACCGGATTATTAAATCAAGTGTTGATTTGATAATTTAATGTATAATTATATATTTGATATATTAACATACATTAACTAATATTTGCTCACTAAGAATTCTTTTTCTCACTTGTGTGCATATAGTATATATGTGATATATATTAATGTACATTTTATTGCGTCATACTTGATGATACATGCTTCATGGATATATGAGACTTACACTATGGTTAGGATAATCCTAGTGTTTTTATTTATCAAAGTAAATCACAAAATGGTGGAAATTGGATTAATGGTTAAAGCTTGGAGAAGCTTGTAGAACCATTGACCAAGTCCACTCCTTTTGTCATGCTTGAGATATTTATTAACCTAAGCATTATCCTTACCTATAGTTAAGTCTCTGCATGAGTTAAGGTATGACATTAACTCACCCATGGTTGCTATTCTCACCTCATGAGTTTCATTTGTTCATCACTTCGTCTTCTTCTTCCTCATGAAAAGCTTGCTAGCTTTTTCCAAGGTGAGAAAATATTGAGAGAAAAAGAAAACTAAAGAGAGCCAATTTCCTACTTCATCATCCTCTACTATTAGCCATTTAGTTTAGGGTGTTTGCTTCACTAAACCCTAATTTAGTGAAGAGGTAGCATGAGCTTGAGTCTCCTCGACGTAGATCATCTTCGGCCTTGAAGACTTCGAGCAAATTTGCATCTTTCACCTTGTGGAGCCTCTCAAGAGTTCGGGAGATCATACTCGCAGCGAAGGGACATCTACATGGAGCATTTGAAGTGAAGGACCGGTCTACAAAGGTTTTATTCCTCATTCACTTAGTATGTAAAGTTGTTTGCATGCTTATTGTTTGAATCTCTAGTTAAAGATCCAGGGTTAGAGTTATTTAGAACGGCAAAAATTTGAAAACGGCATAGACGATGCATCCTGAAATCTTGCTGCCGCGCTATGTAACCCTACAGTGGTATCAGAGCCCAGCTAGAGATTTAAACGATGTTTTTTAGATTACGAATCTTAAAATACTCCGAAACTTAAAACTACGAAATCCAGTTTCTGTCGAATCTTTAAAGGGCTCTAAAAAATTTTTAAACAAGTGCAGAATGTTGTATGAGATATGACATGAACACCATGAAAATTTGAGGGGGTTTTGTGCAAACTTGGCCGGCCACATCAGGCTAAAAACCGGCGAGCTCGGCCCGTTTTGGGAGTTCAGGGTTCAAATTTTCAGGGTGTTCCAGTCTCTGGGTTTTGGTGTTTCAGGTGTTGTTTGTTTTTGCTAAATTTGCATGTGATGTTAACTTTCTACAAAGGCAACTCGGAGTGTTTCGCAGTCGTAATTCTAACATTTATTCGGGTTATTTAGACATTGTTAAAAAGTTTGAACGGATATCAATAAGCCAATTTTCCCCGCTAGAAATTTTTCAAGAGTTGGATTTTTACCGAGTTTAAAATTTTCAGAAAATCTTGCAATCGATTCTTTGGACCCTCTAGAAAAATGAAACCTTAACTCGATTATGTGACCGTCAGAACCGCCATCAAACCCTAGGGTTTGTGATAGTTCAGCGGCGCCACATGTGAGGCATTGGTTGACCCTTCTACAGCTGGTTCATAGGAGCTGTGGCAGTTTCTGGGTACTTTTTGAACTCCGCTCAAGTGTTGAGCTTATTGGGAAATTTTGGGTTCTTGTTTATTCGATCGAAAAGTTTAATTTCGTCTAGCTATCTGTGATTGTGATACAATATTTGGAATCCATTAATAGTTATGAGATAACTAGTTTGAAATTTATAAATCTAGCAGTTCAGTCTCGTTTGATCGGTTGCCATGGAATTTTGATGTGGATCAAAAGTCCGTCGCAATTACGTAGTGTACGCAAATACTCGTCGGGTAACCTTAATAGATATCCATGCCCCATAGCCCCGACCAAGTGACTGTAGGAGAACCCCGTCACCAAAAACATCCGTTCGGGTGCTCGCGGCTGCGGTGTTCCGCTTTAGTGCACTTCATCGACGGCATCGGGGGTGCGGCCGACTACTAAAGTTTCTGACGAGCATTCCATCAGGTTATCAGGAATCTTGTTGAATTACCCGTCAGTTTATTGAAAAGTGTTTTCAATATCGAGACTAAAATGCGGAGTTTATAATTGTTAGGCATGTGATGTCTAAGGAATTCATATGGTTAGGCATGAAATCCAAAGTATGTGATACATTGGGTTTATGATGTCTAAGGTGGTTGCGGATTCCAATTGTTGTAGTTTTTCACTTTCTTTTCTGCGACCGTAAGTGTAATATTTGGTGCATCGCCGGTTTCGTTGCTATACGTCAACGACAATTGGGATACGCATATTTACTTACGTTGATGACATGTGATGTTATGTGTTGCTGGGATATGTTTTATTGGATCGTCGTGTTTTGAATAGCCGGGGGGTTTTATGTGAGATGAGAGTTTTTCATTTTCATTCATGTAAAAGCTTGTATGTAATATTCTTTTATTGGGGCACTTCCGGGTTGAGGATGATGTCACCATTAATGTATATTATTTACTTTTCCGCATTAGGATAGACCCAAGGAGGAGAGCACAAGTAACCGGGTTCTAGGGTCCAGTGGGAGACCATCTCGAGGAGTCGAGACCGGGTCTCCTAACTCTAGAATTGGTAGGGTTGCTTGCCGCTCTCGTAGGGGTCTAGGGATGTGTGTTTGGCTATTCATCGCGACCGTGGAATCCGTGTTTTATACAGGCTTAATTTAAAACACGGAATTCCTAGTATATCCAATATTTCATATGTGTTCTTCTGCTGCTGATATTCTATGATGTGATCACTTAATATGTTCTGAGACGAATGCCTATATTATATATATGATATATAATAACTATTGTTGCTTTCGTTTCTTCTGTAATGCTTGTGAAGCATAAATGATGGGACGTCATTAATGAGATTAATGAAATTAAAGAAACCTAAAGATGTTGCAGAATCTTGTTTTAAAAACTGGTAGCTCTAGTTCTTGCTTTGCATAGCGGTATTCCTTGTAGAATATCCAGCATCTTATTCGATAAGGAAAAAGCCGAGATCCCTTCAGCGGGAGTGACCTCTTTAGCGAAACTAGCAGATGCTACAAACACGGTTTGTCTTTTAATTGCTTTTATAGTTTTTTGCTTTCCATAGTAGTATTTGTGAAATATCCTGCACCTTATTCGATAAGGAAAGAGCCGAGATCCCTTTACCGGGAGTGACCTCTTTAGCAAAAGTAGTAAAAGCCTCAAAAAACACTCTTTTTCAAAATCACTCAATTCTACAACGATATCAAGTTCATTACGCAAAAGGTTTTCTTAAAAGCCTGTCGAAGCCCTCCGTCATTTCAGATAAATACTACTTAGTATTCGTGCTACGTTTGTTGACCATGTTAAGGCGTAGTGTGCGGTAGCTGATTAGTGCTTATCTGCATAAGCATATGATGAGATTGGATTAGGGTAGCCGTGCGACTTTGTTGACCATGTTAAGGGTCGTGCGGGTGGGTTTAATTCAATCAGGAAATGATGGGTTGAACTTGGCTAGTGCTTATGATTTGTTGACCATGTTAAGGTCATAAGTCGCTAGGGGCAAAATATTATCGGGAATTTCAAGTGTTGAAATTTGCAATGAGATTGCATACCTTCTATAGATGGTTGGATCCCGATACCCACTGCGAGTAAGAGTTACTCCTGGGAGAGTTTTACACATTACAATTAGCCGATCAAGTAGGTGTCTAGAAAGGGTTACGCCTCTGGAAAAACGAGGTTTATTTTAATTAGGTTTCGCACAAGTAACCTCCCTCAAAGTACCGACACTGGCCTGGCCGAAAAATTGGCGAACTTGTAGGGTGTAATTAATCCTGGCTAATCTTACCTTTTAAGGTTTGAAGGAAGATTTGACTAAAACAGTGCGAGCCATCCTGATTAGATAAAATAATAACCAATCTAATCTTGCAAGAGCGCACGCAGAGTGTTTTCTTCTCTCTCTCTCCTGGTTGTGACCATGTCACGCCTTAATCAAGATAATAATATAGATGCATTGACCGAACCTGCTTATTATACTGAGCTAGGGAACGTTGGTTCCGCTCTATCTTATAATTGATATAAGTCCGAGCAGGAAATAGGGGATTATCCGGATTTCCACGCAACCCAATTGAGGAATAAGACTGTTGATGCATATTCTTCGGGTGTGTTCATTACCAAGAACTGTTTCTCAGTTTCCTCTACGTCATAGGTATGAGATACCGGATTAGGATCCCATATGTGTAATCCGTTACATAGGCTACAGAAAGGTAGAGAACTGAGAATGGGTGATATGTCTCTAAGTGTTAGAGAATGGTGCAATTGTTGCAGCCAAGTCAGTTGGCAGATATCACCTTGTATTAATACATTGATTCTGAACGAATGTTATTACATACCGAACCTGATATACAACATTACATCGGTTTCTTTATTAAGTTAAAGAAAGATATAATTCTGTATTGGAGGATAATGTTGTGAACATTTTCCTGAATCAAGAGTTGATTGGATCTGGCACGTTATATAATAGCATACACGTTCTAAATCAAACCACAGTTCTAAATATATAGAACACACACAAGAGGAGTAGTTCAGAAATGAACGAATCCTTCTTGTGGCATTGTAGACTAGGTCATATCAATGCAACACGACCAGCTAAGTTACATAAGGATGAATATGAGAATCTGTTTGAATTTTTATCTTATGATACTTGCCAGTCTTGTCTCAAAGGTAAAATGACCAATACTCCGTTTACTTGAAACAGAGAAAGAGTTACTGAACTCTTGGGACGGATACATGATGATGTATACGGTCCTATGTCTACAAACGCCAAGGTTAGGTTCTTCATACTTCATTACATTCATTGACTATCTCTCAAGATTCGGACACGTGTTCCTGTTGAAACACGAGTCTGAAACTTTTGAGAAATTCAAGGAATATAAGCTTGAAGTTGAAGAACCAGACGGGTAGAAGTATTAATTCCTTCGATGTGATCGAGGAGGCAAATACTTGGGCATGGAGTCCCTGGATTTTCTAAATAGAGAATGTGATTCTCTCTCAACTTACTCTTTCACATACACCACAGCACAATGGTGTATCGAGGCGGAGGTATCGCGCCCTATGAGATATGGTGCACTCTATGATGAGTACTGCTAAGTTACCTGTTTCCTTTTGGGTGTTATGCACTTGAGAAGCTGCATGCCTATTGAATGGGGTTCCGTCCAAATCAGTACCTACTACTACATATGAGATATGGAATGGGAAGAGACCATGTCTTAAATGAGTTAAGATATGGGGTTGTCCGGCCTATGTTGAAAAGCAAAATCCGGACAAGCTCAAAGCAAGGTCAGTTCTGTATAAGTTTGTTAGGATATCCTAAATATTTGTGAGGTAATATCTTCTGCCACTCTGACGAGCAAAAGGTGTTTTGTTTCTCAGCATGCTACCTTTTTAGAAAAGGAATTTCTTGTGAAGAAATTTATGGTCATGGAAGGAATTCCAGCAAGACAAACTAACAGCTGATGATTTGGTAAAACCAAACGATTCAGTAGTCTCCAACGAACCTCAGCCTCTCCGCGAATCTGGTAGGGTTCCTCATCCACTTGAAAGATACTGAGGTCTTCTCGGTGACAGTAGGAGCGAGGATTGCATCATTGTAGATGATGGCCCAACTAGGTTCAGGCAAGCCATCACGAGTGCTGACTCTGTGAAAAAGGCTGGATGCTATGCGATCAAAGATGGAATCCATATACACCAACAAAGTATGACTTTGAATGTTGCACCCAAAGGGGTAAAACCCATTGAGAGCAAATTGGATCTTGAGAAGATTCTTGGTGTAGATGGAAAAGTTGAGACTTTCAAAGCTATGCTTAAGTCCATCAGGATCAATGCACGCATCGCTGAGTTGGAACATCTGTTTTAATGTGACAGTCAAAGAGTTTGACTTCATCGAAATGGTAGATGAACCCTGTGTATACAAGATGGTTGTAGAGAGTATGGTTGTCTTCAACGTATTGTACGTAGATGACATACTCTTGATATGAAATGGTTTCCTATGCTACACTCGGTCAAGCTCCTCTTATCACGGGGATTCCCCATAGAAGATCTGGATGATACCTATTACATCTTGTTGTTCATGATCTATTGTGATAGATCTATGTGGATGTTGGGAGTGTCCCAAATCCAGACTAGATGTAGATGGCTCACTAGGTATAGTGATCAGGAATCAATCGGATCTTGGGAGAATCACTGGATAGCTGTAGAGGACATTCTTAAGTACTTGAGAAGCACTGAAAGAAAGTTCTTGGTTCAAGCTTCCAGAGTGATAAGGTTGACTGAAAGTCAGTCACAGGAACTGTCTTTACCCTCAGTCCAGGGATGGTATGTTGGAAGAGTTCCAAGCTAGATACCGTGACATACTAGACGATAAAGGCTGAATACATTGCTACCAACGATACTACCAAAGTGGATGTCTGGACATTTCTTGTTCATGAGATGAACAAGGTTCCTACCATTGAGTGTCCAATAACTGTTATTGTGACAACAATGGAGTTGTGGCTTTGGCCTAGAAACACCGGTCCCATCAGAGATCCAGACATATTCTGAGGCAAGTATCACCTGTTAGGGAGATGGTTGATCTCCAAGGGATCAAGGTCAGGAGAGTTGACACGAAGGATAACACGGCGGATCCACTCACCATGGCCTGCTTCCCCAAATACTATTTGAGAGATTTTGTGATGGTTGAGTATGGGATACTACAACCACTGCTATATTGTTGGGTATTGGATACTACAATAGATGGTCTTAGTGCAAGTGGGAGATTGTTAGTTATATGTATGCCCTAGAGGCCATTACTGTATATGCGATGTATATTGTAGTGGATGCTTGGACATATATAGAGTGGACTTTCTTGCTCGACATGATAGTATGCTATCTTGTTGCACTTTATCTTAACATGTACATTTATTGTCTCTTTATTACATGTTGATAAAGCCCTTAGGATGAGTACTTGACTACCAGGATTATGATGCGGATCATACTAGTGGGGCATTGGTAGTCGGCAAGTACATCCTTCAAATGTTCCTAGTCGTGGGAGTATCGAGACAGGGCATCAATGCTCCAGAGTAGACTAGCGTATACGCTTCTCGACCCATATGATGGGCGATGGATGATCCCATATCCATTGGTGTTTGACATCAGAGAAGGTATACGGGTGCTCAGTTGAGACTGGGTACACTGAACGGACTCGTCGAGAACTCCTAGATGGTATTATACCTATCATCAGATAGCAGTTCTCTGGCGACACTGGTACAGGTTAGTCTGTCGACCCAAGATCGTCATAGAGTCTTGTGTGATTCCCACTGTGCTTTGATTTCCACCTTACCACGGTGAAGAGATCGTGCAAAACGGTGGTTTTTGGGTACAGTCCCGAGTCATATGGAGGCAATGAACGATAGGAGGGGATTCGTCTCTCCCGGTATTGGGAGTTGATGTTGCGCTATGCTCGATTGGCCATAACATGAAATCCCTGGCCAGGGTTGCTGAGATCTACTTGTAAGTTTTATCAGTAGTTTCTCGAACCGTTATGGACCTTGCATCAGCATGACTTATCAGACTATTGGGGTCTGACGTTATACCACCCCCAGGCTATGATATGCGACATATCTGACGAACAGACCAGACTGTACGGTAGTGTTACTGATTGGATTCGCAGGAGTTTGAGCAGGCTTGCTTGTTGATCTTCTGATCGCTCAATACCCGGGTGGCCGTTACGTTTAGCAGACCGCTTGCAGCTTGTGGGTGTTTGATATGATCATCACCTACTGCCGGCGTATTGACGAGTCTTTAGAGTCCTACACAGAGGTTTCCTGGTTCATGTGAAACGGAGTAGGATCACATATGTGATATGTGCAGGACCGAGATTAATGCGTGTATATGATACCGTATTCTATTCTCGCGATATGTGATATCGGTCGGTTATATGTGATATAGCCGGGTTATCGGATCAAGTGTTGATTCGATAAGTCGATTCATATGATATTAGTCGGTTGTATATGATATAACCGGATTATAAAATCAAGTGTTGATTTGATAATTTAATGTATAATTATATATTTGATATATTAACTTACATTAACTAATATTTGCTCACTAAGAATTCTATTTCTCACTTGTGTGGATATAGTATATATGTGATATATATTAATGTACATTTTATTGTGTCATGCTTGATGCCACATGCTTCATGGGTGTATGAGAGTTACACTATGGTTAGGATAATCCCGGGGTTTTTATTTATCAAAGTAAATCACAAAATGGTGGAAATTGGATTAATGGTTAAAGCTTGGAGAAGCTTGTAGAACCATTGACCAAGCCACTCCTTTTGTCATGCTTGAGATATTTATTAACCTAACCATTATCCTTACCTATAGTTAAGTCTCTACATGAGTTAAGGTATGACATTAACTCACCCATAGTTGCTATTCTCACCTCATAAGTTTCATTTGTTCATCACTTCATCTTCTTCTTCCTTATGAAAAGCTTGCTAGCTTTTTCCAAGGTGAGAAAATATTGAGAGAAACAGAAAACTAAAGAGAGCCCATTTCCTACTTCATCATCCTCTGCTATTAGCCATTTAGTTTAAGGTGTTTGCTTCACTAAATCCTAATTTAGTGAAGAGGTAGCATGAGCTTGAGTCTCCTCGACGTAGATCATCTTCGGCCTCGAAGACTTCGAGCAAGTTTGCATCTTTCATCTTGTGAAGCCTCTCAAGAGTTCGTGAGATCATACTCGCAGCGAAGGGACATATACACGGAGCATTTAAAGTGAAGGACCGGTCTACAAAGGTTGTATTCCTCATTCACTTAGTATGTAAAGTTGTTTGAATGCTTATTGTTTGAATCTCTAGTTAAAGATCTAGGGTTAGAGTTATTTAGAACGGCAAAAATTTGAAAACGGCATGGATGATGCCTCCCGAAACCTTGCTGCCACGCTATGTAACCCTACAGATCCCATATCCATTGGTGTTTGACATCAAAGATTGTACACAGGTGCTCATTAGAGAATGGGTACACCAAATAGAACTCGCGGAGAACTCCTAGATGGTACTATACCTATCGTCAGATAGCAGTTCTCTGGTGATACTGGTATAGGTTAGTCTGTAGACCCGAGATTGTCATAGAGTCTTGTGTGGTTCCCACTGTACTTTGATTTCCTCCCTACCACGGCTCAAAGGAGTCTTGCAAACAAGAGGATTTTGGGTACAGTACCGAGTCAGCAATATGAGGGGTTTCGTCTCTCCCGGTATAGGGAGTTGATGTTGCGCTATGCTCGATTGGCTATAACAGGAAGTCCCTGGCCAGGATTGTTGATGAGATTTACTGATAAGTGTTATCAGTAGTTTCTCGTACCGTTATAGGCCACACATCGACATGACTTATCAAGTTATTGGGGTCTGACGATTCTACCCCCAGACTCGATATGCGACATATCAGATAAAGAGACCAGACTGTACGGTAAGTGTTACCTATAGGCTTCATGGGAGTTTGGTCAAGCTTCCTTGTTGATCTTCTAATCGCTCAATACCTGGGTAGCCGTTACGTCCAGTTAATATCGCTGACAACTTGTGGGTGATTGATGTGATCATCACTTACTGCTGGCGTATTGACGAGTCTTTAGAGTCCCACCTAGAAGTTTCCTGGTTCAAGCAAAACGAAGTAGGGCACGTATGCTAATATGAGCGGGGGCCTGATTAAATACGAGTATGTGATACCGTATTCTAATCTGGCGGTTATTTGTTATCGAATAGGTTATATGTGATATAACCGGATTATTGAATCAAGTGTTGATTTAATAAATTGATGTGTATTTATATTTGATATAATTATACATTAACTAATATTATAGCTCACTAATTATTTTCTTATCTTTATATATATATATATATCACACACACACACATATATATATCACTTATATATTAATATATATTAATATATAAGTGATATATATATGTGTGTGTGTGTGATATATATATATATATATATATATACACATATTATATGAAGCATGGCATGATTTTTCTATTTTTTGAAAATAGAAAAAATGAGGTGGAAAATGGGGAGTCTTTTTTTGGTATGGAGCAAAGCATGGCTTATTCTTTTTTATATTCATTTGCTTGCAATATTGAAGCATGGCTACAATTTTTAATTGTTGAAAATTGTATGCTTCATTAATAGGTGAGCTAAAAAAGAGCCATTCTACACTTCATTCTTCACTTGAGTTTTTTCCCCTCACATGTGACTTGAGCTCATATGATGAGCTTATTTGCTCTCTAGCTCTCTCCATCTTCTTCACCTCCACCTCCAAGCTTAATCCCCCACATAAATTGTGAACCCTTGAGCTTGTGAGAACCCTAGTGAGCAAACAACACCACTAATTCACCATCCTACACTAGATTAGCACTTTGGTGTAGTGTGTTTACTTCACTAAAGAGTTTAGTGAAGAGGTAGCTTGGATTAGCGGAGCTTCGGGTGGATCATCTTCGGCACGAAGATCGCAAAGGAAGCTCGATCCAACTTCAAGTGGAGCCTAGTGGAGTCGTGTGGACTACTACATGGAGCTTTAGAAGAGAAGGACACGGTCTACAAAGGTTGTAGCCTCATTCTCTTTATGTAGTTTTTATGATATCATAGTTAAACCCTATTCATCTAGTTTAAGATCTTGGTTAGTGTTGATTAGCACCCCGAAATTTTTTAAAATGGCATGTTTGATGCTAGTAAAACCCAGTGGTGGTGCTAACAAACACTTTCATGGTATCAGAGCCAAAGCTAGAAGATTATACGATGTTTATAGAATTACGAAGCCGAAACAACTCCGAAACCGGAAACCCGAAAACAACTTTCTGTCGAATTTTAAATGATCTTTGAAATTTTTTTAAACAAGTGCAGAATGTTACATGAGATGTAACTAGAACACCAGAGAAAAACGAGCACCAAAATTAATTTTTTGGCCGGTGAGAATTGCATTATGACCGGTTTAGTCATGTTGTGTTCGGCTCGTTTTTGTTTTGTGTTCTGTTGGCAAGGTTTAGGGTTTTATGTTACTGTTTGATTAGCCCATTTTACATGTGATCTTAACTTTTCTATTGGCGCTAATACGGAGTGTTTCGTTGTCGTAATTTTTACATCGTTTCGGGTTTAAGTTTGATATGAAATACAGTAGTTGGAATCCACATTAAATTAGTTTTGTGAAAACTAATTTGTTTGTAAATCTAGCATGTTAGTCTCTATTGATCGATTGCCATGAAGTTTCGATTCGGATCGTAACTCCGTCGCAATCGTGTATCGTACGCGAATACTCGCCAGATAACTTTACTAGGTGGTCACGCCCCATAGCCCCGACCAAGTGACTTTAGGAGAACCCCGTTGCCAAAAGCATCCACTCGGGTGCTCGCAGCTACGGTGTTCTGCCTAAGTGCACTTGGTCGACGTCATCGGGGGTGCGGCCATCTACTAAAGTTCCCGACGAGTATTCGATCGGGTAGTCTGGAATCTTATTGAATTACCCGACTAAGTTATTGAAAAGCGTTTTCGATATGAGACTAAAATGCAAGGTTTATAGGGTTAGGCATGAAATTCGGAATATGAGATATTCTGGGTTTATGATGTCTGAAGAAATGCGGATTCTAATTATTGTAGTTTTTCATTTCTTTTCTGCTACCATAAGTGTAATATGTGGGGTATCCCAAATCTCGTTTCTATATGTCAATGGAATTTGGGATACGCGTATTTACTTACGTTGATGACATGTGATGTTATGTGTTGCTGTGATATGTTATAATGGATCGTCGTGATTGAATATCCGGGGGTTTTTGCAAGAGATGAGAGTTTTTCAATTTTCATTCATGTAAAAAAAATATATGTAATATTCTTTTATTAGGACACTTCCGGGTTGAGGATGATGTCACCATTGATGTATATTATTTACTTTTCCGCATTAGGATAGACCCAAGGCGGGGAGCACAAGTAACCGGGTCTCCTAACTCTAGAATTGGCAGGGTTGCTTGCCGCTCTCGTAAGAGTCTAGGGATGTGGGTTTGGCTATTCATCACGACCGTGGAATCCGTGTTTTTCATTATTGGCTGAATTTAAACCACGGACCGCCTAGTATATCCAATATTTCATATGTTGACTTCTGCTGCCGTGTTCTGTGATGTGATCATATAACTGCATGAGACGAATGCTTTATATATATGATATATAATAAACGTTGCTTATGTTTTGCATCCGTGCTAGTCCAGCCCCCGCTCTGCCGTTAGTTAAGTAACCTAACGGTGCATGACGGGGCCCCATGGCGAATACGGATTGGATAAGCGTACGTTCTATTTTTGTTTCTTTTCTTTGATGTTTAGAGAAACATAAATGATAGGACTTCATTAATGAGATTAATGAAAAGAAAAGAAATCTAAAGATATTGTAGAATCAAAATTTTCAAAAATGTAGCTCTAGTTTTTTCTTTACATAGTGGTATTCCTGATGGATATGCAGCACCTCATTCGATGAGGAAAGAGCTGAGATCCCTTCACCGGGAGTGACCTCTTAAGAAAAACTAGAAAATGCTACAACCCACTCGGTTTATCATCATAGCTTCTGTAGTTCTTGCTTTGCATAGTGGTATTCCTTAATAGATATCCAGCACTTCATTCGATGAGGAAAGAGCCGAGATCCCTTCACCGGGAGTGATCTCTTTAGCAAAACCTAGTAAAAGCTATTCGGTTTGTTTTTGAAAACTATTCGATTTTAAAAGCGGAGTTTAAACCACTCCTTTTCAAAATCACTAGATTCTACAACGATATCAAGTTCATTACGTTAAAAGTTTTCTTAAAAACCAGTCGTAGCCCTCCGTCATTTCAGATAAGTACTATTTAGTATTCGTGCTGTGTTTGTTGGTCTGCGTCAAAGCGTAGTGTACAGTAGCTGATTAGTGCTTATCTGCCGCATGTGATGCGATTGGATTAGGGTAGTTGTACGGCGTTGTTCGGCCTGCGTCAAGGGTCATACGGGTGGGTTTAATTCAATCAAGAAATGAACGGGTTAAACTTGACTAGCGGCCTATGGTTTGTTGGCCTTCGTCAAGGTCATAGGAAGGTAAGGGTAAAAACAGATATTGGGAATTTCAAGTGTTGGAATTTGCAATGAGATTGCATACCTTCTATATGATAGTTGGATCCCGATACCCACTGCGAGTAAGAGTTACTCCTGGGAGAGTTTTCCACTTTACAATTAGCCGATCCATTAGGTGTCTAAGAAAGGTGTTAACGGGGTGATGCCCCTGCAGAAACGAGATTATTTAATTAGTTCTATGCGAAAACATGGGGAGACTCCCTCAGAGTACCAATACCTGTCTGGCCAAACGATTGGCGAACTTGTAGGGTGTAATTAATCCCCACTAATATTACCTTTTAGGGTTTGAAGGAAGATTTGATAAAAACAGTGGGAGCCATCCTAATTAGATGAGATAATAACCAATCTAATCTTGCAAGAGCACACGCTAAAGTGTTTCTTTCTCTCTCTCCAGGTAGCGACCAATGACACGCCTTAATAAAAATAATAATATGGATGTATTGACCGAACCCACTTATTATACTGGGCTAGGTTCCGCTCTATCTTATGATTGTCATAAGTCTGAGCAAGGAATAGGGGAATACCCGGATTCACATGCCACCCGAGCGGAGAAAGAGCATGATGATGCATCTTCTTCGGTTGTGTTCGTTACCGAGAACTGTTTCTCAGTATGCTCTACGTCCTGGGTATTGGATACCGGATCAGGATCCCACGTATGTAATTTGGTATATAGGCTAAAGAGAGGTAGAGAACTGGGAAAGGGTGATAAGTCTCTAGTAGTAAGGAATGGTGCAATTGTTGCAGCCAAAACAGTTGGCGAATATCACATTGTCTTACCAAGTGGTAACACAATGATTCTGAGAGACTGTTATTTCGTACCAAAAATATAGTGAAATGTTTTCCTAAATCACGTGTTGATTGAGTATGGTACCTTGTATAATGGTATATACGTTCTAAATCACAAAACAGTTTTAAGTATACAGAACACACACAAGAGGAACAGTTCAGAAATGAATGAAGCCTTCTTGTAGCATTGTAGACTATGTCATATCAATGCGACAAGACTAGCTAAGTTGCATAAGGATGGATATTTGAATCCGTTCGAATTTACATCTTATAAAACTTACCATTCATGTCTCAAAGGAAAGATGACCAAAACTCCATTTACTGGACACGGAAAAAGAGCTACTGAACTCTTGGGACTGATACATAGTAATGTATGAGGTCATATGTCTACACATGCCAGGAATGGTTTCTCGTACTTTATTACATTCACCGATGATCTCTCAAGATTCGGACATGTGTTCCTGTTGAAACACAAGTCTGAATCTTTTGAGAAATTCAAAGAATATAAGTACGAAGTTGAGAACCAGACGTGTATAAGTATTAAAGTCCTTTGATCTGATAGGGGAGGAGAATACATGAGCACGGAATTCAGAGACTACTTAAAAGAGAATGAGATTCTCTCTCTGCTTACTCCTCCGTATACACTACAGCACAATGGTGTTTCGGAATGGAGGAATCGCAACCTATTAGATATGGTGCGCTCTATGATGAGTAATGCTGAGTTGCCTATTTCCTTTTGGGGTTATGCACTTGAGACAGCTGCATACCTATTGAATAGAGTTTCGACCAAATCCGTGCCTATCACTCCATATGAAATATGGAATGGGAAGAGTCCATCTCTTAAACGAGTTAAGATATGGATTGTCCGGCCTATATTAAAAAGCAAAATCCGGACATGCTCAAGGCAAGATCAGTTCTGTGTAAGTTTGTAGGATATCCCAAACATTCACGATGGTGTATCTTCTACCACATCGAGGAACAAAAGGTGTTTGTTTCTCGACATGCCACCTTTTTAGAAAAGGAATTTCTTATGAAAGAAATTAGTGGTAATGACGTAGAACTGAAAGAAGTTCCAGCAACACAAACTAAAACTGACGATTTGGTAGAACCGGAGGTTTCAATAGTCCCCGATGAATCTCAGCCACTTCGCAGATCTAGTAGGGTTCCTCATCCACCTGAGAGATACTGCGGTTTTCTCATAGACGGTGGGAGCGAGGATTGCATCATGGAAGATGATGACCCAACTAATTTCGAGCAGGCCATCACAAGTGGAGACTCTGTGAAATGGCTGGATGCTATGCGATCAAAGATGGAATCCATGTACACCAACAAAGTATGGATTTTGGAAGTTGCTCCTGAAAGGGTAAAACCCATCGGGAGCAAGTGGATCTTGAGAAGACAATTGGCGTAGATGGAAAAGTTGAGACTTTCAAAGCTAGAGTTGTAGCAAAGGGTTTTTCGTCAACGACCTGGTGTCGACTATGATGAAACTTTTTCTCCTGTCGCAATGCTTAAGTCCATCAGGATCCTACTTGCCATTGCTGCATACCATGACTACGAAATCTGGCAGATGGACGTCAAGACCACTTTTCTAAATGGTGATTTAGAAGAGAGCGTGTACATGACACAGCCAGAGGGCTTCGTAGACAGTATGAGCAGCGGAAGCGTGTGCAAGCTGCTTAAATCAATCTATGGATTAAAGCAGGTATCGCAGAGCTGGACCATCTGTTTCGATGAAGCTGTCAAAGAGTTTGACTTCAACAAAAATATAGATGAACCATGTATATATAAGAAGGTTGTATAGAGTAAGGTTGTCTTCCTCGTATTGTACGTGGATGACATACTCTTGATAGGAAACGATGTTCCTATGCTACACTCGGTCAAGCTCTTCTTATCACAAAAGTACTCCATGAAAGATCTAGGTGATGCCTCCTACATCTTAGAGATAAAGATCTATAGAGATAGATCTAAACGGATGTTGGGATTGTCCTAATCCAGGTACATAGAAACCATACTAAATAGGTTTAGTATGGAAGATTCTAAGCATGGTAATTTACCCGCTTGTTCAGAAATCACTCTCTCCAAAGAGATGTCTCCCAAGACTGATTTGGAGAGGGGTCGCATGCAAAGGATACCCTATGATTCGGCCGTCGGGTCTATCATGTATGCGATGTTATATACCAGATCAGATATAGCTTACTCACTAGGTGTAGTGAGTAGGTATCAATGAGATCCTGGGGAGAAACATTGGACAGCTGTGAAGAACATTTTTAAATACTTGAGAAGGACTAAAGAAATGTTCTTGGTGTATGGTAATGGTGAACTCCAGGTGGAGTCCTTTACCGATTCGAGCTTCCAGAGTGATAAGGACGACAATAAGTCGGTCTTGGATTTTGTCTTCACCCTCAATGACGGAGCGGCATGTTTGAAGAGTTCCAAGCAAGATACCGTAGCAGACTCGACGATGGAGGCTGAATACATCACTGCCAACGATGCTGCCAAAGAAGTTGTCTGGATGAAGAAGTTCATAAGATGAACTTGGTGAGGTTCCATCCATTGAGCATCCAATACCTGTGTATTGTGGTAACAATGGAGCTGTGGCTTTGGCCAAGAAACCCCGGTCCTATCAGTGATCCAGACACATTCTTAGGCGGTATCACCTGATCAGGGTGATAGTAGATCGCCGAGAGATCGAGGTCAGGAGAGTTGACATGAAGGATAACACAGTGGATCCACTCACGAAGGCCCCTCCCCAGATACAATACGAGAGAATTTTTGGGATGTTGGGTATGAGATACTACAACAACTGGCCTTAGTGCAAGTGGGAGATTGTTAGGAATATGTATGCCGTAGAGGCCATTATTGTATGATATAGTGGATGCTTGGACATATATATAGAGTACTTTCTTGGTCGACATGATAGTATGCTATCTGGTTGTCTTTATCTTAACATGTTCACTGGTATTATTATACCTTCTCTCATATACATGTTGATAAAGCCCTTAGGATGTTTGCTTGACTACCAGGACTATGATGCAGATCATAATACTGGGACTTGTGTAGTCTACAAGCACATCCTTTAACAGTTCCTAGTCGAGGGAGTATCGAGACAGGGCATTGATATTCCAGAGTAGACTAGTGTGTATGTTTCTTAACCCTGTAGGGAGCGATGGTTGATCCCATATCCATTGGTGTTTGACATCAAAGATTGTACACTGGTGCTCATTAGAGAATGGGTACTGTAAGTCGATGTCGAGCACCCCACGTGTTCGCAGGGAGGCGAAATTTGCAAAAAATGATTTTTACGGGCTTCGCAACACCGACTAGAACCAAGGATCGACCATAAACCCTAGCTAGCAAACTACATGAGATTTAACTACTCGGAAAGAATGTTATACCTCATGATACAAGTCCTTTGGGTCTTCTCCGATGTCCTCCTCGTCATCGTAGGCTCCAAGGATCGATCCGGATCGTAGCTTCCTCGTCGGCTTCCTCGAGTCAAAGACGATCCACCCGAGAGTCTATAGTCCGAGCTCCAATCTCAAATCCGAGGTAACTAGGGAAACTAACTTGCTAAACTAGATGGTCTAGGTGATGTAGAGAATGAAGATGGATTTATTTGTCTCTTGGAATCCTAGTTTACTTAACTCATGAGACCGTAAGGGTTGTAAGTTGAGAGGAAGAAGAAAAGAGCGAGCTTGAGGAAAAAGAAATGGTTTTTGATAATGATAATAGAAAATGAGATGGCTCACTTGATATGAATACAAGCATGGCAATAAAATATCTCACCCAAAAATATCTAGTGCCACAAAAATATCTCATAAGAAATATCTAAGTCAAAGAGTCAAACCAAGTCAAGTGGTCAAACCAAGTCAAATGGTCAAACCAAGTCAAGTAGTCAAAACAAGTAGCCATGCCACAATTATCATTTACAAAAAATAACAAATACTTTTCTCCACCTCATAATTGTTTTAATCAAGTCAATGGTCAAAACCCTAATGAGGTGTCTCCTTCTATGCCCCTCTCATCCGTATATACATACCGGCATCCGTGTTCCGAGAAACACGAATACAAAGAGACAAAACTGATCCATCAATATAATACTAGGATCCGGCTTAAACCAAAGCCCACTAGTATTATCCGCCCAAACATCATATGCGCACAAGTGCACGTACGTGATCGAAGCCCTGCCGTAAAACCATATGGCCTCTACATCTTTCTCCCGATGCAGGGAAGCTCTCTGTGTGGGACTCTAAAGACTCGACAGTACGCTAGCAGTGGGTTTAACCACAAGCCGCAAGCGGTACTAGCTGCACGTAACGGCTACCCAGCTATCTGTCGATAAGAAGGCCAATGAGGAAACCCATCCGAACTCCTACTGAGCCTAAATGCGACAATCTCTGTACAGTCCGGTCTGTTCATCTAAGAGTATCGCATATCGGGCCTAGGGGGCGGTAATCGTCAGACCCCTAATAACGCAATAAGTCGTGTCGGAGAGTAGCCCAATACACCCTGAGAAACTACTGGAATACCTACCAGTAAATCTCGCTTGCCTTGGCCAAGGACTTTGTGTAATGGCCTTCCGAACACTGCGCGATATCAACCCCCAATACCGGGAGAGACGAATCCTATCTAACCGCCACTGCCTCCAAGTTCTTCGGGACTGCACCCAACTACTACCTGTTTTCATGACTCCTTTGAGCCGTGGTAGGGTAGTAATCAAAGTACAGTGGGAACACACTTGAGGAGAAGCAGCAGTGTCAAGTCGACGGACTAAGCTGTACTCATGTCACCTGGGAACTGCTGCTCGATGACAGGTATAATACCCACCAACAGTTCCTGACGAGTCCTGTCCAGTGTACTCATAACCTAATGAGCACCTGCATACTATCTCCAGTACGACGTACCGATGGCTGTGGGACAGACCATCTCCCCTGCTGGGATGAGAAGCGTATACACTAGTCTACTGTGGAGTATCGATGCCCCGTCTCGATAATCCTATAACTAGAGACCTGTATAGGATATGCTTATAGACCATCTATCCCCTACTAGTGTGACTGCCATCACAACGCTGGTAATCAAGCAAAGATCATAAGGGCTCTACCAATATGTATAAGCAATATGCTTAAAGAAACACATGCACATATTGAGGTAGAAATAAACCAGGTAGCATACTACCATTTCAAGCAAGACTGTTACTATATCTGTGTATATCCCAATCTCCCATTAAGTAATATACAATCCAGTATGATACAATAATGGCCTCTAGAGCATACATCACTAACAATCTCCCACTTGCACTAAGGCCATATACTGGCATATCGCAGACCGAAGATCTCGAAAAGCCTTCTCGAACACTGTCTGAGGGTTGGCCTCTATGAGTGGATCTGCAGTGATGTTCTCCGTATCTACTCTCCTCACCTCGATCTCCTGGGGATCTATGATCTCCCTGATCAGGTGGTACCGCCTCAAGATATGTCTGGATCTCTGATGGTACCTGGTTACTTCCCTAAAGCTATAGCGGCGTATGTTGTCACAATAATAAAGTATTGGACCAACAAATGGAAGGAACCGCCTGAAGTTCAGTTAAGAACTTCCATATCCAGACTGCCTCTTTTGCGGCGTCTCATGCAGCGAACTACTCCGTTTCCATTGTCGAGTTTGCAACGGTGCCCTGCTTGGAGCTCTTCCAACAGACCGCCCCTCCACTGAGGGTAAAGCCATAACCCAATATGGTCTTGGAGTCATTCTTATCATTCTGGAAGCTGGAGTTAGCAAAGGCCTAGATCTGGAGGTCCTTTTCCGCCATACACCATGAACATCTCCCTAGTCCTTGTCTGGTACTTAAGAATGTTCTTTACTGCTTTCCAGTGCTTCTCCCCTGGGTTTAACTGATACCGGCTTACCACGCTCAGTGCGTAAGCTACATCTGCTCTGGTACACAACATCGCATACATTATAGAGCCTACCGCAGAAGCGTAGGGTATAATCGACGTGCGAGCCCTTTCCAAATCAGTCTTGGAAGACATCTCTTTGGAGTGGGTGATTCCATGACAAGCAGGTAGACTACCGCGCTTAGAAATCGTCCATACTTAATATTTTCAGTATGGTGTTTTGGTACCTTGACTGTGAAAGTCCCACCATCCTCTTTGATCTATCGCGATAGATCTGAATCCCCAGAATGTAGTTGGTATCACCCAGGTCTTTCATGGAGAACCTCTGTGACAAGAATCCTTTGACTGATTGTAGCATAGGAATGTCATTTCCTATCAAGAGAATGTCATCCACGTACTCAATGAGGAATTCCACAGTTCTTGCTACAATCTTACTATAAATGCATGGTTCATCTGGATTTTTGATAAAGTCGAATTCTTTGACTGTCTCAATAAAAAAAGATGTTCCAACTCCGCGATGCTTGGTTTAGTCCATAAATGGACTTAAGCAACTTGCACATTGTCACGCTGCTCCCACTCTGATTGAAACCCTCTGGCTGATCCATATAGACGCACTCTTCCAAATTACCATTTAGAAAAGCCGTCTCTACGTCCATCTGCCGGATCTCAAAATCTTGGAAGGCAGCAGTGGCAAGAAGGATCCGAATGGATTTGAGCATAGACACCGGAGAAAAGGTTCCATCATGGTCCAAACCAGGTATTTGACGAAAATCTTTTGCAACAAGTCTAGCCTTATAGGTTTCAACCTATCCATCTACACCAATCTTCTTTCTGAAGATCCATTTGCAGCCTACGGGTTTCACCCATTCTGGAGCAATGTTCAAAGTTCATACTTTGTTGGTGTAGATGGACTCCATTTCGGTCCGTATTGCATCCAGCCATTTTACCGAGTCGCCACTCTGAATGGCTTACTGGAAGCTAGTTGGCTCATCATTGTCAATGATGCAATCCTCTCGATTCCCGTCTATGAGAAAACCGTAGTACCTCTCGGGCGGATGAGACTGCCTACCAGTCATGTGGATTGGCGTAGGGATATCCGGTTCTTTTGAAACCTCTGGTTCTACCATACTTTCAGTAATAGTTTGTAGTTCTGGAATTTCTTCCAGTTCTATTGCGCTCCCACTATTTCCTTTTATAAAAAATTGATTTTCTAAAAAGTGGGCATGACGAGGAACAAAAACCTTTTGTTCCTCGGCGTAATAGGAAAGATACCCCCTGGAGTTCTTTGGGTATCCCACAAACTTACACGATACTGAGCGTGCCTCTAGCTGGTCCGCGTACTGCTTTTCAACAAAAGCTGGACATCCCTATATCTTCAGATACTGAAGATAGGGTTTCTTCCCACTCCACATCTGATATGGTGTGGTAGGCACAGTCATGGTAAGAACCTTATTCAAAAGATATGCAGCTGATTCTAGTGCATAACTTCAAAAGGATCGCGGTAACTCAGCATTACTCATCATGGAACGAACCATATCCAATAGGGTTATGTTCCGCCTTTCCTATACACCGTTGTGTTATGGTATGTATGGAAGAGTAAGCTGAGAGAGAATTCCATTCTCTTTTGAGTAATCCAGGAACTCGGCAATTAAGCATTTATCACATCGATCAAATCTCAGTGTTTTGATACTTTTGCCTGTTTGTTTTTCCACATCATTGTTATATTCTCGGAATTTTTCAAAGGGTCTCGGATTTATGCTTCATCAAGAAGACATGTCCTAACCTAGAGAAATTATCTGTAAAAGTAATGAAATAAGAATAACAACTTCATGCATCTGTAGATATTGGACTACACACGTCGCTGTGTATGAGTCCCAAGAGCTCGCTTGCTCTTACTCTATGCCTAGTGAACGGAGTCTTTGTCATCTCTCCTATGAGACAAGATTGACAAGTTGCATAAGACTGATATTCGAACAGATCCAAATATCCCTCTCTATGTAACTTCGATAACCGTGTTTCATTGATGTGACCCCGTCTTCAATGCCATAAGAAAGTTTTATTTAATTCTGGAGACTTTCTTTTAAGTGTGTTCTGGACGTTGAAAACCTGAGCTTGATTAAACACGTATATACCGTCCTCTAGTATACCTGACCCAATCAAACTTTGATTTAGGTGGATGTGAACCACATCGCTTACAAACTAGACTTGGTACACACAAACAAATACGCAGAATCAATATCTGCCCACTTGTCAATTCTAGGTGATATACCTTATGGATACAGCGTCCACGCTCATTCCATTAGTAAACCTGAGTCATATCACCTGCCCTGATATCTCTACGGTTCCTCAAAACCTGTAATGAATTACAGATATGAGATCCTGATCCGGTATCTTGTACCCAGGAAGTAGAGTTAATTGACAAACTGTTTTCAATCACAAACACACCCGAAGTCGAAGCCACAACATGCTTCGGATCCTGGATTTTGGCTTTCCAAGCCCTGCATCCCTTCTGCCAATGCCCTTTCCCGTAACAATAGGAATATTCATCCTTCCCTACTGTTAACCCTGAAACTTTTGCCCTTCCATTTTCTTCTACCTTACCGACACCGCCTATCGGCTTTGTGGAGGTCTTCTTCTTCTCACCCTTGGCATCCGCCTTAGATCCAGAAGAGGAAGATTCCCTAATAACCAGAGCGGGTGTCTCCCTGGTTTCCTTCAGAGTGTCCTTAACTGGAAGTATAACTCTCTTCCCCTGGGCGTAAGTAGGAGGTAGGGACTGTAGAATCAAGTCAACATATGACTCGTTCTCCAACCTGGTCTCCAGGTTCGTGAGCTTTTTAATATAGCTAATCATTGTAGGGACGTGGTCCCCTACAGATGATCCGACAGCCAACCTCGCTTGAAGCAATTCCTTCGAGGTATCATATCTTGCGATACGAGATTGCTCTCCATATAAATCTTTGTTATGGAGGAAGATGGAAACTAAGTCCATCTTCTCGTGCTGCCTTTGGTATACACTATCAACTGAGGCCAACACGAAGCACTTGGCATTCACACTGTCCTTTTCCCTTGTCTTACGGATATCCTTATCCGCGACGGTGGAAACTGGACCTAGGACGGCGGGGGCTTGAGTATTAATGAGGTGGTCCAGCTTGTCATATGTAATGGGCATCTGGACAAATCTTTGCCAGTCATTATAGTATAACTCAGTCATTTTATTATCTATCTGTAACCTAATCTGGTCACCTGGTCGCTGCAATTAGGAGAGAGAGAAGAATACACTCAGTATGATGCTCTTGCAAGTTTAGGTTGGTTTTTAATTTATCTAAACAGGATGGCTCCCACTGTTTCTCGAATCCTTCCTCAAACCATAAAAGAAGAATTAGTCAGCATTATTCTTACCGTACAATACTTGCTTAACCGTTCGGCCAGATTAGTGTCGGTACTTCGAGAGAGGTTTTACGACGCTTTCGCGAAGTTCCTTAATTAAATAACCTCTTTTCTGTGGAGGTCGTAGCCCCGCTAACACTGTTCTAGACACCTACTTGGTTTATAGCATTGATCGTTAAGTGAAGAATCTCCCGAGGAGTAGCGGATACTCACAGTAGGATCGGGAACTAAATATCATTGTGTGATAATGCTGAAGGAATCCTACCAACATTATCAAACTCCAAATGGTATGCAGCACTAGCAAGTTTCAGTTTCTTTAGAAACTCCCGATGTGGATTTTTGCCCCATGCTCTTATGACCTTGACTAAGGCCAACAAATCATAAGTCACATGTCAAGTTCTACCCGTCATTTTCCAGGTTAATTTGAACCCACCCATACATACCCTTGACTAAGGCCAACAAAGTAGTACGACTGTCCCAAACCAACGCATCTATCTATGCAACATATGAATACCCAGCAACTACTAATCACTACGCCTTGACTAAGGACAACAAACATAGCTTGAATACTATTGAATATTCATATGAAATGACGGAGGGCTATGAATGGTTTTGGCAAAACCGTGAACGTAGTGAACTTGATATAATCGAAGGAACTCGATAGCTTTTAAAAGGAGTGGTTTAAGCTCTGCATTTAAAAGTCTCCTGTTTTAAAATAACCAAGTTGTTTTAAAATTCGTTCCAACGATCCAGCTTTGGTTTGTTTGCTTTGCATTAATTTAATGCAGTCCCATCAATTAACCTACCATTGCAGAAAATAACGAAAATACAACGTACGCTTATGCCATCCGCATTTGCCACGGGGCCCCGTCATCACCCGTTAGGTTACTGAACTAACGACAGAGCGGGGGCTGGAATAGCGCGGATGCAAAACATAAGCAACGTATATTATATAATAATATCCATTCGTCAGACGCAATGATAGGCATTCCAGATCACAGATGAACACATTGGATATACTAGGAATTCCGCATTTCATTTGAGCTTGTAACGAAAGACGGATTCCACAGTCGTGATGAATAGCCAAACCCCACCCTAGACCCCTACGGGTGCGGCAAACTACCCACCAAATACCCGAAGTGAAGCAACCTCTCTCAACAAAGTGAGTAGGCCACTCTGCACTTCAAAGTATCCGGTAGTTTGTGCACCCCACCTTGGGTCTATCCTAGGAGCAAAAACAGTAAAAGAAATAATACAACGGTGGCTACAACCTCAACCCGGATGTGCCCCGCAAAAATAATATTACATCACTTTACAAATTTAATATCGAATGAAAGAATGAAAACCCTCATCTCACATCCCCGGCTATCCATTTACGACAATCCAACAAGTTCACATACACAAACCAACATAACATCATCACAGATATGTGCAACCCTGATTAATCGACGTATAGCAATTAGTCGACGTTTCCAAACACATATATACATCACAAAGCTTGTAAAGTAACTGTGACATTAGAATTCCGCACGCAATTAGCAAACTAAAACAATTTTTCCAAAACACGAAAAATTCAGTGAGCTAAAGTTCCAAAACCGATCGTTTTAAGCCAATTCGGAAGTCCGAATCAAAATAAAACGCGCCCGAACCTTCGCGGGAAGTTATAGCATGAAATTAACTTTGAGTTGGAGGGCCTAGAGGGGGCACCCTACCCCCGAGGCCACCTCGAGGTGGCCAGGGGTTGAGGCAGACCAGAAACTGCCCAAGGTGGGGCAGTTTCGGGTCCCCACCACCAAGACCACCTTGTGGTGGTCTTGGGGAGTGGGCCCAGCCGTTAGGCCCCCCCAGGACGGTCCTAAGGGTGCGCACGCTCCTCCCCGCGGCTTCTCGATTCAAACCGTAAGCCCGCGGGGTGTGCAAACAACTCAAAACATCAATTTTGGAAATTGTTTTTTCGGCAGTTTTTGCACAACAAAAACGGTGGATTTCTAACGTCGCTACAAGCTATCTAAGGTTTATGAGAGGCTCTGGTACCACTGTAAGTCAATTTCGCACACCTCACGTGTTCACGGGGAGACGGAATTTGCAAAATATGATTTTTACAGGCTTCGCAACACCGACTAGAACCAAGGATTGACCATAAACCCTAGCTAGCAAACTACATGAGATTTAACTACTCGGAAAGAATGTTATACCTCATGATACAAGTCCTTCGGGTCTTCTCCGCTGTCCTCCTCGTCATCGTAGGCTCCAAGGATCGATCCGGATCGTAGCTTCCTCGTCTGCTTCCTCGAGTCAAAGACGATCCACCCGAGAGTCTATAGTCCGAGCTCCAAACTCAAATCCGAGGTAACTAGGGAAACTAGCTTGCTAAACTAGATGGCCTAGGTGATGTACAGAATGAAAATGGATTTATTTGTCTCTTGGAACCCTAGTTTACTCAACTCATGAGACCTTAAGGGTTGTAAGTTGAGAGGAAGAAGAAGAGAGCTAGCTTGAAGAAAGAGAAATAGTTTTTGATAATGATAATAGAAAATAAGATGGCTCACTTGATATGACTACAAGCATGGCAAGAAAATACCTCACCCAAAAATATCTAGTGCCACAAAAATATCTCATAAGAAATATCTAAGTCAAAGAGTCAAACCAAGTCAAGTGGTCAAACCAAGTCAAATGGTCAAACCAAGTCAAGTAGTCAAAACAAGTAGCCATGCCACAATTATCATTTACAAAAAATAACAAATACTTTCCTCCACCTCATAACTGTTTTAATCAAGACAATGGTCAAAACCCTAATGAGGTGTCTCCTTCTATGCCCATTTCATCCGTATATACATACCCGCATCCATGTTCTGAGAAACATGAATACAAAGAGACGAAACTGATCCATCAATATAATATTAGGATCCGGCTTAAACCAAAGCCCACTAGTATTATCCGCCCAAACATCATACGCGCACAGTTCACGTACGTGATCGATGCCCTGCCGTAAAACCATATGGCCTCTACATCTTTCACCCGATGCAGGGAAACTCTCTGTGTGGGACTCTATAGACTCGACAGTACACTGGCAGTGGGTTTAACCATAAGCCGCAAGCGGTACTAGCTGCACGTAACGGCTACCCAGGTATTTGTCGATAAGAAGGCCGATGAGGAAACCCATCCGAACTCCTACTGAGCCTGAATGTGACAATCTCTGTACAGTTCGGTCTGTTCGTCTAAGAGTATCGCATATCGGGCCTAGGGGGCGGTAATCGTCAGACCCCTAATAGCGCAATAAGTCATGTCGGAGAGTAGCCCAATACACCCTGAGAAACTACTGGAATACCTACCAGTAAATCTCACTTGCCTTGGCGTCTTCCGAACACAACTCGATATCAAACCCCAATACTGGGAGAGACGAATCTTATCTAACCGCCACTGCCTCCAAGTGCTTCGGAACTGCACCCAACTACTATCTGTTTGCACGACTCCTTTGAGCCATGGTACAGTGGTAATCAAAGTACAGTGGGAACACACTTGAGGAGAAGCAGCAGTGTCAAGTCGACGGACTAAGCTGTACTCATGTCACTTGGGAACTACTACCCGACGACAAGTATAATACCCACCAACAGTTCCCGATGAGTCATGTCCAGTGTACTCATAACCTAATGAGGACCTGCATACTATCTCCAGTACGACGTACTAATGGCTGTGGGACAGACCATCTTCCCTGCTGGGATGAGAAGCGTATACACTACTCTACTGTGGAGTATCGATGCCTCGTCTCGATAATCCTATGACTAGGGACCTGTATAGGATGTGCTTATAGACCACCCATCTCACACTAGTGTGACTGCCATCACAACGCTGGTAATCAAGCAAAGATCCTAAGGGCTCTACCAATATATATAAGCAATATGCTAAAAGAAACACATGCACATATTGAGGTAGAAACAAACCAGGTAGCATACTACCATTTCGAGCAAGACTGCTACTATATCCGTGTATATCCTAAGCTCCCATTAAGTAATATACTATCCAGTATGATATAATAATGTCCTCTAGGGCATATATCACTAACAGGTACACCGAA
The DNA here is from genome assembly GCA_030015575.1 of Agapanthus africanus. Lineage (NCBI taxonomy): Eukaryota > Viridiplantae > Streptophyta > Magnoliopsida > Asparagales > Amaryllidaceae > Agapanthus > Agapanthus africanus. The sequence goes on from CM057345.1 coordinate 501,938,587, forward strand.
CAGGACTCACCGAGAACTCCTAGATGGTACTATACCTATCATCAAATAGCAGTTCTCTGGTGACACCGGTACAGGTTAGTCTGTAGACCCGAGATCGTCATAGAGTCTTGTGTGGTTCCCACCGTGCTTTGATTTTCTCCCTACCACGGCTCAAAAGAGTAGTGCAAGCAGGTGGATTTTGGATACAGTCCCGAGTCATATAGAGGAAATGAGCGATATGAGGGGTTGCGTCTCTCCAGGTATATGGAGTTGATGTTGCGCTATGCTCGATTGGCTATAACAGGAAGTCCCTGGCCAGGGCTGTTGATGAGATTTACTGGTAAGTGTTATCAGTAGTTTCTCGTACCGTTAGGCCACACATCGACATAACTTATCAAGTTATTGGGGTCTGACGATTCCACCGCCAGACTCGATATGCGACATATCAGACGAAGAGACTGGACTGTACGGCAAGTGTTACCTATAGGCTTCATGGGAGTTTGGACAAGCTTGCTTATTGATCTTCTAATCGCTCAATACCTGAGGTGTCGTTACGTCCAGCTAGTACCGCTGACGGCTTGTGGGTGACTGATGTGATCATCACCTACTGCTGGCGTATTGACGAGTCTTTAGAGTTGTTAGGAATATGTATGCCCTAGAGGCCATTATTGTTGATATATTGGATGCTTGGACATATATATAGAGGACTTTCTTTCTCAACATGATAGTATACTATCTGGTTACCTTTATCTTAACATGTAGACTGGTATTTTTATACTGTCTGTCTCTTACATGTTGATAAAGCCCTTAGAATATATACTTGACTACCAGGATTATGATGAGATCATACTAGTGGGGCCAGGGTAGTCCAAAAGTACATTCTTTAACTGTTCCTTGTCGAGGGGATATCGAGACAGGGTATCAATATTCCAGAGTAGACTAGTGTGTACGTTTCTTGTCCCTTGGAGGGCGATGGTTGATCCTACAACCATTGGTGTGTGACATCAAAGATTGTACACAGGTGCTCATTAGAGAATGGGTACACCGAACGGACTCGCCGAGAACTCCTAGTTGGTATTATACCTATCGTCAGATAGCAGTCCTCTGGTGACACTGGTACAGGTTAGTCTGTAGACCCAAGATCACCATAGAGTCTTGTGTGGCTCCCACTGTGCTTTGATTTCCTCCCTACCATGCTCAAGAGGAGTTTTGCAAACAGGTGGATTATGGGTACAGTCCCAAGTCACATGGAGGCAATGAGCGATAGGAGGGGTTTCGTCTCTTCCGGTATTGGGGGTTGATGTTGTGCTATACTCGATTGGCTATAACCGGAAGTCCCTGGCCAGGGCTGCTACTGAGATTTACTGATAAGAGTTATCAGTAGTTTCTCGAACCGTTATAGGCCAGACATCGGCATGACTTATCACGTTACTGGGGTCTGACGTTTACCACCCCTAGACATGATATGTGACATATCAGACGAAGAGACCGGACTGTACGATCGTGTTACTGATAGGATTCATGGAGAGTATGGACAAGCTTGCTTGTTGATCTTCATATCGCTCAATACCCGGGTAGCCGTTACGTCCAGCCAGTACCGCTTACGGCTTGTGGGTGACTGATGTGATCATCACCTACTTCTGTCGTATTGACGAGTCTTTAGAGTCCTACACAGAAGTTCCCTGGTTCAAGCGAAACGAAGTAGGACACATATGCGATGTGTGCGTGGGCCTGATTAAATACGTGTATGTGATACCGTATTGTAATCTGGCAGTTATCTGTTATCGAGTTAAGTTATATGTGATATAGACAGATTATCGAATCAAGTGTTGATTTGATAATTTGATACACAGATAAATGATATTAATCGGTCATATGTGATATAACCGGATTATTAAATCAAGTGTTGATTTAATAATATGATATATATTATATGTGATATAATTATATCTTAACTAATATCATTAGCGCACTAATTATTCTTCATAATATATATATATATGATATATATATATATATATATATATGTTTTATGAAGCATGGAATGTTTTTCAATTTTATGGAAAATAGAAAAAGTGGTGGAAAATGAGGAGGAATGGTGAGGCATGGGCTTTATTGTTTGTTTATTCATCTTGACTCACTATTCAAGCATGGTTGCAATTTTATATTGCTATTTTTCCATGTGTCACGTCCCGCTTCCCAGTATACGGGCAGAGGACGCGACGAGGCCGCTACGTATTTACTCTGAAGTAAACACGCTAACTGTATCTAAGCAATATAAGTAAAATGCACAAGAGACAATGACAATAGATATAATTGAACAACGACTTTATTTATTAACATTCTTTTTACAATACATCTAAAAAGTAAATACATAGAATGGAAAGCAATGCCTAAACAGTGGCATAACAGAAATGGAAAATACATAATGTAAATGTGTACAAGAAATCTAAAGCTCTGGGTCGAAAGCTAGCTGGTCCAAATCCTCGCTGGTGGGCTCGATCTCCAGTGAGTCCAAATCACCTGACGACATTCCAAAGAAGAAGAAAGAGAATGTCGTCGGCGAACAAATCGCTCGGTAAGTCCCGTAAATAGACAAGAATGGAATAGACAGAATATAGTATATATTGTTATAATGTTGTATTTAGTGTTAACGTTGTTGTTTGTACCTTGGTACAAAATAGGCCAGTGTATACGAGAGGAGTCTCACTAGACCAGAGACTACGGTATACTGAGTACAAGGAACCGTTTAGCCACGGTACAACGGCAATTGAATTCAGGTTAGGTGTCTTTATGGTTGATGTCTCATGCCACTTCTAACACCTTCCGTACCAATCTACCCCTTATAAACCCCGCGATGTCTTGATTGTATTGTTGTATTGTTTGTATTGTATATTGAATATAGACGGATGACTTGCCGAAACCATGATATCAGTAATGGAACGGATATAATGGATGAACTTGTAAATGGAGTATAAACATGGTTCGGTTCAGTCAAGTTGTATAGATTGAATAGATTGAATATATTGAATATATGGATTCATCGATTCATGTTGAATTGTAGTTTGTACTTGAATCATATTCAAGTCAGATTGATTATATTGAGACTCGATCTGAGTCAGACAATTAGAAAATAAATTGAATCCTGAATTAGGTTTTGGTGTTATCAGTAACTGCTGCACATGGACGGCAGGATTTGTGTCTTTTTCAAAGACAATTACCGTATTGATAACACTGTTTGTTAAGTTGTCTACCTTAAATAGGCAAGCACCCATATCTATGGCTCCCTGAGGCTCAAGAGACTGGTCCCGCTTAAACATATGTTTACTAAGGTCCTTATTGTATTTTAGTATAACTTGAGGGGGTTTTATATAAAAATAGTTTTGTATAATTTTCAAAATACACCTCAAGTATTTTATTATCGTCTTTAGAGTTTTCATGGATGTATATTTTATCAATGTGACATTTCTAGTGAATGAAACCCAATTTCATAATATATGGTATTTATTTGTAATATTGGAATTGTATGGTATTTTCTTGTAAATGAGATGTTTTTCTTGAATTTTGGAAATGTGGAATATTATAAATATTAAAAATAGATATTTTGATATTAATTACATATATATTTATTTATTAAAAATATAAGTTTTATTTATAATAGAAATCACATTTTCTAAAGAAAATTGTATTTTAAATCTTTCGAGATCGTATGCTCCTTGCGGAGGTCTGCAACTCACTCTACTAGGTCCGAGGATGTGCGATAATCCGCATCATCCCAAACGGGTTCCCCAAAATGGGTTGTAGAGGCGCAATTGCAAAGATTTGTTAAAATACACTTCTTGTAGAAAAAGGTTTTAATAGTTGAAGGTAGTTATATGTAAAGTCGTATTTTCCGAATCTATGTTCCCAAATTCCATCGTGCTATGTTAGATATGTGTGTTGTGAAGAGGTAGGTCATTACCTCGTGAGTTTTCTAAAGGTATAAAGGTATTATAGAGTTTATGTCGGAAACTAAAATTTGTGGTATTTTAATGCAAAATTGCGATAGAAGATGCATATAACAATCTTTTGTGATGAAACTTGTTAAAGATGTTTATTAATGTTTAATGAACAATATGTGATGATATGAAAGTATCTTGTTTAAGAAAAATTATAGTTTTTAAAGAAAAACCGAATTGGAAGTCGGACTAACTCCGCTTCCGTCGGGTTTTAGTTTTGAATGTTTTTAGAATAGAGAAAATAGGAAGAAGTGGGGACTTACTGGATGATTAGATAGAGGAGAGAAAAAGGAAGAGGTGAGAGTTGCCGGTGCGTCGTTTCGTCGTCGGAAACTCCTTGAGTTGTCGCCGGAAGTTCGTCGGAGCTTCGCCCTTTGCTAACTCCACTTGCACACAAAAGGATCTTGGAATTTTCTTGAGAGTTTTTGGAGGAAATTTCAGTGTGAAGGGGTGTAAAAATAGAGTGGGTATTTATAGGGAAAATTAGGGTTAGGGTGTGATAAAAAAATGCATTTAAATTTGCATTAAAAATGATTAAAATAGGTTATTTTAATTCTCTGGTTAATTGCAGAGAATTTAAACAGTGTAGTGGGAGTGGAGTAGGCCAAAGGGTGCAGGGGGTTAAAGAAAATTAGGGTTCGGACCGAGTTGAACAATTAGGGTTCCGACTGAGTTGGACCGGCGGCACCGACCGAGTCAACGAGTGCGCCGGCCCGAGTCGGGCGAGTCGGGGCTCATCTTGATACCACGTGTCCCTGACGCTTGGTCTAGCCTCGTGGACACGTTTGTTTAGGCTGTGACTCTTGGTTTTACGGGTTGTGCACGTGTAGACTCTTGGGCTTCTAAAAGATTAAAAGAATTTTAAATAAAAAGAATGTGTGGCTGATGGGATTTGAACTCTGGTGCTTTGGTTCAACAGTGCAAGGTCTTACCAATGAGCGATAAGCTCTTTCTTGCTGTTCAAAAGCAAATAAAACTTATAACTTGTGCTCAGGCTCAAGTACCCCTTTCCGTATTTTTTTTTTGAAAAATTGTACAGAAAGTTTAGGGTTTTTACATTCTACCCTCCTTATAAAACTTTCGTCCTCGAAATTTGTAAAAGGAAAGTTTAACGGATTCAAGGAAAGTTTGGTGGTATAACTATTGGTGGTGTATGAAAAATATGTGAAAGAACGAAAGATTTGAAAAGAGTTGAGGAAATTACCAAGGTTACCTTGGTTTACGGCCTCTGCTTCTTCGGCCGCTAGAAGGAAAGCCTGACGTCGTGGTACATTCCTCTTAACTGGAGGCACATTCCTCTGCCCTCGAGGCATGTTTCTCTGCCCTCGAGGCATGTTCCTCATTACCTGATGGAATTGGCGATTAGGCTGTGCATGAGGTAGAGCTGGGAGTTCCAGACGAGGTGTAGGAGCCTGGATAGCTGGCCGCTGCGGGTAGTTGGTGGGTGTGTGAGCTGGGTTGTGTCTATAATGGCAGTTTCCAGTTCCGTGATTGGATGCACCACAAACTAAGCACAAGCCTTTTGCGCGCCTACAGTCCTTCACCAAATGTCCATTCCTCTTGCAATTGAAGCAAAAATCAGAACTTAGCTGGTTATTGGGTTCTTCCAGTCACCTGGGTTCAATAGTTGGTCTTGAAGAGGCTCCTCCTGCCATCTGAGTGGCAGGACGTTTCACTCCGGCAGATTGAGGTCTGCCCTTCCTCTTTATCACTGCCTCATATCGTCGAGCAGCCTTCAAAGCCAAATCATGGGTTGGGAAATCCCCTGTAGCTAATGCTGCTTGGATTTTCGGGTCCAACCCTTGCTGAAATCTTCTAGCTCTGATCTCAGCAGTCGGTATGAGATGGGCCACAAACCTGTTACGGTCTTGTGTTAGCTGTGTAGTATGTGATATAAAATCGAACATTGAGACATATCTTACCTACTGAGCATGGTAAACTCAGCATCATACTCATCTACAAATTTGGTCCACATTGAACCTTGTTGCAGATGGATGAACTGCTGTTCCATATCAAAGCGGGCAGTCTCAGGGAAGTACTTTGCATCGAACATGTTACGAAAAGTCTTCCATTCGATAGGTTGGTCAAGACGGTTTTCTTCCGCCTTCCACCAAACTCGTGCATTGTCAGTGAGCTGCAGCTTTGCAACTCGTACCCAAGCGACCTCTGGCACTTGTGCTGCTACCAGGTCATCTTCAACGCTTTGAGCCTATTCCTCCGCTTCCAGAGGGCTGTCTTTTCCCGAAAAGTTCATGGGGTGCAGTGCCCGAAATTGCTTCACTCCAGGTGCTTCCGCTTCTGAACGGTTCAAGAGAATAGCAGTCTGCTGCTGCTGTCCTTCCAGGAGGCTGCGGATCGCCTCAAGCAATACCGTCTGCTCATTGATCGGAGCAGCTATGGTGGTGGAGTGTTGTTGAAGTTGGTGCTGGTGTTTTTTGGGGAATCCATAACCTTGGAAGAAAGATTTGGGTTAGGATAGATTCAAAATATATGAAATGATAAGATTCAAGAAGTATAAATTGTAAAGAATGTTTTCAGTTGCTGGTTCTTGTGTTATATTGCTTAGGTTGTCAACGCAGAGCTGAACTGCATGGTATGTTCCATACAGCTCTGACCTGCATGGGCCACCAACAAAACCTATCATGCCCCGCTTCCCAGTATACGGGCAGAAGACTCGACGAGACCGCTACGTATTTACTCTGAAGTAAACACGCTAAGCGTATCTAAGCAATATAAGTAAAATGCACAAGAGACAATGACAATAGATATAATTGAACAGCAACTTTATTTATTAACATTCTTTTTACAATACATCTGAAAAGTAAATATATGGAATGGAAAGCAATGCCTAAACAGTGGCATAACAGAAATGGAAAATACAGAATGTAAATGTGTATAAGGAATCTAAAGCTCTGGGTCGAAAGCTAGCTGGTCCAAATCCCCGCTGGTGGGCTCGATCTCCAGTGCGTCTGAATCACCTGACAACATTCCAAAGAAGAAGAAAGAGAATGTCGTCGGTGAACAAATCGCTCGGTAAGTCCCGTAAATAGACAAGAATGGAATAGACAGAATAGAGTATATATTGTTATAATGTTGTATTTAGTGTTAACGCTGTTGTTTATAGCTTGGTACAGAAGAGGCCAGTGTATACGAGAGGAGTCTCACTAGACCAGAGACTACGGTATACGGAGTACAAGGAACCGTTCAGCCACGGTACAACGGCAATTGAATTCATGTTAGGTGTCTTTATGGTTGCTATCTTGTGCCACTTCTGACACCTTCCGTACCAATCTACCCCTTATAAACCCCGCGATATCTTGATTGTATTGTTGTATTATTTGTATTGTATATTGAATATAGATGGATAGCTTGCCGAAATCATGATATCAGTAATGGAACGGATATAATGGATGAACTTGTAAATGGAGTATATCCATGGTTCGGTTCGGTCAAGCTGTATATATTGAATAGATTGAATATATGCATTCAAGGATTCATGTTGAATTGTAGTTTGTACTTGAATCATATTCAAGTCAGATTGATTATATTGAGATTCAGTCTGAGTCAGACAATTAGAAAAGAAATTGAATCCTGAATTAGGTTTTGGTGTTATCGGTAACTGCTGCACATGGACGGCAGGATTTGTGTCTTTTTCAAAGACAATTACCGTGTTGATAACACCGTTTGTTAAGTTGTCTACCTTAAATAGGCAAGCACCCATATCTACGGCTCCCTGAGGCTCAAGAGACTGGTCCCGCTTAAATCTATGTTTACTAGGGTCCTTATTGTATTTTAGTATAACTTGAGGGGGTTTTATGTAAAAATAGTTTTGTATAATTTTAAAAATACACCTCAAGTATTTTATTATCGTCTTTCGAGTTTTTATAGATGCATATTTTATCAATGTGGCATTTCTAGTGAATAAAACCTAATTTCATAATATATGGTATTTATTTATAATATTGAAATTTTATGGTATTTTCTTGTAAATGAGATGTTTTTCTTGAATTTTGGAAATGTGGAATATTATAAATATTAAAAATAGATATTTTGATATTAATTACATATATATATATATATATATATATATATATTAAAAATATAAGTTTTATTTATAATAGGAATCACATTTTCTAAAGAAAATTGTATTTTAAATCTTTCGAGATCGTATGCTCCTTGCGGAGGTTTGCATCTCACTCTACTAGGCCCGAGAAAGTGCGATAATCCGCACCATCCTGAACGGGTTCCCCAAAATGGGTTGTAGATGTGCAATTGCAAAAATGTGTTAAAATACACTTCTTGTAGAAAAAGGTTTTAATAGTTGAAGGCAGTTATATGTAAAGTCGTATATTCCGAATCTATCTTCCCAAATTCCATCGTGCTATGTTAGATATGTGTGTTGTGAGGTGGTAGGTCATTACCTCGTGAGTTTTCTAAAGGTATAAAGGTATTATAGAGTTTATGTCGGAAACTAAAGTTTGTGGTATTTTAATGTAAAATTGCGATAGAAGATGCATATAACAATCTTTTGTGATGAAACTTGTTAAAGATGTTTATTAATGTTTAATGAACAATATGTGATGATAGTAAGGTATCTTGTTTAAGAAAAATTGTAGCTTTTAAAGTAAAACCGAATCGGAAGTCGGACTAACTCCGCTTCCGTCGGGTTTTAGTTTTGAATGTTTTTAGAATAGAGAAAAGAGGAAAAAGTAGGGACTTACTGTATGATTGACTAGAGGAGAGAAAGAGGAAGAGGTGGGAGTTGCCGGTGCGTCGTTTCGTCGTCGGAAACTCTTTGAGTTGTCGCCGGAAGTTCGTCAGAGCTTTGCCCTTTACTAACTCCACTTACACACAAAAAGATCTTGGAATTTTTTTGAGAGTTTTTGTAGGAAATTTTAGTGTGAAGGGGTGTAAAAATAGAGTGGGTATTTATAGGGAAAATTAGGGTTAGGGTGTGATAAAAAAATGCATTTAAATTTGCATTAAAAAGGATTAAAAGGGGTTATTTTAATTCTCTGGTTAATTGCAGAGAATTTAAACAGTGTAGTGGGAGTGGGGTACGCCAAAGGGTGCAGGGGGTTAAAGAAAATTATGGTTCGGACCGAGTTGGACCGGCGGCGTCGGCCGAGTCAACAAGTTCGCTGGCCCGAGTCGGGCGAGTCGGGGCCCATCTTGATGCCACGTGTCCCTGACGCTTAGTCTAGCCTCGTGGACACGTTTGTTTAGGCTGTGACTCTTGGTTTTACGGGTTGTGCGCGTGTAGACTCTTGGGCTTCTAAAAGATTAAAAGAATTTTAAATAAAAAGAATGTATGGCTGATGGGATTTAAACTCTGGTGCTTTGGTTCAACAGTGCAAGGTCTTACCAATGAGCTACAAGCTCTTTCTTGCTGTTCAAAAGCAAATAAAACTTATAACTTGTGCTCAGGCTTAAGTACCCCTTTCCGTATTTTTTTTCTTCTGAAAATTGTATATAAAGTTTAGGGTTGTTACAACATGCTTGAATGAGTGAGGGTCAAGGGGTTGCCATTCACTTATCTCATTCCAACACTTAGCCATTTGTGCATGTGTTGCTCTCTTGCTTTCATGCTCTCTTCTTCTTCTTCCTCTTCTCCATTGTTCAAGCTTCAACTCTCACATGTGATGTGAATCATGAAACTTGAACACATACTAGTGAGCAAACCAAATCCCTTACTTCACCATCCTACTCTTGACTAGCGATCAAGTGTAGCGTGTTTCCTACACTAAAGTGTTTAGTGTAGAGGTAGCTTGAGTTGGAGGGACTTCGCGTGGATCATCTTTGGCACGAAGGTCATCGAAGGAAGCTCGTCCAAACCCTCAAGTGGAGCCTAGTGGAGTCGCGGGACTACCACATGGAGTATGTGAAGTGAACAACTCGATCTATGAGGGTATAGCCATCTTCACTTCTTATAGTTTACTTTGATATCAAACTAAAACCCTAATAATCTAGTTAAAGATCTACGTTAGTGTTAGTTAGCACCCCGGAAAAAAATTTAATTGGCTTGCTTGATGCTTGTAAAACCCAGTGGGGTGGTAACGTACACTTTCAAGAGTCCCACATAGAAGTTTCCTGGTTCAAGCGAAACGAAATAGGGTACATATGCTAATATGTGTGGGGGCCTGATTAAACACGAGTATGTGATACCGTATTCTAATCTGGCAGCTATTTGTTATCGAATAGGTTATATATGATATAACCGGATTATTGAATCAAGTGTTGATTTGATAATGTGATATACAGATAAATGATATTAGTCGGTTATATATGATATAACCGGATTATTAAATCAAGTGTTGATTTAATAAATTGATGTGTATTTATATTTGATATAATTATATATTAACTAATATTATAGCTCACTAATTATTTGCTTATCCTTATATATATATATATATATATATATATATATATATATATTAATATATATATATTAATATATATGTGATATATATATATTAATATATATGTGATATATATATATATATATATTATATGAAGCATGGCATGGTTTTTCTATTTTTGGAAAATAGAAAAAATGAGGTGGAAAATGGGGAGACTTTTTGTTGTATGGAGCAAAGCATGGCTTATTCTTTTTTATATTCATTTGCTTGCACTATTGAAGCATGAATACGATTTTTAATTGTTGAAAATTGTATGCTTCAATAATGGGTGAGCTAAAGAAGACCCAATCTACACTTCATTCTTCACTTGAGTTATTTTTTTTTTGTCATATGAGACTTGAGCTCATATGATGAGCTCATTTGCCCTCTAGCTCTCTCCATCTTCTTCATCTCCACCTCCAAGCTCAATCTCTCACATGAGTTGTGAACCCTTGAGCTTATGAGAACCATAGTGAGCAAACAACACCCCTACTTCACCATCCTACACTAGATTAGCACTTTGGTGTAGTATGTTTACTTCACTAAAGAGTTTAGTGAAGAGGTAGCTTGGATTAGCGGAGCTTCGGGTGGATCATCTTAGGCACGAAGATCACAAAAGAAGCTCGATCCAACTTCAAGTGGAGCCTAGGAGAGTCGCGTGGACTACTACACAGAGCTTTAGAAGAGAAGGACACGGTCTACAAAGGTTGTAGCCTCATTCTCTTTATGTAGTTTTTATGATATCATAGTTAAACCCTAATCATCTAGTTTAAGATCTTGGTTAGTGTTGATTAACATCCCGAAATTTTTTAAAATGGCATGCTTGATGCTAGTAAAACCCAATGGTGGTGCTCACAAACACTTTCACTAATAACTTGAAAAGTCATGCCGATGTGGCTCAAGACCATCCGAGAATCTACTAATCCACCTATCAGTAATTCTCAATCTGCCCTGGCCAGGGACTTGAGGTGTTGGCCAATCGAACACAGCGCAATATCGACTCCCTATACCGGGAGAGACGAATCCCCGACAATCGCTCACTGCCTCCATATGGTTCAGGACTATACCTAACTAAAAACTGTTTGCATGACTCAGTAGAGCCGTGATAGGGTAGTAATCAAAGCACAGTGGGAACTCATATGAGACAAATGATGACCTCAGGTCGACAGACATCTGCACTCATGTCACCAGAGAACTGCTATCTGACAATTGGTATAATACCATCTAGCCAATTCTCGGTGAGTCCGTCCAGTGTCCTCACCCCCAGTGAGCACCTGTATATGATCTTAGGTGCCAAAGACCAATGTCTGTGGGACCAACCATCACCCTTCGTCGGGGTCTTGAAACATATACACCAGTCTACTCCGAAGTATCGATACCCTATCTCGATACTCCCACGACTAGGGACATTTAAGAATGTGCTTATCGACTACACAGCTCCCACAAGTATGATTGCCATCACAACGCTGGTAGTCAAGCAATGATCCTACGGGATTTATCAACATGTATAAATGATACGTAATAATAAGTAAAATATATGCACATGTTAAGATAAAGACAAACCAAATAGCATACTATCATATCGAGCAAGATTGTCCTGTATATACATATGTCCAAGCATCCACATGTATACATATATAATAATGGCCTCTACGGCATACATATCCAACAAGGACGACAGCGGAGGGGTTGGGGTGATATTCGAGGGTGGCCAGCGACTATAGGTGCAGTGGTCGGGTGTGCAAGAGGAGCTCGGGTTGCGGATGGTAAGGTGAGGGAGTGCTCGGTGCGATGATGATGGAAGGGGTTGTGGTGCTCATCGGTGGCACGAGGTAGCGGTGGTCGACATGAACTCCGGTGGTAGGTGGTTCAGGTGTCGGCAGTTGTTCATGGATGTTGGAGTGATGGGTTCGGGTATGTTGTTGGATTTATGGTCGGTGGAGGGTTGCTGATGGCTAGGAGCTCGTCGCAGTGGTGGGAGGTGGTCGCCGGTGAAGGAGAGGAGTTGCTGGGAGCTGGAAGTGCTCGGTTGAGGTGAGGGTTAGAGAGAGATCGAGGGAAAAAGAGGGAAAGCATGAGAGAGATAGAGGTAGAGAGAGAGACGTTAAAGTGATGAGTGGAGGCAGGCGTGGGGATCTCGGGGTCGTTGGCGACAAGCGCCACGTCGGCCTGGAGCGGTTTTCGCGGAGGTGGGCGCGAGAGAGGGTGCGACGTGGGTTTTCGAACGTGAAAGAAAAAGTGAAAAGAAAGAAAGGAAGAAGGAAAGAGGGAAAGAAAGAAAGAAAGAGAGGGGGTTGGGCTCGGGTTAGGGAGTGAGGGTTCATGGGCCTTGGGCCGAGGATCTCAGGTTTGGGGTTAAATATTAGTGTTAATATATATCTGTGTATGGGGTTTAGGTTAATTAAGGTTTTAAAAATTTTATAGTTGGGTTATAATTAGAAATAGGAAAATAGAATTTGAAGGAAAAATTTAGGGAAAATATTTATAAAGAAATACGGAGAAAATACAAGGAACCGGGATTTACATCATACCCCCTTACAAAAATTTCGTCCTCGAAATTAAAGAAAAAAATAGCAGAAACAAACGAACAAACAATTACTCCAAAAGGTGCGAGAAGCGCGAACGGATATCCTCCTCGCATTCCTAAGTAGATTCCCAAGGCGAACGACCACCCCAAGATACTCGGACTAGCGGAATAAACCTTGTTCTTCAGCACTTTCTCTCTACGATTGAGAATAGTAGTAAGTTGTTCCACATAAGATAAGTCGGTACCAAATGTCAATTCCTAATGATCGAGAAAATGACCGCTGTCTCGAACGTAGCGCCGTAACTGTGACCCATAAAATGTGTTGTGCATACCAGCTAACGATGGAGGTAAGGCAAGTTGATAAGCCACCTCTCTTACTCGCTCTAGCACCTCGATAGGTCTGATGATTCGGAGACTAAGCTTCCCGTGACTACCAAATCTGATCACTCCCCGTGCAAGTGATATCTTCAAAAATGCGTGATCACTGGCTTCAAACTCTAACGATCTCCTACTGGCATCTGCCCAACTCTTCTGTCGGTCCTGAGCAATCTTAATGCGCCGTCTGATCATCTGGACCTTGTCTATCGTCTGAACTATAAGCTCGGAGCCTAGTAATCTCCGTTCAAAAACGTCATCATAACAACAGGGATCGACATTTCCATCTATAAAGAGCTTCGAACGGAGCCATCTGGATGCTAGCTTGGAAACTGTTGTTATAAGAAAACTCCACCAGATGAAGGTGGTCCTCCCAAGATCCCTCAAAGTCAAACATGTATGCCCTCAACATGTTCTCGAGCGTCTGAATAGTATACTCGGACTGTCCGTCCGTCTGTGGATAGTAAGCCGTGCTGAACTTGAGACGTGTACCCAGAATCTTCGGTAAGCTCTTCCAGAGTGCGAAATGAATTTGGTGTCTTTATCCGATACTATGATGACCGAAACTCCGTGAAGTCGCAGTACCTCCTGCATGTACTTCTCCGCAAGTGACTCTGTCGACTATCCCATTCGGAAAGGTATAAAGTATGCTGCTTTCGTGAGACGGTCGACGATGACCCAGACAACGTTGTTTCCTCTTGGAATTCGTGGTAGGGCCGTCAGGAAATCCAAAGTGATGTGCTCCTATTTCCACTCGGGTATCGGAAGCGGTTGCAACAATCCATCCATCCTCTGATATTTTGCTTTTACATGTTGTCATACTAAGCGCTTAGATACAAACCGTGCAACCTCTCGCATCATCCCATTCCACCAATAGTTTGCCTCAGGTCTCGGTACATCTTCGTGCCTTCCAAATGCACAGAATAAGCTAAACTATGAGCCTCAGTTGGTGTATCATCTCGAACATCACCCTTGGGAACGCAGAGTCTGCAATCGAATCTTAAAGAACCGTCTCTTTGTATGAGTAAATCTATCCTCAGTCCGCCTTCCATCTGCTCTCTGAACTTCTGCAATTGAGGATCGTCAGCCTGTGCAGCCTTAATGCGATCTACAAGTGAAGACTGCACCTGTAGTTCCTAAAGCTGCCCGGTTGTACTCGGTGTAACGACTTCTAGTTTGAGCTTCTGAAAGTCTTCAATGATGCTCCTCTGGCTAGTCAACAACATGACCGCTGGCTTGTGACTGAGAGCGTTGGGTACGACATTTACTTTCCCCGGATGGTACCGTAAGTCCAAGTTGTAGTCCGCCAATAGTTCTAACCATCGACGTTGCCTCATATTCAATTCCTTTTGAGTGAACACGTATTTCATGTTAGGGTTCCTAGCGCCCTGGCTGTCGACCGCGGCCATTGCAGAACGAAAAAATTTGGTGTTTAAAAAACTTGGCGCTAGAAACTAGCAAGATACAAAGAAGTTGACTACTGAGATATAAGTGTTTTACCAAAAGATCCGTGTCCTTCGGTCTTCTACGCTCTTCTTTAGCTCCTTGAGGTCACCTTGATTGAGCTTGATCGCCGGTCTTCCTTTTGTCGAAGATGATCCACCCGAGGGATGTGGCTCATAGCTTTAGCTCCACACTAAGAATCTAGTGGAGCAACCAGGGACTCTAGGTTGCTAATCTAGAGTGTCTAGGGATGTAGTGAGTTGCTCTAAGTGTATATCCATCTCTCTTCTACCCTTGATTCTCAATATATGAGATGGTAGAATAGACGATGAAGAAGAAGGAGGAGGAGCTCAAGAAAGATAAGTGATGAGAGATAACCAAAAATGGTTGTTCATATCAGAATTTTGCACTTTTATACCACCCATTCTTAATCGCATTGCATATAGGTAGGTACTCTTGATCCGTGTTTGCTAAATAATTGCAGGTTACAGGTTCTCAGCTCTAAACAATGAAAATCAAGAACAGTCACGACAAATTCAGGACAACTGCTAACAAAAGATAAAAATACGGGTTTCCGCTCACCATCCGTCAGATACCGCCTACCAGTTCGAGAGACAAAATGGCAATCAAGGGTCATTCATGCACAAAGCACAAGGAGGTAGCACAAGAATCGAGTTCATAACGCGGAGCTCAAGAAGATCAAGGAAAAAGTCCACATTCCTTCATCTTTTTGGACTGTTGAGAATCTGGGAGAAAAATGAAGTGATTCTGAAAAACCAAGTTTACTAAACAGAGAAGAGTAGCAACATGGAAAACCCCAGAAAAAACGGCACAGAAACTCACCCAAAGAGCCGCGGAACCGCGGCCGCGGAACCGCGGCCGATGTGGCACTTATGCGGCGGTTCCGCGGCCGAGTTGACTCGGAGTCAGGAGATATTTTTAGGGTAGTTTTGAAATTGTGTAAGGGCTCAGATTTTGGCCCTAGGGTTTTATTTGTCTTCCTATAAATAGCCCAGTTTCAAGCCAAGTAAAGGATGCTTATTCTTGTGTTAGGATTTAGTATAGTTAGTTTATAACTTCTTCTTCCTCTTCATCTACTCTCCATTAACATTGTAGTGAGCTTTTGAGTGAATGATGAATAAAGAAAAGTTCTTTTCATATGCATGTCTTATAATTGAGTTCTTATATTTTGCTTGTAATTCTCTTTGTTAAAGTAGTTGTTGTTGTTTGTTTGTTTGTTTATTTTCTTTTTCTCTTTTCCTTTATCCTTGCAACAATGATGCTTAAGTGTGATCCTTGCTTAAGTGAGGTCCCAAATAGCTAGTTGTGATTCTCTACCTCATTTCTTTCTATCTTCTTTTTTTGTTTTATTTTCTTTTTTTATTTATAATGGATGAGTAGTTTCTCACTTGTTAGGATAGGATAAGGAAAGTTTGAGAGAAGGAAATCTCTCTTACTCTTTTCTTTACCCAACATCTTGATTCGAACTCCCGTCAATTCAACCACAATCCGCTCCCTACGGCACCCTATCCTATATGATAGTGGTGACACCCTAGTGAGACCGGTTGTGGTTGAATTGACCGGAGGTTATGGTTAAGAGCCAAGAACGGACGGACAAGGACCAAAAAGAAGGAACTAAGCGTTGGAAAGCCTAGCTTATACTCGCAAGTTTCCTTACTAGTCATGCTAATCCCCGTTGTTGCCGATTACTGTAACATCGATATTAAGAGTGGCAAACGAATGAAGTGAGCGAACTCCTAACTCAAACTAACCTAATCCTAACCCTAACAAGCTCTTTTATCATACTTATTTAGCACATAGTTAATCTTGAACAAACCTGGACAATTTGGACTTAACTCGTTAAAACACTAAGAAAAATATTCCCATCTCTCCGTGGACCGACCCGTACTCATCCGGCAAGCTACCAAGCGAAACCGCCTTGATTGCGGTAATTAAAACTAGCACACTAAATTTCTATCAATCAATGGTGAGAAGGAGAAATACCATAAGAGAGAAAAAGATGAAGCATGGTTTTGTAGAACATATTTTTCAATAAACATTTAGAAACCATACTTGAATAGTTTGCACAAATGAATTAACAATTCATTTTTCAACACTATTCAAGCATGGTTCTCACCATTCTTACCTCACTACCTTTACACCTCATTTTCCATTTAAAATAAATGGATAAATCTAAAATTAGGTGTCTACCTTCTAGAATGTTTTCCGTTTAAATACGGAATACACTTAACTATATATACATACCCGTATTCGTACCAAAATACGATTACCAAAAGAGATAGATAACACAAAGAACATAATACTAGAATATAAATATCGAAATACATATACGTAAATTATTAAATCAATACCTGATTTAATAATCCGGCTCAAACCCGAGCCGGCTAGTATTATCAACCGTCTGATCGAAAGTCCAGGTAACTAGTAAAATCATTCAATCGGAGCCTGCACGTATCAAAATACGGCTACTACATCATTTCGCCCGAACCAGGAAAACCCTCTATATGGGACTCTAAAGACTCGTCAATATGCTGGCAGTGGGTTTAACCACAAGCACGTCAGCGGCACTAGCTGTACGTAATGGCTACCCAGGTATTGAGCGAAAGGAAGGCCGACGATCAAACTCATCCGTACCCATACTGAGCCTATCTGTGACAATCTCCATACAGTCTGGTCTGTTCATCTAAGAGTATCGCATATCGGGTCTATGGGGTGGATAAAATCAGACCCCTAATAACGTGATATTTCGTGTCGGTGTGAAGCCCATCACCCACTAAGAAACTACTGATCTAAATCAGTAATTCTCGTCTACCTTGGCCAAGAATTTCTGTTAATGGCCACCCGTGCACAGCGCGACATCAACCCCTAATACCGGGAGAGACGAATCCCCGACGATCCGCTCACTGCCTCCATGTGGCTCGGGACTGTACCCAACTAAAACTTGTTTGCACGACTCCTTTGAGCCGTGGTAGGATAGTAATCAAAGTATAGTGGGAACTCATACGAGACAAATGACGATCTTAGGTCGACAGACTAACTTGTACTCATGTCACCTAAGAACTGCTATCTGACAATAGTTATAATACCATATAAAATGTTCTCGGCGAGTCCGTCTAGTGTAACTCATAACCCAATGAGCACATGTATACTATCTTAAGTGACTAACTAACACCAATGTCTTGTGAAACTGGCCACCACACCTCGTCGGGGTCTCGAAAAGTATACACTAGTCTACACCGGAGTATCGATGCCCAGTCTCGAAACTCCCTCGACCAGGGACATTTAAGAATGTGCTTATGGAGCTCCCAGCTCCCACGTATATGATCGTCATCATAATGCTGATAGTCAAGCAAGAATCCTATGGACTCTATCAATATGTAATAGTGATCTGTAATACCACATAATGCATGTACATGATGATAAAGTCAAACCAGATAGCATACTATCATTTTGAGTAAGACTGTTCTACCCGTATAGGTCCTCCCTCAATCATCACAATCGTGTGCCTGTGATTACAATAATTAACTTGAGGGCACTATATCCAACAATCTCCTACTTACACTTAAGGCTAATTATTGTGGTGTCGCATACTCACAGCCCGTGTGATACCGAACACCAAACTTCTCTACTAATCAGTCTCGCAAAGACCGTTTGTGAAATTATTGCGTTCGAGGAATAACCTCAGTGAGTGGATCCACTCCAATGTTTCTAGCTTCATCTCTCTATATCTCAACTTCGCAGAGAAAAACTATCTCTCGAAATGAGCGATACATGTCTTAGAATTTGTCTGAATATCTGATGGGTCCCAGTTCACAAATGAACTGCAAATCCAACAAACTTCTTAGACCGTATCATCCACTGAATTTAATCAGTATCCTGCGCCATGCCTTCCTCAGTATCCGCTTGGAACACCTGTCCAACATACTGCCCCTCAAAAGAGGAAAAACTATAACTCTGACAATCACTCTGTCATCCAGGTCATCTTGGAAGCCTAAAAAATGATAAGCGCCTCCTGAAGGAGGCTGCCATTACCATATACTAAGAACATCCTCTTATGTTCATAACAGCTGCCCAACGTTTCTCCAGGATTTGATTAATATATGCTTATTGCAGCCAGTGCAAAAGTAATATCTGGTGTGGTACTTGACATTTCATGATTAACTCAATTGCCTAAGCAAGTAATATGCCAATCATGCAAATCCCTCTCATCATCAGTCTAGAAGGCATTGTTCCCGCCAAAAAAATTTCTGCGCAAAAGAGCCCAAGGTATCAAATGGCAGTGATACGTTTAAGAAAATGTGAACCAGTATTTTCCGGGCTGTATTTTTACAAACTCACGAATGTGAAACAGCTATATTTTGATAGTATTGAAAGACTCCTGAAAAACCCTTCGATTTGATATATTATGGGCCTCATAATTCATCCGGGATCAAAAGTTATGACCAAATGTGTTACGCACGTGGAATCTAAGGAAGAAAATACGAACCGGTATTTTCCGGGCTGTATTTTAACAAACTCCCAAATGAAAAACAGCTAAATTCTGATGGTATTGAAAGTGTCTCGAAAACCCTTCGATTTGATATATTATGGGCCTCATAATTCATCCGGGATCAAAAGTTATGAGACATCACGTGCCCACACGTGACCGGGCATCGTGTGCCCACACGTGACCGGGCCTCACGTGCAAACACGTGACCATTTACAGCCAAAGTCTGTAGGCACTGAATAAAATAAATAATTAAATGGGGACATGTGCTGACACGTGATAGGCCTTTAAACCCACTGAAAAGAATTAAAAATATAATAAAACAACAAGGAAAAACCCCAATGGGGCATCACGTGCTCACACGTGACCAAGGGTCATGTGCTGACACGTGATAATTCCTGAGCTCTTTAAAAACAGAATTAAATTCTGGTTAAATGCTTAATCAGGGGGGTCACGTGTCAACACGTGATGGGATCCTAAGATCTCTGAAATAATAGAATTAAATTCTAATTAAATGGTCAATCAGAAGGTCACATGCCAACACGTGACAGGCTCTTAAGCCTTCTGAACTAATAGAATTAAATTCTAATTAAGAGGGAATCGAGAACCCTAACTAGAAAAATATTTCTCTAAATCTTTCCAAACAAAAAAGATTGTGCCCTGTAAAGTGGAGCACCGTTGGATTAAAAATCTAATGGTGATTAAAAATCACCAATTTATAGAAAGATTCTATACAAGAAAAGATTTCCCTGAAATTCACCAAGAATAACAAACAGAATATCTTTTGGATTAAAAATCTAATGGTGAATAAAATTCACTGAATAAATCTAAAAGATCATGTTAGTTACAAAATCAATTAAAATCTTTCAATGAAAGATTGACTAAACAAACGGATTCTTTTCTTTCTCCTATAAATAGGAGCCAAGAAGAGAAGAGAGAGGGATTCTTTTTTGGAGAGAAGAACAGAGGAAAAAAAAGAGAGGAGAATTTAATTCTCAAGAGAGAGAAAAAAGAGAGGAGAATTTAATTCTCAAGAGAGAGAAAAAGAGAGGAGAATTTAATTCTCAAGAGAGAAAAGAAGATTTCTTCAAAAGAGAAAAGAAACCCTAGGTGAGAAAGGGGAAAGAGATCTAAGCTCCATAAAACAAAAGAGAATTTAATTCTCAAATTAAGAGTTTAACTTTTCTAAATAAGAACTTAGTTCTTCCTTTGGTTGAAGATCTGCAGAAGCAGATCTCCCCACAAGTTAAGAATTT
This sequence comes from Agapanthus africanus, assembly GCA_030015575.1. NCBI lineage: Eukaryota > Viridiplantae > Streptophyta > Magnoliopsida > Asparagales > Amaryllidaceae > Agapanthus > Agapanthus africanus. The sequence continues at coordinate 501,959,073 of CM057345.1, forward strand.
AATTCTCATCGGGGAGATTCTGCCATGCAGATCCAAAACTTAGAGGGAGAATTGAGTTTAAGGAATTTAATTCCCCCAAATTCATAGGAATTTAATTTCTCAAAATGAAACTAGGGTTTAACCCTATATGAGAATTTAATTCTCCCAAATTCACAGGAATTTAATTCCTCCAAATAAAACTAGGGTTTAACCCTATATGAGAATTTAATTCTCCCAAATAAGAATTTAATTCTCCCACGTACATAGGAATTTAATTTCTCTAAAACAGAATTAGGGTTTAACCCTATAAAGAATCTAATTCTTAAAATAAGAGATTTAAAGCTCTCCATACATGTAAAGAACTTGGTCACGTGGTAACACGTGACCCCCATCCTCAATGATCAGAAAAGAAAGAACAAGACTCGGTCACGTGCCCCCACATGACCCCTAAAACAGATCCCTCAAAATGAGAAAGAAAAACTTGAAGGCAATGCTTCACGTGCTCCCACGTGACCCTCAAAATAAAGGGAACAAAGCCAAAAGCAGAATCAATTTTGGGCGCCCTCACTTGTCCTCACGTGACCCCTTAATAAACACTTTAATATCAATACATGGATACCTATCACGTGCCCACACGTGATGGCCAGAAGACCAAAAGTGTTTAACACTTATCTGAATATTCTGACAACAAAATAAAGGAGGTCTGGCCCCATCTTCAGGCGCCTCACGTAACCCCACGTGACTCCTTCCTTTCTAGTGTTTAACACTATTTTTGTCCCCGGTGTTTAACACTGTTTTAAATACATCACGTGGGGACACGTGACCGCCAGATGTCCTCTAGTATTTAACACTATCTTAAAGCCAATCTTAGCCCAAATTGGCTAAGTTTTCCAGAGGCAAGCTTCTCCTTCAACCGAACCTCAAAATTGATCATTTCATATGATATGCAGAGTAAAGCCCAGAGCTATAATGAAGGGTTTAGTGCTCAGCCAAAGACAAAATGTTGTCAGATCCCCCAAATTCCTATCTAGCATTGCTAAACAAAAAAGAATTGAACCCAAACAAATGTTCAACAGTCCAACAAAGGTTCAACATTTTAAACCTAGTTGGACTTAGCCCAAGTTGGCCATAAGTCCTCAATTCAGATTTAACTAAGCCAATGTGCTCATAATCTAATTAATTGATCTTAGTTCCAAATTGGACTACATATCTCCCAATCAACTTTGGTTCAAGGGTACATCTCTTTACTCCTCTGATACATGTCATTGTAATCCTTCAACGTCTTCAGAGAGGTGACGGGTCCCGACAACCATACATTTCATAAACTATGATGTCCTTAATCTCGGACTGTGGGGTCCCTTTAAACCCACGAACTATGATATCCTTAACCTCGGACTGTGGGGTCCCTTTAAACCCACGGACTATGATGTCCTTAACCTTGGACCACCATGTCCTTAAACTGGTATTGGACCACCATGTCCTTAAACTGGTAATCGACCGCAATGTCCCTAAACTAAACAATAGAGCCTAAATACTCTTTTGTTGGATCTACACGGTCCCGTTAAGTTGATCTTAGTCTGAAATTAGACTAACGTATCCTTAACAAACGTTTAAGTTGATCTTAGTCTCAAATAAGATTAACGATCCTTAAACCCAACCCCCAAACCCAAATCTAAGAAAACAGGGATTTGGACTAATCCACGCCCTACGGGCGACAACATAAATTAATCTCTGTATACAATCCACGGGCAACCAAAAACAAAAAAAACACCCACGACACGAAGTGACCATATGGAGAAGGAGAAAGTTATTACCGCGATGCGGTAGCGTAATTAACTGCAGGGGCTTGCGCCTGCAGGGAAAAGCGTCCCCATAATCAAAAACCCCTCAACGAGGGGGAATCTGACGAAGTCTGCTACATCGGCCGCATCCGTTTAAACCTTCGATACATGGTGCCATAAATCAACTTGGCATCTTCGGAGAGGTAGACGGATAACACCAATTAGCATCTGCCTTTGGAATTCAGGCCAGGACGTCCCAACGTCCCGTCGCGTGTTTCGGCGGGGAACAGATTCTGGCACGCCCGGTGGGACTTTTTCCTCTTTCCACTCCACACTTCGTGTGTCGTGTTTCGCGAACGAATCGCGGTTTGATATGGTTGCCTCTTGATTCGAGGTACTAAGATTTGGTGTCTTGCTCCGTGCAGAAAAAGAAGATCAATGGCTTTCAACTGCACCAATTGCAGCAACTGCAACAACTCTCACTCCGTCCTTGCTGGAGGAGTGACCTATGGGCCTCAAGCAGCCTCCGTGTTCAAGATGCCAGTGGAGAAGGTAACTCAGCCTACCACTGGGCTATTCTTCGGGACCATGCTCACACCGATGAGCTTCAACACCCCTCTACCATTGCAAGAAGCTCAAAAGAAGTTGGTCTTTGATCGGCTTAACACTACTGCGGCCCCTCTTAACGGATCGCCCAAACCAAGTGCCTCAGTTTTCAGCAGATTGGGCCAAAGCTCCAACGAGCCCATGAAGAAACCTGCAATACCAGAAGATGCTATTCCTAAAAGGATAGCCATTCCTGCTCCCGAAGTCGTCAAAGCGGATTCTCCTGCTAAAGGGTCGGTCTTCACAAGATTGACTGTTTCAGTTCCCGTTCCAGGCGAAATCGTCAAGGCTGCTTCCCCTGCTCAGAAGTCTGCCTTCGATAGATTGGCCATCCCCACTCAGCGGACATTAGTCCTCAATAGGCTGACAACGATAACTCATGACCAACACAGGGGGCATGAGGAAGTCACTCCTACAGCTGAGATAATCCCAACGGCTCGACACGCTCGACGTCGCCACTGGTGCCGAGTAAGGAAGGCTGGGGGCAATTCCCCTTCTGGATTGACTCCGCCGGCTCCAACGGGGGAAATTGATGCTGTTGTTCCAACTGGGAACAGCTTTGAACTATTTAGGAGGGTACGCAAAAACTCTCCGACTGCTATATTGAAAAGGTCTCCTCCACCAATGGAGAGCGCTACAAAAGCAAAGCTAGAATAGCCCCCTCAGCGGCTATCTTCTAAAGTTTATAAAGTTTGGCGACAGATCCAGGACTCCATGGTAGATCAAGACTATCCATGCCGACAGAAAAAGATAAAGGTTCGGCAAGAAGAGGACCACCCTGTCAAGCCACAGAAGGCAACAGCTACTTGGGTGCCCACTGCAACGGCCCCCTCAACTTCGACCGCTCACAAGAGGAGAAGGCTGGAGAAAATCCCGGTGTCTGCGACGAATCGCAAGAACACTGAATCTAAACGCCCCAAGCCTGGGGGCATGGTGGTACATACTGTCTATATGGCATCCGGGAGAGAGGATAGCCATATCTCTACGGGCCATCGACCACTCACCAGATCCGTAACAAAGGCCCAGGAGCAACAACAGAAGCTCCAGGAAATGTTGACACAGATGGCTGTACTCACAGGGCCAAAAGAAAGCCCGGAGACGTCGTCGGAGCAACGTCAAGAACAAGAAACTGATGCTGAGTTCCTCCACAGAATCCTCGAAAAGAAGGACAAAGAGGCTGCGGAACAAGCGACCAATATAAAACAAATGGCCCTTCTGTTCCAAGATATGGTTGGCATGATGATCCAGTCGGACCCTCCAGCTGAAGATCCTCCAATAATAATTGAAGATGATAGAGGAGAGACGTCAAACCCTCTTCCGGCTTGTTCAGCAGCCAAAGAGGAGACCATCTCAAAAGCCGCCCTGGATGATTATATCGCTCAACAGATACGAGCTCATCAGGAGAACGAAGCGACCGGTCAAATTGTTAAGACTGGACGACCATATCCGGATTGGTATGACCAAATAAAGTACCCGCCGGGATATACGATCCCTAAATTCCATGTATATAATAGGACGGGGAATCCATACCAGCATGTTGCTCAATTCAGGGCTCTGTGCGGCAACACTGGAGGTGACGATAAACTACTGCTCCGCCAGTTTGTTGGCAGCTTGTCAGAGACGGCATTCGAGTGGTATTCGGAACTCCCGAATGACTCTATCAAGACATTTGCAGAGATGGAGCTGCTATTCACCCAACGTTTTGCGAGCGCTAGCGAACGTACCCCAATCACGGCGCTGATCAATGCCAGGGTGAAGTCGGGAGAAACTTGGGTCCAGTACGCGATACGGTGTCGAAATCTATGGTCGAAATGCGAACAGCGCATCAAAGAGGCTCCTGCCGTAGGAATGTTCGTGGGGACCCTTGACCCTCAAGCAACCATCTCCCAATTCTTGATGTTCTTCAAGCCGACCACTTTCCAGGCCTTGATTGACAAGCTGGCCTAAATGGACCAGATGGGCCATAGACCGTCTTCCTCAAAGACAGATCCTCGGAATGAGAAGGGGAAAGGGAAAACAACATTCGTCGCCAACGCTCAACAACAACCGAGTGGCCCGAGACCGGTTGCTCGCCAAAGCAACAAGCGGCAATCCCTCGATGAGAAATTGAGACGTCCTTAGTCGTTTCCCCGGGATAAAACAAGGAGACTATTCGAACTAGCAGTGCGTAATGGGCTCACCACTCTATCGGAGCCAAGACACCCATTACAACCGAACGATGTCAACGATCCTAATTACTTCCCCTACCACCGAGTATTGGGCCATCCGATCGAAGACTGCTACGTCTTCAAAAATTGGATTGAAGACCAGTATCAAGGGCAAGTTCGCGCTGTCCGAAAACTGAAAGGTAAATCCGCCACAACCGCATGCTCCGAAAAAGATGGACATGCCGGGGGCATCGTGCTCATTCATAAAGGAAGCTCCATGGGAAGTTGTTCTTTCGGCGAAAACTAAAAGAATGCTGAAAGATCTTCAAACATGTCCGGCGATCAGGTGGAAAAGCCTGCAAGAGCCGGAGATCATCAATGGGATGCTGAAACCACGCCCAACATCGGGAATTAATAGGAATAGGAAAAACACCCAGGCAAACCCGTCACAGTCTTCGAAGAAAAAGAAGAAGACCAAAAAGCCCGCGCAGTATAACGACAAGCGCACCGATCTGCAAAAGCATATTGATGCGCTGGAGGAATATAACCAGAAGGCGGGAACCCCGGTCTCACTCCAAGAATTTCTCAACAATATCCTTGAGAGCGGAGATAACGACAATAACGACGGGGATGACTCGTCAGAAGAATCTGAGGACTATGTGGCAAGTTGACTTATGATCTCTTATTCGGCGTTAACTAACGAAGAAGCTCACTCGGCGATAGAAGACAGCATAAAAGAGCTGAGGGCAGGATCGAAGCCAAAACCCTTAGAACCGTCTGATGAGATGATCGACTTGCTACTGAACGAAGCCCGTCAGAAAAGCAAAGCCAATCGAGAGCACGAACTGGCTATATTTGAAAAAGCCAAACGCCGACGACTGAATGAAAGGGTCGAGGCACCCCAACGGAATCGAAGCATCCCTATCGCCAGCAAAAGCAAGCTTAAAGTAAGGAAACGATTCACTAGGGCCTTGTCAATTGGAATGAAGTTGCCCTCTTTCAGAGGAAATTCTCCTGGCAGTATACATCTTGATGAAGCGGACATACATCCTAACTTCTGCTTATACCATCAGAGGATTGCACACCCTACCGAGGAGTACATAGCCTTTAAAAACTGGTGGCGGGGATATGTTGCCTACCGATAACACGTTCAACGAGTGAAGCGCAAGGCTCGTCGGGAACAGAAAAGCACGACAGATGAGAGCAAAAGAGCTGCTGACAACTGTCACATAGTCGACACCAAGAAATTGCAAGTCATCACCTTTGGAAGCGACTCTGACGAAGAAATCGCCATCAGCCCTCTCTTCAAGCACTCTACCTCCAAAACAAAAAATGCGAAGATTTGCGAGAAAATCTAGCTGCGTAATCGTACGTTGCCCGAAAAATCTCGGACCTATGAACAATTGACCGAAACGTCGTTAAACTACTACAAACCCGCGGCGTCCCCAGGCTGACGTGGTAAAAAAAACAAAAAACGGTACGTCCACAAGCGAGATGGGCACGGAAGAAAACCCGAAAGAGCTCCGTGAGTAAAAACAGCAGGGCTACCGGCGAGTTTGTGAAAACCCAAAAAGGCGCAATCTTGTTAAAAGACACTTGCAAGGTCCTTTCAACCTTGTGAGGAGAAAATACCTGCGTGAGATCCTTACGACTCACAAGGGAGCAACACACTTAGGGATCCCCACGATTCCTAAGGAAAAATTACACTTATGAGATCATCACGACTCGTAAGGAGAATTCCCCCTATGAGACCCCCACGGCTTATGGGATTCAAAAGCCTTAAGCTACAGGGATCTGAACCTATTCTTAAGCCATCACAATCTCCAATATTGCCCTACAAGCGGTTCAATGTTGACCCTTGTATACAATCCACGGGCGCGAATAAACATTTCCCTAACAAAGTCCCACCAGAGACTGGGGATATGCTCATATGGCAAAAGACACTTGTAAGTTCTCTCGACTTATAAGGAGAAACCACTCTTGTAAGATCCTTACGACTTATAAGGGACCATACACTTAAGACTCCTCACGACTCTTAAGGAGAAAACGCACCTACGAGATCCTTATGACTCGTAGGGAGAAATACCTTTATGAGACCCTTACGGCTCATGAAATCAAAAGCCTTAGTCAACAGGATCTTAACCCTGTTTGCTAAGCTACCTTTGTTCAACATCGACAGAGGCAAATGATGATTCGCTCCTGGCAATATCCCAGTTGTAGCGATACTGATGCCTAAATCGGTATCAAATCCCAAACTCGCAGCGAAAAGACGGCGAGCCACAAATACATACGAAATAGCCCAAATGATAGGGCAACTTGCAACAAAATCAGCAAGTAAAAATGTATGCATGCAAAATAGCCGAAATGATTAGGCAACTTGCTATAAAAAGCAGCGAGTAAATAAAACAAATAGCCAAAATGATTGGGCACCGCAAAAAATAGCCGAAATGATTGGGCAATCGCGATTTTCGCGATATAAAAAGCTGAAATAATAAAGCATCGTGGAAAGAATTTAAAAAATGAAAGAATAAAACTTTTTGCCCTGCAGGTGAGATCACATTGATCCCTGTATACAATCCATGGGCACAAACAAGAAGGGAACCATATCGTCCCACCAGGCTTCGTCGAAGCGAAGCCAAATCTCGACGGTTCATAGATAACCTAGAGACAACCTCGAAATTCGTCACAATATTGCAGACACAATGTCACAAACGAAGCGAAGGAAGATCCCTAGCTTCGGAGTCTCGATGTCAACATCGACAACTTAGAGATCAATAACGGCGTTCCTCCTCGTTCCAACCGGAAGCGGATACGACGTCAACAAACGGAGCCACGGCAAAGTCCCTAGTTCTAAATCTCGACGGCTATGTCTACAGCCTAAAGAACAACAATAGCGTTCCTCCTCATTCCAGCAGGATTCGGACGCGACATCACCAATCGGAGCCACGGCAAAGTCCCTAGTTCCAAGTCTCAACGGCCACATCTACAACCTGGAGACCCATGACAGCGTTCCTACTCATTCCAGCAGGATTCAGACGCGACATCACCAATCGAAGCCATGGTAAAGTCCTTAGTTCCAAGTCTCGACGGCCACATCTATAGCCTGGAGACCCACGACAGCGTTCCTCCTCATTCCAGCAGGATTCAGACGCGACAATCAATCTCAGAGCCACAGCAGAGTCCCTAATTCCAAGTCTCGACGGCCACATCTACAGCCTGGAGACCAACAACAGCGTTCCTCCTCATTCCAGCAGGATTCGGACGCGACGTCAACAAAGCGGAGCCACGACAAAGTCCTGGTTCCAAGACTCTACGGTCCACAGACAACCTAGAGTCAACCAATGACCTCCCCGCCGGATCAACACTCCGTCTCGGAAACAAGTCAACCAACCCCAGGGAAATCAGTGTCCTTGGAAAATATCTCGATTCAGGAAAATCAGCGTCCTTGACGAGAGCATCTCGATTCGCGTCGACCCGCAGAGAAATCAGTGTTTTTGCAGGAATACCTCGATTCGTTTCAACACCAAGGAAATCAATGTCCTTGGCCAAAACCTCGATTCAGGGAAATCACCATCCTTGACGAGAGCATCTCGATTCGCGTCGACCCACAGAGAAATAAGCGTCTTTGCAGGAATACCTCGATTCGTCTCAACCCCAGGGAAATCAGTGTCCTTGGCAACCTCCTTGATTCAGGAAAATCAGCGTCCTTGACGAGAGCATCATGATTCGCGTCGACCCGCAGTGAAATCAGTATCTTTGCAGGAATATCTCGATTCGTCTCAACCTGAGGGAAATCAGTGTCCTTGGCAACCTCCTCGATTCAGGGAAATCAGCGTCCTTGACGAGAGCATCTCGATTCGCGTCGACCCGCAAGGAAATCAGTATCTTTGCAGGAATATCTCGATTCGTCTCAACCTCAGGGAAATCAGTGTCTTTGGCAACCTCCTCGATTCAGGGAAATCAGCGTCCTTGACGAGAGCATCTCGATTCGCGTCGACCCGCAGAGAAATCAGCGTCTTTGAAGGAATACCTCGATTCGTCTCAACCCCAGGGAAATCAGTGTCCTTGGCAACTTCCTCGATTCAGGGAAATCAGCGTCCTTGACGAGAGCACTCGATTCGCGTCGACCCGCAGAGAAATCGGTGTCTTTGCAGGAATACCTCAATTCGTCTCAACCCCAGGGAAATCAGTGTCCTTGGTAAAACCTCGATTCGCGTCGACCCGCAGAGAAATCAACGTCTTTGCAGGAATACCTCGATTCGTCTCAACCCTAGGGAAATCAGTGTCCTTAGCAAAATCTCGATTCGCGTCGACCCGCAAGGAAATCAGTGTCTTTGCAGGAATACCTCGATTCGTTTCAACTCCGAGGAAATCAGTGTCCTTGACAAAAACCTCGATTCAGGGAAATCAGCGTCCTTGACGAGAGCACCTCGATTCGCATCGACCCGCAGAGAAATCATCGTCTTTGCAGGAATACCTGGATTCGTTTCAACTCCGAGGAAATCAGTGTCCTTGGCAAAAACCTCGATTCAGGGAAATCAGCGTCCTTGACGAGAGCACCTCGATTCGCATCGACCCGTAGAGAAATCAGCGTCTTTGCAGGAATACCTCGATTCGTTTCAACTCCGAGGAAATCAGTGTCCTTGGCAAAAACATCAATTCAGGAAAATCAGCGTCCTTGACGAGAGCATCTCGATTCGCGTCGACACGCAAGGAAATCAGTATCTTTGCAGGAATACCTCGATTCGTTTCAACTCCGAGGAAATCAGTGTCCTTGACAAAAACCTCGATTCAGGGAAATCAGCGCCCTTGACGAGCACCTCGATTCGCGTCCACCCGCAGAGAAATCAGTGTCTTTGGCAAAACCTCGATTCAGGGAAATCAGCATCCTTAGCGAGAGCATCTCGATTCGTGTCGACCCGTAAGGAAATCAGTGTCTTTCCAGGAATACCTCGATTCGTCTCAACTCCGAGGAAATCAGTGTCCTTGGCAAATACCTCGATTCAGGGAAATCAGCGTCCTTGACGAGAACATCTCGATCCGTGCCGACCCGCAGAGAAATCAATGTCTCTGCAGGAATATACAACGTCAGCAAAGCGAAGCCACGGAAAAGTTCCCAGTTCCATGACTCGGCGGTGCACCGACAAACCAAAGTCAACCCTTGACCTCCCTATTGAAGCAATGCTTTGACTCAGGAGTAGGTCAACTCATCAATCACTTACGAGTCCTCTCGACTTGTAAAGAAGAAAATTCTCTTGTGAGATCCTTACGACTCTCAAAAGAAAACACACTTAGGAATCCTCACGATTCCTAAGGAGAAAATACACCTACGAGATCCTCTCGACTCGTAGGGAGAAAAAATCTTTATGAGACCCTTACGGCTCATAAAGTTGAAAAGTCTTAGGCGGCAGATCTGAACCTGTTTCCTAAGCAGTCGCTTCTTGTCTCGATTCAGGGAAATCAACGTCCTTGGCAAGAACCTCTCGATTCGTTTCGACCCGCAAGGAAATCAGTGTCTTTGCGAGAATCTCTCGATTCGTCTCAACTTGCGGGGAAATTAGTGTCCCTACGCAAAAAGATAATTCTCTTGTGGGATCCTTACGATTCTCAAGAGAAAACGCACTTAGGAGTCCTCACGACTTCTAAGGAGAAATGACAACTACGAGATCCTAATGACTCGTAGGGAGAAAAGCCTTTGTGAGACCCTCACGGCTCATAAAGTTGGAAAGTCTAAGGCAACAGATCCCAACCCTGTTTTCTAAACCATCGCTTCTTATCTCGATTCTGGGAAATCAGCATCCTTGGCGAGAACCTCTCGATTCGTTTCGACCCGTAAAGAAATCAGTGTCTTTGCGAGAATCTCTCGATTCGTCTCAACTTGCGAGGAAATTAGTGTCCCTACGCAAAAAGAAAACTCTCTTGTGGGATCCTTACGATTCTCAAGAGAAAACGCACTTAGGATTCCTCACGACTTCTAAGGAGAAAAGACAACTACGAGATCCTCACGACTCGTAGGGAGAAAAGCCTTTGTGAGACCCTCACGGCTCATAAAGTTGGAAAGTCTTAGGCAACAGATCCTAACCCTGTTTTCTAAGCCATCGCTACCTTATAAAAAGTTCAAGATGAGCTGTTATATACCATCTATGGGCCACACTTGCCAAGACTACATGCCACTGAAATGGAGAAGTTACTCATGAGCATATAAACTACTTTACGCCAGAGTAAAACATAAAGAAATAGAAGGGTGCGGCTCATGGAGCTGAGGGTTTAGAACTATATCCCTTAAGAGTCGAGATTTGAGTCAATGATAAATGACGACGCTTGTGTCCGCTCGTTATCTTCTCAGATCAAGATCCTGAAAATTATATACCAACCCAAAACTGGTCATACGCTATGAATTACTCTACACTACTTCACCCAGGTATATACTTACGTTGGCAAAGTAGTGGGGGCATTTGTTCCCGCCAAAAAAAATTCTGCGTAAAAGAGCCCAAGGTATCAAATAGCAACGATACGTTTAAGAAAATGTGAACCAGTATTTTCCGGGGTATTTTTACAAACTCTTGAATGTGAAATAGCTAAATTCTGATGGTATTGAAAGCTTCTCGAAAAACCCTTCGATTTGATATATTATGAGCCTCATAATTCATCCGGGATCAAAAGTTATGAGCAAATGTGTTACGCACGTGTAATCTAAGGAAGAAAATGCGAACCAGTATTTTCCGGGCTGTATTTCGACAAACTCACGAATGAGAAACAGCTAAATTCTGATGGTATTGAAAGTGTCTCGAAAAACCCTTTGATTTGATATATTATGGGCCTCATAATTCATCCGGGATCAAAAGTCATGAGACATCACGTGCCTACATGTGACCGGGCATCACGTGCCCACACGTGACTGGGCATCACGTGCCCCCACGTGACAGGGCCTCACGTGCAGAAACGTGACCATTTACAGGCAAAGTCTGTAGGCACTGAATAAAATAAATAATTAAATGGGGACACATGCCAACACGTGATGGGCCTTTAAACCCACTGAAAAGAATTAAAAATATAATAAAACAACAAGAAAAAACTCCAATGGGGCATCACGTGCTCACACGTGACCAAGGGTCACGTACTGACACGTGATAATTCCTGAGCTCTTTAAAAACAGAATTAAATTCTGGTTAAATGCTTAATCAGGGGGGTCACGTGTCAACACGTGATGGGATCCTAAGATCTCTGAAATAATAGAATTAAATTCTAATTAAATGGTCAATCAGAAGGTCACATGCCAACACGTGACATGCTCTTAAGCCTTCTGATCTAATAGAATTAAATTCTAATTAAGAGGGAATCAAGAACCCTAACTGGAAAAATATTTCTCTAAATCTTTCCAAACAAAAAAGATTGTGCTCTGTAAAGTGGAGCAACGTTGGATTAAAAATCCAATGGTGATTACAAATCACCAATTTATAGAAAGATTCTATACAAGAAAAGATTTCCCTGAAATTCACCAAGAATAACAAACAGAATATCTTTTGGATTAAAAATCCAATGGTGAATAAAATTCACTGAATAAATCCAAAAGATCATATTGGTTACAAAATCAATTAAAATCTTTCAATGAAAGATTGACTAAACAAACTGATTCTTTTCTTTCTCTTATAAATAGGAGCCAAGAAGAGAAGAGATGGGGATTCTTTTTTGGAGAGAAGAACAGAGAAAAAAGAGAGAGGAGAATTTAATTCTCAAGAGAGAGAAAAAAGATAGGAGAATTTAATTCTCAAGAGAGAAAAAAAGAGAGGAGAATTTAATTCTCAAGAGTGAGAAAAAGAGAGGAGAATTTAATTCTCAAGAGAGAAAAGAAGATTTCTTCAAAAGAGAAAAGAAACTCTAGGTGAAAAAGGGGAAAGAGATCTAAGCTCCATAAAACAAAAGAGAATTTAATTCTCAAATTAAGAGTTTAACTCTTCTAAATAAGAACTTAGTTCTTCCTTTGGTTGAAGATCTGCAGAAGCAAATCTCCCCACAAGTTGAGAATTTAATTCTCATCGGGGAGATTCTGCCATGCAGATCCAAAACTTAGAGGGAGAATTGAGTTTAAGGAATTTAATTCCCCCAAATTCATAGGAATTTAATTCGTCAAAATGAAACTAGGGTTTAACCCTATATGAGAATTTAATTCTCCCAAATTCACAGGAATTTAATTCCTCCAAATAAAACTAGGGTTTAACCCTACATGAGAATTTAATTCTCCCAAATAAGAATTTAATTCTCCCACGTACATAGGAATTTAATTTCTCTAAAACAGAATTAGGGTTTAACCCTATAAAGAATCTAATTCTTAAAATAAGAGACTTAAAGCTCTCCATGCATGTAAAGAACTTGGTCACGTGGTAACACGTGACCCCCATCCTCAATGATCAAAAAAGAAAGAACAAGACTGGGTCACGTGACCCCACGTGACCCCTAAAACAGATCCCTCAAAATGAGAAAGAAAAACTTGGAGGCAATGCCTCATGTGCTCCCACGTGACCCTCAAAAAAAAGGGAACGAAGCCAAAAGCAGAATCAATTTTGGGTGCCCTCACGTGTCCTCACATGACCCCTTAATAAACACTTTAATATCAATACATGGATACCCATCACGTGCCCACACGTGATGGACCGAAGACCAAAAGTGTTTAACACTTATCTGAATATTCTGACAACAAAATAAAGGAGGTCTGGCCCCATCTTCAGGCGCCTCACGTGACTCCTTCTTTTCTATTGTTTAACACTATTTTGTCCCCAGTGTTTAACACTGTTTTAAATACATCACGTGGGGACACGTGACCGCCAGATGTCCTCTAGTGTTTAACACTATCTTAAAGTCAATCTTAGCCTAAATTGGCTAAGTTTTCCAGAGGCAAGCTTCTCCTTCAACGGAATCTCAAAATTGATCATTTCATATGATATGCAGAGTAAAGCCCAGAGCTATAATGAAGGGTTTAGTGCTCAGCCAAAAACAAAATGTTGTCAGATCCCCCAAACTCCTGTCTAGCATTACTAAACAAAGAAGAATTGACCCCAAACAAATGTTTAACAGTCCAACAAAGGTTCAACATTTTAAACCTAATTGAACTTAGCCCATGTTGGCCATAAGTCCTCAATTCAGATTTAACTGAGCCAATGTGCTCATAATCGAATTAATTGATGTTAGTTCCAAATTGGACTACAGATCTCCCAATCAACTTTGGTTCAAGGGTACATCTCTTTACTCCTCTGGTACATGTCGTTGTAATCCTTCAACGTCTTCAGAGAGGTGACGGGTCCCGACAACCACACATTTCATAAACTATGATGTCCTTAATCTCGGACTGTGGGGTCCCTTTAAACCCACGGACTATGATGTGCTTAACCTCGGACTGTGGGGTCCCTTTAAACCCACGGACTATGATGTCCTTAACCTTGGACCACAATGACCTTAAACTGGTATTGGACCACCATGTCCTTAAACTGGTAATTGACCGCAATGTCCCTAAACTAAATAATAGAGCCCAAATGCTCTTTTGTTAGATCTAAACGGTCCCGTTAAATAGATCTTAGTCTGAAATTCGACTGACGTATCCTTAACAAACGTTTAAGTTGATCTTAGTCTCAAATGAGATTAACGATCCTTAAACCCAACCCCCAAACCCAAATCTAAGAAAATACGGATTTGGACTAATCCACGCCCTACGGGCTATAACATAAATTAGTCTCTGTATACAGTCCACGGGCAACCAAAAACAAAACAAATACCCACGACACGAAGTGACCATCTAGAGAAGGAGAAAGTTATTACCGCGATGCGGTAGCGTAATTAACTGCAGGGGCTTGCGCCTGCAGGGAAAAGCGTCCCCAAAATCAAAAACCCCTCAACGAGGGGGAATCTGACGAAGTCTGCTACATCGGCCGGATCCGTTTAAACCTTCGATACATGGTGCCATAAATCAACTTGGCATCTTCGGAGAGGTGGAAGGATAGCACCAATTAGCATCTGCCCTCGGAATTCAGGCCTGGACGTCCCAACGTCCCGGTCGTGTGTTTCGGCGGGGAACAGACATCTCTTTAGAGAGGGTGACTCCATCATCTGCGGGTACACCACCATGCCAGGAGTCATCCATTCTAAAACACTTTAGAATAGTGTCAAAGTTCCCAAATTGGGACATTTCCCAAATCTAGATCTAAAACCATTGATCTAGTGACCAGAATCCCTGATATTTTATCCAAATCCTATGTGGAGAAATACCTTGTGACAACTACAGTATAACCGATCATAGTATAGGAATATCACTTCCTATCAAGAGCGACATCACTCCATACTACCTTCTTTCCAGGTCCATATGTTATTCTGATGAAGTCAAACTCTATGACTGTCACATCAAAAATAGATGATCTATCTCCGCTATACTTGCTTTAGTCTATAAATAGACATACGCTACTTGCCCGCCATGCTTCCCCTGCTCCCACTGACTACAACAACCCTCTGGCAAAGTCATATACACGTTCACTTCTAAAGCTAATTTAGAACGACGTTATAGTCATCCACCTGCTAGATCTCATAGTCTAGGACAGCGGTAGTGGCAAGCTTAGGTCATCAAAACCTCCCTGTCACCATCTTTGAGGAGACCGAAGTACCTCTCGGGTGGCTGAGGTTACCCACCAAATTTTCGGAGTGGCTAATGGATTATCGAATCCAATTAAATCTTTAGGTTCTATTAAATTTTCAGTAATCGTTTATGGTTCTGGAATCACTTCCAGTTCTACCATACTCCCACTAATATTTTCTGAAAAAAATTCATTTTACTAAAACGGGTGGCGAGTCAAGAACAATATAACTATTGATCTTCCAAATGGTAGAATGTTAACCCTCGTCAAAGCCCGGGATAACCCACAAATTGCCATTACTGAAACGTGCCTTGAGTTTATCCGGATTCTGGTTTAAAGCATAAGCCGGACAACTCCATATACCTTAACATCGTTAAGATATGAATCCATTCTATATCCAATATAGAAACATAGGCACTAATTTAATTTAAACCAGATTCAAAAATCAAGCAGTTGTTTCCAATGTATATCAACTAAATGGAAGAAGGCCAAGCAGCATTACTCATCAAGGAGCGTACTCACGGATGAGTAACCTGAGAGAGAAGCGAGTTCTAAATATATTACTTACAACGGAATACCTAGCATAAGTATCTACACCTTCGATCACCTCGAAGAATCCTGATACTTGCAACGTATGGTTCTCTACTTTATTCTTATACCTATAACTTCTCAAAATTTGGACCTTGTATTTCAACGAAATACTTGTCTAAAACTAAAGAAGTCATAAATAAACAGAATATAGTACGAGTACCAACCCCTTGGTCCTAATGGACATCGGACAACAAAAAATACTTTGTATAAGTCCTCTGAGTTTATTAACTCAACCCTTGTGCGTCGTAGGTTGAAAACTGTGTTATGGTTAAGAAGAATTACACCGTTGTTGAATGCACCTTACCTAACCATAAACTGATATAGGTAAATGTCATAAAAATAATTTCAAAAAGTTATATCTCACTTTATAAAATAAACGTACAAATATATCAGTTTGAAACTGGTGTATAACAACGGATATTCAAAACCAAATATTTGTCGTTAGGCAAAACCCAGGTGATTTCCTCAAATATCACCAATTACAAAGAATTTTGATATATTGGAGATCTAATCACCCAATTCTTAATATCTTACTCCCACTCAGCATCTGTAACGCCATACAGATGTGAGAATCAAGTCTGGTAAATGCATACCCTGAAGTCAGAATCTAATTGGGAAAACAATTTTCAATTAACACCGCACAGTAAAACTGAAACATGAAAATGTTTCGAAGGGGTGGCCGGGTATTCTTAGTAATGCCTCTTCCACTATCCAGATTCATGACAGTAACCGTATATTTCCTTGCCCTCACTCCAATCCCTTCATATGTCTTTACTTCTTATCTTCTGTACACCATACTTAGGCTAATTGGTTTTCTTCCTTCCCACCTTTCGGCACCATCCTAAAGTTTGGAAGAAGACTATCCAATAAGCGTAATAGGTGTACTCTCCTAATACTACGAGCTCTCGCAACCTGAGAGAAGGGAAAAAGAAAAGACAACCGAATAATCATATTCAATTTCTCCAGAACCAAAATCCATCCTCAAATAGAAACAAGTTTCTTCGAGTTCGTATGTAACTATACGATGGCATACCCAAGAAATATGGATCTTCATAGTGATACGGAGTGTTTTGGAGAAATGCAAAGGGGAAGTAGGAGTGGCAGGGATATATGCGGCAGGGATATATGCGGCTTCGTCGTGAGTAATAGTAGTCGCAATTTCCTTTGCCTTCAATCTAACCCTTTTATATGTCTTTACTTCTTACGTTCTGTACACCATACTTAAGCTAATTGGTTTTCTTCCTTTCCTATCTTTCGGCACCTGCCTATGGTTTGGAAGAAGACTATCCAATAAGCGTAATAGGTGTACTCTCCTAATACCAGGAGCCCTCGCAACCTGAGAGAAGGTAAAAAGAAAAGACAACCAAATAATCTTATTCAATTTCTCCAGAATCGGAAACCATCCTCGAACTGAAACAAGTTTCTTCGAGTTCGTATGTAACTATACGATGGCGTATCCAAGCAATATGGATCTTCGTAGTGATACGGAGTGTCCTGGAGAAATGCAAAGGGAAGGTAGGAGCGGCAGGGATATATGCAACTTAATGACAATCCAAAAGCCAAAGTGTTTTAAGAAGGTTCGGTTAACTTGGTTCGTGAGTTTTAGTTTAAGGTCAGGCCATGGTCGCTGTCAAAGAGAGAGAAAAAAAAACACTCATCATGCACTCTAACCTAGATTAGACTGGTTAATCATTTTATCTAATCAGGATGGCTCCTACTGTTTCCTCGAATTCTCCTTCAAACCCTAAAAGGAGAATTAGACGGGATCATCTGAAAATCACCCATTGAGTAACACCTACTCATCAGTAGGAATCGGGATCCAACTATCATCACATGATAACTTGATGGAATCCACTCAAGTCACCACACTCCAGAAGGTATACGCATGCCTGGTAAGTTTCCTTTATGTTTGAAACTCCTGATATGGTTTTTATCCCTAGGATCCAAGTGACCTTGACTGAGCCAACATATCAAAGGGTCCTAATCAAGTTCAACCTGTCATTATCTTGATTGCATTAAACCCACTCGTACGAGTCCTTGACTGAGCCAAAATGACCGTACGACTGTCCTAACCAATCGCATCACCATGCAACAGAAAAGCACTACATAGCTACCGAACACTACGCCTCGACTGAGCACGACATGTTGGATATAGTGCCCTCAGAGTTAATTATTAGATCACAGGCACGTGATTGCAATGATTGAGGGAGGACCTATGCCGGTAGGACAGTCTTACTCAAGAGAATTGTATACTATCCGGTTTGTCTTTATCATCGTGTACATACTTTAAGTGACATTGCAGTTTACTATTACACGTTGATAGAAAATAGTATACTATCTGGTTTATCTTTATCATCGTGCACTGTTTTAGGTGATGGTACAGATCATTATTGCACGTTGATAGAGCTCTTAGGATTCTTGCTTGACCACCAGCAGTATGATGGCGATCATATACGTGGGAGCTGGCGTCTATAAGCACATCCTTAAAGTGGCCCCTAGTCGTGGGAGTTTCGAGACTGGGCATCGATACTCCATTAGTAGACTAGTGTATACAGTCGAGACCCCGACGAGGGACGGTGGCCGGTCTCACAAGCCATTGGTGTTAGTTGGTTCACCTAAGATGTATACAGGTGCTCATTGGGTTATAAGTACACCGGACAGGACTCGCCGGGAACATACTAGTTGGTATTATACCTGACATCAGATAGCAGTTCCCTGGTAACATGTGTACAGGTTAGTACATCGACCTGAGATCGTCATTTGTCTCGTGTGAGTTCCCACTGTGCTTTGATTACTACCCTACCACGGCTCAAAGGAGTCGTGCAAACAGGTTTTAGTTGGGTACAGTCCCGAGCCACATGGAGGCAAGTGAGCGTATCGGCAGGGGTTTCGTCTCTCCTGGTATTAGGGGTGAGATCGCGCTGTGTCTAGGAGAGCCATTACACGAAGCCCTTGGCCAAGGCAGGAGATTTACTTATAGGTATTCCAGTAGTATCTCAAAGTATTCTGGGCTACACTCCGACATGACTTGTACCGCTTTTGGGGGTCTGACTTTTACCAACCCCTAGGCCCGCCATGCGATGCTCATAGACGAACGGACTGGACTGTACGGATATTGTCACTGACAGGCTCAGTAGGGTGTCAGAATGAGTTCGCTCATCGACCTCCCTTTTGGTCAAATACCTGGTAGCCCATTACGTACAGCTTGCTAGTGGTTAAATCCACAGCCAAAGTATTGACGAGTCTTTAGAGTCCCCCACAGACAGTTTCTCAAGTTTCGGGCGAAACGTTGTAGAGGCCGTTTGATATATGGTAGGGTCCGATCATATACGTGCGGTATTGCACGGATCATGATCGGGCGGACCATACTAGTGGGCTTTGGTTTAAGCCGGATCCTAGTATTAGATTTGTTGGATTACTTTAGTCTCATCGCATTCGCATTCAGTCTGAATGCGGGTGCAGGTATGTATATACAAGAGAAGGGTATCCTTGTGATCCTTCACGAGTTTACTTTAGGTGTTGCCGTATCTTATTGTTGTTGCAAACATTTGGATTAATGTTTGCATTTGGAAATTATGAGCTAGACATCATCATTTTGTGCATTAATTGTGACACATGCAAGGCTAGTGACTCATGGTCTCTTTTTATGTGCATATGTCACATTTGATGTTTGATTTATGTTGATTTGATGAGAAGAGAGAGAGAGGGGTTGCCATGAGAGGGTGAGCTCTCATATTATTGTTTCAACACTCTCTCATTTTATCACACACATATCACAAAAGAAAAGAAAGAGAGAAACTCCTTCTTCTTCCTCTTTCTTCTCTAGCTCAAATCTCCATTAATGGAAACACCTTCAACCTCCATCCAAGCAATGGATGTAAGAGACAAAGTGATCACAAACATTCTCTACAACACCTTGGACACGTCGGCTAGCACACTTCGTGCCCGAGTTGCTTCGGATGAAGCGGGAGCCCGTAAAAAGACTCGTAGATGTGGTGCCCTTTCCGACGAGGAGATCAAGACCGGAGATGCCGCGAGGAGCTTGGGATGGTGGCCAAAGACCGAAGGATATGGATCGATTGGTATAGATTTCTAACCCTCTCTCTAAATAGCTAGTTGTAGGTTAATAGTTCGATCCGGGTTTTAAGCATACGATAACGCCGGTTTCAAGTATTGAAAAAGTTTCGTTCCGCATTTTGGCCTCGGAAAGACGGCCGGGGCGCTACCGTAGTCTTACATGGTATCAGAGCCACGGTATTAACCTGTACTAGCTTGCTCTAACGTATTTAGAACTTCGATCGAACAAAAATTCCGAAACCGCGATTTCGAAATGTGGAGTTTCTGTCGAAATTTTTTTGTTGTCAAAAAATTATTTAGTGTATTACAGAAATCTGTGCAGGCGTTTCTAAGAAAACTGAGAAATTTTGGTTCACTGTGGGCACTGTAGCGCCGCGGAACCGCGGCCATAACCCCGTTTTGGCCGCGGTTCCGCCGCCGCACAGTAGCATCAGTGCACCAAACTTTCAGCAGTTCTTTCTGTCTTAGAATTGTGGTTTCTGGTATTTTTATTTTGGGCCCAGATTTGTTTGAGTACTGGGTATTGTTCTTGGGGCCCACTTCGGGAAATTTTGTCGATCGAAAATTTAAATATGTTGGTTCACAGTATTTACATTATATCTGCGACCATGAATGTCATTCGAGCGGTAAATCCTGTCTAATTGCTATAGTTCTTTTAGACGGATTTACGAACGTGACATTCACGTTGATGTTCTGTGTTGTGCTGTGATGTTGCGGATTTTTCATGGTGGATAGCCTGGATGCAATGGTAGTACAGTTTGATTATATTTGTACATTTAATATTGCGGGGCGAGCGTCCGACATGTGGACTGCCGTCACTGCCTGTTTGTATATTATTCTTTTGGGGCACGACCGGGCTGAGGTCGATGTACCCGTTGTATATTTTACTTTCTGTACTAGGATTACCCGGCGGTGGGGTGCACGGATAGCCGGGTTCTAGAGGGCAACGGGCCCGCATCTCATGGCTTTGAGACGGAGGGGGCTTTACTTTAGAATTGGCGGGCTATTCACCGCACTCGTAGGGGGTACAGGTTGACCTAAGAAGGGGTGCCCAAGTTACCGGATTCCGTGAAGTGCTGGGTGGTCCATTCACGTTGTTGAAGGGGGTTGCCTCGCTTCAGGTTTTGGCGAGTAACTTGCCGCGCCCGTAGGGGTTTAGGATTTCATTGCATAGGCTATCCACACGACCAGGGGAACGTCATGTTTCAGTAGCGGCTCTATGAAACCCGGGGATCCCAGATGATCTGTATTGTTCTGTGATGCTTATTACTTTTCTGTGATGTTGCATTTTATCACGCCTTGAGCGAATATTATATATTGATATATATACTAGTAGATGTTGTATATGTTTTACACCCGCGCTAGTCCAGTCCCCGCTCTGTCGTTAGTTAAGTAACCTAACGGGTGATGACGGGACCCAGTAGCGAATGCGGATGGCATTTACGTACATCGTATTTTTGTTCTTTTGTGGTGTGATTAATTGATGGGACTGCATTGATTCGGATCAATGCAAGCTAAACAAACCTATTCTGATGTTGTTGGAACATTTTTCAAAAAGTTGTTATTGCAAGGACGTTCTTTTTTGTTTTGCACAGTGGTATTCAGTTGGAATATCCTGCATCTCAGTCGACGAGGCAAGGGCCGAGATCCCTTCACCGGGAGTGACCCCTTGGACAGAAGTTTGCGTCAGGGTAATAACTTCACTATAGACAATTTCCTTTTGCTTTGCATCGTGGTATTCAGTTGGAATATCCTGCACCTCATTCTACAGGGAAAGAGCCGAGATCCCTTTACCGGGAGTGACCTCTTTAGCAAAGGTTTTCGCCACTATATTTTTATAAAAAGTTATTCGGTTCCTTCAACGATATCAAGTTCATTACGGTAAAAGGTTTTTCGCCAAAAACCTGCCGTAGCTCTCCGTCATTTCAGATTAGTATTGCTTAGTATTCGCGCTACGTTTGTCATTGCTATTCGCCGAGGTGTAGTGTGCGGTAGGTCTGTTGTGCTTTTCTGTCGCATGGATATGTGAATTGGTTAACACGGTCGTACGAATTTGTTGATTATTCGTCAAGGGTAATGCGGGTGGGTTTAAAGCAATCAAGATAATGACGAGTTGAACTTGACTAGGACCTTTTGATTTGTTGATTATTCGTCAAGGTCACTTGGGTCCTAGGGGTATAAAAATCACATCGGGAGTTTCTAAAGAAACTGAAACTTGCCAGATATGCGCATACCTTCTGGAGTGTGATAATGTGAGTGGATTCCATCACGTTATCATGCGATGATAGTTGGATTCCGATTCCTACTGATGAGTTGGTTTACTCCTCGGGTGATCCCGACTAATTCTTCTTTCAGGTTTGGAGGAGAATTTGAAGTTACAGTGGGAGGTTTCCTGATTGGATAAAGTGATAACCATTCTAATCTAGGTTAGAGTGCACGCAGAGTGTTTCTTTTCTCTCTTTCTTTGGCAGCGACCATGACCCGACCCTTGACTATGACTCAGTGACCAAGTTAACCGAACCTTCTTAAAACACTAGCTTTTGGATTGTCTGAGTTGCATACCTCATTGCCACTCCTACTTTTACCCTTTTCTTCAGAACACCCCGTATTACTACGAACATCCACTTCCATTGGATAAAACCATCGTATGGTTATATACGAACTCGAAGGAACTTATTCGAGAATGGTTTCCGGTTCTGGAGAAAACGAATAGGACTATTCAGTTGTCCTTTCCTTTTACCTTCTCTCAGGTTGCGAGTGTTCCTTGGATTAGGAAAGTACACCTATTACGCTTATTGGATAGTCTTCTTCCAAACCATAGGCAGGTGCCGAACGGTGGGGAATGAAGAAAACCAATTAGCCTAACGATGGTGTGCATAAGGTATTAAGTAAAGACAAATAAAGGGATTATTAAGAGGGCAAAGTAAACCGCGACTGCTATTCACAACCAAACCAAGTATTTCATCGCCACTCCTACTTCACCTTTGTATTTATCCAGGACACTCCGTATCACTACGAAAATCCACAGTTATTTGGATACTCCATCGTATGGTTATATACGAACTCGAAGGAACTTGTTCCAGTTCGGGGATGGATTCTGGTTCAGGAGAAATAGGAATAAGGTTTTATTCAGTTGTCTTTTATCTTCACCGTCTCTCAGGTTACGAGTACTCCTACGATTAAGAGAGTACACCCATTATTCTTATTGGATGGTCTTCTTCCAAACCATAGGCTGGTGTCGAACGGTAGGGAAGGAAGAAAACCATTTGGCCTAAAGGTGGTGTACAGATGGTAATGACTAAAGACATATAAAGGGATTTGGAGAGATGGCAAAGAAACACATGGTTACAGTTGTGAATCTGATAATGGAAGAGGCATTACTAGGAATACCTGGATACCCCTTCGAAACATTTACATGTTTCAGTTTCACTGTGTATTGTTAAAAGAAAACTGATTTCCCAATTAGCCCTTGCTCCAGGGTATGTATTTACCAGGTTTGATTCTCACATCTGTATGGTTTTACAGATGATGAGTGGGAGTAAGTTATTGGGAATTTGGTGATTATCCTTATTATATCGGAATTCGTTGTAATTGGTGACATTTGAGGAAATCGCCTGGGTTGTTTGCCGGACGGCAAATATTTGATTTTGAATATCCGTTATTATGCACCAATTTCAAATTGATATATCTGTACGTTTATTTTTATAAAGTGAGATATAACTTTTTGAAATTATGTCTATGACATTTACCTATATCAGTGGATGGTTAGGTAAGGAGCATTAAACAGCGGTGTAATTCTTCTTAACCATAAGTACAGTTTTGAACCTACGACACACAGGGAATGAGTTATTAGACTCAGGGTACTTATACAGAGTATTGTATGTTTTCCAGTGTCCATGAGGACAAAGGGGTAGGTACTCGTATTATATTCTGTTTACTTGTGACTTCTCTGGTTCTTAGACATGTATTTCGTAGAAATGCAAGGTCTAAGTTTTGAGAAGTTATAGGTATACAAATACAGTAGAGAACCGGGTATTGCAAGTATCAGGATTCTTCAAGGTGATCGATGTAGGGTTCCTAGGCACTCTCAAGAGGTCTCACAAGGCATCAACCATGCCAATTTCAAATTTTAACGGTGCCGAGAAACCCTAACAAGATCGTTGGCTAGATTTTAGGCGACAAAGCAACTTAGTTAACACTTAACTACAAGAATACGGAAATACAACCTTTGTAGATCCGGTCCTCCACCTCCACGGCTCCGTGATGAAGTCCTCTCCGCTGTCCTCATGCAATCCCGGGCTCTAGCGTCGGCTTCATCGGAGAAGAAGCGGGCTAGGTCATCGACGACGATGCCGAAGATGATCTACGTCGAGGTATCGCTAGATCAAGCTCCAACTTCACCAAGTCAAGAAAACATGTGAAGGAAACACACTCTACTACTTGGCAAGAGGTAGAGGATGAAGAAATAGGAAGTGGGTAGACTTTAGAATTGGATTTCTCACTCAATTTCATCAATCACCATTGATGAAGAAAGGTTTTCTTCATTGAAGAAGATGAAGAAGAAGGAGATAATTATGATAAGTTATTTTAAAATGAAAAGAAAAAGAAAACTTATCATAATGTAAACCATGGTCAAGTGTAGAGATTAAACCAAGGTTAGTTGGAATGGTTAGGGTTAAGGATGAGATAAGAATGGTTGACTTGATCAAAGCTTCAAGAAGCTTCAACATAAAAACAAAATAAGCCACCATCCTTAAAAAATTCCAAAATGAATATATAAACAAATAACTAAGTAAATAATCAAAACCCTAACCATTCATATAACCATGGTTTAATCTTTACACAAACCCAAGTGAGCAAGTATCATCAAACATGATACAAACTAGTGTACAAAAATATATCACATACACAATGTGCACAAATCAAGTGAGAAAATCCATTTAAAGTGAACCGATACTAGTTAATGCAAAGTAATATATCAAATATATAATTATACATTAAATCATTAAATCAACACTTGATTCAATGATCCCGTCATGTCGCACATAACCGACTAGTATCCAATGTATCGATTTATCGAATCAATCCTTGATTCGATAACTAGGTTATATCGCATACAACCAATCGATACATTCATCGCGAGAATGAAATACGGTATCACATACACGCATTATTCTCGGTCCCGCACATATCTCATATGCACTCCTATTTCGTTTTGCTTGAGCCAGGAAACCTCTGTGTAGGACTCTAAAGACTCGTCAATACGCCGGCAGCAGATGATGATCATATCAAACACCCACAAGCCGCAAGCGGTCTGCTAAACGTAACGGCCACCCGGGTATTGAGCGATCAGAAGATCGACGAGCAAGCCCGCTCATACTCCTGTGAATCCAACCAGTAACACTACCGTACAGTCCGGTCTGATCGTCTGATATGTCGCATATCTCGCCTAGGGGTGGTAAACGTCAGACCCCAATAGCTCGATAAGTCGTGTCGATATGAAGTCTATAACAATTCAAGAAACTACAGGTAACACTTACCAGTAAATCTCAGCAACCCTGGCCAGGGATTTCCTGTTATAGCCAATCGAACACAGCGCAACATTAACCCCCTATACCGGGAGAGATGAATCCCCTCCTATCGCTCATTGCCTCCATGTGACTCGGGACTGTACCCAAAAACCACCGTTTTGCACGCCCTCTTGGACGTGGTAAGATGGAAATCAAAGCACAGTGGGAACCACACAAGACTCTATGACGATCTCGGGTCAACAGACTACTCTGTACCAGTGTCACCAGAGAACTGCCATCTGACGTAAGGTATAATACCATCTGGGAGTTCTCGGCGAGTCCGTCCAGTGTACCCAGTCTCCACTGAGCACCCGTATATCATCTCTGATGTCAAACACCAATGGATATGGGATCATCCATCGCCCATCTGTATGGGTCGAGAAGGTATACGCTAGTCTACTCTGGTATATCGATGCCCCGTCTCGATACACCCACGACTAGGGACTTTGAAGGATGTACTTATGGACTACCATGTCCCCACTAGTATGATCCGCATCATAGTCCAGGTAGTCAAGTACACATCCTAAGGGCTTTACCAACATGTAACAGAGAGACAATCAGTGCACACGTTATGGTAAAGTGTAACCAGATAGCATACTATCATGTCGAGCAAGAAAGTCCTTCCTATATATGTCCCAGCATCCACTACAATATACATCCAATGTACCGTAATGGCCTCTAGGGCATACATATAACTAACAATCGAAGATGTAGATACTTGTGTATGGTATTCAGTTAGTAGTAATGATTATGAAAAACTTGTTTCTCTTTCAGGTTACTCATATCTGGATGCATTCCTAAGTTGAGTAACGCTAATCGGCCTCCTTCCATTTAGTTGACATGCACTGGAGACAGCTGCATGATTTGAATCTGGTTCCAATTAAATCAGTGCCTCTGTTTCTATATTGAATATAGAACGGTTCATATCTTAACGATGTTAAGGTACGGGGAGTTGTCCAGCTTATGCTTAAAACCAGACTCTGGATAACCCAAGGCACGTTTCTGTAATGGCTGTTTGTGGGTTGACCCGGGCTATGACGAGGGTTGACTTTCTACCATCTGGAAGATCAATAGTGATATTGTTCTTGACTCGCCACAGTTTTAATAAAAAATGAGTTTTTTTCATAAAACAGAAGTGGGAGTATAGTAGAACTGGAAGTAATTCCAGAACCGCAAACGATTACTGAAAATTTGATAAGGACCTAAAGATTCAATCTGGATTGACATTCCATTGGCCACTCCGCAGATATGGTGGGTAACCTCAGGCACTCGAGAGGTACTTCGATATGCTCAAAGACGGTGACAGGGGGGTTCTTGTTTACCCAGACTTGACACTACTGTTGTTCCGTACTATGAGACCCGGCAGGAGGATGAGTACAGCGTCGTTCTAAACTAGCTTTAGAAGTGCACGTGTATATTATTCTGCCAGAGGGTTGTCGTAGTCAGTGGGAGCAGCGGAAGCATTGGTGGATAAGTAGCTTATGTCTATTTATGGACTAAAGCAGATATAGCGGAGATAGATCATCTATTTCTGATGTGACAGTCATAGGTTTGACTTCATCAGAATAGAGGATGGATCTGTTAAGAAGGTAGTAGGGTGTGATGTCCTGGTATTTGGATGAAATACACATAGTAGGAAGTGATATTCCTGCACTACGATCGGTTATACTTTGGTTGTCACACAGTGGTTTCTCCGCAAAAGATATAGATATAATATCAGATATTCTGGTTACTAGATCTATGGTCTTAGATCTAGATTTGGGTAGTTTCCCAATCTGGGTACTTAGACAGCATTCTAAAGGTGTTTTAGAATGGACGACTGTCGGCACGGTAGTGTACCTGCAGGTGATGGAGTCACCCTCTCTAAAGGTGTCTTACAGACTAAAGGGGAGAGGGATGTGCATGATTGGCAGATCACTTGCTTAGGCAATTGAGTTGATCATGAGATGTCAAGTACCACACCTGATATTGTTTTTGCACGAGATGCAATAAGTGGATATTAATCCTATCCTGGAGGAACGTTCGGAAGCAGTTTTAGAACATAAGGAGATGTTCTAGGGATATGATAACGGCAGCCTCCTTCAGGAGACAGTTATCATTCCAGGCTTCCAAGGTGACCTGGTCGACAGAGTGACTGTCAGAGTTATAGTTTTTCCTCTGATGAGGGGCAGTGTTTTGGACAGGTGATCCAAAGGGATATTGAGGGAGGCATGGCGCAGGATACTGATTAAATTCAGTTGACGATACAGTCTAAGAAGTTTGGATTTGGAGTTCATTTATGAACTAGGTCCCATCAGATATCCAGACATATTCTAAGACAGGTATTGCTCATTTCGGGAGATGGCTTTCTCCACGAACTTGAGATAAAGAGAGACATAAAAAGAAGCATTAGGACGGATCCACTAGCTGAGGCTATTCCTCGAACGCAAAAGTTTCGCAAACGGGCTTTGTGAGACTGATTAGTAGAGGAGTTGGGTGTTCGGTATCACACGGGTTGTGGGTATGCGACATCGCAATAATTAGCCTTGAGTGCAAATGGGAGATTGTTGGATATAGTGCCCTCAGAGTCAATTATTAGATCACAAGCACGTGATTGCAATGATTGAGGGAGGACCTATGCCGGTAGGACAGTCTTACTCAAGATAATTGTATACTATCCGGTTTGTCTTTATCATCGTGTACATGCTTTAAGTGACATTGCAGTTCACTATTACACGTTGATAGAAAATAGTATATTATCTGGTTTATCTTTATCATCGTGCACTGTTTTAGGTGATGGTACAGATCAATATTGCACGTTGATAGAGCCCTTTGGATTCTTTCTTGACTACCAGCAGTATGATGGCGATCATATACGTGGGAACTGGGGTCTATAAGCACATCCTTAAAGTGGTCCCTAATCGTCGGAGTTTCGAGACTGGGCATCGATACTCCATTAGTAGACTAGTGTATACAGTCGAGACCCCGACGAGGGGCGGTGGCCGGTCTCACAAGCCATTGGTGTCAGTTGGTTCACCTAAGATATATACAGGTGCTCATTGGGTTATGAGTACACCGAACAGGACTCGCCGGGAACATGCTAGTTGGTATTATACCTGACATCAGATAGCAGTTTCCTGGTGACATGTGTACAGGTTAGTTCATCGAGCTGAGATCGTCATTTGTCTCGTGTGAGTTCCCACTGTGCTTTGATTACTACCCTACCACGGCTCAAAGGAGTCGTACAAACAGGTTTTAGTTGGGTACAGTCTCGAGCCACATGGAGGCAAGTGAGCGTATCGGCAGGGGTTTCGTCTCTCCCGGTATTGGGGGTGAGATAGCGCTGTGTCTAGGAGAGCCATTACACGAAGCCCTCGGCCGAGGCAGGAGATTTACTGGTAGGTATTCCAGTAGTATCTCAAGGTGTTCTGGGCTACACTCCGACACGACTTGTACCGCTTTTGGGGGTCTGACTTTTACCAACCCCTAGGCCCGCCATGCGATGCTCATAGGCGAACGGACTGGACTGTACGGATATTGACACTGACAGGCTCAGTAGGGTGTCTGAATGAGTTCGCTCATCGACCTCCCTTTTGGTCAATACCTGGTAGCCTATTACGTACAGCTAGTACCTCTGACGTGCTAGTGGTTAAATCCACGGCTAAAGTATTGACGAGTCTTTAGAGTCCCCCACAGACAGTTTCTCAAGTTTCGGGCGAAACGTTGTAGAGGCCGTATGATATATGGCAGGGTCCGATCATATACGTGCGGTATTGCACGGATCATGATCGGGCGGATCATACTAGTGGGCTTTGGTTTAAGCCAAATCCTAGTATTAGATTTGTTGGATTACTTTAGTCTCATCGCATTCGTATTCAGTCGGAATGCGGGTGCAGGTATGTATATACAAGAGAGGGGTATCCTTGTGATCCATCACGAGTTTACTTTAGGTGTTGCCGTATCTTTTTATTGTTGCAAACATTTGGATTAATGTTTGCATTTGGAAATTATGAGCTAGACATCATCATTTTGTGCATTAATTGTGACACATGCAAGGCTAGTGACTCATGGTCTCTTTTTATGTGCATATGTCACATTTGATGTTTGATTTATGTTGATTTGATGAGAAGAGAGAGAGGGGGGCTGCAATGAGAGGGTGAGCTCTCATATTATTGTTTCAACACTCTCTCATTTTATCACACACATATCACAAAAGAAAAGAAAGAGAGAAACTCCTTCTTCTTCCTCTTTCTTCTCTAGCTCAAATCTCCATTAATGGCAACACCTTCAACCTCCATCCAAGCAATGGATGCAAGAGACAAACTGATCACAAACATTCTCTACAACACCTTGGACACGTCGGCTAGCACACTTCATGCCCGGGTTGCTTCGTAGATGTGTCGTGTAAGACTCGTAGATGTGGTGCTCTTTCCGACGAGGAGATCAAGACCGGAGATGCCGCGAAGAGCTTGGGATGATGGCCAAAGACCGAAGGACATGGATCGATCGGTATAGCTTTCCAACCCTCTCTCTAGATAGCTAGTTGTAGCTTAATGGTTCGATCCGGGTTTTAAGCATACGATAGCGCTGGTTTCAAGTTTTGAAAAAGTTTCGTTCCGCATTTTGGCCTCGGAAAGATGGCCGGGGCGCTACCGTAGTCTTACACGACATACATAGCACGAATACTAAGCAATAATAATCTGAAATGACGGAGGGCTACGGCTGGTTTTCGACGAAAAACCTTTAACGTAATGAACTTAATATCGTTGAAGGAACTCAAGAAGTTTTTGAAAAAGGAGTGGTTTAAGCTCCGCATTTTTTAAATGAGTGGTCTTGTAGAAAACCATGGTTTTGAAGAAAACCGAGAAGTTTATAGTCACGTAAACTTTTTCCAAAGAGGTCACTCCCTGTGACGAGATCTAGGCTCTTTCCTCATCGAATGTGGTGCAGGATATTCCGATATGAATACCACGATACAAAGCAAAAGAATCGATTATAGTGAAGTTATTACAATGACGCAAACTTTTGCCCAAGAGGTCACTCCCCATAAAAGGATCTCGGCTCTTGCCTCGTCGAATGATGTGCTAGATATTCATAACCGAATACCACTGTGCAAAGAAAAAGGAAATGTCTGTAATGTTAGTTTTCAAAATTTGGTTCCAACAACATCATTTAGGTTTATTTTTCCTTGCATTAATCAAAATTAACACAGTCCCATCAATTAATCCATATCACACCAGAAAAGAACGAAAATACAATGTACGTATATGCCATCCGCATTCGCCACGGGGACCCGTCATGCACCGTTAGGTTATTTAACTAACGGCAGAGCGGGGGCTGGACTAGCGCGGATGCAAAACATATACAACATCTATTAGTATATATAAGTATATATATAACATTCGTCCCAGGCATGATATAAGCAACATCATATAAAAGAGATAAGCAACACAGAATAAAGGATAATCTAAGAGCCCCGGGTTTCATTTGAGCCGCAAATGAAACATGACGTTCCCCGGTCGTGTGGATAGCCTATGGAATGTATAACCAAGACCCCTACGAGTGCGAAAAGTTACCTTCCAATCCCAGAAGTGAGGCAACCCCAATCAACAAAGTGAATGGGCCACCCAGCACTTCACGGAATCAGGTAACTTGAGTACCCCACCGTGGGCCATCCTATACCCCTTACGAGTGCGGTGATAGCCCGCCAATTCTAGAATGAGGCCCCCTCCGTCTCAACACCATGAGATGTGGGCCCGTTGCCCTATAGAACCCGGCTACTTGAGCACTCCACTGCGGGGAAATCCTAGTACAGAAAAGAAAAGTATATATACAATGGCGACATCGACCTCAACCCGGTCATGCCCCAATAAAAGAATATACAATCTGGCAGAAACGGTTGTTCATATGTCGGACGCTCGCCCCGCAATAATGAATATACAAATTAATCTGAACTGTACTACAACCATTGCACTATAGGCTATCCAACACGACAATCCATCCACAATATCTGCACAACACAGAATATTAACGTGAATATCATGTTCGCAAACCCGTCTAATTGAACATATAGCAATTAGTCAGGTTATACCGCTCAATGATATTCACGGTCGCAGAAACAAATGCTCAGAAAAACACAAATTTAAAATTTCAATCGATTAAAACTTTCCGCATTGGCCCCCAAAGTACAAACCAGTACATAAACAAATCTGGGCCAAAACCAAATATCCCAAAAATCATATTTTCATGAACTAGAGCCCCAGAAAAAATTTGGGCCACTGTAGCCCAAAAAGGGCCGCGGTTCAGCCGCCGAATGTGCTATTTTACTTCTGTTCCACGGTCGTTTATTGGGATTAGGTGCCCAAATATTTTTCTTAGCTCTAGTTTTGCCTGCACATAATTTTAATACAACCAGAAATTTTTTTTGAACTTTGAAATTTGAACAGCAAGCAACAGTTTTGGAAATACGATTCGGAAAATTCCATCGATCGATATTTTAAACTTGTGCAAACTAGATAGTAAAGGTTTATGGGGTGGCTTTGATACCATGTTGGAGTTCCTAGCGTTCTGGTCGTCGATCGCGGCCGGAACGAAAAAATTTGGTGTTCAAAAAACTTGGCGCTAGAAACAACTACATAGAATCGAAACCAAACATGAAACTAACAAGCTACAAAGAGATTAACTACTGAGATATAAGTGTTTTACCAAAAGATCTGTGTCATTCGGTCTTCTACCCTCTTCCTTGGCTCCTTGAGGTCACCTTGATCGAGCTTGACCACCGGTCTTCCTCCGTCAAAGATGATCCACCCGAGGGATATGGCTCATGGCTCTAGCTCCACACTAAGAATCAAGTGTAGCAACTAGAGACTCTAGGTTGCTAATATAAAGTGCCTAGGAATGTAGTGAGTTGCTCCAAGTGTATATCTATCTCTCTTCTACCCTTAATTCTCAACACATGAGATGGTAAAGCAGAAGATGAAGAAGAAAGGGGAGGAGCACAAGAAAGGTAAATGATGAGAGATAACCAAAAATGGTGAGAATGAGAAATCCCATGAGAGAAAAAAGATGAAGCATGGTTTTGTAAAACATATTTTTCAATAAACATTTAGCAACCATACTTGAATAGTTTGCACAAATGAATTAACAATTCATTTGTCAACACTATTCAAGTATGGTTCTCACCATTCTCACCTCACTACCTTTACACCTCATTTTCCATTTAAAATAAATGGATAAATCTAAAATGAGGTATCCACCTTCTAGAACGTTTTTCGTATAAATACGGAATACACTCAACTATATATACATACCCATATTCGTACCAAAATAAGAATACCCAAAGAGATAAAATAACACAAAGAAAATAATAATAGAATATACATATCGAAATACATATACATAAATTATTAAATCAACACCTGATTTAATAATTCGGCTCAAATCCGAGCCGGCTAGTATTATCAACCGTCCGATCGAAAATCCGGATAACTAGTACAATCATTCGATCGGAGCCCTACACGTATCAAAATACGGCTACTACATCATTTCTCCTGAACTAGGGAAACCCTCTATGTGGGACTCTAAAGACCTGTCAATATGCTGGCAGTGGGTTTAACCATAAGCACGTCGGCGGCACTAGCTATACGTAACGGATACCCAGGTATTGAGCGAAACGAAGGCCGACGAGCAAACTCATCCGTACCCCTACTGAGCCTGTATGTGACAATCTCCATACAGTCTGGTATGTTCGTCTAAGAGTATCGCATATCGGGTCTAGGGGGTAGATAAAGTTAACGCGATATTTCGTGTCAGTGTGAAGCCCATCACCCACTGAAAAACTACTGATCCAAATCAGTAATTCTCGTCTACCTTGGCCAAGCATTTCTGGTGATGGCCACCCGTGCACAGCGCGACATCAACCCCCAATACCGTGAAAGGCGAATCCCCGACGATCCGCTCACTACCTCCATGTGGCTCGGGACTGTACCCAACTAAAACCTGTTTGCACGACTCCTTTGAGCTGTGGAAGGGCAGTAATCAAAGCACAGCGGGAACTCACACGAGACAAATGACGATCTCAGGTCGACAGACTAACCTGTACTCATATCAACTGAGAACTGCTATCTGATAATAGGTATAATACCATCTAGCATGTTCTCGGCGGGTCCGTCCAGTGTAACTCATAACCCAATGAGCACCTGTATACTATCTTAGGTGACTAACTGACACCAATGGCTTGTGAGACCGGCCAATGCCCCCCGTCGAGGTCTCGAAAAGTATACACTAGTCTACACTGGAGTATGGATGCCCAGTCTTGATACTCCCTCGACTATGGACATTTAAGGATGTGCGTATGGACCACCCAGTCCTACGTATATGATCGCCATCATAATGCTGGTATCCAAGCAAGAATCCTATAATCTCTATCAACATGTAATAATGATATGTAATACCATATAATGCATGTACATGATGATAAAAACAAACCAGATAGCATACTATCATTTTGAGTAAGACTGTTCTACCCGTATAGGTGTAAGTCGATGTACAACACCCCACGACTTGCGGGGAGGCGGAAATATGAAAAACGATCTTGTTCTTTGCTTAAACATCGACTAACCGCATGAATCGAAGCTAAACGATAACTAACATCAAACATAGAAGTTCTAAACTACTATGTAAAGGGATTATACCTAAAGAACCGTGTCCTTCGTCTTTACGAACTCCACCTCCTCCTCGGCCTTCTCCAAGTAGTAGACGATCCACCACGAGAGCTTAACTCCAAGCTTTGCCTCTAAACTTGAGGCAACTAGGTATCTTTAAGTGCTAATCAAAGTACCTAGATGAAATAGAGTATGGTTATGGATTAAGTAGTCTAACTACTCCTTGTACTCAACACATGAGAGGGGGGGATTAGGGTTTGAAGAGAGAGAGCTTGAGGAGAGAGAAGATGAACATCATAATGAGAAGAGAAAATGAGTTATCATAATATATATCAAGCATTTTATTTTATCAAGAAAAGAAAAGAAAATGATTTACAACCATGCTTGATAAATATCTTGTGGTGATTCATCTCCATGAGTAATTAAGCAATTATGAAGCATTAATGACATGGATGAATCATCCATATGACTCACTAATTTCATTCAATGTATATGCCACCTAAACCTCCTTAGTCACCATCTTCTAGAAGCTTCTCGCGCAATTACGAGAACGCCCCTCCTATCCGTGAAAACACGGAAAAACTTTAGACTGTATAAATCCAATAACCGGATACTAGTAACTGGCTTAAACCAAAGCCGACTAGTAAAAACTGTCCGAAAGTCGTACGTGCGTAAACACACGTATGCGTCCGAACTCTTGTCGTAAAACCATACGACCTCTATATCGTTTCGCCTGGAGTAGGGAAACTCTCTGCGTGGGACTCTAGAGACTCGACTACTACGCTGGTAGTGGGTTTAACCACAGACCGCAAGCGGCACTAGCTGTACGTAACGGTCCCCGGGTAGATATCGATAAGAAGGCCGATGAGGAAACCCATCCGAACTCCTACTGAGTCTGATGTGACAATCTCCGTACAGTCCGGTCCGTTCGTCTAAGACTATCGCATATCGGGCCTAGGGGGCGGCTAGCGTCAGTCCCCTAATAGCTGTATAAGTCATGTCGGAGCGAAGCCCATTACACCCTGAGAAACTACTGGAACCTACCAGCAAATCTCGCTTGCCCTGGCCAGGGACTTTGCGTAATGGCTCTCTGACACAGCGCGATATCAACCCCCAATACCGGGAGAGACGAATCCTGTCTAACCGCCACTGCCTCCAAGTGCTCGGGACTGCACCCAACTGCTACCTGTTTGCACGACTCCTTTGAGCCGTGGTAGGGTAGCAATCTAAGAACAATGGGACACACTCGAGGCGAAGTAGCAGTGTCAAGTATGCGGACTATGCTGTACTCATGTCACCTGGGAACTGTTCACTGACGACTGGTATAAAACCATCCAACAGTTCCCTGTGAGTCCTGTCCGGTGTACCCGTAACCCAACGAGCACCTGCATACTATCTCCAGTACGACGTACTGACGGCTATGGGACAGACCATCTCCCCAACTGGGATGAGAAGCGTACACACTAGTCTACTCCGGAGTATCGATGCCCTGTCTCGATAATCCAACGACTAGGGACCTGAATAAGGATGTGCTTGTAAACTACCCAGCCCCCACTAGTGTGACTGCCATCACAACGCTGGTAGTCAAGCAAGATTCTAAGAGCTCTATCAATACGTATACTCACATATTAAGATAGAAAAACCAAGTAGCATACTACCATGTTTAGCAAGACTGTTATATACATGTGAATATCCCAAGCTTCCATTAAGTAATATACAAACTAGTATGATACAATAATGGCCCCTAGGGCATATACACTAACAATCTCCCACTTGCACTAGGGCCATGTACTGGCATATCGAAGACCGATGATCTCGAGTAGCCTCTCGAACTGAATCTGAGGTAGGGCCTTTGTGAATGGATCAGCAATGTTCTCTTCAGAAGCAACTCTCCGAACCTCGATCTCCCGACGATCAATGATCTCCCTGATCAGGTGATACCGCCTCAAGATGTGTCTGGACTTCTGATGGGACCTTGGTTCCTTCGCTAAAGCTATAGCTCCGTTGTTGTCACAATACAGAGGTATTGGATCAACTATGGTAGGAACCACCTGAAGTTCTGTTAGGAACTTCTTCATCCAGACTGCTTCTTTTGCGGCATCGCAAGCAGCTATATACTCCGCTTCCATCGTTGAGTCAGCAACGGTGTCCTGCTTGGAGCTCTTCCAGCACACCGCCCCTCCATTGAGGGTAAAGACATAACCCGACATGGACTTGGAATCGTCCTTATCACTCTGGAAGCCGGAATCAGCAAAGGCCTCCAACCTGAGGTCTTTTCCGCCGTAAACCAAGAACATCTCCTTAGTCCTTCTCAGGTACTTGAGAATGTACTTTACTGCTATCCAGTGCTTCTCCCCTGGGTCTGACTGATACCGGCTTACCACGCTTAGTGCGTAAGCTGCATCTGGTCTGGTGCACAACATCGCATACATTATAGAGCCTACTGCAGAAGCGTAGGGTATAATAGACATGCGTTCCCTTTCCAAATCAGTCTTGGGAGACATCTCTTTGGAGAGGGTGATTCCGTGACAAACCGGTAGATTACCGCGCTTAGAATCTTCCATACTGAATCTTTTCAGTACAGTGTCGATATACCTGGACTGTGAAAGTCCCAACATCCTCTTGGATCTATCACGATAGATCCGGATCCCCAGAATGTAAGAGGCATCACCCAGGTCTTTCATGGAGAACCTGTGTGACAAGAATCTTTTGACAGATTGTAGCATAGGAATGTCATTTCCTATCAATAGAATGTCATCCATGTACAAGACGAGGAATACGAAACTTCTGGCTACAACTTTACTATATATGCACGGTTCATCTGGATTTCTGATAAAGTCATATTCTTTGACTGTCTCATCAAAACAGACGTTCCAACTCCGCGATGCCTGCTTTAGTCCATAAATGGACTTAAGCAGCTTGCATACTTTCCCGCTGCTCCCACTCTGATTGAAACCCTCTGGCTGATCCATATAGACGCACTCTTCTAAATTTCCATTTAGAAAAACCGTTTTTACGTCCATCTGCCAGATTTCATAATCATGGAACGCAGCAATAGCAAGAAGGACCCGAATGGATTTGAGCATAGCCACTGGAGAAAAAGTTTCGTCATAGTCCAAACCAGGTCTTTGACGAAAACCCTTTGCAACAAGTCTAGCCTTATAGGTTTCCACCTGTCCATCTACACCAATCTTTTTCTTGAAGATCCATTTGCATCCTATGGGTTTTACCCCATCTGGAGCAAAGTCCAAAGTCCATACTTTGTTGGTGTACATAGACTCCATTTCGGTCCGTATTGCATCTAGCCATCGTATCGAGTCGCCACTCTGGATGGCCTGCTGGAAGTCAGTAGGTTCATCGTCATCTATGATGCAATCCTCTCTATCCCCATCTATGAGAAAACCGTAGTATCTCTCAGGCGGATGAGACGGCCTACTCCTCCTGCGGAGGGGTGCGAGAATGTCCTGTTCTTCTTGAACTACCGGTTCTACCAAACTTTCAGTAGCAGTTTGTGGTTCTGGAATTTCTTCCAGTTCTATTTCGCTCCCACTTATTTCCTTTTCTAAAAACTGATATTCTAGAAAATGGGTATTACGAGAAACAAACACCTTTTGTTCCTCTGCGTAATAGAATAGATACCCCTTGGAGTTCTTTGGATATCCCACAAACTTACACTTTACTGATCGTGCCTCGAGCTTGTCCACATGCTGCTTTTTAACAAAAGCTGGACATCCCCATATTTTCAGATACTGAAGATAGGGTTTCTTCCCACTCCACATCTGATATGGCGTGGTAGGCACAGTCTTGGTAGGAACCATGTTCAAAAGATATGCCGCTGATTCTAGCGCATAACCCCAGAAAGATCGCGGTAACTCAGCATTACTCATCATGGATCGTACCATATCCAATAGGGTTCGATTCCGTCTCTCTGATACACCGTTATGCTGTGGAGTGTATGGAGGAGTAAGCTGAGAGAGAATTCCTTTCTCTTTTAGGTAACCTAGGAACTCGGCACTCAAGTATTCACCACCTCGATCAGATCTTAGTGTCTTGATACTTTTGCCGGTTTGGTTTTCTACTTCATTCTTATACTCTTGGAATTTCTCAAAAGCCTCGGATTTATGTTTCATCAGATAAATGAATCCGTACCTTGAGTAATCATCCGTGAAAGTAATGAAATAGGAAAAACCACCTCTTGCATGTGTAGACATTGGACCGCATACATCGCTGTGTATGAGTCCTAAGAGCTCGCTCGCTCTTACTCCATGTCCAGTAAATGGAGTCTTTGTCATCTTTCCTTTGAGACAAGATTGACAGGTGTCATAAGTTTGATATTCGAACGAGTCCAAATATCCTTCTCTATGCAACTTAGTCAACCTTCTCTCATTGATGTGACCCAGTCTATAATGCCATAAGAAAGCATTATTTAAATCTGGAGACTTTCTTTTTAGTGTGTTCTGGACATTGAAAATTTGGAGTTGGTTTAAAACATATATACCGTTATTTAGTGTACCGGACCCAATCAAACTATGATTAAGGTGGATGTTAACAACATCTCTTACAAACGTGAAATCATAACCTTTATTTGATAACAAGGAAACTGATATGATATTACACATTAAGCTTGGTACAAAAAAACAGTTATGTAAAACCAAAATGTGTCCACTCGTCAATCCCAGGTGATAATCCCCGACGGACGCAGCTCCCACGCTAGCTCCGTTAGCAACCTTTAGGGTCATATCACCTTCCTTCAGCACTCTACGGTTTCTCAGTGCCTGCAATGAATTGCAAATATGAGATCCTGATCCGGTATCCAATACCCAGGAAGTAGAGTTAATTGACAGACAATTCTCAATTACAAACACACCTGAAGTCGAAGCCACAGCTTGCTTCGGTTCCTGGTTCTTGGCGTTCCACGCCTTGCAATCTTTCTTCCAGTGCCCTTTCCTGTGACAATGGAAGCACTCATCCTGGCCCACTACCGGTACCGCAAACTTTTTCTTTCCCTTCCCTCCCACCTTACTAACACCTCCTCTAGGTTTGGTGGCGGCCTTCTTCTTCCTTCCTTTGGCCCTAGCCTTGGACCCGGAAGAAGATGCACCGCTAACAAACATAGCGGGTGTTTCCCTTGCTTTCTGCAAGGTGCCCTCTGCACTCCTTAACATGTTCAGGAGTTCCGGAAGTTCAACTTCTTTTCTTTGAATGTTGAAGTTTAGGATAAACTGGGCGTAGGTGTGAGAAAGGGACTGGAGAATAAGGTCTGTATAGAGCTCATTATCCAAAGTCGTCCCAAGGTCTGCGAGCTCTTCTATATAGCCGATCATCTTTAGGACATGTTCTCCTACTGATGACCCGACAGCCAACCTCGCTCGAAAAAAGTTCTTAGAGGTCCCGTATCTTGCTATACGAGATTGCTCTCCATAAAGTTCTTTTGTATGGAGAAATATGGCATCTAGTTCCATATCCTCGTGCCTCCTCTGATGTTCATTGTTCATCGAGGCAAGCACGATGCACTTGGCTTTCGCGCAATCGAAATCCCAGGTTTTGCGGATTTCCTTATCCGCATTACTGGATTTGGGACCAGGGACAGCAGGTGCCGTAGCGTTGAGGACGTACCCCAATTTGTCATAGGTCAAAGCCATTTTGACATTCCGCAGCCAATCTTTATAGTTTGGCCCTGTGAGTATATTTTTCTCTAAAAGTAACTTAAGTCCAGTCATTTTCAGGGTCGCTGCAATTAGGAGAGAGAGAAGAAAACTCTTTAGCATGATGCTCTTGCAAGTTTAGAGTGGTTTTTAGTTTATCTAAACTGGATGGCTCCCACTGTTTCTCGAATCCTTCTTCAAACCATTAAAGAAGAATTAGCCAGGACTATTCTCACTGTACAATTCTTGCTTATCCGTTCAGCCAGGCTAGTGTCGATACTTCGAGGGAGGTTTTCCAACGCTTTCACGAAGTTCCTTAATTAAAGAACCTCTTTTCTCTGGGGGCGTAACCCCGCTGACACTTTTCTTGACACCTACTTGGTTTATAGCATTGATCGTTAAGTGATGAATATCCTGATAAATAGCATATACTCACAGTAGGATCGGGATCCAAATATCATCGTATGATAATGTTGAAGGAATCCTACCAACATTCATCAAACTCCAAATGGTATGCATCTCTTTGCAAATTTCAGTTTCTTTAGAAATTCCCGATATTTATTTTTTGCCCCATGCTCTTATGACCTTGGCGTTGGTCAAAATGTCATAAGTCACATGTCAAGTTCTACCCATCATTATCTTGTTAATTTGAACCCATCCGTACATATCCTTGACGTTGGCCAAAATGATCATACGACTGTCCCAAACTAACTCATCTATCTATGCAACAAATGAATACCCAGTAGCTACCAAACACTATGCCTTGGCGTTGGTCAAAATACATAGCTTGAATACTACTGAATACCCAGATGAAATGACGGAGGGCTACGAATGGTTTTGGCGAAACCGTGAACGTAGTGAACTTGATATAACCGAAGGAACCTGATAGCTTTTTAAAAGGAGTGGTTAAAGCTCCGCATTTAAAAATATCTGGTTTTAAAATTAACCGAGTGGTTTCTTTTAAATTGTTCCAACGATTAAACTTTTGGTTTATTTTCTTTGCATTATAAATAATGCGTCCCATCATTAACCTATCATTGCAGAAAACAACGAAAATACAACGTCCTCTTATGCCATCCGCATTCGCCACGGGGTCCCGTCATCACCCGTTAGGTTACTTAACTAACGACAGAGCGGGGGCTGGGCTAGCGCGGGTGTAAAACATAAGTGACGTCTAAATAGCTATCATATATAGATATTGTACATTCGTCAGACGCAATAATAGGCATTCCAGATCACAGATGAACTTTATTGGATTTGCAAGCAATCCGTGTTTGTTTTGAGCCTGCAACAAAAGACAGATTACACAGTTGTGATGAATAGCCATTACCCCACCCAAGACCCCAACGGGTACGGCAAACTACCCACCCGGCAGTTTGTGCACCCCACCTTGGGTCTGTCCTAGGAGCAAAAACAGTAAAATGAAATAATACAACGGTGGCTACAACCGCAACCTGGATGTGCCCCGCAAAATAATATTACAACAAATTACATTTACATCAAATGAATTAAATAATAACCCATCACATAACCCCGGCTATACATCACAACAGTCCAACACAGTTCATATCCACAAACAGTAAAATCCATTACAGAAATGTGCAACCCCCTCCCAACCGACATACTAGCAGTTAGGGGAGGTTTACGAACACATTATACAAACACAGATATAATCCAACAAGCAAATACCGTATAATTTCGATCGATTAAACACATTTAATTTTGCTCCAATACTTCTCTGTAAATCTGAAACCTAAGCAAAAATTAAAAATTCCAGAAAATACCAAATATCACAGAGAACCAGCACAGGAAAATTGGGCTTGTGAATCGGCAACTCGGCGGCGGAATCGCGGCGGATCGGGGGGATTCGTCGCGGTTCCACGGCGGTTTAGTCGATTCGTGAGCCCAGTTTTCTTGGGTGTTCTAATACTATCATTTTGGGCTTTCTGAACCTGCCTGAAAAATTTTTGGACTTCATTTAAAAATCGACAGAAACCATGATATCGGGGTTTTCCGTTTTTGGTTTTTTCCGTTCGAAATTCATACAATTTTGCAAGTGAGTTATTTATTGTTTAGCGAGGCTCTGATACCACTGTAAGTCGATGTACAACACCCCACGACTTGCGGGGAGGCGGAAATATGAAAAACGATCTTGTTCTTTGCTTAAACATCGACTAACCGCATGAATCGAAGCTAAACGATAACTAACATCAAACATAGAAGTTCTAAACTACTATGTAAAGGGATTATACCTAAAGAACCGTGTCCTTCGTCTTTACGAACTCCACCTCCTCCTCGGCCTTCTCCAAGTAGTAGACGATCCACCACGAGAGCTTAACTCCAAGCTTTGCCTCTAAACTTGAGGCAACTAGGTATCTTTAAGTGCTAATCAAAGTACCTAGATGAAATAGAGTATGGTTATGGATTAAGTAGTCTAACTACTCCTTGTACTCAACACATGAGAGGGGAGGATTAGGGTTTGAAGAGAGAGAGCTTGAGGAGAGAGAAGATGAACATCATAATGAGAAGAGAAAATGAGTTATCATAATATATATCAAGCATTTTATTTTATCAAGAAAAGAAAAGAAAATGATTTACAACCATGCTTGATAAATATCTTGTGGTGATTCATCTCCATGAGTCATTAAGCAATTATGAAGCATTAATGACATGGATGAATCATCCATATGACTCACTAATCTCATTCAATGTATATGCCACCTAAACCTCCTTAGTCACCATCTTCTAGAAGCTTCTCGCGCAATTACGAGAACGCACCTCCTATCCGTGAAAACACGGAAAAACTTTAGACTGTATAAATCCAATAACCGGATACTAGTAACTGGCTTAAACCAAAGCCGACTAGTAAAAACTGTCCGAAAGTCGTACGTGCGTAAACACACGTATGCGTCCGAACCCTTGTCGTAAAACCATACGACCTCTATATCGTTTCTCCTGGAGTAGGGAAACTCTCTGCGTGAGACTCTATAGACTCGACTACTACGCTGGCAGTGGGTTTAACCACAGACCGCAAGCAGCACTAACTGTACGTAACGGTCCCCAGGTAGATGTCGATAAGAAGGCCGATGAGGAAACCCATCCGAACTCCTACTGAGTCTGATGTGACAATCTCCGTACAGTCCGGTCCGTTCGTCTAAGACTATCGCATATCGGGCCTAGGGGGCGGCTAGCGTCAGTCCCCTAATAGCTGTATAAGTCGTGTCGGAGCGAAGCCCATTACACCCTGAGAAACTACTGGAACCTACCAGCAAATCTCGCTTGCCCTGGCCAGGGACTTTGCGTAATGGCTCTCTGACACAGCGTGATATCAACCCCTAATACCGGGAGAGACGAATCCTGTCTAACCGCCACTGCCTCCAAGTGCTCGGGACTGCACCCAACTGCTACCTGTTTGCACGACTCCTTTGAGCCGTGGTAGGGTAGCAATCTAAGAACAGTGGGACACACTCGAGGCGAAGTAGCAGTGTCAAGTCTGTGGACTATGCTGTACTCATATCACCTGGGAACTGTTCACTGACGACTGGTATAAAACCATCCAACAGTTCCCTGTGAGTCCTGTCCGGTGTACCCGTAACCCAACGAGCACCTGCATACTATCTCCAGTACGACGTACTGACGGCTGTGGGACAGACCATCTCCCCAACTGGGATGAGAAGCGTACACACTAGTCTACTCCGGAGTATCGATGCCCTGTCTCGATAATCCAACGACTAGAGACCTGAATAAGGATGTGCTTGTAGACTACCCAGCCCCCACTAGTGTGACTGCCATCATAACGCTGGTAGTCAAGCAAGATCCTAAGAGCTCTATCAATACGTATACTCACATATTAAAATAGAAAAACCAAGTAGCATACTACCATGTTTAGAAAGACTGTTATATACATGTGAATATCCCAAGCTTCCATTAAGTAATATACAAACTAGTATGATACAATAATGGCCCCTAGGGCATATACACTAACAATAGGTCCTCCCTCAATCATCACAATCGCGTGCCTGCGATTACAATAATTGACTTGAGGGCACTATATCCAACATTTCATACTCTTGTGATCCATGTACACTTCCACATTTTTGCCTAATAAGTAATGTCCCCGGATCTTCAAGGTGAAAACCACTGCGGCTAACTCCAAGTCGTGAGTTGGGTAGTTCTTCTCATGATTCTTCAGTTGTCGTGAGGCATAAGCAACTACTCGACCGTGCTGCATCAAAATACAGCCTAGACTTTTCCCAGAAGCATCACTGTGTATCACCAAACCACCTGAATTATTGTAAATCCCCGTTCTCCATCTATAAGAATTTTCCCTGTATTTTCCAAATTCCAGAGATTTACTTTGCCTCGTAATTATTCTGTAGAAGGTGGTTGCTTGAATCCAAATGTTTATATTTTTCC
Source organism: Agapanthus africanus (assembly GCA_030015575.1). Lineage (NCBI taxonomy): Eukaryota > Viridiplantae > Streptophyta > Magnoliopsida > Asparagales > Amaryllidaceae > Agapanthus > Agapanthus africanus. The sequence goes on from CM057345.1 coordinate 502,003,143, forward strand.
TTAACCCTAAAAGTCAAAACCCAGAATTTAAAACCAAAAAAAAACTAAAACAAATAAAACCAATTTAATTTAACCATTATTTTTCCTAATCCCTCAGCCCACACACTTTTTTTTAAATAAATTCTTTACAATTTTCCCCGGCCCGTCCCCTTCAATTTCCTCAGCCCACTTCATTATTTTTGGGAATTATTTTTCTTAAACGGGCCCGGCCCACGCTCTCCAACCCGCTTCCTCATCACCAGACCCGACCCGATCCCTCCTATTCCCCTTCTCCCCCAACGGCTACCCATTTTCCCGCTCCTCATTCAATCCGCGACCCGCCTCCTCCGTCGTCGCTCACGCCCACGCCCACGCAGTGCCGTTGCCGCCGTTCCCTATCACAACCTCACCTCTCTCTTCTCTTTCTTTTTGG